>CM033473.1:47647465-48256582 GCA_019447015.1 Hymenochirus boettgeri
TTATTCTAATTGTGCATTTTATTCCATGCGGGATTTATGGTCCGTGCATCGCCCCCTTTCCCCGTATCCTCGCTCTGAGGCCTCCCGCACTCCACCCCCTTTTTCCCACACCTAGACCTCGTGCATATCTCTGTTGTGTAATAGCCCCCTGATCCCTAACTTCTCTATCTACCCCTGTGTAGTTCAACATAACCTCCCCCCATACCTAGTTTTTAAAATCTCCTCCAACCCCCCTAGCCATCTACTCCCCAAAACATGCACCATCACCATTGAGGTGGATCTGTCTCTACTAAGAGCCTGTAGAATTGACTCATTTAGTTTTACTAAGTACAATGGGACAGAGGTGTGAGGAAAGTAAAATGTCCTAAATATGTCTCTACCATCCTCAGCTTGTCTCTAGATGCTCTTGCAGGGTTTCTACAATCGCTTCTTCTCTCCTCAGTAGGGTTGTATTTTGTCGGCTCTTTCTAAGTCCGGTGTTATTTGCCGGCTTTTTCTTTCAGTCGAGGTATTATTTGTCGGCTTCTTATTCTTAGCCGAGGTGTTATTTCACCTTCTTTTCAGTCAAGTTATTTTTTTCGGCTTCTTCTCAGTCGAGGTGTTTTTTTTCTTTTTCTTTGTTCTTTTTGTCTTTTTTATAGCTTCCAGTAAGAGAAACTCACCAATCGCAAAATCTCTCAAGAGCAAAATTGAGAACTCCACCACCAAATCATCCAAACTCAACTGCCAAATGACAGTTGGTCATGGTCACATGACCAGTTTCTGGAGCAGAGGATCATGTGATCTGGTCCTCCAATGTTGTTGCATAAAACCATTACTGGAAAATCCCTTTCAAGTCTGTGTTTTTAAAGAAGAGTTTATAGGAGGGGCACAAAATGTGCCCGTAAAGTTTCACATCCCCGACACCTTTCTTTTCAGATTTGGTATTTTATGTTAGCCGTATTGTCCTCACATAGTATTGAAAACATTCTTTTCACCCCCCCCTCTTATGTTTCCCCAGTGCACATTTTTTTGTAGAGTTTTTCTCTTGTCCATTAGTCGCCCCACTCCTACAGCACTTTCATTTTTTCTAGCCCCCCTCCCCAACACTGCTCATTTGATGTTCTTTCATTTCGCCCTCTCCTGCACCTCGTGACGTCTTAGATCATTGCCCAACTACTCGTCACCTCCTTCTTTCTAACCCCATTTATTTGTATAAACCTTTGGTAACACATTATTTCCCTTTGGCCCCCCCCCATCTAAAATGTATGTTTACAAATGCAATAAGTCTGGCTGGAAAAACCGGGGAACTTAAAATAATAGCTTAAAAAGGAAAGGTATGATGTAATTGGTATAGCAGAATCATGGCTTAATGATTCACACGACTGGACAGTAAATATTGAAGGATACTCCTTATTTAGACATGAGTTAATAAGAAAGGAGGAGTATGTATATATGTTAAACAGGAATTGAAGCCAAATTTAAAAGATGGAATAGATGGAGGAGTAAACGATACGGCAGAAACAATACGGGTGGAACTGTGTACAGGAAGCAAGAAGGTAGGTAAATTAATTGTTGGAGTATGTTCTGAGCTACCAAATGCCGAGGAGGAGGTGGAAATGAATCTCCATATGCAGTTGGCGAAGGCTGCTGGTATGGGGCATGTTCTGGTTATGGGGGATTTTAACTACCCTGATATAGATTGGAGTAAGGGAACTGCCAGTACCTCAAAAGGTATAAAGTTCTTAAATTTCCTATATGAGCATTTTCTTTCACAGATGGTAGAAAGTTCCTACTAGACAGAATGCGTTGTTGGATCTGGTGATATCTAATAACCCTGAGCTCATTTTTGAGATGAAGGTAATGGGAAGCTTAGGGAATAGTGACCATGATATAGTGTCATTTAATATAGGTTGCAAAAAACTAAAGTGCAATGGATTAACAAAACCTTTTAACTCTAGGAAAGCTAATTTTATGCTGTTAAAGGAATCACTCCTGCTTATAGACTGGGGGGGAATTGTTTCTAGGTAAAGATACAGAGCAGATGTGGACCACTTTTAAAGGGATATTAAACTATTACCGTATATACTCGAGTATAAACCGAGTTTTTCAGGCTGTAAAACCAGCCTGAAAACTTGGACTTGGTTTATACTTGAGTCACTAAGTACCTGTAACATCCTTTGCATTCCGGCAGCAGCGTCCTCTCCATTCCGGCAGCCGCACGATCCATGTACTGGCGCGCCGGCCGACGTCACTGCCCGGCGCCAATTAGTGATGTCAGCCGGCGCGCCAGTACAGGGATTGAGTGCGCTGCTGCCGGAATGGAGAGGAAGCTTCTGCCGGAATGGAGAGGACGCTGCTGCTGGAATGGGGAAGAAACTTACCTTCAATGCCAGCAACAGGAAGCCCTTGGATGGAGGTACAAACTGAACTGGATGGGAGGGTGGCATTCAAAGAGTTTGGAAACTACAACTCCCAGCATGCTTATTAGCTTGAACGCCAAGTGAGGGTGGCATCAAGATGTTTGGAAACTACAACTCCCAGCTAATAAAGATGCTGGGAGTTGTAGTTTCCAAACACCTTGAATGCCACCCTCAATTGGCATTCAAGATGTTTGGAAACTACAACTCCCAGCTAATAAAGCATGCTGGGGTTGTAGTTTCCAAACATCTTGAATGCCAAGTGAGGGTGGATTCAAGGTGTTTGGAAACTACAACTCCCAGCATGCTTTATTAGCTGGGAGTGTTAGTTTCCAAACATCTTGAATGCCAAGTTACTACCCTCGGTTTATACTCGAGTCAACAACTTATTATATTTTTAGCTGAAATTGGTACCTCGTTGATACTCGGGTCGGTTTATACTCGAGTATATACGGTACATTTCTAAATCTGTACCTTTAGGTAACAAGTGTAAAAAAATTAGGTCTACTCATGCATGGCTTAATGCTCAGGTAAAAAGGGAAATGGAAAAAAAGAAAGGCTTTTAAAATTTTGAAAACAGAGGGAGCAGAACAGGCTACAGGGAGTGCAAAAGCTGTAAAAAGAGTGCAAGAAAGCAATTAAACTAGCTATAATAGAAAATGAAATACGGATTGCCGAACAAAGCAAGGCCAACCCCAAAAGTTTTTAAGTATATAAAATGGTTAAAAAGATGAGGACTGAGAATGTGGGACCATTTAAAAATGGGGCTGAGGTGGTTGTAGAGGATGCCGAAAAGGCTAATCTGTTGAGAATCCTTGTGCTTACAGCAGGGATTGTAATAATATGCAGGGAAGAAATGAAGAGTATTCACATTGGCTAACAGAGGATATGGTACAGAAAAAAATAGACAAAGTTAATATCAATAAAGCCCCAGGACCAGATGGATTGTATCCTCGGATTTCAGCTCTATCGAGACCACTATTTCTCATCCTTTCAGATTCGCTTTGGTCTGGGATGTGCCGCTGGATTGGAAAAAAGCCAATGTAATACCAATATTCAAAAAAGGTAGTCGTTCACAGCCTGGTAACTATAGACTGTAAGCCTAACATCAGTGGTAGGGAAGGTGCTGGAAACTTTGTTACGGGATCATATCCTTGACTTTGTCTCCAGAGATCATCTTATTAGTAGTAGTCCGCATGGATTTATGAGAAATAGATCATGCCAGACAAATTTAATTGGTTTTTATGAAGAAGCGAGTAAGAAGTTAGATTCAGGCACAGCAGTGGATGTGGTATACTTGGATTTTGCAAAAGCTGTTCTGTCCCGATCGCGCACCCTATCTTTTGAATTGGCGCGTATGCGCCTAAGATAGGGCGCGTGGTCGGGACAGAGCGGCTGTCAGAGACTGAGCGGCTGCGAGTGGAGCGGCGGGTAAGGTAAGTTCCTGGTCCCCCGATCGTCCTATTATTCACAGGGAGGTGAGAATAAGCGTTCTCACCTCCCTGTGAATAATCAAAACGAATGGCACTTAGTCATTTTTAAAAAATATTGGAGTTTACAGGTCCTTTAATATGCCTGTAGATTTAGTATAGTATAGTATTTGAGGTTGAATAAAGACATACGTCCATCCAGTCCAACCCATCTAGCAATATCCTCATTTCCTGCCTAACTGTTGATCCAGAGGAATGCAAAAAACCCACCCCCACCAAATTTATGAAGGGGGAAAAAAATTCCTTCCTGACTCCAAGTGGCAATCGGAAATTTCCCTGGATCAACTCTACTTAGTATCAATACCAGTAACTTGCAAATTCCTTGTTGCAGAAACTCATCCAGCTTTTTTTGAAACTGACCAATGAACCTGCCATACAAACGTCCACTGAAGACAGTTCCATAGCCTTACCGTTCTCACAGTGAAAAACCCTTTCCGAGCTTGAAGCCTAAACCTTTTTTCTTCAAGTCTTAAGGATGTCCTCGTGTCCTTGACATGTTCTCTTGGTGAACAATGCCCAGATAGTTTATTGTATGGCCCGTTAATGTATTTATACCAGTAATCATATCCCACGCAAGGCCTTTTCTCCAGCGTACATAATTGTAACTTTTCCAGTCTCTCTTCATATGGTGAATAATTAACAGCAAGTAAAAGAAACTTAAACAGAAGCTTTTGGTCTCTCTCTTTACAACCTGGAATTAGGTGGGTACACACGGTGACTTTTTCGTCCTAACTGACCAATCGTCGATAGCGAGTGGCCGTCCAGGACAAAACCATCGGTTACGTGATGAAAGAGCAGTGTTTGACAATGCCACGACTGATATTGCAGTCCATAGGAGGCCAAACAATTCCAATTCCATCCGGTTGACAAATCAGTTGCCGATATCAACAACACTGCCGATTTGTCAGCCAGAGGGACCGATATAAGGAAATATCCATCAGTTTGGCTGAACAATCTGTTTTTCTAGCTGGGTGCCATAGCATTGGATCCCGATCGTTCAACAATCGTCCAATAATTCCCTCATCAGGGTAGCAATCCGATCGCACAAAGTATGAACAGATTGTAGCGTCATTGCCGTCATTTGGTGATATAGGCCCAACAGGGGCGAATCCAATAAAGGTGTCTGTTCTAACAAGCATAACCTAAGGCCACACACTCACTACCAGTTTAATTTCTGGATCGTACAGCAGGAGATCAGGCCCCATGGAGGACAACGACAAACACCAGACAGACTCTATAACACGGGTGTGTCCAGCCTGTGTTCTTACAAACCCTAACTACCACGGCGGGCTCTCAGAGCCCAATACGCATACTTGACGTTCCCCTCGCGGAAGCGGCAATACGCACGTTCCATGCACGTATTGGTTTTTTTTTTGTGATCAGGAGAAAGCCGCGCCCACCGTCCTTGCGCGTCGGTTTGAGATCCGCCCCCTTCCCCTCCCTGTTGCTGGCGCTCGTTCTCGTTTGTGGTAAGTGCGCGGTCGGTACATTGTCCTTCTCTCAAGGCGAGATTTGTCCTAAAAAACAACAAGGAACGTGACAGGATCAATCGGAGCACAGCCGTAGCCACCATGGTAGAAGGAAGGAGGCGGCCTGTTCTGATCGTTACACGGGTGGGTGGGTATTTTGCTGGGGCGGGGGAGAATATGACAAGCGAGGTCTTTGAAGCCCCCACTGTCTCTCCGCATTGCGACTGACTTTGGCTCCATAACACAACACCTTAACGTCTGTGGTAACCCGAACATATGGCACGTTAATGTGGCTACACTCAATTGGCCATATGAACATACTGAGTGTACATACATCCTCATTATGGACATTGCTATTCATTAGCCTTCCCACCTCCATAATGAGACCCCCTATATCTTCAAGCAACAGCCCCCAACCCCCATATCCCTTAAGCACATTCCCCCCTGTATCCTTTAAGCACATTCCCCCTGTATCCTTTAAGCATTCCCGTATCTTAGCATTCCACCTGTATCCTTTAAGCACAGTCCCCCTGTATCCTTTAAGCACACAGCCCCCCGTACCTCTTAAGCACCCCCTGTATCTTAAGCACAGCCCCCCTGTATCCTTTAAGCACAGCCCCCCTGTATCTTTAAGCACAGCCCCCCTGTATCCTTTATCACAGCCCCCCCTGTACCTTTAAGCACAGTCCCCCCTGTATCCTTAAGCAATCGTCCCCCTGTATCCTTAAGCACATCCCCCCTGTATCTTAAGCACAGCCCCCCCTGTATCCTTAAGCACAGCCCCCCCCTGTATCCTTTAAGCCAGCCCCCCCTGATCCTTTAGACAGCCCCCCCTGTATCCTTTAAGCACAGTCCCCCCCTGTATCCCTTTAAGCACAGTCCCCCCCTGTATCCTTTAAGCACGGTCCCCCCCTGTATCCTTTAAGCACAGGCCCCCCCTGTATCCTTTAAGCACAGTCCCCCCCTGTATCCTTTAAGCACAGTCCCCCCCTGTATCCTTAAGCACAGCCCCCCTGTATCCTTAAGCACATGTGTCCCCCCTGTATCCTTTAAGCACAGTCCCCCCCTGTATCCTTTTAAGCACAGTCCCCCCCTGTATCCTTTAAGCACAGTCCCCCCCTGTATCCTTTAAGCACAGTCCCCCCTGTATCCTTTAAGCACAGTCCCCCCCTGTCCTTTAAGCACACGATCCTAGCAGTCCCCCCCTGTATCCTTTTTAAGCACAGCCCCCCCCTGTATCCTTTAAGCACAGCCCCCCCCCCGGTATCTTTAAGCACAGTCCCCCCTGATCCTTAAGCCACAGTCCCCCCTGTATCCTTAAGCACAGTCCCCCCCTGTATCCTTTAAGCACAGTCCCCCCCTGTATCCTTTAAGCACAGTCCCCCCCTGTATCCTTTAAGCACAGTCCCCCCCTGTATCCTTTAAAGCACAGTCCCCCCCTGTATCCTTTAAGCACAGTCCCCCCCTGTATCCTTTAAGCACAGTCCCCCCTGTATCCTTTAAGCACAGTCCCCCCCCTGTATCCTTTAAGCACAGTCCCCCCCTATCCTTTAGCACAGTCCCCCCCCTGATCCTTAAGACAGTCCCCCCCTGTATCCTTTAAGCCAGTCCCCCCCGTATCCTTTAAGCACAGTCCCCCGTATCCTTTAAGCAAGTCCCCCCCTGTATCCTTTAAGCACAGTCCCCCCTGTATCCTTTAAGCACAGCCCCCCCTGTATCCTTTAAGCACAGTCCCCCCTGTATCCTTTAAGCACAGTCCCCCCCTGTATCCTTTAAGCACAGTCCCCCCCTGTATCCTTTAAGCACAGCCCCCCCTGTATCCTTGCAGCCCCTATCTTTAAGCACAGCCCCCCCTGTATCCTTTAAGCACAGTCCCCCCTGTATCTCTTTAAGCACAGTCCCCCCCTGTTCCTTAAGCACAGTCCCCCCCTGTATCCTTTAAGCACAGTCCCCCCCGTATCCTTTAAGCACAGTCCCCCCCGTATCCTTTAAGCACAGTCCCCCCCTGTATCCTTTAAGCACAGCCCCCCCCTGTATCCTTTAAGCACAGCCCCCTGTATCTTAAGCACAGTCCCCCTGGATCTTTAAGCCCAGTCCCCCCCTGTATCCTTTAGCACAGTCCCCCCCTGTACCTTAAGCACAGTCCCACCCTGTATCCTTTAAGCACAGTCCCCCCTGTATCCTTAAGCACAGTCCCCCCCTGTATCTTTAAGCACAGTCCCCCCCTGTATCCTTTAAGCACATCCCCCCCGATCCTTTAAGCCAGTCCCCCCCGCCGATCCTTTAGAGTACCCCCCGTACCTTAAGCACAGTCCCCCCCGTATCCTTTAAGCACAGTCCCCCCCTGATTCTTTAGCACAGCCCCCCCCCCCATCTACACAATAATAAACACACTGCCATTGAAAGCATGCATTCCCTAATGATGGTGGGGTCTACCTGATGTGTGCAGTGGAGCCCCCTCTCTGTGATCTGGGGGAAGAAGATGGTTGCCTAGATTTGACAGATGCTTATTGAAAAGAAATTGCGGCAACTCTCCATTTGTTGTTGTAGGTTGGGTCACTGTGCCCAAGTGGTTATCAGCGCAGTGGCGCAGGATCCAGTGCAGGGAGAGGATATAGAACGGAGGGGGGGAGAGGTTTGATATAGGCTCTTAATGTTGTGTTCGTTGTGCTGCAGATCCCATTTGGGGTGGCTACCATTCTGTGATGTGCAACAATTAAATCAATTTCCTTGTCTCTTCAATATGGTGTTGGACCACAGTCACAAATGAGCAGAGTATGTATTGTAAAGCACAAGAACAAAACATTAATCATGTTAACAGATGAGTATTTTAAACCTTTTTTCCATAGTCAGACCATTGAGAACCTTTTCAATGATTGTAATGTGGTGGCTGTGTTCATTATGAATGGGATTTCTAAACCTGATTTCTTTCCAGAATTCCTAAAGAAAGGGTATAATGCTGCGCAAGTAAATTTGAAATATAAGCAATTGATCTTATTGTGCAGAACATTTCTATTTTTTCTTCTGTAATGTTATTTTGGTCACTAGTTGTACTTCATGTAATAAAACCTTGCTTTGTATAAGGTAAGCTTTTGAACCTAGAAAGACAGCTTTGCTGTTGGTTTTACAGAGTATTTATCATGTTTCCACAAACTTGTCACTGGCAGGACTGGCTGGTGTTTGACTTAACTCTCTATCCACTGCTGTAGAAAGCGATGGTGACCTGTCACACTGGCAGTCAACACAGTTTTTCTACATTGCTGTCAGTTCATGGCACGATCTTGGTCACATGTATAAGGTCATCTGCTCTTTAACTGGAGTTAAAATGGTTTTAACTTGCTACTTACCACATAGTTTATACGTGATGAGCTAGTGTGGGGAGTGAATGCTCTAGTACTAGTTAACCTTTATAGTTAAGATTTCTTATCTTACAAGTTTAGAATGCCTGTTGCAGGATAGGATAAGATAAGTAAAGAAATGAACAAGTTTAGATGGTTTTGTTTAGCTGTCTGTTGATTTGTGCATATTGTGTGTAGTCCGTGCCTTATCCATTTACAGTGATGGCATAAAAGGGGAAAAAAAAAATACAAAAAGGGTTTTTTCATTTTAGTTAAATTGTGTAATTTCAAGTTAATTTGCATGTTAAAAAATGTTTAACTTTTGTCAGTTTCTTGCACCAATTCCTCACTTTTTAAAACACACTTGGTTAATTAATTGATGTGTAATTACTTTTGGGTTTATTTTATATATAATTACGTCAAGTGTGAGTGACTGAATATACTCGAGTATAAGCCGAGGGGTACCTATTTTACTGAAAAATTAGGAAAACTTATTGACTCAAGGAGAAGCCAAGATGATTAAATTATTACCACTCTGCCACCTTATTCTGTATTGTCGGGCTTTAGTTGCTTTTAAATTGGACAGCAGAAATGAAGCCTCAAAGCAATACAGAATCAGAAGGCAATCTTTTAACAATAGATACCATCCTCCTGATTCTGTATTGTTTTGAGGTCATTAGGTGCCCTTTAAATGCACAGTAATCCCATACAATAACCCCATCTTGGCACTCAGATGTTTGAAACTACAACTCCCAGCATGATTTAGTTGCTGTGGTTGTAGTTTCAAACTTCTGCAGTGGCAAGGAATTGGGGGTATATGTATGGGATTACTGGCCTCCCCGAGAGTCCCCCCAGTCAGTGTTACTTGCCTGGGCAGCCGTCAATACAGGTAAGGTCACTACTTCAGTGTGCAATATGGCCGCTCGCCGCGCATCTGCCTGCCCTGACATCACTACTCGCGCGGGGGGAGTGAGACAGATGTGCTGTTGACGTTAGCCGCAGATGCGGAGCAAGAAGCAGTTGAATTTCACACTGAGGTAAGTGACCTGAGTATAAGCCGATATTCGATTTTCAGGCTATTTTTAAAGTCTGAATCCTCGGCTTATACTCAAGCATATACGGTACTACTGTAGTCTAGATGTGATTCTGGCAGAGCAACACTGAATCCACCTGGAGTGTTCCTGGTCAATCCATGAATATTTAGAAGAGGTAGAGTCTCCTAGTTTTCCCTGCAGTTTAACTGCACGTTGCTTGTTAGATGTACTTACAGTTGGATCGACCAGGGAGGGAAGATCATACTCCTTTTTATAATTTATGTCAGGGTTATTGGGATCTGATGAATTTGCAAAAATGTAATGATCTAACTCCCAATACTCCATGCCGATGACCTAACAGCGTTTGTGGGTATAGCTTCCTCTACTCTTAAAGGAAGAATAAAGCAACTGACAAGATTTGTCTCTCGTTTTCGTTTATACTGTGGGGATTAATTTACAATTATTTTGTCAGATGGCGGCAACTACAAGTCGTTGCCCAACGCATTGTTCCTGTGTTGCCTAGTATAATCCCATACCCGTGCTGTCTCATGATCCTGTCTTAGGTTCACTGCAACTGTGTTGTCTCTCAGTTGTACGCGTTCCCGTCCCTCGCCATTCCCACTCTTATGCCTTTTGTTATACTTACCTATTCCAAACAGGTTTGGTCTAGCATACATAAGTGGACCCCTCAAGCTTTTTTATGCTATCGTTACATTCTCCTCCTCCTCTCGGCTGAGGCTGCACTTATTCACATAATTGCCCACCAGCCTTCTGCTTTGACATTTTAGTTTTTGATCCCTCCTTATCGCCCCCCTCACTTGTCAAAGGTATACGCCGGTATTGAATATTTGAATAACTTTGTGGTAATATCCCCCCTGACAACAAACTCCAACTATCCCCATTCTCTTTATGTCTGAATTTAGCTGTAGGCCTTAAAAGCTGATCTATACTAATGATCCCCTTACCTTTCGTTTGTAACCAGGGTTGGGTTACTACATCCATAAGTTGACTTGGTCCGTTCCCCTTCGGGGGATACTAGCTTGGCGTTACTCATATGACTCTTACTCATTCGTTTGCCTGACTCACTCCCGATCCAGACTGCTTTTTTTTTTCCCCATTGCATTACATCGCTGTTTTTTGTTCAAGTGTCGCCGCCATTAGTGGGTCGACATCAGTGTTGCAGCTCTGGTTCGTCCCTCCTTCTGGGACTTTGCCCTACATGCATGGGAACCGTTCGTGGCTTGCAGTGCATAGCTGGAACCTTAAGGTTCCCCCCACCCTCTACACATGGTATTGTGGGTTTGTTTATTTAGGCTCCTTATATGGCTAACATTCCAAATTGACTTCCCCGAGTTGACTATATCCTGGGCACAGCCGGACCCATCTGCTTCGCCCATGCCCACTTCTATATACTTCAGCATTACACATCATCGCACTAACTTTATTTAGCTCAGGGCTGCGTTAACTCCACCCTCTTTTGGTGCCAGGTACGTCCTTGCACCTAAATGACGACATCCCCGGGTTGTTCGGTCATGTTGACAGGCACAATATTGTCCTCTCCGCATACTCCCCCCCTCCGGCTCGTTCTTATATTTTATCATGCTATATTAGTGTAGTACTATACGGTTGTCTTACATGGTGAGAAGTCACCGGCCCGCTCTGCTGCAGTTCTTCATAAATTTTCCCTCCACCCCTCGTTATGTCTGTTGGTTTGACAACTCCTTTTTTAGTTTTACTCTCACTATTTTACTTACTCGAGCTATATTAAACACGACCTAGAGTATAAACCCGTACCTCCTCTTTCCCTCCCCTCTTTTCGGTTCTCTCCCCTCCTTTCCCCTGCGGGTAAATATTTTACCACAACAAAGGCTAAATTTTCCAAAATAAAGTTAATCGCATGTATATAAGACTTTTTCTTTTTTTCTTTCTCTTTTTCTTCCTTTTTTCTTTTTTTCTATCTTCTTCTGGTCGGTTTTTTTTACCGGCCGCCGATCGGTGTAGCAACACTTGATTTAGAACCAACTCCATGTATACACTTTCCCAATTCCGTGTTGCACTCCTTATAGCTCTCCGCGCTCATAATACCAACAGATGTAGCATGATTAAGGCCATTTTGTCAAGCTTTTATCCTAAACTTTACAGCTGCGCCTCCCAGTAGTTGTTGTGCTAACATCGACAACCCCCCTAGATTCACCGCTTGGTGTGGACGTTTTTTTTGTCCGTTTTTCCTGTACACCTTCTGGAGTGGCAAAGTTCTATTGGCCTCATCCTTAATCAAACAAAACATTCATGCAGATTACAACATTTATAATACTATGACTCTTGTACTCCCCAGTGCTCCCCTTAACTCTTATTCCTTAAACCCCCTACCACCCAATATTCCACTTGTACAGACTCCTATCACCTGGCTTCATTACCTGTTCGATATCTAGGCTCCTCCTATTGTTAGCCCACCCTTTACACTACCATCACTATCTATAAGCAACTTTCCTTGTTTCCCTCGATTCGGCTGCACCAGCGCCTCTGATGGTTTCGTATGTCTATGGTATTGGTTTGACAGTCCCGGGATGTGTGCGTGCTTCCCCTTCTCCCTTTCTCTCTCTTCCTTGGTTGGCGTACCATTGTTTACGGCTCATGTGAGTGTAACGTATAGCGGCCCTTCCCAGACTCTCCTCCTGCATACGCACATACTTGTTTTTGCTTTGACTCTGCCTCGGATTCATGCTTCTTCGGGTGCCTTGTACGAACCCCCCTTGGTCTGCCCGCCTTTCTGGCAGGATGTTCTTCTAGCGATGACCTCGAGTATGTACAACCACCCGAGGTCCTGTTTTTGAGTATTTTTAACCAACTAACTAATATAACTTCCGTCTCCACCACACCGAAGCCCTTCCGACGTTTTAACCCGGCTTACTTATGTGAGCTAGATAGATCTCTCCTATATGGCACCTTTATTTTGGATTTTTTGGTATTATATTTTACTAGTATAATAATTTGTCATGAGTTCTGAGGGTGAGCTTTTTCTTCAGACCAAAGAAATATAACTTTGCCACCTTTGTGTAAAGAGCATGGTACCAGCAAAAAAATTAACTGCCTGCATATCTACCCAAACACACTATATATCTGTTTAAGTTGTAGGCTGGTTGGTTAGCAGGCTTTAATATGTATTACCTCTGATTCAGCAGCACAGTCAGATATAGCCACTCTCCCGTTAAGCTACCTCGCAATAGCTTCAACTGCAAGAAAGGAGGCAGTACATTTTAAAGGGGAACTGAAGTGCCAGACCAAAACACTGTGTTAATAGCTGGTGCACGAATATAAAAAACAAGATGTGCTGCTGGTAGGGTGAAAAATCACCTGTGGTAAAATAGAGGTTCAACTCCCACAATCTAGTCTTGTTTTGGTAAAAGTCTGCCAAAAAAGTGTATGCAGTGCAGTTCACTTGCTCTATCAGTGCACAGCAGATCAAAACAAGAAAGCTGCAACCTTGACCTAGCAGCTGACAGCAAATTCAATTACAACACAGACTTTATTGGTCAGATAATGTAACGCAGATCCTGCCTTCGGACAAAGTATAGCTTTATGTTATCCCATAACTTGTTCACTGAAAAAAAATGATAATACCCTTTCACGTTAATTAAAGAACGGGAGCTAAAGGAGCCAAGTGTAACATCCTGTTCTTTAATAAGTCAATCAGGAGCCAGCAGCGAAATGTTAAACTAAATGGTATTGCGCACTCCATTACTTTCATGATGAATTGCTCCTTTAAATAGTAGTTTTTAGCTGGGGGCAGTTACAAGCAGCAATTATCCTCTTCATTATTTGAGGGGTTGTTGTACATGTCCTTTAATTGATGCAATGGTATGGGTGAACGTGAATAAGGGACTAATCATTTTTGACTAAAACACAATCTTATGTACATATGTTGTATAAAGAATAGAGGGAAATCCTATTACGAGTCTAGGAAAGGATTGGATCCTCTTGGGTGAAATCACACAATACATGTAGGAGCTTAACACGCTTGGGGAAAAAAGAGTAAACGGCAGGGCTCTTGTAATGTAAGAGTTTGTGAGTAGTTTGCAAACAGTGCAAGCATCCTAATAAAATCCATGTGGTGGGTTGATTAATTCTCGTAAAGAAAACTTCATGGAACAAAGATGGATCAAAGTGGACTTAAGAGCAACTAGTATCATATTGACTCAGAATTGTAATGCTGACATTTTGGAACTCTGGCCAGGAACATCTGAGATATTAATTCCTTGAGAACCTGTGATTAGTTCTCGTACGAGAAAAGTGTATAATATTGTCTTCAGTATACCATAAAATGTGTGAACCCCCCCCCCCAATAATCTAATAATGCTAAAGCAGCACAGTTTGTGCTCCTCAGTTTCTAAGATATTGAAATTTTTCTGGGTTAACAAGCCGATATTTCACTATATTAACCTCGTTCAGCCAAATCACTCTAGAGCATGGCCACACTGCATCGCATCGGAGTTGATCACGCAACGTACCCGAACTTGTGCGTGCGATCTAATGCATTTCTGTGCACTTGCACATTTTTCCATTTGATGGCACAAAATCGCATATGCGATTGTGCATAAAAATGGCTAGGATCACATGGGATTGCGTATCGCAAATGTTGCACAATTGCATTGATCCAAAATCACACGAATCACACAAAGAATGTGCCCCTCTTCCGAAACGTTGTGTTTTTGATTGTGTGGTTTATAATAAAACTATTTGAATCCACTAAGGAGTGTGACTTCAGACGTTTTTTACTTTCCAGTATTCGTTCTCCTTGGAAAGTGGGAAGAATTCCGGAAGTCAGAACCCACTGCAGTTTGGTGCAATAAGAACACTGCCCCGATTGCAGTGTTAGCTAAAAATGCATGCGCAATTCAACCAAATTTGAATGTGGCCTCACGCCATTACACCACTGCCGGTCCTACCCATCTTCTGCTGCCATGCACTTAAAAGGTACCAAAGCAGAGTGAGCTGAGGAGGAATGGGTCTTAGTAAGTATATTAGGAGCCATGGGGGAGATTTGAGCCTACGAGGTCAAGTTTTTGGGGTGGTGGGTTTGTGTTTATAAAGGCATGTCCACCCTTAAAAAAAACTTTTTTTTATATATAATGGTCTTGCTCCCAGCCCCAACTGCCATTGGTATTTATTGCAAGAAAGTGCCCCGATCATTACTACCTTACCTCTCCCTTCGCTGCACAGTCCCGGCCTCTGCTTGCATAGATCTGCAAGCAGGGGGCTGGACTGGCAGCCGCGTCTGTGATTGGCTGGAGGGCAGGACAATCACAGACCGCGGCTGCCAGTAGTGCGGAACGGGAAGGAGAGAGGAGGAGGAGGTGAGTAAGTAATGATCGGGGGATTTTCTTGCATAATATTAATGCGGTTGGTGTGGGGAGCAAGACCTATCATATGGGAAAGGGATTTTATGCTAGGGGGAGGGAGACCAAAAACAGGAGGGAGGGCTCTTGCGCATGGCAAAATCTTCCCGAAGGAGAGAAGGAGGCAAAGTTCTTACAGAGTCCTATGGACTCTGCAGTACTCCTGGTGTACAGTTATGCCCTTAAATGTGAAATGTTTGCTTGGGGGTGTGTGTGGACATTCCCTTAATGTACTAGATCGTCTTTTAGGTCATAATTTGCTTAAAAGGTTCTAAACCGATTCTTCATTTTCTGTGAAATGAATCAAATAAAGTGTTTTTCCATATTAGGGCAAAAACTATCTTGTTTTTTAAAATGAAAATTTGTAAGCAGATCGCACCCCACACATCACGCAATAGTTAGAAAGCTGAGAGATGCAATTCTAACCTGGAATGCTGCCTGATGTTTTTCCTATTTTCCTCTTCCATTTTTCCCAGTCAGGCAGGATGTAGCAGTAAACATCACAGCTAATGATGAATGCTATTTCCACTAGTTGTCTCCTTGACAGTAAAGGATTGTAAAAAAAAGCTTTGAAGAGGCAGAAACCTTTAAGTTGAGGGGGAAAGAGCAGAGGGTAGTGGGAAGTCATCATTTTGTGCTTAAGTATAGTGAGGTGATGCAAATAATATTTCAAACAAGTCATTTGTTAGTCAGGATTTGTATATATTTAGTCATATGTGAATCCTGCTTTATTTTTTTTATATAAAGGCAAGTGATGCATATTGTCAGTGACTGTAAGTTTAAAAAAAAAGGTTGGTTGGAGTTTTAAGCAGGCTGTTTTACGTTTTACACGTCAAAATATCTAGTTTCTGTGGTTTAAAGTTGAATGAACAGTTTAGCTTTTCCAACTTGTACTTGCTTAAATATGCTAGGGTTAGTTTTATGTGTTTGGACATTACCTTGAGGGATAAATCCTCAGTTGTTTTTGTGAAAGATACAATATTTTGCAAACACCTTTATGTTTCCGAGTTTTAGGTCACTTGGCTATGCGTTTTTAGTTGATTTTCTTGCAGGAAAATTGTGGCATGTCACGGGTTGCATCAAGTAATGTTATAAAGCATGCTTTTTAAAGCACAACATGACCCCAACGAGTACCCAGATCTGATGTTTGGCAGATTTTCTGGGTTAGAGCAGTCAGTCAGACAAAATATCTTATGAGTTGGGACGGTGCGGTGTATTCATTAGCTGATTTATTTCAAGAGAGAGTAGGGGGATATTTGAACCCTTTTAATTGTTTTGGGTTATGACAAACCTGTTAACCCTTTCTCTTGTTGTAGTCATTGTGTACTGCACTTCTCACATTTTAGCCATTATGTGTTTTTTCCGCTTATTGGCATGCATACATGTAGTAAGTTGCTAATGGCAAGTGCATTTGACAGTTTAGTGGTGTATGCCATATAGCAAGTATTTAACGCACAGTGATGCCTAACCCGCGGCACCAGGGTCCCCCGCGAAAGTTTTTTGCAGCCTGCACCCGTGGGCGTGGTAAAGGGCATGTTGTGGGCATAACCGGGGCGGGCTGAGAGTGGAGCTACCCCTCGGCTGGGTCAAAGCAAGTGGAGGCTGAGTGCTTAGAGAAGTTTAGTTGGTTGGGCAACCTGATTTAACGCAATGGTTGGTCAGTTTCATGAGGCTGCGGCCCTACTTAAGCACATGGAGGAATGCACATTTGCAGTAATGGCGTGATCATGCGCGTTCTGTGCATGACAATTGCGCTTCCAACAATTGGACCCCTAGCAGATTGCGGGCGATACAGACCACAAATAAGCATTGTACTGCACGGAAGTGTAGTGCACGTAGCGGGCCTGTCCTATAGGCTATTAATTGCCTACGCTCCCACTTAGCGCAATGGAATCACAAATGTGCTAGTGGAGCATAGTCCTAAGAGTTTGAGTCTTAAAAGGAAAGATGGCAACCCCCAGTAGAATTGTATGATCACTTTACTTTTTGTACTGATCACATTTACCTTTTAGTAACGTTTCGGAACCTAAGGGCACGGCCACCACTGGCCGAATCGCACACGGAAACTATTTTGTCGCATTTGCGCACACGTTTTCTTCACTACGTATAGGGAAAATACATGTGATTGTGATTAAAAATGCGGAACACAAATTGAATGCACCCGTTTTCAATGATCTGAAAAAATGCAAACGCACAAAATGTGCAGGATCTCTCTTTATTTTGATCACTTTTACAAGGTACACTTACAAAAAACAAAACCGCTCAGAGCTGCAGGGGCCGCATATTGAGCGAACCTACCGTATATACCGAACGAGTATAAACCGGTGGTACCAGTTTTACCTAAAAAAGGAGGGGAAAAGAGATTGATCGAGTATAAACCGAGGGTTGTAACCCTAACTAGTATTGCCCAGTTAAGATGTTTGGAAACTACAACTCCCAGCATGTTAATGCTGGGAGTTGTAGTTTTCAAACATCTGCAGAGACCAATACTTGCAAAAATAAATATGCATCCACTTGGTACATGCATTGACCTGACATGCAATTAATATTCCCCATTCCATCAATTGAAAATTTGGTTGGTATGAAGTATTAAATACATTGTAAATATTGTGTGCCCTGGTGTATTCCCTACCTTGTTCCGGCGGCCCCTCGCTCCCACATCCTCTGCGCTTCAGGATGATGTCACTACTCGGCGCCGCAAAGTGAGAGGCGCCGGGGGTAGTGACATCATCCGGAAGCGCATGAGGGATGTGGGATGCGCGGCCGCCGCCCGGACAAGGTAGGAGAAGAAGATGTGATTCGAGTATAAACGAGGTAAGATTTTCAGGCTTTTTTTAAAGCCTGGAAAACCTCTGTTTATACTCGAGTTATACTGGTAATCTTAAAGCGCTCTGTGCAATAACATTTAAAAGGAGATGATGGAGCCTGGAAACTTAAAGCATGCTGGGAGTTGTGGTTTCCAAACATCGGAGTGGCAAGCAATTGAGGGGTACTCTGTGGGATTTATAGGGCAACTAAACCCAAAACAATACAGAATCAGGAGGATGGTACTATTATTAAAGATTATGCCTTCTGATTCTGTGTCGTTGTTGAGGCTTTAGTTGCCCTTTAAATGGACAGCAGGATTTCAAGTCCATACAGTAATAACCATACTGGAGTTGGCTTACTGTATGGGACTACTGTGTGGGATTCTGCCTGACATTTAAAAGGCCAACTTAAGCCTCAAAACAATACTGAACGAGAAAGGCAGTAGTGGTCATATTTCTACCCTCAGTATACTGAGTCAATCACTTTCTTTACTCCTTCTTCATGTAAAATTATACTCGGGTCGGTTTATACTCGGTATATATTTAATGTTAAACATGGATGTTTGTTTAAGCAATAAACATATGTTGTTATGTATTGTTTCAGTTGAAGTTAATCTGTTTAAATTGTTATTACCGTATATACTCGAGTATTGTCGAGGTACCTATTTTTACAAAAAATTTGTAAAAATTGATTGACTCGAGTAAAGTCCGAGGGTAGAAATTATCCCCACTACTGCCTTCTGATTCTGTGTTATTTTTAGGCTTATAGTTGCCCTTTAATGGACAGCAGAATTCCCAACATGAATCCCAGTACAAATTGCCAAATCCAGTACCAGTAACTCCAATTCCTTGGCACCTCCAGATGTTTGGAAACTTCAACTCCAGCATGCTTGTTGCTGGGAGTTTCATGTTTCAAAACATGTGACGTGGGCAGGTTCAGTAAACTTTTAATTTAAACTTACCATCATTACAATTCTCCTGACCCCATATTGTAAAGAGCCCTCTGACCCCCATATAGTAAAGGACCTCTGACCCCAATAGTTAAAAATGTCACCTGAGAGTTGTGTAATTTCAAGCTGTCATTGCACTGTGTACTAGCAGCTGTTTTTGCCCCCCAAACTGAGGAGACCCATCAGGATTTACAGCATCCAGATGAGCAGTGACCGTGCTCTGAGTGAGTCCAGCAGCCAGACTAAGGAAGCAGGAAGTGTAAAGGCAGATCAGCTCCTGTAACTTTCTATGCAGGTTAACATAGATACTGGTTACTATCTGCAATTGCAGGAATTTGGAATAAATTAGGACTTGACCCGAGTATAAGCGAGGTAGGTTTTCAGGCTAATTTTAAAGCCTGGAAAAATTGACTTCTACTCGATGAGTATATACGGTATTTCTTTAAAATCTTCATCTACTGCATATTAGTTATACCAGCAAGAATTGTCTTTATGTAGAAAACTATGATTAAATCAAGCCTTACTTACTAGTGATTTAAATCAGTTTGATGTAAATCAAATCACACCCTGAATATAGCATAAACAAAGCCCACTCTTTCTACTCTCAAAACAATCCCTTTAAGAAGGTACACTTTACACTTAATTGCGACGGACAGGGAGAGCCAGAGATTTTCACATACGGGCATTATTTATAAAGGGGCAATATCTCCCTAAAGCAATCGTTAATTACAAATCGCTATCGTAAATCTACAATAGCGATCAAATGTATGATAGTGAACTTAAAGGGCAACGTGGTCTCAAAGCAAGTTAGGGTTAAATGAAAGCCTGCAGTGTTTCCTTTAAATGAACTGACAATACATCTTCTGGCGGAGAGAAATACATTACATACACAATGTTCAAACCTCCTGCTTCAAGTAGGTTGAGTGACATCACACCTGACATCTCCCGATTGTTCGCCCGGGAAGAAGAAGCATACCCAGTTCAGACTTAATGCTGGGGAACAGGATCGAAGTACCTGGGGAAAGGAAAAAAATAGACAAGTTGACGAAGGGGAGCTATTTATGCAGGCAGAGGATGGTCAAATGGCTGAAAACAGGAAGTGTTCAAGCAGTAAGTAATATTACTGAACCTTCCAGCAATAATTTCTCACAAATTTATATAGGATGTGATTTAGGTTTTATTTGAAGGTTACAATGGAAGGCTTTATATAATTCTTGCCTAATTTGGAAGAATTCAAGACCACAGTTACCCTTAAAATCTATGATGGATCTTATATTTACAATCAACTTGTGATACTGCGGTTTAAAATATGGCCCTACACACTAAACAATGTATGTAGGTGAAACCTAGAAAGACATAGGTCTGTAATGTGAATGGTGCAGGGTTATTGCAAAACATGTGTGCTATATGTTTCGGACCCACTCAATAATTATCCTTTAATATTTGATTAGTAATATATCTAATAATGTGCTGAATGTTTTAGTTGGGGGTTGGGGTCAGATAGCTAACAGTGAATTTAGTTTGAGTGTTCTGTCCAATAGTCTAAATGTCAATTCTCTCATTTTCCCTCTATCTCTAACTATGGAATTTTCTGTATCTGTATTAAATAATATGAGATGTAGAATCAAATATTCTACCCCACTTTCTTTTATTAGATGCAGAACAATCAGCTGCTGAGAAATTTGCTACATGTGTGGCCACCAGAACAATCCTTGTAACGAAGATAGAAGATTGGAAGATCAAGGAAAAGAGAAATGTGTTTTTGCTTAGTGTCGCAGATTACCATCTCAATATTTAATGAATCGGCGGTGTAATCTGCAATGATGAGCTTTGTGAGTAGGCTTGCGTGTAGTGAAAAAAATTAGCTTTTCTAAGAATTACGTAGGCAAGTAAGTAATATGTAATCGTCAGTATTAGCAAATGAGGGAAATATCTTTGCATCAAAAACTTCATAGACAGGCAAAAATTTATGGAGATTTGATCTTTTTCGTTTTTTATATATGCATACACTATCTAAGCGCTTATGAACAAATAACTGGTGACTTTCAGTTATCTATGCACCCGAAACTCCAACGTCTATTTTCCCCAGTTTATTACATGCATTTTAACCAGATATTTGAAGGGTTCTTCCACTGCTGAAATAGACTTTGGGCTATTTCATTTTATTAAGAACAGGAGGTATTATAGAAGCATGTCTTACCTCCCATTCTTTAATAAAAACCTGCAGGAGCCAGGAACAAAGGTAAGAAACGTACACAATCTCGTGCTTCTCCGCCGACGTTCCTCTGACAGGTCCACGACAGCGCTTGTATCTATGCGCTGCCGAATGGTCGGCTAGGAGGAAGAATCTCCTATGAGAACACAGCTTATTTATCTCCCGTGCCAGGCAAATGACAGTAAATTAATTTCCTGATTATATTAAAGGGGAAGTTTAGTGACAAATAAATATGCTTTCAGAAAAAAGAGCAGTATTTATCCCAATGACCTAAGGCTGCCAGTCCAGCATTTTGTGTTTATAAAAAATGCAACCGAAATACTGACTTCCTGGTTGCAGGACCCCTAGTAGAGACCGTTATGGTTTTGCCCTTGACCGAGACGCCTGGATTGATTCAGTTGCTCAGTAGAGATCTGAGCATGTTTGAACCCATCCAACAGCCAATCAGTAGAAATTACTCTTAGGAACATTCCAAGGATGTGGTGCATCCTGGGGAAGAAGGAAGGACCGTTAGTAGAACCTGAAAGTCAGCTCACTAATGTCAAAAGCAGGGAACAGCAAAGGGTATGAAATCAACTGATTTTTCAAAATGGGAGAGAATATGTAGAATAAATAAGAAGGCATTACACAAACTAACAATTTAACAAATTATTCATCATTTCCACTGACCTGTCCTGTTAAGACGGTTAAGGGAATATTTTTGCTAGCCTTTTGTTAAATGAAGCTTGGGCGTTACCATGGAACAAAGTAAAGGCGAGCAGTTTCCAGGGGCTATTTTATTAATAAATACAATTAGAATTTTTCAGTGTGATTTTAGTCGAGGACTGTGTGAACTATCTGAGGGCTACATACAAAGCTGCTGAAAAGGTTTTCCTTCTTCTTTTGGGGCTTAAAGGATACCTATTATCAAATGTAACTGTTTGGAAATGTAAAGTACCTGGGGCGGGAGGTAAAATGATTTTCCTACCTCACAATATAATTTTGATTGGTAGGAGCTACAGCAATACAGTTTTCATTCGACGGTAGTCCTGTATTAAAGATACTGCTGAACAAGAGGAAGACTGGCAGGATCAGTTTTCTTTGGGCTGGTGGCTCCACATGAAAACAATATTGGGAGGTAGGAATTACCAATTCTATACCCTTGGCCAAGAAGTTTTCATTTTAACGTTTTTTAAAAAAAACTTTATACACACAATGGTTATCGTTTAACTTTTGACAAACTTAGTTTTGGCAAATTATCGAATACATGTGTAACCAGATTTAAAAATAGTCCAGGAGAAATAATGATAGTTAAGGACGGCTTGAACTAAAGTGGGTACACACGATGAGATATTTCGGTCCGATCGACGATAGTTCAGGTATCGGTCGATCGGACCGAAATTATCGCATCCAGAATGTGCCCATGTCCGATCGACCGTTCGTCCGAAGAAGGAGCATGGACATGGTGGAAAACCGCGGACGCGGACTCTGCTTTTGTCCCGACCGACAGTTGTTCCTCCTGGCCGACGTCGACAAAGTATCGAACGGTCGGTCAGGAGGAAAAAACCGGTAGGTGTGTACCTAGCTTAAGAGCTGCAGTGGTCAGTGTTTGACTCTGAAAAGGAAGATGTGCTTGCATAAAGCAGAAAAGTTGCCCCTGTTGGGCACACTTCTTTATATAAAATAGAGGAAATGCACAGATACTTGGTATTATTAGACCCTTGGAAAACTGCTTGTAATAGACAACCAAATCAATGGCATAGCCACATATATGGTTTTTTAAAAACAATGATAGCAATGTTTCTATGCAAATGTGGGTGGTTGTGAAATCTGTCAACTTTTTAGTATTTTAGTAACATTCATATACAGTTTCGACAAAAGTCTTGTCGCTTGTGTAAAATAGACCCGATTGAAGTGCCGCTTTTACAATATTCTAATGCAGATTTGTTTCAAGAAATGGTTTCATTTTACCCCAAACAGCTTTTGTAATAATGTTTCAATGCAAAACGAAACTAGAAAAGTATTCTAATTTTCACAGCTGGTAAAGCCCAATTTTGCAAAGACATAAGTGTGTTTTGCCTTGTCATATTGGGCATCACTGTGAGTAATAATGGGTCAATTAGGTGTAGGTGTTGTATAAAAAGAACCCAGTACACTAGACCTTCACATCAACTGCAAAATAGACCTCTGCAAACATGCCTAAGATTCACCCTGAGACTAAATGTTGATTATCAAGAGGCTGAAGACCAAATCCCAGCTGATGTGGCGCACACCTCAAATGTCTCTCAGCATCAAGTTCAGAGGGATAAAGAAAAGATGTGTTAAGAGACTGGAGAAGGTTTTTGACAAGCCCAGGTCAGGCAGACCCCGCAAGACAACTGCCGAGGAGGGCCGTTTGTTGGCTCGAAAATCCAAGGCAAGCCCATTTTCAACTGCAGCAGAGCTCCAGGAAAACCCGGGTCACCTGAAATCCCTGTGTCAACCAGAACAGTTTGTTGAATTCTGTCGGAATGGCCTCCATGGTCGAATCAGTGCCCATAAGCCAGCACTAAACAAAAAGGCAATTGAAAAAAAACGTGTGTCTTTAGCCAAGGCCCACAAGCCTGCTAAAAGGTATGGACGCCAGAAAAGTGGCACAGAGGTGGATTTTTCAGATGAATTTCTGTTGGAATTACACCACAGTCGCCGCAAATATTGCAAAGAAGACCTACTGGAAACCGCATTGAGCCGAGATTTTACCAGAAAACAGTGTGAAGTTGGTGGAGGCAAAATCATGGTCTGGGGTTACATCAAGTATGGGGGTGTGTGAGGGACCTGCAGGGTGGAGGCAAATCAATAGTGTAAAATACAAGAAATCTTAGCTAACTCAGATATTCCCAACCATAAAAAAAAGGCCAAATTCTGCCAGCAGGATGGTGCTCCATTGATAATTCCATTTCAACATCAAAGTTCCTTAAGGCAAAGAGATCAAAGATGCTCCAGGATTGGCCAGCCCACTCACTGACATTAACATCATTGAGCAAATGTGGGGTTTGGTAGATGAAAGAGGAAGCATGGAAGACAAAAACCAAAGAATATTGATGAACTTGGGAGACTGCAAGACTGTTTTTTGGCTATTCCTGATGATTTTAATCAATAAATTGTATGAATCCTTGCCAAACTGCAAGGATGTGTTCTTCAAGTCAAGTCATAAAAGATATTAAATTTGGATCTCACAGCCACCAGGCTAATTTGACGACATATTTTGGATTGGTTGTAAAGTTGATCATTTTCTGTATACGCGACTACACTTTTGTTCTTGCAAAAAAATTGGACCATTTCTGTCTGGAAATTAAAAAATAATACATTTTTTTGTGAAAACTATTTTTTTACCCAGTACATTTAATTATTGGGAGGGCTTAGCTTTTATATGAGCTATTTCTAACACCAATTGATCATTAAAAAATCAGGTTAATAGCAGAAGTTACTGCAAAAACACACAGGCGACAAGGACACTTGTCAGAAACTACAGTGGTTTAAGTTACACACAACCGACAAATGATGCAGGTTTTGTTGTGTAGATAGCAATAAATTTGTATTAACCTCGGACAGGAGTAATGTTGACGCTCTTTCCTCAAAGTGAATATATAAAACAAACCCGGTTGTTGTCTGATGGGGTTGTTGATACACAGTTTTGAGAAATAGCGACTTTATAAATACGTTTATGGGCACAGAAAGATTTTTTGGGGGGGCAAAAATTGTTAGTGCATCTCTTGTGCACAGCTATCTTAGGTCTGCCCAGAAATTTTCAGACCGTTACATACACATGGACAAAACTGTGTCATGCTAAAAGGTGGAAGTTTCTTTATTATCTTCAGATTGTAGCGAGATCTTGAAGGTTTTTACACAGCTCATCATGGGGCTGTATTAAAGACAGTCGGACAGACTATAAAACTACTGTAACTCTTTCGCTACTGAATTAGCCCGTCAGAGTCATATTAATTGATTTCCACAGTATTCTCGTTAACACTATACACCGACCACAATGAAAGTTTTCCATATGTTTTGCTGAAAATGGTTGTTTTAGGACAGAATGCGTGTGCAGCAGTGCAATTTTTTTTTAACGACAACCCAACATTGAATGCACTGCGGCACACCTTTCTGTCTGGAAGGAACCTGGGCAGAGGTATGTAGATGCAATATCCACTGTGAGGAGGGAGCCATCATATATACTTGGTAGCTGCTCACAGCACAATTTTAAAATAAATAAATGAGCAGTAGGAGCTTATTTTAGCTAGATAGTGACTGACATACTTCACTTAGCTTAAAACTAATCAGCTGGCTGACAACTACTATGCGTGTGGATGATGGTCATTTTCTTGTCGAGAAGAAAAAAACCTATTTTAACATAATGATTACCATGTATAACAATGGATTACAAGTGATAAGCCATATGTTTCATATTGTTTAGTGGTTTGAGACATTCGTTTTTTTTATGCTTGTGTTCAGCGGGGTTTTTTTTCCTGACAAATAAAAATAAAACTACAATGATCAGTAGAAGTGTTGAAGCATCAAAACAATTAAGCACCATTGTTCCAATGTTGATATCAGGTACAGATTATGGAAGACCTTAGAACACGGTGGTGAATGTAGCTGTGGAAGGAGCTTAGGCTTTCTTTTGGAAATTAGACAACATTTTTTTGTTTTTTTGGAGATTAGGCCAGGGCTGGACAAAATCATACAATATTTAGGGGGCGGCATATATTCAATGTCTATAATTGATAGGTGGCCTGCCCCAACCAACCCAAACAGCCCCAACTCTATAGCATCTCCCAATCAAGTTAAGCCCCACCCTTACACAAGACTGCATTAGATGTCCATTTCCCATGCTTCTCCTCTGCACACGTTTCAAGCTTAAAAAAAAGCTCTCTGAGAGTTGGGAGGAGGCCGATACCTTTTCAAGAATGGATAAAAGTTATCCTCGAAATATTGGTTACAAGGCATGTAAAAAAATCGGGACAGCCCTTAAAGGACAGGAAAGATACAGTCTCTTTATATATTTTAATATTTTATAAACTAGATAAAAGGTTTTCGGACTGGCCTTCACCGCTTGGCAAGTGATGTACATACAGATCCAGAAGTTAAAAAACTTCTATTGCTGGTCACTGTAATTTTTTTAAAGGAATAGTTCACAGAAAAGCGAACTATTCCTTCAAAATAGTTGATTGAAGGCCTGGGAGGTGGTAAGGGACCTTATGTTCTTCACACTCGACCAGGATCCAGCAATCAACAAGTTGGTATATTTACCTCGTGCATGATTTCCACCGCCAAGCTTCCATTGAAAATTACTGACCGCGTCCAGGTTTAGTCTACTAATTGCGGGCATTTTTTTCTCGCGCATGCGCGCTTATAGGGAAAATTAAACCAGGGAAGCGGTCGGAACTTGTCAACTGACGCGTGGGTGGTCGTGTGCGAGTAAATATACTCACCTTACTTTCCTTTTAAATTTGCAGAAACAGTTTAGTGATCGGACGGGAAAACTGAATGTAGGACAAGTTGGGAATTTTTGTCCTGTCCGGGGGGCAAGACAGCGGCAGGGGTATTGATGGACGCATACTTTGTACTGCATTGTTTTAAAATTTCAGCTAAATTAGCCTAGGGTTCCACAATGCTTCCTTAAAGGGCATGTCCACCCCCACAACTATAAAAATATAACCCCCCTACTGGCCACATTAAGTTTTAAAACCGCCTTACCTACAGTTCTGCTCAAAATGTCCCTGCTGTGCCCTCGAAAGTCCAGGAAAGTTGCCTGTTTTGTAGAAGCAGTCTGTGTGACTCATGTGTGCCTTGAGGTCATGCCTCAACCTCATCAAGGTTTTTTGAGGAATTCTCTGTGCAAGCCCCCCTCCCTCTCCCCCAGTTTTTCTCCTCACTACCCCTAACATTAAAACCTTTGGGTATGCTGTAGGCAAGCTCCCCCAGCCCAACCGTCATTTAATATTATTGCAAAAAAGGACCCCCAAGATTACGTACATTCCCTCATCTCCTCCGCTGTTCAGAACTCCAGCAGCCGCGACCGTGATTGGACTGCTCTCTCAGAGGAAAGAGGAATGGTAAGTAAGTACGGGGGACTTTCTAACAATATAATATTAATGCAAGTTGGGCTGGGGAGGCATGCCCTACAGCATATACAAAAGTTTTCTAAAGGGGGGACATGCACCTTAATGCTCAATTCCGTATTTAATGATTAGGTCTCATTCTTTGAATTGCCTATTGTTTACCTGTTATTAAATGTGACATATCCTGATGTCATAATGAAAACAAAAACACGGATGTTAATTTGGCACAGGAAGGGAACGTTGATGCGTTGAAAATGGAACATCTAAATGATTATGTCTTTTTAGGCCATATTTTGCAGTTAGTCCAAGCCACTTCATGTTGATTAAGAAGAATACAAAATATTTACTAGCAAAATTTCTTTTTATAATCTGGGGGAGACTTGTTGGTGGCAGTGTGACCCTTAACTTATTGAACTTTAACAATGGGAAAACTGATTAATACAAACAATTGATGACCCCTTTTAAAAGAATAGATCACTCAAAAAGTTGAACCGTTCATTGTGATCATTAATGAAAGAACCGAGGGGGTAAAGGAAGGCTTATTGCTGTTACGTGAAGCTGGGAATGAAGATTCAAAAACTATCCGTGAGCACAGCACCACACAGACTCTTATGACCGGTACGACTGCATCCACGTTTAAAACTAACTATAGAGCAACATGTTCGCGGGTTGTTAAAATTTATACAATAGCTAGGAATTATCTGCGGGTTAAACAATACTATAGCACATTATCTTTAGTTAACACGCAAGCAGCCGGGGGACCTATCAGAAAGAGTGGTGGATCGCACGGAGGGTAAGTTTTGAAACTTTGTTCTGGCCCCTTGTAAACATACAGAACAGGGGAAATAAAGTGTAGCACTGAAAGGCAATGTAAAGGGGGTAAATGAGTGTATGTGAATTTCTAGCAATATGTATTTTTGGGGTGAGAATGTTTGCTTAAGCAGCTAAATGTTATCGTTCTTTCTAGGATTAAAAAAACAAAAACGAACATGCAAATGCAATATATGTTCAACAAGATAAAAATTTGAAGTGGGGACCCTGGCAAGTTGAGGGACAACTGGAAGCCCACACACAGTGATGCAACCCGTTTAGATTTGGCCAGCAATTTGTTTTTTTTTTACCACTTCATGTCCAATCTGTCAAAGAACGAAAATAACTTGCCTAAGGTATGTGGTATTACATTGACTTAATAACCAGGTAACCCAAGAGCCCCTTCACAATCACCTTTTTCTTTATATTATCTTCGCCTTCTTTTTGAATTTGTCGTTGTAACCCACACGTATACCCTATCGATTCACAACCTTCGCTCAGGGTGGCCCTTACCTCCTGACACCTTTTGTTCACTATTTTACCTCCCGTTCATTCCCGCCCCCCCGCGATGTGTCCTCTTCGCCCTGCTTTTTAGTCACCCATCACCTTAGTCTCTCGCCACCTTTTTTTCTTCCGGCAGCTCATATCTTCCTTTTGCTCTTCCCCTTTCCTGGAACCCAACCAATTATCTCTACGTGTGACCACATCCTTCATACTTACCTCACAATCTGTTCTTGACTTTTTGTTTACCCCCCGAGCATCTTGTTCACCCACTTCGCCAGTCAATTCCCTCCACTTTACCTTACTTACGTTTCTCACTTCTTTTCTTCCTCTGTGATTCTTTCCTTTATACAATTGTTGTTCCCTGTCATACACTTTGTGCTCTACCATATACCCACTCGCAAACTCCCACTTTGTTTTTGAGTCCATTCCTTTTCCTTTAAGTCGCATTTGGGTGAATAATTAACAGCAAGTAAAAGAAACTTAAATCAGAAGCTTTTGGTCCTCTCCTTTACAATCCTGGTCAATTAGGCTGGGTACACACGGTGAATTTTTCGTCCTAACTGACCAATCGTCGTAGCGAGTGGCCGTCCAGGACAAACCCATCGGTTACGGTGAAAGTAGCAGTGTTTGACAACCGCCACGACTGATCTTGCAGTCCATAGGAGGCCAAACAATGCCAATTCCACTATCCACAATCCAACCATGGACCAGCCCTAAGGGAGGTGCATATGTCTTGGGGGGGGGGGGGGGGAGAGTCGTGAAAGGGTATAAATCGCTCTGTTAGATCAGTATATCTCATCTACCAATGATATTCTTTGGGGGTCAGTTTGGTGAATAATTAACAGCAAGTAAAAGAAACTTAAATCAGAAGCTTTTGGTCTCTCTCCTTTACAATCCTGGTCAATTAGGCTGGGTACACACGGTGAATTTTTCGTCCTAACTGACCAATCGTCGATAGCGAGTGGCCGTCCAGGACAAACCCATCGGTTACGGTGAAAGTAGCAGTGTTTGACAATCCGCCACGACTGATCTTGCAGTCCATAGGAGGCCAAACAATTGCCAATTCCATCCGGTTGACAAATCAGTTGCCGATATCAACAAAACCACTGCCGATTTGTCAGCCAGAGGGACCGATATAAGGAAATATCCATCAGTTTGGCTGAACAATCTGCTTTTTCTAGCCTGGTGGCCATAGACACTTGGATCCCGATCGTTCAACAATCGTCCAATAATTCCCTCATCAGGGTAGCAATCCGATCGCACAAAGTATGAACAGATTGTAGCGTCATTGGCCACCATAGCATTTGGTGATATAGGCCCAACAGGGGCGAATCCAATAAAGGTGTCTGTTCTAACAAGCATAACCTACAGGCCACACACTCACTACCAGTTTAATTTCTGGATCGTACAGAGAGATCAGGCCCCATGGAGGACACCGACAAACACCCAGACAGACTCTATAACACGGGTGTGTCCAGCCTGTGTTCTTACAAACCCTAACTACCACGGCGGCTCTCAGAGCCCAATACGCATACTTGACGTTCCCCTCGCGGAAGCGGCAATACGCACGTTCCATGCACGTATTGGTTTTTTTTTTGTGATCAGGGAGAAAGCCGCGCCCACCGTCCTTGCGCGTCGGTTTGAGATCCGCCCCCTTCCCCTCCCTGTTGCTGGCGCTCGTTCTCCCCGTTTGTGGTAAGGCTGCGGGTCGGTACATTGTCCTTCTCTCAAGGCGAGATTTGTCCTAAAAACAACAAGGAACGTGACAGGATCAATCGGAGCACCAGCCGTCAGCCACCATGGTAAGAAGGAAGGAGGGCGGCCTGTTCTGATCGTTACACGGGTGTGTGTATTTTGCTGGGGGCGGGGGAGAATATGACAAGCGAGGCCTCTTTGAAGCCCCCACTGTCCTCTTCCGCATTGCGACTGACTTTGGCTCCATAACACAACCACCTTAACGTCTGTGGTAACCCGAACATATGGCACGTTAATGTGGCTACACTCAATTGGCCATATATGAACATACTGAGTGTTTACATACATCCTCATTATGGACATTGCTATTCATAGCCTTCCCACCTCCATAATGATAGACCCCCTTATATCCTTCAAGCACAGCCCCCAACCCCCATATCCTTTAAGCACAGTCCCCCCCTGTATCCTTTAAGCACAGTCCCCCCCCCATCTTACACAATAATAAACACACTGCCATTGAAAGCATGCATTCCCTAATGATGGTGGGGTCTACATGATGTGTGCAGTGGAGCCCCCCTCTCTGTGATCTGGGGGAAAGGAGATGGTTGCCTAGATTTGACAGATGCTTATTGAAAAGAAAATATGCTGCAACTCTCCATTTGTGTTTGTAGGTTGGGTCACTGTGCCCAAGTGGTTAATCAGCGCAGTGGCGCAGGATCCAGTGCAGGGGAGGAGGATATAGAACATGGAGGGGGGGGAGAGGTTGTATATAGGCTCTTAATGTGTGTTCGTTGTGCTGCAGATCCCATTTGTAGGTGGCTACCATTCTGTGATGTGCAACTAATTAAATCAATTTCCTTTGTCTCTTCAATATGTGTTGGACCACAGTCACAAATGCAGCAGAGTATGTATTTGTAAAGCACAAGAACAAAACATTAATCATGTTAACAGATGAGTATTTTAACCTTTTTTCCATAGTCAGACCATTGAGAACCTTCTTTCAATGATTGTAATGTGGTGGCTGTGTTCATTATGAAGTGGGATATTCTAAACCTGATTTCTTTCCAGAATTCCTAAAAGACAGGGTATAATGCTGCAGTAAATTTGAAATATAAGCAATTTGATCTTATTGTGCAGAACATTTCTATTTTTTCCCTTTCTGTAATGTTATTTTGGTCACTAGTTGTACTTCATGTAATAAAACCTTGCTTTGTATAAGGTAAGCTTTTGAACCTAGAAAGACAGCTTTGCTGTTGGTTTACAGAGTATTTACTCACTGCACAAACTTGTCACTGCAGGAGCTGGTGTTTGACTTAACTCTCTATCCACTGCTGTAGAAAGCGATGGTGACCTGTCACACCTGGCAGTCAACACAGTTTTTCTACATTGCTGTCAGTTCATGGCACGATCTTGGTCACATGTATAAGGTCATCTGCTCTTTAACTGCAGAGTAAATGGTTTTAACTTGCTACTTACCACATTAGTTTATACTGTGATGAGCTAGTGTGGGGAGTGAATGCTCTAGTACTAGTAACCTTATAGTTAAAGATTTCTTATCTTACAAGTTTAGAATGCCTGTTGCAGGATAAGGATAATTAAGAAATGAACAAGTTTAGATGGTTTTGTTTAGCTGTCTGTTGATTTGTGCATATTGTGTGTAGTCCGTGCCTTATCCATTTACAGTGATGCCATAAAGGGGAAAAAATACAAAAAGGGTTTTTCATTTTAGTTAAATTTGTAATTTCAAGTTAATTTGCATGTTAAAATGTTTAACTTTTGTCAGTTCTTGCACCAATTCCTCACTTTTAAACACACTTGGTTAATTAAATTGATGTGTAATTACTTTTGGGTTTATTTTTTTTTATATAATTTACTGACAAGTGTGAGTACTGAATATACTCGAGTATAAGCCGAGGTACCTATTTTTACCTGAAAAATTAGGAAAACCTTATTGACTCAAGTAGAAGCCAATGATTTAAATTATTACCACTACTGCCACCTTATTCTGTATTGTTCTGAGGCTTTAGTTGCTCTTTAAATGGACAGCAGAACTGAAGCCTCAAAGCAATACAGAATCAGAAGGCAATCTTTTTAACAATAGATACCATCCTCCTGATTCTGTATTGTTTTGAGTCATTAGGTGCCCTTTAAATGCACAGTAATCCCATACAATAACCCCCAATTCCTTGGCACTCCAGATGTTTGGAAACTACAACTCCCAGCATGATTTAGTTGCTGTGAGTTGTAGTTTCCAAACTTCTGCAGTGGCAAGGAATTGGGGGTTACTGTATGGGATTACTGCCCTCCCCCCGAGAGTCCCCCCAGTTCAGTGTTAACTTGCCTGGGCAGCCGTCAATCCAGGTAAGGTCACTAACTTCAGTGTGCAATATGGCCGCTCGCTCCGCATCTGCCTGCCTGACATCACTACTCGGCGCCGGGGAGTGAGACAGATGCTGAGTAGTGACGTTAGCCGGCAGATGCGGAGCAAGAAGCAGTTGAATTTCACACTGAGGTAAGTGACCTGAGTATAAGCCGATATTCGATTTTCAGGCTATTTTTAAAGTCTGAAATCCTCGGCTTATACTCAAGCATATACGGTACTACTGTAGTCTAGATGTGGATTCCTGGCAGAGCAACACTGAATCCACCTGGAGTGTTCCTGGTTCAATCCATGAATATTTAGAAGAGGTAGATTCTCCTATTTTTCCCTGCAGTTTAACTGCACGTTGCTGTTAGATGTACTTACAGTTGGATCGACCAAGGGAGGGAAGATCATACTCCTTTTTATAATTTATTGCAGGTTCCATTGGGATCTGCTTATGAATTTGCAAAAATGTAATGATCTAACTCCCAATACTCCATGCAGTAACATGCAGTGTGTGGTTATTAGCTTCCTCTACTTCTTAAAGGAAGAATAAAGCAACTTGACTAAGATTTGTATCTCTCGTTTTCGTTCTATACATGTGGGGATAATTTACAAATTTTGTCAGATGGCGGCAAAATTTGCCAAATATTGTCAATGTGTTTGGCCAGATTAACATAGGTGCCTCTGTCTAGGACTCAATGGGTTCTCAGATGATCTGTCTGCATTCCCTACATATGCCATAACTTTCCAAACCTTTTGCTAGGCACTCTAATAAGTGGACCCCTAAAGCTTTTTTCTGCCTTACTTCTCCTCTTCACTCGTGGAGCTGCACTATTACAAATTCCACAGCCTTTGATCAGTTTATCTTTTAGAATTTTAAAGGATACTACGGTAAATGAAATCATTTGGTAAACCCCCCTGAAAACTCAAATATCCCTATCCCTTTTAAAGTAGGCTTCAAAGGAAAAATGATCCCCTCTTATTCTGTACCAGGGTGAGGACCACATATATTAGGTCCTTGCCCTTGTGGATACAGCTGGTACCTCAAGTATTTACTCATTAGTTGCCCTGACTACTCCGATCCAGACTTGCTTTCTCCATGCAACTGCTGTTTTTTCAAATGTGCCGCCAATAGGAGGACATCATTTTTGCAGACGGTTCGTCCCTCTTATTGGAATTTGCCCCTACACTGCCTGGGAAACAGTTGTGTTGCAGGCAGCTGGAAATTAAGTATCCTATCTCTAAAGGTATTTTTTTTTATTTAGTCTCTTAAGTAATATAAATTGATAGTTGACATAATCCTTGACAGTTCACCAAGCTTCATCCACTTCCCCTTTTAAATAGCATACCCTACTAATTATTTAGATCAGGGCTGCAATCCCAGGTGCCAGGTAGTCATTGCACCTAAAAGACATGGGTGTCTTGATACCTGCGCAACTGTTGCAACTCCTGCCTTAATATCATGCTAATTACTGATAAATACTGTATGTTACATGGGAATCAGGGTGCTGCAGCTCTTCATAAATTTCCCCCCCCCCTTATGTCTTTGAAACCCATTATTACCATATATACTCGAGTATAAACCGACCCGAGTATAAACCGAGGTACCTATTTTACCCAAAAAAGGAATAAAAACAATTTACTCGAGTATAAACCGAGGGTAGAAAATATGAACACTAATGTTCAATATATGGTACCATAAAAATAGCAGAATGCAGTAACCAACTTTTCCATGGCACTCCAGATGTTTGTAAACTACAACTCCCAGCATACTTTGGTTGCTGGGAGTTGTAGTTTGTAAACATCTGGAGTGGCAAAGTCATTTGGCCCACATAATAAAACAATGCAGCTTCACAACATTATAAAATGCCTTTACTCAGTGCCCTAACTTACCCCAACCCCCCACCCACCCCTCCACTGTACAGACTTACGGTATTACCGGTAGCCCACCCTTAAACCCACCATACATAAGAATTTCCTTACTGTAGGCTGAAGGCTGACAGGCTCTGCTGGTTTGTATTGCATGTCCGGTGCAGTCAGGATTCGCTGGTGGCGTAAGCAGTACGTGACGTGCGTAACGTACGTGCCCGACGTCCCGCACATACTGCCTGCTCTTGACTGCTCGGATCCTGCTCTCGGGTGCATTGCCGAAAGGTCTGCGATCGGTAGGCTGTTCTTCCTATGCGTATGACCCGAGTATAAACCGAGGTCAGGTTTTTAAGGTATTTTAAAAACTAAAAAACTCTGTTTATACTCGAGTATATACGGTATGTGAAAGCTAGAATATCTCCAATGGATTTAGGAGAGGTAATAAATAGTAAATCATCAATTAGTGAGGGTTGCCTCAGACCAAGAAAATATAACTTTTGCACCTTCTGTTAAAGAGCATGGTCACCAGAAAAATAAATTAACTGCTGCATATCTACCCCCAACCACTATATTTATCTGTTTAAGTTGTAGGCTGGTTAGCAGGCTTTTAATATGTATTACCTCTGATTTCAGCAGCACAGTCAGATATAGCCACCTCTTCCCTGTTAAGCTACCTCGCAATAGCTTCCACTGCAAGAAAGGAGGCAGTACATTTTAAAGGGGAACTGAAGTCGCCAGACAAAACTGTTGTAATAGCTGGTGCACGAATATAAAAACAAGATGTGCTGCTGGATGGGTGATAAAATCAACCTGTGGTAAATAGAGGTCAACTCCCACAATCTACGTCTTTGTTTTGGTAAAAGTCTGCCAAAAAAGTGTATGCAGTGCAGTTCACTTGCTCTCTAGTGCACAGCAGATCAAAACAAGAAAGCTGCAACCTTGCACCCTAGCAGCTGACAGCAAATCATATTACAACACAGACTTTATTGGTCACAGATAATGTAACAGCAGATCCTGCCTCTCGGACAAAGTATAGCTTTATCTGTTATCCCATAACTTGTTCACTGAAAAAAATGATAATACCCTTTTTCACGTTAATTAAAGAACGGGAGCTAAAGGAGCCAAGTGTAACCTCCTGTTCTTTAATAAGTCAATCAGGAGCCAGCAGCGAAAATGTTAAACTTAAATGGTATTGCGCACCTCCATTACTTTTCATGACTGAATCTGCTCCTTTAAATATAGTTTTTCTGCTGGGGGCAGTTAAGCAGCAATTATCCTCTTCATTATTTGAGGGGTGTACATGTCCTTTAATTGATGCACATGTATGGGCTGAAATAAGACTAATCATTTTTTGACTAAAATACAACTCTTATGTACATATGTTGTTATAAATATAGGGAAATCCTAATTACGAGTCTAGGAAAGGATTGGATTCCCTTCTTGGGTGAATCACACAATACATGTAGGAGCTTAACACGCTTGGGGAAAAAGCAGTAACTGCAGGGCTCTCTGTAATGTAAGAGTTTAGTGAGTAGTTTTGCAAACAGTGCAAGCATCCTAATAAAATCCATGTGTGGGTTTGATTAATTCTACGTAAGAAAACTTCCATGGAACAAAGATGGCATCAAAGTGGACTTTAAGAGCAACTAGTCCATATTGACTCAGAAATTGTAATGCTGACATTTTGGAACTCTGGCCAGGAAACTCTGCAGATATTAATTCCTTTGAGAACCTGTGATTAGTTCTCGTAAGAAAAGTGTATAATTGTTCTTCAGTATAAAAAAAAAAAATGCCCCCCCCCCCCCCCAATAATCTAATAATGCTAAAGCAGCACAGTTTGTGCTCTCAGTCTTAAGCTATTTGAAATTTTTCTGGTTAACAAGCCGATATTTCACTATATTAACATCGTCTCAGCCAATCACTTAGAGCATGGCCACACTGCATCGCATCGGAAGTGATCACGCAATCGTACCCGATTGTGCGTGCGATCTACATGCTATTTCTGTGCACTTGCACATTTTCCATTTGAGGCACAAAATCGCATGCGATTGTGCATAAAAATGGTGATCACATGGGATTGCGTATCGCAAATGTATGCACAATTGCATTGCATCCAAAATCACACGAATCACACAAAGAATGTGCCCCCTCTTCCGAAACGTTGTGTTTTTGATGTGTGGTTTATAATAAACTATTGAAATCCACTAAGGAGTGTGACTTCAGACGTTTTTTACTTTCCAGTATTCGTCTTCCTTGGAAGTGGGAAGAATTCCTGGAAGTCAGAACCCACTGCAGTTTGTGTGCATAAGAACACTGCCCCGATTGCAGTGTTAGCTAAAAACTGCATGCGCAAATTCAACCAAATTTGAATTGTGGCTTAGCCCTTACACCACTGCCGGTCCTACCCCTTCTTCTGCTGCCATGCACTTAAAAGGTACCAAGCAGCAGTGAGCTGAGGGAATGGGTCTTAGTAAGTATATTTAGGAGCCATGGGGGGAGATTTGAGCCTACCGAGGTCAAGTTTTTGGGGGGTGTTTTATTAAAGGGCATGTCCACCCTTTAAAAAAAACTTTTTATATATGATAGGTCTTGCTCCCCCAGCCCCAACTGCATTGGTATTATTGCAAGAAAGTGCCCCGATCATTACTTACCTTACCTCTCTCCTTCGCTGCACAGTCCCGGCCCTCTGCTTGCATAGATCTGCAAGCAGGGGGCTGGACTGGCAGCCGCGTCTGTGATTGGCTGAGAGGCAGACAATCACAGACGCGGCTGCCAGTAGTGCGGAACGGCGAAGGAGAGAGGTGAGGTAAGTAATGATCGGGGGATTTTCTTGCAATAATATTAATGCGGTTGGTGCTGGAGGAGCAAGACCTATCATATGGGAAAGGGATTTTATGCTAGGGGGAGGGAGACCAAAACAGGAGGGAGGGCTCTTCTGCGCATGGCAAAATTCTCCCGAAGGAGAGAAGGAGGCAAAGTTCTATACAGAGTCCTATATGGACTCTGCAGTACTCCTGGTGTACAGTTATGCCCTTTAAATGTGAAATGTTTGCTTGGGGGTGTGTGTGGACATTCCCTTTAATGTACTAGATCTGTCTTTTAGTGTCATAATTCTGCTTAAAAGGTTCTAAACCGATTCTTCATTTTCCTGTGAAATGAATCAAAATAAAGTGTTTTTCCATATTAGGGCAAAACTATCTTCTGTTTTTTAAAATGAAAATTGTATAAGCAGATCGCACCCAAACCTGCAATAGTTAGAAAGCTGAGAGATGCAATTCTAACCTGGAATGCTGCCTGATGTTCTTTTTCCTATTTTTCCTCTTCCATTTTTCCCAGTCAGTCATGGATGTAGCAGATAACATCACAGCTAATGACTGAATGCTATTCCACTAGTTGTCTCCTCTGACATGTAAAGGATTGTAAAAAAGCTTGAAGAGGCAGAAACCTTTTGAAAGGCAGAGGGTAGTGGGAAAGTATCATTTTTGTGCTTAAGTATAGTGAGGTGATAGCAAATTATTTCAAACAAGTCATTTGTTAGTCAGGATTTGTATATATTTAGTCATATGTGAATCCTGCTTTATTTTTTTTATATAAAGGCAAGTGATGCATATTGTCAGTGACTGTAAGTTAAAAAAAAAGGTTGGTTGGAGTTTTAAGCAAGGCTGTTTTTACTTTTTTAACACTGTCAAAATATCTAGTATTCTGTGGTTTAAAGTTTGAATGAAAGATAAAGTTTCATCTTTTCAATCATTTGTACTTGCTTAAACTGCTAGTGGTTAGTTTTATTTGTTTGACATTACCTTGAGGGATAAATCCTCAGTTTGTTTTTTTGAAAATCAATATTGCAAAACTTTAATGTTTCCGAGTTTTAGGTCAACTTGGCTATGCGTTTTTAGTTTGATTTTCTTGCAGGAAATGTGGCCATGTCAGGGTGGCATCAAGTAACTGTTAAAAGACATGCTTTTAAAAGCAAATCCACCCCCACCCGAGTACCCAGATCTGATGTTTTGGCAGATCTTCTGGGTAGAGCAGTCAGTCAGACAAAATCTCTTATGAGTTTGGGAGGTAGTGATTATTATTAGCTGATTTACTTCTCAAGGAGAGTAGGGGGATATTTTAACCCTTTTAATTTGTGTTTATGAAACAACCTGTTAACCCTTTATTTTTGTAAGCATTTCTGCACTTTACCATTTAGATTAGTGTGTGTATTGCCGCAATGTACATTTAGAAGTCTAATGCAAGCTGCATTGATTTCAGTGTAGCCATATAGCAAGTATTTAACGCAGTGATGCCTAACCCGCAGGCCCCCAAGGGTCCCGGACACGTTTTTTGCAGCCTGCACACGTGGGCGTGGTAAAGGGCATGTTGTGGGCATAACCGGGCGGGTCTGTAGTGGAGCTACCCCCTGCGGCTGGGTCACAGCATGGGGTGATGCTAGAGAAGTTAGTTGGTTGGGCAACCCTGATTTAACGCAATGGTTGGTCAGTTTCATGAGGCTGCGGCCCTACTTAAGCACACTGGAGAATGCACATTTGCAGTAATGCGTGATCATGCGCGCTTCTGTGCATGACAATTGCGCTTCCACAATTGGACCCTAGCAGATTGCGTGCGATACAGACCACAAATAATTGTCGCGTGCACTCTGATACTGCACGGAAGTGTAGTGCACGTAGCGGGGCCTGTCCTATAGGCTATTACTTGCCTACGCTCCCACTAGCGCAATGGAATCACAAATGTGCTAGTGGAGCATAGTCCTAAGAGTTTGAGTCTTAAAGGGAAAGATGGCAACCCCAGTAGAATTGTACTGATCACTTTACTTTTGTACTGATCACATTTACCTTTATTAGTAACGTTTCGGAACCTAAGGGCACGGCCACACTGCGCCGCAATCGCACACGGAAACTATTTCGTCGCATTTGCGCACGCGTTTTCTTCACTACGTATAGGAAAATACATGTGATTGTGATTAAAAATGCGGAACACAAATTGCAATGCACCCGTTTTCAATGATCTGAAAAAATGCAAACGCACAAAATGTGCAGGATCCTCTTTTATTTTGATCACTTTACAAGGTACACTTACAAAAACAAAACCGCTCAGAGCTGCAGGTGCCGCATATTGAAGCGAACCTACCGTATATACCGAACCGAGTATAAACCGTGGTACCTAGTTTTACCTAAAAAAGGAGGGAAAAGAGATTGACTCGAGTATAAACCGAGGGTGTAACCCCTACTAGTATTTGCCAGTTAAGATGTTTGGAAACTACAACTCCCAGCATGCTTTAATTGCTGGGAGTTGTAGTTTTCAAACATCTGCAGAAGCCAATACTTGCAAATATAACTATGCATCCACTTGGTACATGCATTGACCTGTAACATGCAATTAATATTCCCCATCTACAATTGAAAATTGTGGTATGAAGTATTAAATACTTGTAAATATTGTGTGCCCTGGTGTATTCCCCTACCTTGTCCGGCGGCCCCTCGCTCCACATCCTCTGCGCTTCAGGATGATGTCACTACTCGGCGCCGCAAAGTGAGAGGCGCCGGGTAGTGACATCATCCGGAAGCGCACTGAGGATGCGGATTGCGCGGCCGCCGGACAAGGTAGGAGAAAGATTGATTCGAGTATAAACCGAGGTAAGATTTTCAGGCTTTTTTTAAAGCCTGAAAACCTCTGTTTATACTCGAGTATATACGGTAATCTTAAAGCAGCTCTGTGCAATACATTTAAAAGGAGAATGATGGAGCCTGGAAACTAAAGCATGCTGGGAGTTGTGGTTTCCAAACATCTGGAGTGGCAAGCAATTGAGGGGTACTCTGTGGGATTTATAGGGCAACTAACCCAAAACAATACAGAATCAGGAGGATGGTATCTATTATTAAAGATTGCCTTCTGATTCTGTGTCGTTTTGAGGCTTTAGTTGCCCTTTAAATGGACAGCAGGATTCACTAGTCCCATACAGTAATAACCATACTGGAGTTGGCTTACTGTATGGGACTACTGTGTGGGAATTCTGCTGTACATTTAAAAGGCAACTTAAGCCTCAAAACAATACTGAACGAGAAGGCAGTAGTGGTCATATTTTCTACCCTCAGTATACTGAGTCAATCACTTTTACTCCTTCTTTCATGTAAAATTATACTCGGGTCGGTTTATACTCGGTATATATTGTAATGTTAAACATGGATGTTTGTTTAAGCAAATAACATATGCTGTAATGTTATTGTTTCAGTTGAGTAAATCTGTTTAAATTGTTATTACCGTATATACTCGAGTATATGTCGAGGTACCTATTTTTACCTAAAAATTTGTAAAAATTGATTGACTCGAGTATAAGTCGAGGGTAGAAATTATCACCACTACTGCCTTCTGATTCTGTGTTATTTTTAGGCTTAAGTTGCCCTTTAAATGGACAGCAGAATTCCCATACATGAATCCCATACAGTAATTGCCAAATCCAGTACCAGTAACCTCCAATTCCTTGGCACTCCAGATGTTTGGAAACTATAACTCCCAGCATGCTTTGTTGCTGGGAGTTTCAGTTTCTAAACATGTGACGTGGCAAGGTTCAGTAAACTTTTAATTAAACTTACCATCATTACAATTCTCCTGACCCCCATATTGTAAAGAGCCCTCTGACCCCCATATAGTAAAGGACTCTCTGACCCCAATAGTTAAAAATGTCACCTGAGAGTTGTAATTTCAAGCTGTCATTTGCACTGTACTAGCAGCTGTTTTTTGCCCCAAACTGAGGAGACCCATCAGATTTACAGCATCCAGATGAGCAGTGACCGTGCTGAGTGAGTCCAGCAGCCAGACTACAGGAAGCAGGAAGTGTAAAGGCAGATCAGCTCCTGTAACTTTCTATGCAGGTTAACATAGATACTGGTTACTATCTGCAATTGCAGAATTTGGAACTAAATTAGGACTTGACCCGAGTATAAGTCGAGGTTAGGTTTTCAGGCTAATTTTAAAGCCTGAAAAATTCGACTTATACTCGAGTATATACGGTATTTTACAAATCTTCATCTACTTGCATATTAGTTATACCAGCAAGAATTAGTCTTTATGTAGAAAACTATGATTTAAATCAAGCCTTACTTACTAGTGATTTAAATCAGTTTGATGTAAATCAAATCCACCCTGAATATAGCATAAACAAAAGCCCACTCTTTCTACTCTCAAACAATCCCCTTTAAGAAGGTACACTTTACACTAATTGCGACGGACAGGGAGAGCCAGAGATTTTCACATTACGGGCCATATTTATAAAGGTGCAATATCTCCCTAAAGCAATCGTTAATTTACAATCGCTATCGTAAATCTACAATAGCGATCTTAAATGTATGATAGTGAACTTAAAGGGCAACTGTGGTCTCAAAGCAAGTTAGGGTTAAATGAAAGCCTGCAGTATTTCCTTTAAAATGAACTGACAATCACATCTCTGGCTGGAGAGAAATACATTACATACACAATGTTCAAACCTCCTGCTTCCAGTAGGTTGAGTGACATCACCTGACCTCTGCCCCGATTGTTCGCCCCGGGGAAGAAGCATACCCAGTTAAGACTTAATGCTGGGGAAATCAGGAAGTACCTGGGGAAAAAATAGACAGTTGAGAAGGGGAGCCTATTAATGCAGGCAGAGGCTGGTCACATGACTGAAAACAGGAAGTGTTCAAGCAGTAAGTAATATTACTGAACCTTTCCAGCAATAATTTCTCACAAATTTTATATAGAGATGTGATTTAGGTTTTATTTTGAAGGTACAATGGAAGGCTTTTTATATAATTCTTGCTAATTTGGAAGAATTCAAGACCACAGTTACCCTTAAAATCTATGATTGCGATCTTATATTTACAATCAAATATGGCCCTACAACACTTAAACAATGTATTGTAGGTGAAACCTAGAAAGACATAGGTCTGTAACTGTGAATGGTGCAGGGTTATTGCAAAACATGTGTGCTATATGTTTCGGACCCACTCAATAATTATCCTTTAATATCTGATTAGTAATATATCTAATAATGTGCTGAATGTTTTAGTTGGGGTTGGGGTCAGATAGCTAACAAGTGAATTTAGTTTTGACGTGTTCTGTCCAATAGTCTAAATGTCAATTCTCTCATTTTCCCTCTCTAACTATGGAATTTTCTGTATCTGTATTATAATAATATGAGATGTAGAATCAAATATTTCTACCCTACTTTCTTTATTAGATGCAGAACAATCAGCTGCTGAAATTTGCTACATGTGTGGCCACCAGAACAATCCTCTGTAAACAGAGTATAGGAAGATTGGGTCAGAAATGTGTTTTTGCTTAGTGTCGCAGATTACCATCTCAATTTTAATGGAATCTGCGGTGTAATCTGCAATGACTGAGCTTTGTGAGTAGGCTTGCTGTAGTGAAAAAATTAGCTTTTTCTAAGAATTACTTAGGCAAGTAATATGTTTTAATCGTCAGTATTTAGATAATTAGGGAAATATCTTTTCATCATAAACTTCATAGACTAGGCAAAAATTATGCGAGATTTGATCTGTTTTTCGTATAGTGCATCACACTATCTAAGCTGCTATAGAACAAATAACTGGTGACTTTTCAGTTATCTGCCCGCAACTCCAACGTCTATTTTCCCCAGTTTATTACATGCATTTTAACCAGATATTTGAAGGGTATCTCCACTGCTGATAATGACTTTGGGCTATTTCATTTTATTAAAGAACAGGAGGTATAGAAGCTATGTCTTACCTCCCATTCTTTAATAAAACCTGCAGGAGCCAGGAACAAAGGTAAGAAACTTACACAATCTCGTGCTTCTCCGCCGCTTCCTCTGACAGGTCCCGACGAGCTTTGTATCTATGCGCTGCCGAATGGTCGGCTAGGAGGAAGAATCTCCTCATGAGAACACAGCTTTAATTTCTCCCTGTGCCAGGCAAATGACAGTAAATTAATTTCCTGATTATATTAAAGGGGAAGTTTAGTGCAAATAAATATGCTTTCAGAAAAAAGAGCAGTATTTTATCCCAATGACCTTAATCTGCCAGTCCAGCATTTTGTTCGTTTATAAATAAATGCAACCGAAATACTGACTTCCTGGTTGCAGGACCCCTAGTAGAGACCGTTATGGTTTTGCCCTTGACCTGGATTGATTCAGTTGCTCAGTAGAGATCTGAGCATGTTTGACCCATCCAACAGCCAATCAGTAGAAATTACTCTTAGGAACATTCCAAGGATGTGGTGCATCCTGGGAAGAAGAAGGACCGTTAGAACCTGAAATGTCAGCTCACTAATGTCAACAGCAGGGAACAGCAAAGGGTATGAAATCAACTGATTTTTCAAAATGGGAGAGAATATGTAGAATAACTAAGAAGGCATTACACAAACTAACAATTTAACAAATATTCATCATTTCCACTGACCTGTCCCTTTAAGACGGTTAAGGGAATATTTTTGCTAGCCTTTTGTTAAATGAAGCTTGGGCGTTACCATGGAACAAAGCTAAAGGCGAGCAGTTTCAGGGCTATTTTATTAATAAATACAATTAGAATTTTTCAGTGCTGATTTTAGTCGATGGACTGTATGAACTATCTGAGGCTACATACAAAGCCTGCTGAAAAGGTTTTCCTTCTTCTTTTGGGCTTAAAGGATAACTATACTTCAAAATGTAACTGTTTGGAAATGTAAAGTACCTGGGGCAGGGAGGTAAAATTGATTATTCCTACCTCACAATATAATTTTGATTAGGAGCTACAGCACATACAGTTTTCATTCGACAGGTTAGTCCTGTATTAAAGATACTGCTGAAGCCAAGAGGAAGACTGGCAGGATCAGTTTTCTTTGGGCTGGTGCTCCACATGAAAACAATATTGGGAGGTAGGAATTACCAATTCTATATCCCTGTCCCAAGTACTTTTCATTTTAACTGTTTTTTTTAAAAAAAACTTTATACACACAATGGTTATCGTTTAACTTTTGACAAACTTAGTTTTGGCAAATTATTCGAATACATGTGTAAACCAGATTTAAAAATAGTCCAGGAGAAATAATGATAGTAAGACAGGCTTGAACTAAAGCTGGGTACACACGATGAGATATTTCGGTCCGATCGACCGATAGTTCAGTGTATCGGTCGATCGGACCGAAATTATCGCATCCGAATGTGCCCATGTCCAATCGACCGTTCGTCCGAAAGGACGATCGGACATGGTGGAAAACCGCGGACGCGGCTGCTTTTGTCCCGACCGACAGTTGTTCCTCCTGGCCGACCGGTCGAAAGTATCGAACGGTCGGTCAGGAGGAAAAACCGGTAGGTGTGTACCTAGCTTAAGAGCTGCAGTGGTCAGTTGTTTGACTCTGAAAAGGAAGATGTTGCTTGCATAAAGCAGAAAAGTTGCCCCTGTTGGACACTTCTTTATATAAAATAGAGGAAATGCACAGATACTTGGTATTATTAGACCCTTGGAACTGCTTGTAATAGACACCCAAATCAATGGCATAGCCACATATATGGTTAAAAACAATGATAGCAATGTTTTCTATTGCAAATTGTGGTCTGTTGAAATCTGTCAACTTTTTTAGTATTTTAGTAACATTCATATACAGTTTCTGACAAAAGTCTTGTCGCTTGTGTACAAATAGACCCGAAGTGCCGCTTTACAATAATTCTAATGCAGATTTTGTTTCAAGAAATGGTTCATTTTACCCCAAACAGCTTTTGTAATAATGTTTCAATGCAAAACGAAACTAACAAAAAGTATTCTAATTTTCACAGCTTGGTAAAGCCCAATTTTTGCAAAGACATAAGTGTTGTTGCCTTGTCATATGGGCTTCACCTGTGACTAATAATGGGTCAATTAGGTGTCAGGTGTGTATAAAAAGAACCCCAGTACACTAGACCTTCACATCAACTGCAAATAGACCTCTGCAAACATGCCTAAGATTCACCCTGAGACTAAAATGTTGATTATCAAGAGGCTGAAGACCAAATCCACAGCTGATGTGGCGCACACCTTCAATGTCTCTCAGCATCAAGTTCAGAGGATAAAGAAAAGATGTGAAGAGACTGGAGAAGTTTTTGACAAGCCCAGGTCAGGCAGACCCCGCAAGACAACTGCTCGAGAGGACCGTTTGTTGGCTCGAAAATCCAAGGCAAGCCCATTTTCAACTGCAGCAGAGCTCCAGGAAACCCGGTCACCTGAAATCCCTGTGTCAACCAGAACAGTTTGTTGAATTCTGTCTCGAAATGGCCTCCATGGTCGAATCAGTGCCCATAAGCCAGCACTAAACAAAAGGCAATTGAAAAAACGTGTGTCTTTAGCCAAGGCCCACAGCCTGCTAAAAGGATGGACGCCAGAAAAGTGGCAAGAGGTGGATTTTTCAGATGAATCTTCTGTTGAATTACACCACAGTCGCCGCAAATATTGCAGAAGACCTACTGGAACCCGCATTGAGCCGAGATTTACCCAGAAAACAGTGAAGTTTGGTGGAGGCAAAATCATGGTCTGGGGTTACATCCAGTATGGGGGTGTGTGAGGGACCTGCAGGGTGGAAGGCAACATCAATAGTGTAAAATACCAAGAAATCTTAGCTACCTCATATATTCCCAACCATAAAAAAGGCCAAATTCTGCAGCAGGATGGTGCTCCATTGCATACTTCCATTTCCACATCAAAGTTCCTTAAGGCAAAGAAGATCAAGATGCTCCAGGATTGGCCAGCCCAGTCACCTGACATTAACATCATTGAGCAAATGTGGGGTAGGATGAAAGAGGAAGCATGGAAGACAAAACCAAAGAATATTGATGAACTCTGGGAGACATGCAAGACTGTTTTCTTGGCTATTCCTGATGATTTAATCAATAAATTGTATGAATCCTTGCCAAACTGCAAGGATGCTGTTCTTCAAGCTCAAGTCATACAAGATATTAAATTTGGATCTCACAGCACCACTGCTTAATTTGACGACATATTTTTGGATTGGTTGTAAAGTTGATCATTTTCTGTATAGGCGACTACACTTTTGTCTTGCAAAATTTTGACCTTTCTGTCTTTAAATTAAATAATACATTTTTTTAGTGAAACTATTTTTTACCAGTACATTTAATATTATTTGGGAGGGCTTTAGCTTTTCATATGAGCTATTTCTAACACCAATTGATCATTTAAAAATCAGGTTAATAGCAGAAGTTACTGCAAAACACACAGGCGACAAGACACTTGTCAGAAACTACAGTGGTTAAAGTTTACACACAACCGACAAATGATGCAGGTTTTTGTTTGTGTAGATAGCAATAAATTTGTATTAACCTCGGACAGGAGTAATGTTGACGCTCTTTCCTCAAAGTGAATAAAAACAAACCCTGGTTGTGTCTGATGGGTGTTGAATACACAGTTTTGAGAAATAGCGACTTTATAAATACGTTTATGGGCACAGAAAGATTTTTTGGGGGGGCAAAAATTGTTAGTGCATCTCTTGTGCACAGCTCTCTTCAGGTCTGCCCAGAAATTTTTCAGGACTCGTTCACACTACACATGGACAAAAACTGTGTCATGCTAAAAGGTGGAAGTTTCTTTATTATCTTCAGATTGTAGCAGATCCTTGAAGGTTTTTACACAGCTCATCATGGGGCTGTCATAAAGACAGTCAGGACAGACTAGAAACTACTGTAACTCTTTCGCTACTGTATTAGCTCCGTCAGAGTCACTTTAATTGATTTCCACAGTATTCTCGTTAACACTATACACCGACCACAATGAAAGTTTTCCATATTGTTTTGCTGAAAACTGGTTTGTTTTAGGACAGAAATGCGTGCAGCAGTGCAATTTTTTTTAACTGACAACCCAATCCATTGAATGCACTGCGGCACACCTTTCTGTCTGGAATGGACCTGGTGCAGAGGTATGTAGACTTGCAATATCCACTGTGAGGAGGGAGCCATCATATACTTACTTGTAGCTGCTCTACAGCACAATTTTTAATAAATAAATAAATGAGCAGTAGGAGCTTATTTTAGCTAGATACTGACTGACATACTTCACTTATGCTAAAACTAATCAGCTGAACTACCTACTATGGTATGGATGATGGTCATTCTTCTTTGTCTAGAAGAAAAATCCTATTTTAACATAATGATACCTGTATACATGGCTTACATAGTGATAAGCCATATGTTTCATATTGTTTAGTGGTTTAGAAATTCGTTTTATGCTTGTGTTCAGCGGGTTTTTTTTACTGACAAAATAAAATAAACTAAAATGATCAGTAGAAGTGTTAAGCATCAAACATTAAGCACCATTGTTCCATTTTATATATACAGATTTATGAGAAGACCTAGAACACGGTTGGACTGTAGCTGTGGAAGGGAGCTTAGGCTTTCTTTTGGAAATTAGCAACTTTTTTTTTTTTTTGGAGATTAGGACAGGGCTGGACAAATCATAATATTTAGGGGTCGGCATATATCCAATGTCCTATAATTGATAGGTGACCTGCCCCAACCCTAACTCCACCCAGCCCCACCTATAGCTCTGCCCAATCAAGTTAAGCCCCACCCATTACACAAGACTGCATTAGACTGTCATTTCCCCTGCTTTCTCCTCTGCACACGTTCAAGCTTAAAAAAAGCTCTCTGAGCAGTTGGGAGGAGGCCGATACCTTTTCCAGAATGGAATAAAAGTTATCCTGAAATATCTGGTTACAAATGCATGTAAAAAAACTCAGACAGGCCCTTTAAAGACAGAAGATACAGTCTTTATATCTTTTAATATTTTATAAACTAGATAAAAGAGTTTTAGACTGGCCTTCACCGCTTGGCAGTGATGTACACTACAGAATCCAGAATAAAAAACTTCTCTGCTGGTCACTGTAATTTTTTTAAAGGAATAGTTCACAGAAAAAGCGAACTATTCCTTCAAAATAGTGATTGAAGACTGGGAGGTAAAGGACCTTCTGTTCTTCAATCACTCGACCAGGATCCAGAATCAAAAGTGAGTATATTTACCTCGTGCATGATCCACCGCCAGCTCCATTGAAAATTACTGACCGCTTCCAGGTTTAGTCTACTAATTGCGGGCATTATCGCGCATGTGCGCTATAGGGAAACTAAACCAGGAAGCGGTCGGAACTTGTCAACTGAGCTGTGGTGGATCGTGTGCGAGGTAAATATACTCACCTTCCTTTCCTTTAAATTTGCAGAACAGTTTAGTGATCGGAAAACTGATTAGGCAAGTTGGAATTTTTTTGTCCTGTCCGGCAAGACAGCGGCAGGGGTATTGATGGACGCATACTTTGTACTGCATTGATTTTAAAATTTCAGCTTAAATTAGCCTAGGGTCACACTGCTTTCCTTAAAGGACATGTCCACCCCCAAAACTAAAATATAACCCCTTACTGGCCACATTAAGTTTAAAACCAGCCTTACCTTACATTTCTGCTCAAAATGGTTCCCCTGCTGTGCCCCTCGAAAGTCCAGGAAAGTGCTGTGTAGAAGCAGTGTGTGACTCATGCTGTGCCTGAGTCTGCCTCAACCTCATCAAGGTTTGAGGCATTCTCTGTGCAGCCCCCCTCCCTCTCCCTCCCATTTTTCTCTCCCTCCCCCTAACATTAAAACCTTTGGGTATGCTGTAGGGCAAGCTCCCCCAGCCCCAACCGCATTAATATTATTGCAAAAAAGTCCCCCAATCTTTACTTACCTTCCCTCTCTCCTCCGCTGTTCAGAACTCCCAGCAGCCGCGACCGTGATTGGCTGCCTCTCTCAGAGGAAAGAGGGAAGGTAAGTAAGGATCGGGGGACTTTCTAACAATAATATTAATGCAGTTGGGGCTGGGAGAGCATGCCCTACCGCATATCAAAAGTTTTCTAAAGGGGTGGACATGCCCTTTAATGCTCAATTCCGATTTACTTATTAGGTCTCATTCTTTGAATTGCCTGTTTACACTGTTATTAAATGTGACATATCTGATTTCATAATGAAACAACACTGGATGTTAATTTTGACAGGAAGGGAATGTGATGGTGAAAATGGAAACATCTAAATGATTATGTATTTTTAGGCTATTTTGCAGTTAGGTCCAAGGCACTTCATGTTGATTAAGAAGAAATACAAATATTTACTAGCAAATTTCTTTTTATTAATCTGGGCGACTTGTTGGTGCAGTGTGACCCTAACTTATTGATTTAACAATGTGGAACTGATAATACAAACAATTGATGACCCCTTTAAAAGAATAGATCACTCAAAAAGTGAACCTTTTCTTTTGATCATTAATTAAAGAACCGGAGGTAAAGGAGCTATTGCTGTTACGTGAGCTGGGAATGAAGATTCAAAACTATCCGTGAGCACGAGCACCACAGACTCTTCTGACCGGTCCCGACTGCATCCACGTTAAACTATACTATAGCGCACATGTTCGGGGGTTAAATTATACCATAGCTAGCATATTCTGCGTTAAACAATACTATAGCACATTATATTATAGTTAACACGCAAGCAGCCGGGACCTATCAGAAGAGTGGTGGATCGCACTTGAGGGTAAGTTTTGAAACTTTGTTGTTCTTGGCCCCTGTAACAGTACAGAACAGGGAAATAAAGTGTAGCACTGAAATAGGCAATGTAAAGGGAGGTAAATGAGCTGTATGATTTTCTAGCAATATGTATTTTTGGGGTGAGAATGTTGCTTATAGCAGCTAAATGTTATGCAGTCTTTCTAGGATAAAAAACAAAACGAAACATGCAAATGCAATATTATGTCTCACCAAAGATAAAATATTTGACTTGGGTGACCCTGGCAAGTGAGGACAACTGAATACCACACACAGATGATGCAAGTTATATTTGTCCAGCAATGTTTTTTTTACCACTTCATGTCCATATCTGTCAAAAGAACTAAAATAACTTGCCTATGTATGTGGTATTACATTGACTTCACTAACCAGGGTCACCCAAGTCAAATATATATTTTTTTTAATTGTGAGTACCCACAGAACCATGATCAGTCAGGACACTGAAATTTGCCAACTCTTCTTGAGTGCTGCTTAACCATACCTGCGGCAGCAACTTTTGTCTGAAAAATATTCAATTATTGGATCGCATGCAATCCACCCAAAAGTAGTGACACCAGGTTCCGAAACGTTACAAATAAAATTTGTTTACACTTAAGACTGGTGTGCCCAGCTACCAATTTGTATCTAAAAAAACAGATCTCGGCACAGACCAATGGGACTACGGATCGCAAAACGCCCAGGGGTGGACAAATTTTGTCTCAAAGCCACTTTTAGGTAGCCAGTGCGATTTCCATTCCAATTTTAGTTTTGGCTACATGACTCTTGGGATTTCTCACCCTGCATTAACCTGTGTGAAATCTATCTGCAATCCGTGCAGTTGTTTTCCATTTAACTCCCCTTAGCACAGAGAGATTCCATGTTAAAATCCCTTGTCTTGTTCCTTGGATAACACACGTGTGTACATGATCCAATTTCTTGGGGAGTTAACTGAATGGTTGTATCATTTTAATCAGCAGGTTTTTTTTTTACTATAAAAATGTCTTGGCCTAGAAGGCCCCTCTAAACTGAACAAAAAACATAATGTGGTGGAATTAACATTTCTTGGACTTTTCTGGTGCATTTAAAGTTTCCATTCTCTAGTTAAAATAGCATGCAATGCACACCAAGAATGGTGAAAGCAACCCAAATAATGTGGCATGGACTCATTGATTCCATGTTAGTTTGAAGTAGGGTGGGGCCTAGCCCTAAAGTTTTCATTTAAAAGAAAATTGCTTACAACTACCTATACCCCCAGTCACACACCTGTTACTTGACCAGGGATTCTTTTGGAACAGCATGGGTTTAATTCTCTGTCCCATTGGAACTTATAGGGGAAGTTCAGTGCAAATACATATGCTTTTAAGAAAAAAGAGCAGTAATTTTCAAATCCCGATGAGCTTAACCTGCCCATTCAACATTTTTATCTGTGTAAAAAGAAATGCAATTGAAATACTGACTACGGGCTAGGCCACACTAGCGCATTTCATGTGCGTTTGCGCTCGTGATTGCGCCTGCAATTTCCGCTAAAATAGTATGAATTTTCACGTTGCGAGATTTCTATTTCCGATGCACATTCGTTCGCATTTTTGTAACATATGCGTTCACCATTTTTGGTGCTTTATAACGCATGCATTTCCATAACAGAAAACCGCAAAATCGCACGCGAAAATGCAAAACGCACAAAAATTGCACAGAATCACGGGCGGTAAAGCTTGCAATTGTGTGCGCGATTCCTGTGCGTTGCAGTGTGGCCTCAGCCTTAATGTTTGCAGGGCCCCTAATAGAGACTGTTATGGTTTTGCCCTTGACCCAGCACCTGGGTTGATTCAGTTGCTCAGTAGAGACTCGAGAATTTTTAGACAAGGAAGCGCATCCTCAGTGCTAGAGTGAGGATTATAGAGTGAGGATTATAATAATAAGAAAAAGTTAAAAATATTTCCTTTTGAAAGAGACCATTTTAAATTTTGCTCACTAATCTTTTTTTTTGGGGGGGGGGGTTTGTAGTTAGTTGTAAACTTGATGCTTCAGAATAATACTTTTAATAAAATAACCAATATTTTAAATATGCAATGTACTTGGCTTCTCTAATGAACTGACTGATAAAGTTACATATATGTGGTGACATGTATGTCCATCCTAGAACCTGCTGTGTAAGTGCTTTTACTTGGCTTTTTGCTCAGATTTGTAAAGTGATATTCAGTGGGGGAATCCTTTCTCATAAGAGGATCATCAAGGCTGATGACTAGAAGCACTGTCTGCTTGGACATCTGTCAAGTCATTTAAATAGAATGAAGCAAAAGGACTGTGTTTTCCTAGAGGGAGCACCAACTAAAGCAAGAACAATGTAGACATGTAGTTTCCTTTTTTGGAATTTCAGCAAAAGAGCATGGTCAATGGCTATTTGATTAAGTGACTGGCTTTTTAAAATGGCCACGATTTGCGATGTGAATTAAACTTCTATTTTAAGGGGCAGTTCAGTAGAAATTATCAATATTTGTTAAATTGTTAGTTTGTGTAATGCCTTCTTAGTTATTTTACATATCCTCTCCCATTTTGAAAAATCAGTTGATTTCATACTCTTTGCTGTTCCCTGCTGTTGACATAAGTGAGCTGACATTTTAGGTTCTAATGGTCCTTCTTCTTCCCAGGATGCACCACATCCTTGGATGTTCCTAACAGTTATTTCTACTGATTGGCTGTTGGATGGCTCAAAGATGCTCAGATCTCTACTGAGCAACTGAATCAACCCAGGCGCTGGGTCAAGGGCAAGACCATAATGGTCTCTAATAGGGGTCCTGCAAACAGGAAGTCAGTATTTCGGTTGCATTTATTTATACACAGACACAATGCTGAATGGGCAGATTAAGGTCATTGGGATTAAAAAATACTGCTCTTTTTTCTATTTGCACTGAACTGCCTCTTTAGGAATCTTTAGTAGCAAAGAACATTGGGAACGATTTACCCAGAGTCGCTGGGCAAATATATGGAGTTAAAGTTGCGCTTACCGTGATTTACCCACATTCGCAAACGTGATATTGAATTGCGAAAGGAGCATTTACCCAGAACAATAGTATCTCTAGGTAAATAAGCCTGATTATCTGTAAAGGGCAACGGTGGTCTCCGAAGTTAGGGTTAAATACATTTCTGCAAACTTTCCTTTTATATGAGCCCTGGGTCACATCTCAGGCTGGAGCATGTGAGATGATATTGTGATGAATGTTCAAATTTCCTGCTTCCAGTTGAGTGACATCACCTGTTCTGCCAGGGGAGAAGCATACACAGCCCTAATCCTGGGGAAAACAGTACCTAAACTGAAAAAAGACTTAAAGGACAACTCCACCCTCATAAGAACATCTTTTAGAAAGAATAGCCTCTTTAAAATATGTTGATATATCATACTTTGTCCTATGAATTCATTACTGTATGCCTGCTATGCTTCTGGAGGCCTCATGGAAACTGAGCAATTCAGAAACCTGTACTGAGCCTGGGCATGCTCAGAAGAGGCAGACAGGGGATTGACATTCAGTCATTGGCTGTGATGTCAACTGTCAAATCCATAACTGACAGTTATTAACTGGAAGAACCAGGAAGCAGAAACAAGGGAACAGGACAATGTGCAGGATTTCAGGTTAGACTTACATATTTCAGATTTCAAACTATTACCGTTTAGGTTTTGGGGGGTGATTTACCTGTATGTAAGTTTTCATTTTGGGGATGGACTTCCCCTTTAAAAAAAAATAAGAATTGACAGTTGAGAAGGGGAGCCTATTAATACGGGCAGAGTCTGGTGACATGAATACATACTGGTCACCCAGCTGAAAACAGGAAATGTTCAAACAGGAAGTAATATCGCTGAACCTTTCCAGCAATAACGTCTCACAAATTTTACATAGAGATGTTATTTAGGGTTCATTTTGAAGGTAAAGCTTTTGATATAACCTTAACTAGTTAGACCGCAGTAACACTTTTTAATAGCAAAGAACATTGTAGGGCCCTAAGTTTGTAGTTAGTTCGGCATTGATTGAGCAGAGCATGCCATCCCAGTGACCAGACAGTAGAAAGATGATTGGCTGTTGCTCAGGTAAGGGCTTGAGTATATACTGGTCACTGTAACTCTCTTAAAGGGTATGTCCAGCAAAAATTTTAGTTTGTTTCTAACTGATTTACTGAAGAACAGGAGGTACTTTACTTTGCAGCAGCCAGAGGAAGTTCTGTTCGTTTCTGGGGTGTGTCTGCTACTGTGCTGGGCAGACACACCCCCATCATATGGATATTCATGATTTCTGCCACTCCCACTTGACCCCACTGAAGCCAAATGTAAACAAAGCTTTTTCTACCTGTCTCTGCATGATCTATTCACAGCTGATAATGTAGGGGGAGACAAAGGAAAGATAGAAGCTTGAGCCACACTGATGTAAGAAGGCTGGAGAGACTTGTGTGTTTTTCAATTGTATAAATATATATTTATAAAGTCAAAACTTAATAAGCTTTATAAAAACCATATTGGGGGGATAGATGAAAGATATATGATTTATATCAGAGGGGATGCTGGGAGTTTCACAAGCTGTATTGCAGTGCTTGCTGGGAGAGTCACAAAAGGTGTATTTTACAGGGGATGCTGGGAGTTTCATAAGCTGCATTGCAGTGCTTGCTGGGAGTGAGACAGGCTGTATTGCAGGGGGTGTGTAAGACAGAAGATATACCGGTATGCTGGGATTGTCAAAACTTGTAGTTGCGGAGCTGTGATTGAGATATAAGATGATTTTTAATGTGGTGTAAAAAAAGTAGTTGATTACTGTTATATAATATATATATTATATATATATACTGTGCCATCAATAGTCAGTATAAAGGTTCGTACACACGTGCGATCGCGGGTCCCAACCCACAACGCATGATGTGTCCGGACGTTTGTTTCGGCCTATAATCGGACCGCGTATGATCACTTTATCGGTGGAAATGGCCGTTCGGACGAGGATCATTGTCCGATCGACCAGGCGGATCTCAAAACGATTGGCCGTTTCGGCCACTAAAGGTCCCATACACGGGCCGATTATCGCCCGAAACGTTCGGATACATACAAATTTTGTTGTTATAAATTGTATAATAGTTAAATTATTTTTAGTTTATTCATAAGTAATGAGTCAGTTTTTATTAACATAAATAAATAACTTTATTTCAAAAATAACTTTCTCCATACCCACTGATGACTTTCCAGGGCCTAACTGGTCAATTCTGAAATGGATTATTTTTTTGCTTACTAAATCCATGAGACTGTATGTACCCAATCTGGCACAGTGTCCTGGACAAAACTGGCCATCACCGGCTAGTACTAGTGACTTATCCAAAAAATAATTTTTCAAATGTTGTTGTTCAATTTTCCATTCAAGATGAACAGCAGGAAAAAGGTAAGTTTTTTTGATATTTGTAGAATAAAGATTTGGAAATTGCTTGAACTCCAAATATCTCATACATTTCAGACACCTTTTGAAAACTTGAGCCACTGAACAGGATGCATGCATCCATTTGAAGGTTTCCAACAGATATATTTTTTTCCATAGGCTGACTATGCCATTTGCATGCAATGTGTCCATTTTCACATTTAAGTACAATAATCAACAGACTACCTTTGATGATTTTTTGACTATCAGCAATCTTTGCATGACATATTTCCGCATCTTTATGTGGACACCGAACTGGAGATATCAAAAAGTCTAGACAACTATCATAGACAATTAATTTCTTTTCTTCAACATAGTCTTTCTTGACTATTTCCTTCTCAATAATAGATTCTTCTTGTATTAGAAAGGAAGATTCATTAGCACTTGATACTCTAGTTGGGTCAAATGTTAAATCACGAGGGTCATCAACAGGCACTGTTGATTCACTTATTGAGGTGCTAGGACTTTCACGTGATTCAGTTGTCTTTTTTGAAATTGGTGATAAAAATATTGGCAACACCACATTTTTTTATTTTTTCTTGATTACCAGTAATACATCGAGTATAAACAGACCCGAGTATAAAACCGAGGTACCCAATTTCAGTCTAAAAATCCTAAAAAGTTATTGACCCGAGTATAAACCGAGGGTAGAAAACTTGGCATTCAAGATGTTTGGAAACTACAACTCCCAGCTAATAAAGCATGCTGGGAGTTGTAGTTTCCAAACATCTTGAATGCCAAGTGAGGGTGGCATCAAGATGTTTGGAAACTACAACTCCCAGCACTTTATTAGGTGGGAGTTGTAGTTTCCAACATCTTGAATGCCACCCTCACTTGGCATTCAAGATGTTTGGAAACTACAACTCCCAGCTAATAAAGCATGCTGGGAGTGTAGTTCCCAAACATCTTGAATGCCCCCCTCCCCCTCAGTTCAGTTTGTACCTGTGGACTCTTCTCCCTGTGGACTCTTCTCCCTGTGGACTCTTCTCCCTGTGGACTCTTCCTCCATCCAAGGGCTTCCTGGCAGGTACGGTATCGGCATTCCGGCAGCCGCGCGCCCATTCCTGTACCGGCGCGCCGGCTGACGTCACTGCCGGCGCCGGGCTTCGCGCGGCTGCCGGAATGCCCAGGTAAGCGGTTGACTCGAGTATAAACCGAGTCCGAGTTTTCAGGCTGATTTTTCAGCCTGAAAAACTCGGTTTATACTCGAGTATATACGGTATATACGGTACCTTTTTGTTTTTCTTGTACGTCTCCTCTGTGATTTACTTGAACAAGGAGTGGAGGTACTAGGTCTGATCATAACAGTTTCAATGTCCTTATCTAATGCTTGTAGTAAAAGATGATCAGTTTGTGTAGAAGTATCCACCATAATTGTTTTTTCTGTTTGAGTTGAGGAAACTCTTTGGTTAAACCAATGCTCTGTGTTGCAATACTCATCTTTCATTCTTATCTCTGTTTGTGTGTTAACATTGTGTAGTCTTGAAACTATATGGACTAGCACACTTGATGTAGATGGTTTTTCTGAAGAAGTAAGTATTGCTGGATTTGGTGGTGTTATGGAGGTTAGTACAGGTACATCTTGCTGAGATGCACTTACAGAAGAGGAAGGGAATATTGTTGGAACAGCTGATGGTTTAAGAACTGAGAACTCACTCACACTCACACACTCACTTACATACACACTCACACACACTCTCACACTCAGGTAAATTTTGCTAGCCTTCCTTATTTGTATGTCTAAAATACATTGTAAAACATAATTATTAAATATTAAAATAATATTTTTCAGATACTAATGACACTCACACACTCACTCACATACTCACACTCTCACACACACACACTCTCACACACACACACTCTCACACACACACACTCACACACACACACTCTCTCACACACACATTCACTCACATACACTCACTCACATATACTCTCACACACACACTCTCTCACATACACTCACTCACACACTCACATACACTCACTCACACACACTCACTCACACACACTCGCATACACTCACTCACATATACTCTCTCACACACACACAAAATATGATTGAAAATTGTATAAAGGTAAATTTTGCTAGCCTTATTTGTATGTCTAAAATACATTGTAAAACATAATAATTAAATATTAAAATATTTTTCAGATACTAATGAAATTAAAAATAACACACTCACTCATACACTCTCATTCACACTCACTCACACACACATTCACTCACACACACTCACTCATACACTCGCATACACTCACACTCTCACACACTCACATACTCTCACATACACTCACACACACTCTCTCACATATACTCTCTCTCACATACACACACAATACGATTGAAAATTGTATAAAGGTAAATTTTGCTAGCCTTCCTTATTTGTATGTCTAAAATACATTGTAAAACATAATTATTAAATATTAAAATATTTTTCAGATACTAATGAAGTTAAAAATAACACTCACACACTCACTCACATAGTCACACATTCACACTCACTCACATGCACACTCACTCACATACAGTCACACATTCACACTCACTCACATGCACACTCACTCACACACATTCACACACACACACACACACTTTCACACACTCTCTCACACACACATACACTCACATACACTCACTCACATACACTCACACAATCACACACACTCACATACACTCACTCACACATTCACTCACACACACACTCACTCTCTCACACACATACTCTCACATACACACACTCACATACACTCTCTCACACGCACACCCACACACATACTCTCACACACTCACATACACTCTGACACCCACTCACACAATCACACTCACATACACACACTCACATACACACTCGCATACACTCTCACACACTCACATTCACTCACACACACTCACTCACACACACCCATACACTCACATACACCCACACACATACACCCTCACACACACACACAAAATATTAAAATCATATAAAAAAAAACAATGAGAACTATAAATACAGCTATTTATCTAATAAAAATAAGAAGTTCCAAGCATTAAGAAACTATATTTATAGGCACTATCACTGAACTTGTTGCAAGCGCGCACTCATAGTACAGGTAGCCATGGGAACATGATGCTAATGTTCCCATTGGCTGATAGACAAAACCGAAGGGTCAAGTTCTTCCGACTACGGAAGAGTTCTTCTGCGCATGCGCGAAATTGTGAACGCGCGTCAGAGGTTCTCCTGGTGGCGTGGACTAATATGACGCGGATCAGATGCCTGTAATGTGTACAGGCATCTGAAGCTTAATAACTTCTTCTGCACTGCTCTGAGGAGGCTGTAATTTGGGGTCGGTGAATAAATTTATTAACTCTGCTATTGGAGGCTAAGTTGATTTTATCAGTGGAGATGCCCTTTAAGTCATGAAATTTTAATGTTTTATCTATAGAAAATTGTTGAATTGTATTGGTTTTTGAACATTTTTGAAATTCCTAAAACTTCCCATGCACAGGAATGGAAAATAATAAAGCACAAAAGTGTGTGTTCTGAATTGCAAAGTGTAGCCGGCGAGAATGAGGGTTAAAGCAGCACATGCCAATGATGTTGCCGGTATTCCCCCCCATCCAGTGTAGGCTTAAAGGGGAACTGTGGTCTTCATACAAGTTGCATTAATTAAATTTAAAATTACTCCAGGCTTTTAGCTGCAGTTTATCCAAGTTACAGCAATAATAAATATTGTATATTTTGCTTAAACTTGGGAGGTCTGCCTCCAAGTTTAAGGTTGGAGCATGCCCACTGCTGGGACAGAGGATCATAAGCCCCACTGCCAAACTTCTAATAGTGGGTACAAACACTATTAAAGGTACAATACCATCTGATACAAAGTGTGTGCAGCACATTTCCGAGCGCTCCCAGGGCCAATGAACTTTCACTGTTCGCCTTGGTATAGTTTAGAAATGTCAGAAAATTTCCCTTGGTCACAGTCTCCCTGTACAAGTATAAAGATATAAAATGTTTTTCTTGTAATATGGGTGAATAAACTTGATTCCTGAAAAAAAAAATTTTTTAATTTCTTTTTTTGCTATTTGTGTTATTTTTTTTGCTGGGAGCAGTGCAGCCAGAGCCAGTGTTTTTTTAATAGCCCACTTTCTATATTGTACTTAAAGGGTATCTCCAGCTCCGACAAAGTTTTTCCATAGTGTAGGGCACCCCAGCCCACCCCCAACCACCATGTTCGTTTTGTAAAAAAAAAACCCTCAGAAACGTACTTACCAGTGTTCATTCCCTCGGCTTTGAGCTCCTAGCTCCCTGCTTACTGGAAGTTGCAAACTGGGGCCGGACTGGCAGCCGCATCTGTGATTTGGCTGAGAGCATGCCAGAGTCCTCAGGGAGGACAAGGAAGAAGCAGGGACTGGATTACACACACAGCTTCTACTCTTCACTTTCTGGAATTTTGAACAGGCACTGCAGGAGAACCATTTGGAGCAGAGGAGTAAGGTATGGATTTTTTAACAATATACAGTGGGGCCAGTAGTGGGTTAAATTTGAGTTTTGGGGATGGACATGCCCTTTAAAGTTTTATCTATACTTTACATAAGGAGACCTGTGTGTAGAAGGATCTTTTAAAGATATCACACGTGTATTCCCAGCTTTAATAATTTTTAAAGCCACATGCCTGAAAATATTTTTTTTCATGGTGTGCATAGGTAGAGTAATGGACAGAGAACGGTTGCAAGTCTGTAACTATCTTCAGAAAAGTTTGATTTGTGGTGTCCTTAGGTATGGCGTCAAGTATGTGCATGTCCTTCAAAGTGTACTGAAACGGGGATTCACATGATGTCACCTGTATGAATGGTGACACCTCTCTGTGCTAGCTTTATGGAGCACTTTGCAATTTAGGTATGTTTTATCCAGGAAATCAGAATCTTTATATATTAAAAAAATAAAGACGTTTTTGTTAACCTTTTAGAGTAGAATGAAAATCTTTGTGGCGTTTAATTTAATTCACTTTGAGTCTTTTGTTTCTCTTTTAGTCTGGTTGCCAAAAACCATACAAGGCTAGTCTAGCTGCTTGCAGGAATGTACATACATAAGCTTACCATAATTTGAAATTTGCAAACTTGTAAAGGGGTTCTTGTAACAATGTGGTTCTATTTGCTGTGATGAGGGGGTTTGGCAGGAGGAGGTCCTGATTGGTGGTTGGTGTGCTATACAGCTTTAGCGGAGCTTAAAGGAGCCCTGTACAGAGGGCTATTTGAACAAAGTGTAAAGACAATATGTGTTATAATAGGATTTTTTAATTAGGGGGTCACAAGTGATTGTTTAAAAGGCTTGTCAACCCCTCTTAAAATAGCTTACTATGTGATAGAACACCCCCCAAAACCCAGGATCCGTTTTAATTACAGTTACCGAACCTGCCCTCAACTGAGAAAAGAGGCTTACTGTCCCAGCTGCTAAGTCCACGCTGCTACTGCCGTACGTGGTCTTTACGTGCACGAGCAGCAGTAGCAAAGACTCGTTTGGTAATTTCCGTCAGCCATGTTGTCACTGTTGCGGACGTGACTGCCGGCGATTACCAGGAAGTAGCTGGGAGCCGTGGCGTTGGATCTTGGGATAGTAAGCCTCTTTTCTCCGTCTACGAGCAGGTTTGGTAAATGTAGAGTAAAATGGTTCCTGGGTTTTGGGGGTGTTCCATCAGACTAAATTATTGTAAGAATAATTGTAGAATATCCCCCCCCCCCCCCCTCCCAAATCTGACAACAGCCCAGGGAAAGATGTTGGCTGAAAGATGATGGTGGCTGCGGCAGCGGAACAAGGATTCCATACTGGAGGCTGTCAGACAGTACATGGGCCACACTGCACACACAATGCTGGCATTGGAAGTGGTGTCGGGTATCTGGCAGCATTTTACACACCTTGCTCGTGCTTTAGAACTTTCACCTCATCCCAACTGAGCTGGATACGCTGCCTGCAGAGCATCTCCTACATATCATGCTGGTCACTGGCAAGTCCTCTCCTCCGCTAGCTTGCCACTGTAGATGTTTGGAAACTACAACTCCCAGCAACTAAAGCATGCTGGGAGTTGTAGTTTGTAAACATCTGGAGTACCAAGGAATAGGGGTTATTTTGTGGGTTTACTGTCCATTTAAAGGGCAATTAATGCCTTAAAACAAAACAGAATCAGGAGGAGGATGGTGGAAAAGATTGCCTTCTGATTCTGTATTGTTTTGAGGCTTTAGTTGCCCTTTAAATTGACAGCAGGCTATTACTGTATGGGACTACTGTATAAAAATTCTGCTGTCCATTTAAAGGGCAACTAAATCCTTTTCAGTTAAAATTAGGTACCTCAGTTTATACTCTAGTCTGTTTATACTCGAGTATATACGGTATATCAGTACTTACAAAGGATTACAAAATCAATTAATTTTTTAAACTTATTTTTTTCTTTCCTCTTTTAGGGAAATGAGGCAAGTTATCCATTGGAAATGTGCTCACATTGTAAGTCTTTTACATTTTTATTTAATTTGCATGTTGATACATATGTTTTACTCATTGCTAGAGGAAGCTATGGTTATTCGAGCATAGGAGTTTGATGGTCTAGCATCTGATATATTGGTGGTTCAATAACTATACAATTTAACACTTTTCTAAAATGCTACTTAATTTTTTCCATGCCAATTCCAACAATTGATCTGTTCGTCTCTGGAATGATTCATTAGAAGGTCAGATATGGTGAATTAATTGAGCAAAAGGTAAAATTCTCAGAATTAATTGATTATGGGTAAATGACAGGTCAGTGTGGACCTAAAAGGGGCATCATATTTATTGGATAATTACAATTTGTCTTGCATACAACCCATTTGCTGTGATGGTATTCTAGAAAATTTAAGCCATTATATAGCTAGCTAAAGTCTGCAGGATCCAAGTATATTATATACCACTCTTGTTACACTCTAAGATTGAAGGCTTTATAGGAAAAATTATTGGATGATTATACACAATCCAATGATCGTATGTTATTGGGATATCGTGATATCCTACTTAAGGGATTTTCATCTATGGCCACCATTAGTATCATAAACTTATTGTGTTATGTATAGTTATGTACAGTTTTGCTGTAGCTATGGAGTCAGTTGGTACTTGTACTGCATGGTGGGAAAATCCCTCTCCCAATGCTGCCTTATAGGGCATGTTTGCTCTGACAGTCAGAGGGCTAGGGGACTGAGTTGAGCTTGAGCAAAACAAGCATTGTATTCATGCAGAAACACCTTGTGTGGGATGGAATGTGAGGGCTTTCATAATCTGAAGTGATAAAATAGGCTTTAGTTCCCCTTTAAAGGACACTAGTGTCACAAAAAAGTTTATTGTTACCGGTAAATACGTGCTCTAACTCCTCAAGAAAACAAAATTGGGAGGTATAAAAGATCAATCCTAACTTCCTGCCCTAGGTAGTTTTTATTTTTAAAGGGCAAGTCCAGCCCCAAAATGAAAACTTACATACAGGTAAATCACCCCCCAAAACCCTAAACGCTAATAGTTTGAAATATAGAAGTCTAACCTGAAATCCTGCACAATGTCCTGTTTCCCTGTTTCTGCTTCCTGGTTCTTCCAGTTAGTAACTGTCCGTTATGGATTTGACAGTTGACATCACAGCCAATGACTGAATGTTAATCCCCTTTCTGCCTCTTCTGAGCATGCCCAGGCTCAGTAAAGGCTCAGTGCAGGTTTCTAAATGGCTCAGTTTCCATGAGGCATCCAGAAGCATAGCAGGCATACAGTAATGAATTCATAGGACAAAGTATGATATATCAACATATTTTAAAGAGGCCATTCTTTCTAAAAGAGGTTCGAGTTGCCCTTTAAATAGTTAATTTTTACAGTTTAGTAACTTCAGATAGCAGTTGGGGTTTGCAGGGCAGATATTTTCCCCATTTTATTATATTTGTAACCAGATATTTAATTCTATTCCACTATAGCAAAGGTATCTGCCTCCTTCCTGTGCATAATGAGCTTTTCAAAGTGAAGAGGAGGCAGCAAGTGAAACAGCAGTCAATCATTGGCTGTGAGGTCAGTTGTCACAGCTTTGATTGATTGCATAGAGAAAGGGGCCAGTCCACTCTGCCTGAATAGTCAATAATTATGCTTATTATCAGTTGGGGGCAGGTAATTGACATCTAACTAATTTTTTGTTTCACGGGTGGACATGCACTTAAACTCTCTGCTCATAACACTAGCTTTATATCTCACTCAAATTGCATGTGGAGCAGCTGATAACCTTGTCTCTTTCTGTGCTCTGGATGCTTAGAAATTCTCTTCTAAATCAGGCAGTAAGCAGACAGCAATGTGCTTTCTCGGACATTCCCATACATGCTCGGTAAATTTCCTAAGCCAGCAGGAAATCCAAATCCATGCATGACAATACCATTTATGAATAATAATGAGGTTGCCTTCTAGCTGTGCCCGGGGGCCAGTTTCCTGCATATTGATTTTACTATGCATTCTCTGATTTAGCTCTATATATGCCTTTTAGGAATATAACTTATTAACAGTTGTTTAAAACTGCAGTTCCTAGTTTTTCCATTATGCAGAGGTTATATTTAACACTAATCTTCTTTATCAACCCAATTCATTGTTTTTGTTTTGATTCCCAAGCTCTGTAGAAAACTTTCAGGGCAATGTAGGGTTCTAATACCAATATTTGCGTAAAACCCACACTATTCAATTGAATATTGGGTTAGTATGGAGCTTTTACAATACAGCAACAATTCTCAAATGGTATGCCTCCAGATGTTTGGCATTACATCTTTCCCAGACCTCCCTCTGTAGTTGAGGAATGAGTTGTAGTTTTCAAACACATCAAGAGTCACACCTTTTGGAAATGGTCTGGCTCCGAATATATATATATATATATATATATTTAAATCACCCATTACTGGAAACTATAATTCTTTTCTTCAAACCCTCCCCAATTTTTGGTGGTCTGCCTCCTATTTCTTTATATCTCCAATCAGAAACATCTTAGCTGTCAGCCAAGTGCCCTATTATCATAAACTCTTCTGTTGCATGCATTTTTGCTGTAACTGTAATGGCAACAGTTGGTATGTGGGAATTTTATGCTGGGAAATTCCACTTCCTTTGCGTACATAATGGTTACTGAGCATGCTCAGTCATGTCAGATGGAAGGAGGAGTCTGTTAAGTGTAGGAGTTGGAATACTTATGCTATGTAAACAAGTAGTGTATAAAAGGCATGCAGCTACACAGGGCTACTTGCATGTATTTATTTATAGATTAAGATGAGACGGTCATTTTTTTCAGTATAGTTGCCCTAAAAAGACCATTGAATTAGTGGTCTGTACCTTACCATGCTGCGGCAAAGCAAACCATCTCAAATTGATAACTGCATCGTAGGAGCGGTGAGGTAAAAAGCACTGCTTACCAATAATGCATATCCATGTTTGCTTGGATCTCTTATCATCTGTATTTTCATGTCTAGTTATTTGTTATTTTGGTCTTATTAGGGCACGGCCACACTGCAACGCAAACACAATCACACACAAAATCGCATGCGATTTCATGTGCGATTTCGTTGCGCTTGCGTTTTTTCATTAAGTATTGGAAACCGCATGCGATTGCGATTTAAAATGCGGAACGCAAATCGCAATCGCATTGCACCCGAAAACGTGCGTTTTCGGTGCGTTGCCGCGATTCCAATGATTTGGAAAAACGCAAGCACAAATGCAGTAAAATCGCAGCAGTGTGGCCTAGCCCTTTTTAGGCTGCACAAAAACATTTGTTTAGCATTACATTTGTATTTTCAATATGCAGCTCCAGTGATTTCCTTTCAGAGTATCTTAGGGTATTTTCTTAGTGGTAAATGTCACTGAGAAAATAATGTGCTTTTTTTTTTTAACAATAAACTCTCCCAGCTGGTTGCCCCAGTAGATAGTAATTAATTTAATTTGGGTAGATATCCCACAGAGATTTGTCACATCAGTTTTGCCCGTCTGTCCCTAGCATAACCTAGGGGAATTTAGTGGAAAAATAATCTATTCAGTAGTCCTCTGGGGGTAAAGTACTGCTAAATTATTACACTCTGTTCAAATTCAAGGTTTTTCTTATTAATTTGGCTTTAAGGAGACAAATGTCTGTTCTTTCTATTTCTTCTCACTCATTCCACACATGGAAGTTTAACCATGCTGCTGCCGCAAGCGATGTTATTTGCATTTAAAAGTCCCGCAATGGTAATGTGCGGTTTGCAGGCGCTGGTATCTGCATATAACATTGCCTGTGCAATTGCACCAGGGAGCCAATACGTGGACAATGTTGTGTTTTTTTTTTTAATCAAAGGGTTGTCCATTAACCACATTTGTAGTTTAGAATCTAAACAACTAGGCTACTATATCTGTAGATGTAGAGAGTTATTATATGTTAGATATTTGTTTGGTTGTATTGTGTGACCAATAACCTGAAATATTTTAATTTGTTTTATGACCAAATATTTAAATATTTAAGGGCAGTTATACTGCACAAAGTCCAAAAAATATTTTCTCTATACTAATGCTGATAGTGCCTACTGGCCACCTGAACAATCCCCCACTACAAAGTATAAAGTAAGAGTTAGGAATATGTGTGGCCAGTTTTATAGCCTTCCAATTTAATCGGTCTGCAAATGGCTATACATCTGTAATGTGTATTACCAGCTTCATTCTACCAGCTCATAGTTACAGCAATAAAACACTGCAGGTCTGTAGTTGTTCACTGGGGGAAATACTGTACATGCTCGAGTATAAGCAGAGGCACCTCTTTTTACCTGAAAAATTAGGAAAAATTGATTTACTCGAGTATAAGTTGAGGGTAGAAAATCTGACCACTACTGCCTTCTGATTTAGTATTGTTTTGAGGCTTAAGTTTCCCTTTAAATGGACAGCAATCTTCTGCAATAGATACCTTCTTCCTTCAGATTCTTTATTGTTTTAAGGCTTAAGTGGACCGCAGAATTTCCATACAGATGTTTGGAAACTACAACTCCCAGCAACTAAATCATTCTGGGAGTTGTAGCTGGCAACACTACGCATTTCACTCCATGGAGCTTCCTCAGGTAGGCCAGTAAATAAGGCCATATTAAAGGGTAACTAGTCTCCATATAAGCTCCCATGCCTTTCAAACAAGCCTAGGAAGATGCCTCTAGTCTTAATTTATAGGCTTGTAAAGTTACACTTTACAGACTGCACTGTACCTATGTTTCTGTGACAGGCATGTGCTATTAGTGGTGTCACGATAATTTAGAAAAGTTTAGAAAGTTAGTTACAGACCTGCAGCCATTCTTTGTTATTTCTTTACCTGAGGACACAGAGAGAGGGGGGGGGATATTTTTAGACTTGTGGCTGGCTTTAAAAATAATTTAGATGTTTTGGGGCGGGGCTTAAGAGTCGGCTGATGATTTCCTGTACCAGCAGTAGGCACGCTCCAACTTTAAACTTGAAGGCAGTCCCCATGTGCTGGTGATGTCACAGCTGGTTTAATATTTAATCTTGAAATTAAAGTTTATGCAAACCTAAATATTTTAAAAGTGTACAACAATGCTGGCCATACATTAGACTTTACATTTTGACATTCAGGTGCTGGTTTAACCTATTGACATTTCTGGCCTATTGTATTTTGTTGTTTAATGTTAAAGGACAACTAAAGCCTCAGAACAACATTGAATTAGAATGCAGGTCTCCTTGATATAAAAACAGTTATCTGTGTCTCACCTCTTATTTTAATATAGAGATAGATGTAGCAGGACACACCAGTGTCAACAATCAACTTCTTTTATTGTGATGTTTCAGAACCTGTCTGGTTCCTTCTTCAGACTTTTTAATATAGTTGTTGAGAAATGTAACTTTTTAACATGAGGTTTGTGTCTTATTTTCCATTGTTCCAGTATCGCACAGTGTGGTCACTGACCATTATTTTCTTTACTCAGTCGAAAGATACTGTAGGAACTTCTTTCAGTTGGTCACACCAACGTTGTGTTTTTTGTGTGATTCATCAATAAAGTAATCCACTGGAAGAGTGTGCCCCTCAGTATCTTTATTTCTGCTTGTGCTACAGTTGGTCACACCCACTAGTAGCCTCCAGACAATCATTTTACAGGACAGAATAGGAAAAGGAGCATGTGTCTGAGATCAGGGGTGTGGTAACATTTACTTTAATGCTAATTACTGTATTGCTATTTTACAGCTTATTTGTGTTTTTAGAGGGTATATGTTCAGATTCTGGAGTGTAAAAATCTGGGTTTAGTTCTCCTTTATGATTTTTGGTTTGTTCTACGGTAAAATTATTTTTGCTGGTTAAAGGTTAACTGTGGTCTCCATACAGGTGCCATTTATTAAAAAGAGCACATTAATACCTCTAAAATTACTCCAGCTGCAGTCTATCCAAAGTTACAGCAGTATAAAAGGTAGCAGTTATTCCATTTAGCACATGACCTGCACCATTGCTCCGCCCCCACTGCTGGCACTGAGCATGCTCAGTTGTATCCAACTGCTGCAATAACTGCTGCATCATAAGTTTCGCCCCCAAACGAAGCTAGGCACAAGCCTAAACAAAAACGTAGAGGAATGGGCAGAAAATGGTTGCAGGTCTTTAAATAGCTTCAGACAATAATTTTTTGGAGGTGGGGCTTCTAAAACAGCACATGACTGTTGCACACTTCCTGGTTAAGCCTGACTGTCTAAATTAAATTTTAAAAGCCTATAACTTAAGACCCAGAGAAGCTAGAAACCTCATCCTAGGCTTGTTTGAAATGTGCCCTGTTTCAAACAGAGGACACATGTATGGAGACCACAGTAACCCTTTATGGACATTGTACAGTCCCCTCAATAGGGAGGCATGAAAAATTGACCATACCTATTAACAATGCTTTAACAATAAAATATTTTGTTGTGTAGTGAAAATCTTTGAAGCCCGACTTTAGGTCTGATGCTTCAAAGATTCTCCCTGAAAATTAGCACAGTATAATCCATGTATCATTTTTCAAATACATCATTAGAAAGTGCTCCATAGATAGTTCCAAAGACAGTCCTATAGAATATCTCATACACAACCCCATAGAAAGTACAATACACAGCCCAGCACCATACACCGCCCCATAGAAAGTCCAATACATAGCCCAGCCCCATAGAAAGTCCCATACACAGCCCATACACAGATGTGCCCTTCAAACCTTTCTGTGCCACCTGTTTGTTGAATACCGTTACTTCTATGTTTTTTTCCCCATTTCTGTTGTAGTCTGGGCTGATCTGACCCTTAATCTCCCTGTGTTGGGTATTTAATAAGGTACTGTACATTTTATATTTACTAAATCGGGTCCTAGTGCCTAAACAGTTGTGTACAGTGAAGAATATATGTGACCGCATAATACTTCAAATGTTATAACCCTAATCCACAAAATGCATTTTTTATTGCAACGAACAATAATCTTTCTATTAAAGGATATGTACAGTCTGAAAACAAATAAAGTTTAAATAGAAGATGTATCCCTAACTAACCCCCCCCCTTTTTTTTAGGTCTCTCCAGAGCCTACCTGTGGCCTTGTAAAGTGCTGGCCATCTTGGATACTGTGTTCTATCAGGTAAGCTCTGCCCCCCGAGACCTGTTGGACTCGCTCGTGGCTGTGTCAAAGGAACTAGTGCCAGTTCCCTCTGTGCGCGCACGGTGTAACAGCGCCCATGCGTGATGACTGGTACTAGTTCCTTTGACACAGCCACGAGCGAGGTCCAACAGGTCTCGGGGGGCAGAGCTTACCTGATAGAACACAGTATCCGAATGGCCAGCACTTTACAAGGCCATAGGTAGGCTCTGGAGAGACCCTAAAAAAAACCAAAAAAACAGAAAAGGTTAGTTAGGGATACATCTTCTATTTAAACTTTATTTATTTTCTGACTGTTCATATCCGTTAAAGATTTTTTTTTAATGTGCAGTTTGCCTGATAAGGTTTAAGAGATGAATGAAACAGGGCAGTTATATTAGCGGAATTTACTGAAATTCCAAAAATCTGATTTCAACCCAATTTATTTATGATTTCACCAATTTTTCAATCAAAATTTGACATTTTGATGTTCTTGATTTGATTTATTAAAGATGCAGTTTTTTTAGATTTTAAGCTTTGCTTTAATTGCTAATATAGTATTTTTTGTAGAATTTTCTGTGGATTCAAATTTTTGCATGTTATTCGTAGTTGCTCTCTTTTAACCCTGCTTGCAGAAAGTGACGGATAACCAGCTTAGCCTGTCCTCTTTAATTATGCCATGTGATTGTGTGGAATTAACTAAGTATTAGCAGTGCTTTACTGCTCAGTCTTGCAGTCAGCATAGTTCTAGTTAGTTTTAGATTTCATTGTTATGGCTACTGCTAGCAGTAGAAAAGGTTATTGAAATTATGTGAATTGATTGTAATCGATTACCAGCTCTTGGCTAAATGAGGTTTACCGTCTGTCTTTCTTTTATTGCAGTTGATGCAGATGAGATCAAAAGGCTGGGGAAAAGGTTTAAGAAACTTGATTTGGATAATTCCGGATCCTTAAGTGTGGAAGAGTTTATGTCTTTACCAGAACTCCAACAGAACCCTCTTGTACAGCGAGTAATAGACATATTTGACACAGATGGAAATGGGGAGGTAGACTTTAAAGGTAAGTTATATTATCTTAAATAACCTCTCTGAATGCAAATGTCTCATAAGGGCTTGTGTCTTGTTAAAAATATCTACGTTGTGTTTCTTTTGAACATTTAAAGGACAATTATACTCACCTTTCCTCCGCTCCTCTACCTTCTACCCAGGGTGAAGACTGGAACCACTAGGTCCTCACCCCTGGGTTTGCTTAACTTGCTGCACATACTTACTTATGCCCTGCTCCGGTAAGCCCTGTCCCCTCCTCCCCGTCGGCAACGAGGCCAATGGGAAGACACGCTCTGCAACGAGTGTGCCTTCCTGTTGGCCTTGTCACGCAAGGAGAGGAGGGGGCGGAGCCTACCGGAGCAGCGTGTAAGTAAATATATGCAGAAAGTTAAGCGAACCCAGGGGTGAAGACCTAGCGGTTCAGGTCCTCACCTTGGGTAGACGGCACTGACTAAGGAAGAGGAGCAGAGGGAAGGTGAGTATAATTGTACTTAAAGGGCATGTCCACCCTTATTACAAACTTTCCCCATATCATAGTATATCTTCCCCCAGCCCCAACCGCTATAAAATACATTTAAGAAAGTGCCCCGATGTTTACTTACCTTCCCTCTCTCCTCCGACGCCCGTCCCGTCCTTCTGCTTGCAAGACACTGCAAGCAGGGGGCAGGACTGGCAGCCGCGTCCGTGACTGAGAGGCAGCCAATCACGGACGCGGCTGCCGGCTTCTCAGAATGCCGGGGGAGAGGGGGAAGGTAAGTAGAGTTCGGGGGTCTTTCTTAAAATTATTTTTTAGTGGTTGGGGCTGGGGGAAAATATACTATTATATGGACAAGGGACAAACTTGGACAAACTTCTCCCGGAGGCGAGATAGGAGTCAGAGTCCTATATGGACTCTGCTATCCTCCTGGTGGGCAGTTTTTGGGACTTTGGGGGGGGGGACTACAGGAGAACCATATGGAGCTGGGATGTGAGGTAAGGATTTTATTACACTACATGATGGGGCCATTACTGGGGGGGATTATAGTTTTGGGGGTGGACATGCCCTTTAAAATATATACTAGCTATCAGTGTAAATGTATGCCTTTTACTGTGAACTGTGCATCTTAACCTCCATTACTGACTCATTGATGAGAGCATTAGCCTGCCCTTATAGCATTGTATTGCAATGATATTTTCACACCTAGCAAGCTAATAGTAGAGGATTAATAAGGGAATTTACATATTTTTATTTCATGAATCAAGTTGTGACATTTAAAAAAAAAAAACAAAAAAACTTGACTGTAAAAATTACCCTTTTGAAAATGAAAAAGGAGGAGATACCGTATATACTCAAGTATAAGCTGATCCAAGTATAATTTTTCCTGAAAAATTAGTAAAATTAATTGACTATAAGCCAGGGGTTGACTGTCTCTTATAGACAGCCCCCATAGATAGTTCCTGTAAAAAGCCTTATACACAGTCCCATTGAAAAATTCCATACACAGTCCTATACAGATGTGCCCTGCATACCTAGCTGTGCAGCCTGAATATTAATTATCCCTCCTTTAGAGATGTTGGTTAAATCCTGTTACTTCTCTTGTTTTTTTTCCATTTCCCTTGCAGTCTGGGCTGATCTATGAGTGAGCAGGACAACAATTGCCAAACCCTCCGGAATCAAGAGGATTCTGTGTGTTATAGGGTACAGCTTTTGTTTCCCCAGGGCTATGTGTTTTTGTCCAGCTGCTCCTTCAAGCATCCAGATCAGTCCAGTATAAGACAAGGGGAGACTTAAAGGATGATTTTAAAGGTAAATTTTTTCAGCTTATATTTGAGTATACACGGTAGAAATGATTATTCCTACCTCCCAATATTGTTAAATTCAGGAGCTACGGCACATACACATTTCATTTGCCAGGTTAGTGCCCTGGGCCCTCCTGTATTAAAGATAGTGCTGAAGCGCCTGGGAAGACTGGCAGAAGCAGTTTTCTTTGATCCTACCTCCCTGCCCCAGGTACTTTTTCTTTTTAAGGGCACGGCCACACTGCAACGCAATCGTGTGCGATTTTGTTGCCTTTGCGCGTGCAACTTCAAAAGTTATAGGAAAACGCATGCGATTGCGATTAAAAATGCGGAACGTAAATCGCAAGCGCAACGCACCTGAAAATTCGCATTTTCGGTGCGTTGCTGTGTTTTCAATGATTTTTTAAAAACGCAAGCGCAAACGCAGAAAAACGCAGTAGTGTGGCCTAGCCCTAAATGTTTTTGAAAACTTAATATGCACTATAGTTCTCCTTTAAATGTGATTGTTTTTTGTACACTGCAAAAAGTAAGCCATAGATATGCAAATATACTTACAAAGTACTTTTTACTTACAATGCTTAAAGGGCAAGTCCAGTCCCAAAATGAAAACTTACATACAGGTAAATCATCCCCAAATCCCTAAACGGTAATAGTTTAAAATCTGAAATATGTCTAACCAGAAATCCTGCACAATGTCCTGTTACCCTTGTTTATGCTTCCTGGTTCTTCCAGTTAGCAACTGTCAGTTATGGATTTGACAGTTGACATCACAGCCAATGACTGAATGTTAATCCCCTGTCTGCCTCTTCTGATCATGCCCAGGCTCAGTACAGGTTTCTGAATTGCTCAATTTCCATGAAGCATCCAGAAGGATAGCAGACACACAGTAATAAATTCATAGGACAAAGTAGGATATATCAACATATTTTAAAGAGGCCATTCTTTCTAAAAGATGTTCTTGTACTTTAAAGTACAACTCCACCCTCATGATAACATCCTTCAGAAAGAATGGCCTCTTTAAAATATGTTGATATTTTATACTTTGTCCTATGAATTCATTACTATGCAGGATTTACCTGTATGTAAGGTTTCATTTTAGGGCTGGAGTTGCCCTTAAGTGCCATATTTTGGCATACTTCCTGTGAAGTTTCACTTTCTGTGAAATAATGGATTTCTGGCAGTATGATGAATTCAGTTCTCTAATTTTTAAACAATGTAAAAAAAGAAATATGACCATTACCCAAGCTGTCATTCAGGAACTGATAATTAGCAAGTCACTATTCTACCTTTGGGTTAATCCCCGCACTCCTTTCCTTCAGAGATTTACTGGGTGCTGTTCCTCAGATCCTGCCAACAACATACAGGTTAAGACTCCTTAGCAATTATATTGTTTGAAGAATGCACTCCTGTAGACTTTGCTCTTTCTTTATATATTATTGGTGACATGCGTGCACAACGTTTCGGGGTTGTGTCCCCCTTCCTCAGGTGCAGGAAGGGGGACACAGATGCACCTGAGGAAGGGGGACACACCCCGAAACGTTGTGCACGCATGTCACCAATAAATATATAAAGAAAGAGCAAAGTCTACAGGAGTGCGTTCTTCAAACAATATAATTGCTAAGGAGTCACTATTCTACCACCTGCTGGTATTCATTTCTGTATTACTCTAAATCCTGGTGAGGATTACTTCAGGTGACCTCATTGCCAGAACTGCATCTCTCTCCAGACAGTGATTAGGAATTTGTGCCCTTCAGCTGTTCATTTCTTATGGATCAACTAGTTTTTCTGCAACAATAATTCTGCCTTCAATAATGAATTGTTACTTTGTTTTAGCATTTGGCAGAAATTCTGAAATGTATTTATTTATAAGTCTGATAATGCACTACTGCTTGAACCATGCTTATATTTCAATCCCTACTTTTACTAAATTGTTACAAGCAAGCTTAGCAAATATGTGTATACAATTATGTACAGAGATGTACGCGGAGGTTAGCTACTGAAATAAGTACCGTTTTAAAATGAACTACAAAGCTAACCTTGGATCATAGTCACAGCCCTTTTGCTGCATACTGCCCCTATAAAGGGTATCTCCACTGGGGGCGGGGTTCAATAAAACCTGCAGGAGCCGACGGACTTTGTATTCCATGTGCATGCACATAGAAAACAAAGTTTGTCAGGACCTGTCGGACTACACAGCGGAGGAGCGAGCGATCAGGTAAGTGAACGAGAGGTAAGACACCGCTCCTTTACCACCCCTGTTCTTCAATAAAACTGAATACCAATATTTTTTTTTTACCAGTGAAGATACCCTTTAAGTTTAAGTAAAAGTGCAGAGAAATAGCCCTTCTGGACCTTGTTCCTTTGCCTTTCTCAATATCCAGCAGACACATCTGTGATTGGCTGATCCAGCTAATCACAGACGCGGCTGCCGGTCTGACCTTTAAATTGATTGAAGAATGGGAGGTAAGGCATAGATCCTTAAACTCCAGGTCTTCGATCAATACATAAATGGGTATCTATACTTCCAAAAATCGAATTTTCAAAAATCATATCTTTAGATAGTGTAATGGTCCACTAACTCACATTTTTCAGATTTGAAATCTGAGCTGTGGATTCTCATTTAATATAACCCCAAATATAATGAGTGATTAATCATATTGGTCTCCTGTTTATCTAATCTATCTGTCTGTCTGATCTATCTATCTATATATCGCTCTGCCTGTCTTGTATATCTTTCTATCTATTATATATCAATCTAATTATAGGTTCGTACACACGTTGGGTCGCAGGTGCGACCCGCAGCACACGATGTGAACGAACGCCCGATAAACGGCCTGTGTATGGACACTTCGTTCGTTCGGAGATCGTTGACCGATCCGTTGGGATCACAGGCCAATTATCGTCTGAAAAGGCAGTTTGCACACATCATGCGTTGCGGGTCGGCATCCCCCATCGCAGGTGTGTACAAACCTTATCTGTCTTTCTATCTATTATATATCAATCTATATAACTGTCTGTCTGTATGTATGTCTGCCTGTCTGTGTCTGTCTCAATCCCTATCTATCTACAGGAGTGTGTCACAAGAGGTCACTTACAGGTGCAAACCCCCCAAGACCCCCCTCCCAGCATGTCTGCTTGCTTGTTAGAAGGGAGAAGTGTCTCGCACAGCAGCAACCAACCCCCCTCCTCCCCCACCCACTTTCAGTAGCATGTATTGTCTATTAGAAGAGAGTGAGAAAGTGTCTAACACAGCAACAGTCCCACCCACTCAGCAGTGTCAGGAAGATATGTTAATGAGCTGTAAAGTGTCGGGCTGTATATGCTCTTTATTATGTAAATGAATATATCCAGTGTTGACTGGATTACAAGTGGGCAGTGATTAAGGGAGGGGGGGGCCAGTGGATCCATGGTTTTACTTGTAAGTTTGTAGTTGTAGTGGCCAGCATTAAAGGAGAACTAAACCCAATTTTTATATTCCAGAATCTGAAAACAACTTCCCTAAAAACACCAATAAGCTATAAAATGCCACTTCAGTAAATTGTATTAAAGTAAATGTAAGCCTGTTAAAAACTGGACAAAGTATCTGCGTGTATGTGCAGTGTCAGACCACACCTCCTGACCTCAGTCACATGCTTCCTTGCTTTATCTGTCCTGTAAAAGGATTGGCTAGAGATTATTAATGGGTGTGGCCAACTGTAACAAGTTTGTGCCATAGCTAAGGACTGAGCATGTGCAGAACATAATGGTCGTTGACCAAACTCTGTGATATTAGAATGCTGTGAAGTAAAGCACAAACCATATGTTATTTAGGTAAATTTCCCAGCACCCGTATCAAAATGAGAAGTAAGACAGATTATTGGTTTAATATTAAGGTGTTCTGCCATCTGGTTCAGTGTTGTTCTGTGGCTTTAGTTGTCCTTTAAAGCTGTCTTGTGCTTGTGACAGATTGAGCCTGCCTTGCAAAAGTATTCACCCCCCTTAGATGTTTTCAATTTTTGTTACATTCTAACCTGTAATTTAAATGTTTCTTAGACTATTTGGTGCAGATCCATTACATAAATAAGATTAAGTTAGTAAAGGGAAATGAAAACTTTGAAGTTAGGAAAAAGATGTAATAATGTGAGTGGTTAAAAATTGATGTGGGGGGCCTTAAGCAGCTCTTTACTAAAAAACATTTATATATTTTTATGGTTTCCAAAAATACATTTTTAGTACCTCCCCCTCTCTGCATAACTTTATATTTATTAATTTTAGCACAAGTTACTATGCATGCTTGGTGCTCTTTACTAAGCCATCTTATGAACAAACCAACTAGACAGGCTTTCGCACCTTCATTCTGTCCTTTTATGGCTTCTTTTCTCCGGAATTCCAATCCTCTTTCTCTTCACCGGAAAACTTCAGCACTTTATGCTCTCCAGGGCATGGACATCCTTACTTTATATTTTGACACTTGGCAATTACATTGTTGTATGAATTGTTATGTATGTACTATATTTTATTCTCTTGTCTGTATTCTATATATTGTATTACTATTCAGCAATGTTGAATACAATCATATAATATATACACCTTTACATGTACTGATTAAGTAAACAGTATTTCAGAGACTGATTCGGTATAAATTAACTTCAGCTACATTACAATTTAGCACAGAATATTCCAGGAACTTCAAAAAGAACTAATGCAATGTAATACAATATTTGATTTTTGATTAAATAACTATTCCTGATCACCAAATACCACCAGCTTACTCCAGTCTTAAAGGGAATCTATAGTGAAATTTATACATTGCTCCAGTCCAAACATTTAAAAAAGGTTAGTGTATGCTGCATTATTTCCACCTTCCTCTGTGGCTCCGTGTTTCCACAGTTTGATTTACTGCAGAGCTCCCCCTCCCCGCTCTGGTCATTCCCCCGTTCATATAGTTCGGCTGTGAACCAAGCCGCTCATTAATCCTCCCACACCGTAATCTAACTTTTGTAAACAAAAAAACCCCTCTGTATGTAAGCCTGTAAAGAGTTAAGTATCTCCATTGTTCTGGAGATACTTGCTACATAATGAGTGTGAGGGGGGTGAGTTAGGAGAGACAGAGTCCTGCCTTATCGCTGACAGGCAATACATTGGTGAAAGCTTCCCTTTACTTCTGTTTTTTTAACCCAGTTCTTGCCAAGCATTTTAGTGAACAGGAAGGAGTCATTGGGAGACTTGCTGTGAAACTTGTGTAAGCCTGCACACTACACTGGCATGCTGTTAGGGGATTTGATTGACTGTTCAAGCAGGAGTGGTGTATTAAAATATTGACTTCTTTTAACTTCTATATCTCATGACTGGGGAGGAAACTGAAGAAAATAATGGTACTCTGGGGGTTGGGGGGATTATAAAATACCTTTAAGCACAAGTGTAAAGCTGGGTACACACAATGAGATATTTCGGTCCGATCGACCGATAGTTCAGTGTATCGGTCGATCGGACCGAAATTATCGCATCTGAATGCGACCATGTCCGACCGATCGTTCGTCCGAATCGGACGATCGGATATGGTGGAAAACCTCGTCCGATCATGCAGTCCTCTATGGACCGCACGATCGGTCGCAGTAACTGTCGGACGCGGCTGCTTTTGCCACGACCGACAGTCCTTCCTCCTGGCCGACAGTATCGTCGTTCCTGCAATGGCATGTCTGTATCTAGCTTTGGTAACCAAGTTTACCACCCAGTTAAAGTATCCAGCACACCTTTGATACCTCAAATGTGTTTTTTTAATTTTGTTTTCTGGAAATTCTGATTACTTGCTATTGTTACATTTTACTAACACGCTTCTCCTCCCTGGATGTCTCTTACTCTGTAAGATCAGAAAGCTTTTACTGAGGAGATGTAGCTAAATGCACAGTCAGTCATTGGTGATAATGTCATCACCACAGCAGTGGCTGACTGCTGCAATCCTGAAGAACGCCAGCATCTGTCTAAGATACCGGCTTTCTTGCAGTGGTAAATATAAGGATAATGGGACCTGCGGGGATGTAAGTTACTATAACGATATAGGGGCTTGGGGGAAGGTAAATATAGGTGGCGTTTATTTATTGCATATATCCTTGAAGGAAAGGTGTCATTTGGATGACCTCTACTGATCTAGTGCTTATTGGTACATGTATAATTTATAAACTTGCTGTGTTTTAATATTGTTGTCTTTTCCCCCCCAATTTTTACCAGAGTTTATTGAAGGAGTATCGCAATTCAGTGTCAAAGGGGACAAGGAGCAGAAATTGAGGTGTAAGTGTATTTTTGGTATTTTCTGTAAATTGGGGAAATAAATGGGTTTTTAAGGACATGTAAACAATGCCAAATCATTTTCCAACTAATCGCACTGTAAAGAGGATTAATTACCACCAATCTTAAATCTGCTATTTTTCCCCTTCTCTGACCTTCCTATCCCTTGTTTTTTTAGCTCTGGAAATTTTTACTTTTAAAAGGGGATGGGGCACAGCTAGTCGATAAAGTACTATCAATCCCCAAGCCCCTCCCCCTGGCACACTACATGTAGAAACTATCTATTATATAAATGTAAAGCTTATTTCTCTGTCACTGCATGGCTAATTGATTTAGCATTAAGACCAGGAAAAGAAATAAGCATTATCTGTTGCTCTGTGCTCAACACCCAATCCTGCAGTTAGCTACTGTCTTTGTTACTGAAGTCCCAGTGTAGCACTGTACCTAAAGAAATCAATTATAATCCATTTTTTTGGTAGGAGAAGTTAATATAGTGAATAATGTACCCCCAACTGTAAATTATAAGGATATTATAAGTCACAGAGGAGTTCTCGGACCATATAAAAAGCACAAGGCCGCAGGCCAAGTGCCTTTTATACGGGGCACAGAACTCCAAGGTGACTTCTGATATCCTAGTAATTTACAGTTGGGGGTACATTATTCAATATAATCCACCCCCCATAGATTTTTAATAAAGTGGTACCTTAAAATGCAAAAGAAAATAAACTCCCCTCCTGTATGGTAGTCTGGTATAAGCCCTTAATGTAGATGCATTACAACCCCCAGAAAAGTAAACGGATCCATTTTTCTTAAACAATTTAGAATGCACATTCCTCACATTACAACCCCCACCCCTCCTCCTCACAGTCACTACCACTCGCGAACACAGTCACTACCTGACTCCCTCTCACCTTATGACTGAGTTCTACCACTTTTGTTTCTAATAGTAAGTCATTTCCCTGCTCCATTTCCCTCCCCCTTTTCTACCGGCTGCAGTGCTGATTTCTCTTGTGGCTACAAAAAAAACAGTAAGTACGGACGGACGGGGAGATTGAATAATGACTGTCACGATCACTTCGGTGTTTATAATCGTCATGATACTTCGCAGTAGCGCGCTGATTATAGGGATAAAATGTTACAGTTGCCTCCCATTTAGTCTATGGCAGGGGTGGATTATACAATAACATACTAGAAAGGGAAAGATTAAGTATAAACTTTGAATTTGGCTTGAAAGTCTGCATTTTGGAAGGGAATGTGTGTGTTTGTGCTGCAGATTTTAAAACTATAATGGCAATGTAAAGGACATTGTTTTTTTTTACTTACCCTTTAAATATAGCTGTCACAGGAATGAATAGGTATGTCAGTTGGTGTGTACTCCTGGCAGGTTGGGGGATAAAATACTTTTTTGATGATTGGTCAAAATGTGTTTTTTGACTATACTTACCCTTTAAATATGGTTTCCACATGAATGAATGAAATGGTGTGTATACCTGTCAGGTTGAAAGTTAAAAAGCAAACTGTTTTGATTATGGATCAAATTTTTTTTTGACTATAGTTACCCTTTAAGTGTGGCTGCCACATAAATGGAAGGGTAGGTCAGGTTGGGGGTTAAAAGAACAAACTTTTTTGATGATTCGTCAAAATTTGTTTTTGATTGATCAATCATTAGTTTTTTTGACTAATTACCCTTTAAACATGGCTTCTTTGGGAATGGAAAGGTAGGTCAGTAGGTGGGTGTACCTGTGACTGTGTGGGGGGTTGGGGGTATCAGGGTTTGTGTTGTGTTTTGAAATATCCACATTTGAGGATTGTTACCATTATAGTCTATGGGGAAAAAATGTCTCAAAATTTGACAATAACGCAGTAACGTTTCCATGGATTCCTTAGCTAGGTAATAGCACACGTCTGTACCGAACTTCATGTCTCTAGCTCAAAAACTGTGGGAGGAGATACAGTCCAAAAAAGCGGAAGATTAAAACTGAAGAAGAAATGGCAGAGTAATCCAGTTTTGTACGGTTAGAAAATAAATTAAGGCTAATGGTGGCTACAGACACTAGATGTTGGGCAGTTACAATCAGCCACTGATCTTCCACCTATTCTGGGTAAACCAACCAGTCCATCATGGCCAATGGCTAGAGGGTCTGCTTGGGGATTCCTTCATTGAGCATGCGCATTGAGCATGCGCATTGGGCTGCATGCAAAATTCTAGAAGGCTGCTGTGAGTATTTTCAGGGTTGGGCTGTGTATGCCGATCTCAGCCATATATTGGTTGGTAAATGTTTAAAATGGTATATTAAAGGATAAGTACACTGTAAAAGCAAGTTAAGTTGAATTGTAAGCAGCAGCTTTAAAAAAATCTTTTCCCCTTTGTTTTTTTTTTTTTTTCCCCTTCTAGGTCCCTCCTGGGCCTACCTTTTGCTGCTGTAAAGTTGCGGACATCTTGGATGTGCAGTGTAGTCTATTTAGCTTCTCCCCTGAGACTTGCTGGATCTTCTTGTTCTTAAGCCTCCAAAAGCAGTGATCATTTCATCTGCTTTTGGAGGCTTAAAAACAAGGAGATCCAGCAAGTCTTAGGGGAGGAACTGAACAGACTACACTGCCCATCCAAGATGTCGGCAACTTTACAACAGCAAAAGGTAGGCTCAGGAGGGACCTGGAAATAAAAAACCAAAGGAGAAAAGATTTTTCAAAGCTGCTGCTTCCAATTTAAATTAACTTGCTTTTACAGTGTATTTATCCTTTAAAGAGATAATCAAATGAATGCCTAAAATGTGCCCAACACGTTTTGTAGCTTGTTGCTCCGTTAGGTCTCTTAAAATGGATAAATTTTTGCACTGGGATTCACAGGCTATCGCTGGTATGCAGATTACATTATAAGAAAACTTACTCATTGATTTTTGAAGTCTAGAGAAGAGGTAGTATGTACAGTTTTACTACAAATAGTTGTAAATGTTCACAATATTTGTTTTGTTATAGTTGCTTTTCGTATATATGATATGGACAAGGATGGATACATCTCCAATGGGGAGCTCTTTCAGGTGCTGAAGATGATGGTTGGAAACAATCTCAAGGACACACAATTACAGCAAATAGTAGACAAAACGATTATCAATGCAGACAAAGATGGTGATGGAAGAATATCCTTTGAAGAATTCTGTGCTGTAAGTATGAAATGTTGTGTATGTAATGCACAACAGCCCTGTGATAATTAATATGTCACAAGGAGTAGAGTACATTGGAAATAGTCTGGTGCTTTAATGTCATATGCAGACAACTCTTTCATCTTCTCCTGACAGTAAAAAATAAATGTGTGACAGGTGGTAGATGGGAGTTGGAACATCTGTATACCTCATACAAAAGAAATAAAAATAATCCCAGCAGGTGCTGGATGAAACGTTTTATGAAAAAAGTAAACACACATAAACACTAAAGATGTTGTAAATGGTCGGTTGGGGAGCAAAGGAAAATAAACGTCTTACAAAGTACATACACATAACTTGTAAATGTGCTTTTTCAAGAAGTGTTGCATTTAATAGTTTTAGCGCAAGTAACGAAGTAGGGCAAGGAAGAACATGGGACATGTCGGGGGCCTGTGCTTCACTTCTGGTAGTGGGAGGAATTATTTTCAATATACAACTAATGACAGGCAAATGAGGGATTCTGCACTCAGGACTTTTAAGGGTAAATCCACCCCTAAAACATTGAATTTTTATATAATGTAAAGCAACCCCCAGTCCCTAAATGTACTAACCCACCTTTATTCCTCGGTCACGGCAGCCACTTCTATGATTGGCTGATACTCGTAAGTACATTTAAAGTTTTAAACCAAGTGTTTAGGGTTGCATTAACTTTATAGGAAGTTTTTTCTTTTTCATCGAGGAGTCCGGAGGGGGGAAGCACTCCACTGTGCATGCCAGAGTACTCTAAGATGAGCAGGAAGTGTCAGGCACTGATTACACACTGAGAAGCTCCTACTATTCATTTTTTTTTTTGGGGGGGGGGGACTTTCATCAGGCCCTGCAGGACTACAAGTAAATAAAGGAATTAAAGCAAAAATAAAAATACAACTTATTTAACTGATGCTTATTTCAATAAACAAGATACTAAGTTATAAAGAAATTGTTAATAAAAACAGAACTGTTTGCTTTCAATGGTCTAAAAAGACCTATGACAGCATTCAGAAAGCATTTGCTATTGGGTCTGGATGTACAAAACTATAAACATTAGAATAAATGGAACGTAGCGGAACTATTCTTTAAGATATAGAGGTGTTCACCGTATTACTATTATATGGTATTAAAATGTATTGTTCCTTGAATAACAGTGGTAGGAGTTTACCACCATCTCCTACTGGCTGGAGGGGGAAAGGTCAGTGACCATACATCTGAAACTTGATAAAGGGTGTGTATCACCTTTACCAGACTATAGGACAAAACTATATTATTTGCCATGTGTTCCCTTCGAGAGAGACCACATTTTACTTCTCTCTAATCTCTCTAAAGCTGCTGCCCATTCTTCATAATTTGCAAACTGATATCAGTAATATATATTTTCATATTTGAAATGCACTATTCATGTTTTTAGTGCAATATATTTGTTTGTCTTGATAAGTAGTATCTATAGAGCCCATTTAGTATTTTCATATGTGTGTCACAAACGTTTATTAGAAGTTTGGGACCGTATCCTCTGGTTTACAATGATAGTGGGGGTTTTTTTGGTATGACCTGAAACAATTTGAATTTTTATTTCTTACAGGTCGTAGGAGGCTTAGATATCCACAAAAAGATGGTGGTGGATGTTTGACTTTTCTGAGCAGATTCCAACACACTTGCTTTCTTCTCCATCTTTGAAGATCTGCTCAAGACATCCAGCAACGCTCTCTGTGTATTTAAATGGAAGTATTTTTCTCTGTGAAGCCACATTTTCCAACATGAGCCTCATGAAGCCAACTTAAGTGTTATTGAACTTTTGATTCTCTCAATAACTCAGTGTAGCACTTTAAAGTCTGAAGGACAGCAAGATGGGGAAGAGCATATCCGTGTGGAGGAGTAAAAGGGAGTTGGCTTTTTATTTATTTTTTTTTCTTTAACTTTTATAACAAGGAATATATATATATAGCTTTCTACTTAGGTAATTAGGTGGGCTTTAATTTAATATACTTGAGTCAAATTAGAGTATACGTGCCAAGCAGAACATACACCATTCAATATATCCAGGATCCTTACTTTTATTTCACACAGGTTTATATATTGTAGAGGAATGTAAAACATTTCAAATGGGTGTTTGGTCAGTCTGTTCTTTTCATGTGATCATTTGTGTTTCCAGTTGCTTGAATATTAATGTGTTCAGCACTGCTGATACTTCCTCTTTCTCTTAATTGTAATTTTCTTTTTTGCTCTTCAACACCGGAAACTTGTATGTTAATTTATATATGTTAATATATTACAAGGGACTGTGTGTATCTTGCTTTTTTGATATGACTGCCAAGAAATTGTACCAATTGAGCACATTGCAACAGCCGTCATAAAGGGCCCCTATTTGGACATTCAGTACATTTCACAAAAGTTATTTTAATCCTAGTAACTTGTGTATCATGAAGTGTGATGGTCTTTAAAAAAAAAAAAAAAAAAAAAGTGAGATTGTTTCTAATTTAAGTATGAGTTGCTAAATGGCAAAATAGTTTGTCCCCTCCATGCCAAGATACACACTACTGCAGGCAGCGAGATCTTTATTAGTAAAATAATGCATGTATATCTGGGATAGGAGAGAAACCATATTCTCACATACCAGGAAATAGTGTGTGTTCTGTTTGTCCATTTACTTTGTGTGATCTAAAAGTAGCGACATTTTAAAGACATTTTTACCTCTCCTGTTTCTGCTGTGGTACTATTGGCTGGAAAAATTAAGAAAAACTATTTGTATAATATAAAGAAGAAAAAATATGGTTTATTTAACATATCTATCTCTTAAATTAAAACTGGCAAGCGTAGGCCATTTAATAAAGCACCTGCCTACTGTAGCTGTTCCTTCAACTGAGTGCTGCACATAAAAGGCTCTTTCTGTGCGAGAGAAATCCAGGATGCTTGGTGTCCTTGCATGACATGGAGTTTTGCATGTAGATCGATTGAAATGTTCCTCTTGTTTACATAATTTGCATTATATATAAATATTAAACAAAATATTGCCAAACTTTGGTATATGTTAATGTTCAAAAAAATTTAAATCTTCACTACATGTAAGTTTTTTTTTCCTTTGGGTCAGTACTTGGTTTATGCTCCCAGCCAGTGATTTTTTTTTTTCTAGTGTCAGTTACCATGTACTGTGCTTCAAAGGAAGAGTAGTCCTTTTGTGAATTTTTTTTTTTCTTGTTTTGTACATAAGTTGTGTTAAACATTTTAGAAGATGCTCTCTCTTGCTTGTGCATATTTTGGCTGACAAAAAAAATGCAACAAAATCTTTCATGGAGTTATTTTTGGCGGGAGGGGATTTTTTTTCTCCTTTTTTATTTGCTTGGGGAAATGGTTATTGAATGTTTAATATTTTCCCTCTGCATGCTCTAGAACTTGTAGAAATAGTTACCTTCATACTGTATCAATAAAAAAAATTAAACTTTGTTATTCAGTTTCAAATTTAATTAATCATGCTATTGTTGGTTTTTAGTATTTACAAGACAAAATAGAAGTTTTGTGGCCATTATTAAGGACAAATCATGTTTTTTTATTTTTGACTGCTTCAAACATGGTATCCTGGAAATCAGACTTGTCAATTACCTCCCCCCAACTGATACATTTTGCACTTTAACTTTCCTTAAATATCTGGCTAGAAATGCAGGTAATATTTATATATCCTGGTTATGTCATAAAAGCAATAGTCCACTTAAGGACTATGCAGATGATTGTGCTGGTATTGTATATTCCATAATCTCTGCAATTTAGAGACAGCCTTGAACTAAAGTTTATTTTGACTATGTTTTGGCATTGATTGAAGGCACATATCCTTTGTAAGTCTTTCACATCATATAAATATTTGCAGGAAGAGCCAGGCTTTTCATTCATGTGTAGATGACTGTGGCACAATGATCTTCCTAGATAGTTCTAGGAGGTAATCAAACCCTAGATTCCCCCAAGTGGTAAGAGCCACCAACAAGGTTCTCATTTATTAAATCTGCTGTTAAAAGCGATCTGCTGCTCTACTTGCCACTGCCCGGATGTTTCCATACACTTTTGATGGTGGACTTCCTGTTCAGAGGACAAAATGGAAAAATAAATTAAAATTTTAAATAGCATGCCACTGATCAAGTAAAAATAAATCAAACCACAATTTACCCAAGATAAGGTTGCAGATTGCTGTTCTGGCCATCTTAATGTTTTGAAAGGAGCCTAATATGTGTATTTTTCTGTGAGAAAAAGAAATTGAGAAAACATCCAAAGAAAGCAATGCAGAAATGATGATCCTGAAAATATCATATAACCTTTAATATTTGCCAATATGCAGGAGACCATGCCCACCAAAGATTGAGGTGCATGTTACTACTTTCAACAACAACAAATAACATTCTTGCTTTTCTCCGTAGGACTCAAAGCGCTTTCACTATTAGTGCAAATACAACCATGCAAATATTTCAGTACAACAGAAAACAAAATATATATATATATTCTCGATGTAGGGTCAAATCACTAAAGCAGAACTAAATCCAACTTTTATATAAAAATAAACTTAGATTTTTATTGAGCTATAGCCAATATGCAATTAGAATTGTTTGTATGTATTATATTTTTGGTCTCTAGTTTCACTTTAATATGGATGTACAACAGCCCAATTTTTACTACTGGTGTTTACATTGAAGGTTTGACCAGGCCTTCTGGGTAATTGTACTCCACCCAGAGTTAGGTCATGTGCTCGTTTGAGCAAAGTACTTTAAACTAGAGAGTCGGCTTCAAGCATCCAGGCCACACAGGAGAAGCTGTCAGCTCATGTAGCCAAAAAGGCAAGTACCAGTAGGTTGGCACCCAGTTAAAGAAAGCAACCATGACGTGGTGACTGGGCTTAAAAATAATTTGGCCAACTTATTGAACTAATTGCTTGCAAATATGCAATTAGAATTGTTTGTGCACTAGAATACTGTTTTGTATGTAAAATAAATTTATATCCCATACTCTGAAAACATATCTACAAACCCCAATAAGCTGTAAAATACCTTGCCAGTAAATGGCATACATGTAACTTTGTAAGATAACTGTGTTGTCTGGCTACACCTATTGACCTACGTCATAAGCTTCTCTTCCGGATTTGCTCTGTAACGGAATTGGCTAGAACCTACAAGTACGAATGGGCGGGGCTACATGGGGCTGTAAGGGAAGGGACCAAGGGGTCCATGAGTGGGAGGGACCAGGGGGGCTTGCAAGGGGAGGAGGAGACACAGGACAGATTGACCGTCACAGGTTTTCAGAGCAGGAAGTGCAGGGGACCTGGTAATGCTGCGGCCATATCACACACAAAAATGAAAATATCTTCAAAACTATGCAAAATAAACAATGAAAATTAAAAAAATTCTCAGGAGAGCAATTCCTATCAATTTACGTAGTCATTTTTGAACCAGTTTCCCTTTAATTCTTCCTGTACCATTTTTTTATTGATCTATCTTTGCAGTTTTGCTGTAACTTGAATGGAGACATAGGGATTACTTAGCATGTTTTTCCTCACAGATAGTCTGGGAGGGGTGTAAGCCTGAGCAGTACTGGATTGAAGACATGCAGCAACACACACACACACTGTAAAGTGCTCATTTATAGATTAAGATAAGTTTTTTTTTTTTTTTAGTCCACATACCCTTGAAGACAACTGAATGCAATGTAGCTAGTTTATTCAATGTATCTGCAATTAGCTTTTGATCAGACTGAAGATAATCTGATTTACCTATACTTTCGTACCGATTAATAAAACATTTGGTAACCTGTCAGTCAGGAGCCAAAATTGGCTGGGGATGACCCATGTGGACCAGGACCTATTCAAATGCTTTTTAGTGCTCTTTCCTTAAAGGGGAAGTTTCCTTGCAAATAAATATACTTTTTAAGGGGGAAAATGCAGTATTTTTTCATCCTAATGACCTTAACCAGCATTTTGTCTGTGTATAAATAAATGCTTCCGAAATACTGACTTCCTGTTTGCAGGACCCCAGTAGAGACCGTTATGGTTTTTCCCTTGACCCCACGCCTGGGTTGATTCATTTGCTTAGTAGAGATCTGAGCATGTTTGACCCATCCAACAGCCAATCAGTAGAAATTACTGTTAGGAACATTACACGGTAGTGTGCATTTTGGGAAGAAGGACCATTACAGAACCTAACATGTCATCTCACTAATGTTAGCAGGGAATAGCAAGGGGTATAAATTCAACTGATTTTTATAATGGAAGAGAATATGTAGAATAACTATGTATGCATAATATAAACTAAGAATTTAAAAAATTATATTTTCCACTGAACTTTCCCTTTAAGCTGCACAAATAACATTTTAGTCGGGATACATTTAATTTCAAATTCACATTATATGCATCTGATGAACATGCACAAAATATAGAAAACATAAAAAGAAACCCAGAACACATCTGTACTCACGAGTCAGCAAGAACTATTCTTGTCTTCGTAACATTCTCTATGGTAAACTTGGTTTTTCCTCCTTTCCCAGCTATCCTTCCAATTGCACGGGAGAGATGGTCTCCTTTTAATGGTTTCACTAGAAATTTAAGTGAAGGTAAAAATGAGAATCACCCCGATCAGTCACCCTTTAATTTTTGAGCCTCTGTGAAAAGAGGAGGCCACACACAGATAAACTGTATGCATGGGTCAAACGATCAGTACTTTCTGATTAAAAGCAAGCGGGGAGCAGTGATCAATTGCATCATTAACCTAGAGAAAATTTTAGTTAAAAAAATCTTCAAGATCCATTAGCTGCCAGTGAATTATTTAGTTATTCCACAACTTTAAATAAATAGACACATTTTAAAGAATTACAAGGCATCCCTTTACATTGTTATTCCCTTACTGGATTACCAGGCTGAGATTATTTATGATTTTATTTAGAAATTATATCTAGGCTTTTATTTTTGCTTTCAAAAAATGTGCAGTGGAACAGATTAAATAAAATAAAACAAAGCAATGTGCTAGATTCACCACGTGTTGGGCCATAAGAGCTCTATAAATATCTGACTTTTAAAGACGTACTAAGCAGTTCATTTACCATCTGTGACTTCAAATGATTCTAAGAAGAGATCATCAAGCCTGACCAAAGCCAAGGCATCCTGCAGCAAAACAGAAAATCACAAATGTCAAAAAAATAGGAGAAAAGGCAAGGAAACCTAAAATCTATACAGCAGAAACACGGACATTTCTAAAGAAAACAAACCAGTAATTTTAATACAGAAATCTCCCTGTTAAAATTCTAATGATCACTTCTCTGTCAATCAAAAAGTGAAAATACTATTACATGGAGCATTAAAAGCAATAGCCAACAACCAGCCATTTTTTTTTACATATGTTAACGTGAGCTCACAGATCACCTATCGCTTCAATGTGCCAGCGTGACTATTTTCTTTAATGTTATAAATATAGAAGATGTCTTCAATACTCCCCCAAGTTTTAAATTAAATATCAAGGTTAACTGAGGATATAATGTCAGATAGCTCCACTCACTTCTGAATCCAAGTGATCAATGGTACATAAGCAGATGACAGATAGGATTCTGCATCAGCTATAAAGTAATAGAATATGACATGTAGTAAGTCAGACCGTAACTTACCTCAACCTGAAATCCCAGAATAAAGGCTTTGACAAAATCAGAAGCCTTTGTTAGGGCACTGACATCTGTAGTTTCTTTGCATGTCTGAAATGGTATTTAAGAAAAGGCATATTTAAAAGAACTGAGGAGCAGTCAATGATAAAATACTATCAATGAGAAGACTCAAGATTTATTGCGAAGAAGTTATGAGGTCACACACACTCCATTCACCTCAAATATTTAAAGGGCATATATACGAAAAAAAAGTGACACTTCCTCACTAAAACAAATATATAAATACATGTACCGTATATACTCGAGTATAAGCCGAGGTTTTTAGGTTTTAAAACCTTGCCTCGGCTTATCCTCGAGTCAAGAGAAAACTTACCTTAATTCCAGATGCAGCCGCGAGTCAGGAAGGAAGCCAGTTCCCAGTAGTTCTTCGCGGTGCGCGATGATGACGTCATCGCGCAGCCGCGAAGCAGTACTGGGAACTGCCGGCTCTGCACAGAGCGAGCGGCAGCCGGCGGAGAGATGAAACTAGACTGGCCAGGTACGGTAAGTGAACTGGGGGGTTCTAGGGTGGGGAACAGTAGGCCATACAGTAACACCCAATACCTTTCTACTATAGATTTTGGAAACTACAATTCCCAGCAACGAAAGCATGCTGGGAGTTGTAGTTTCCAAACATCTACAGTGGAAAGGTATTAGGGTTACTGTATGGGATTACTGTACATTTAAAGGGTAACTATCTACCCTAGGCTTATACTCGAGTCAATCGTGGTTTTCTGATTTTGGAGGCAAAATGGGTACCTCGGCTTATACTCGAGTCGGCTTATACTCGAGTATATACGGTAAGTAGCCTTTACTCTGAGGTGTGGGTGTTGCTGCAAGCCTTCAAGCAAACACTTGTTTTACTTGGGCTCAGTATCCCCCTCCCTCTCCTAACTGTAGACTCCTTCCACCTGACATGACACTGTTGATCCAAGTATACTCTGTAATCACTATGAGACAGCACTGGGAGAGGGATTTTTCCACCTAACAATTCACATTCCAACTGTCACCATAGCAGTTACAGCAAAACTGCACACAACAGAAGAGTTTATGATAAATAAGCACTTGGTTGACAGCTGAAATAATGTTGTTGAAGAGGATTCAGTGGCCAAAAGTACTAGGGATTGATTCATTATGTGCAGCAACTTCACCTATTTGTATATAATTAGAGGGGTTATCTTCCTTTTACACCAATAAGGAGACAGTAGTTTCTAAATGGGCCTTTGTCTAATATTTTCTATATAGGTGACGGGCTAAGAAAAGAAAAAAGTTCTAAAAGGGACCATATGATCTACAGGTAAACAAAGGTCCATGATTGGATAATATTCACCTCTGGGTTCTCAAGGAAATATGTGGATGTCCAGTGCTTAATCATCAAAGGATGACCAGGCCTGGTTTTGTACAGAAATGCGCAATTGCTAATCTTGGTACCATTACTCAAAAAGAGTTCCCATTTGTGGGCAGGTAACTAAACACTTGGTAGTTTGACTTCTCTGTTAGTATACGCATGATACACATATCAATTCAAAACATCATAAGAAAGTGAAAGTATCAGCATGTGTCCATGACAACATTATATGTACTGGCTGATGGACAGGTTATATGTATATTCTATTGGGGCCAATGCCAATAGAATTTCTCAGGGGTCTCTAAAGAATGTACAGAAGAGTAAATTTAGTGCAAAACTGAGCAAACAAAAACTTGAAGACTATGCAGCTACCTTGCAAATTAAATGTTACATTCATCGGTGCAAAAGTTATACATCTGTGATTTGTACTGAATTGCACTAGAAGATGGCTTTGTTAAGATAGGATTTACGGTGTGAATAACAGACTTTGCAACTTTAAGAATTGTTTTTCAAAGACACTCAAATACAGGGATAACCAATCAGTAGACATAAAAATATTTGAAAACTTCATCTCTCAGCATTCCCTGGCTGTTCTCATAGGGGAATGCTGGATGTTGTAGTTTTCAAACACCTAGAGGGAAAACGGCTGCCTATCCCTGCTTAAATGCATACAAAGATCAGAGGTGAACAAATTATTTTTAACATTAACACACAATCTTATTTTTAGTTAGCCAGTTTTTGAAGCCAAAAATAAATTCATAAGCACATTGGCTACCTGGCTCCTGGACTATGTGACTAAGGATGTTTTATATAAGTGACTAAGGATATTTATATCTATACCTAAAATAGATATCTGTATTTCCATATCCTTCTCTCCACATCCATCTCTCTCTCTGGCCAAAAGCCATAAAGCAGAATATAAGGTAGATTTGTGCTTTAAAGTGTATGTTTATTGGGAAATTTATTTTAGTTGCCCATTATTAGAAACTATCATTCTTTTAAACGATCGCTAACAATTTTTTGCTTATTTCTTTAAATATTGAATCTGGAAGATCTTCCATTTCATCGGTCATTCAAATGCCTTTTTATTATTATTGTTATTTTGCCGTGTGCAGTTTTGCTGTAACTGGTATTATAATATTTGGTGTGTGAATTGCATGGTGGGAAATTCCCTCTCCCAGCAGTGCCTCCCTCTGGGCATGCTTGCCCTCACAAATAGTCTGGTCTGATAAATCGGGAGTGTTTAGAGAGGGAGGAGGATACCAAGCATGATCAAAGCAGCAACACACACCTCAGGCCTGCAGCAACACACACCTCAGAGTAAATGCTCCTTACATTAATTTATATATAGATTAAGATGAGGAAAAAGTAATTTTTTCAGTTAACATACCATTAAATTACTTATTTATATATACTTCTGATCTATAGCTGTCGTATATAGATTGCTCAGATAAACTGCCAAAAAGGTCAGTGGCTACAAAACAAGGAAAAAATAGGAAGACCAATTACTGTCTGAATAAAACTTATTTCCCACTAAAGTCTCATCTTAAAATTACCTCTCCTTTAAAAGTTCAGAATAAATTATCAGTGTCTGAAAGAGACACATCTCTGACTGTCTCCGTGTTGTCTCCTCATGGATGCGCACCGATGCCTCAAAACTAAACCTGATTAAAACCAAAACTAATCATTTTCACACCTAAACTGGTCCTATCCCACCTTTTTTCTATTTCTGTGGAACACCCCCCATTTACCATTTCAGTTGGCATGTTGCTTAGGGGTTATATTGATTCTCTCTCTCCTTTTCCAATCACATTAACTATGGTTGCTAAAACCGGTCGTTTTTTCTTCGTAACATTGCGAAGATCCGTAGATTCCTTTCTCTTCCAACTCTGCCGCATGCATTGTCTCACACTCGACAATCAGGATATTAAATCTCCTCTCTGCTGCACATCTACCTGGCTCCCCATTAAACAACGCATTATCTACAAAATCCTTCTCTTAACATTTAAATCCCTTCGCTCTTGTACTCCTTATATTTCTTATCTTGTGTCCCCATATGCCCATACTCCAGGGCCACCATCACTATTCTGGGCCCCATACTGGGCCCCCCATAACACGCACCAACTTACACATCACATACAGACTAGAGCACATATTAAACACACTTTAGCACACATATTACACTTTAGCACATACAATTACACTTATTATTACACTAAATAGTGAACTCATGCACTGGTAAAATAATGGCACAGGCTGTGGTTGGCACCCAGACTGATAAAATCATTGGCATAGACTCTGATAAATGGTGGCCACCCGACTCTGATAAAACATTGGCACAGATTGATAAATGGTTGACAGCCAAACTGATAAAATCATTGGCACAGACTCTGATAGTTAGCACACAGACACTACTAAAATCAATCAACTCCCACTCCAGACATTGCAGGGCATTTGGAGCTGGGATGTAAGGTAAGGATTTTATTACACTACACAGTGGGGCCAGTAGTGGTTAAAAATAGTTTTGGGGTGGACATGCCCTTAATAAAATTTATACATACAATTTTTATTTACACAGCACTGTCTGCTGGCTGGATCATGGATGGAAGGGGATACCGTCCTTCCATTCTAGTCCTGGGCTCCTGGCTACTTCCCCTGCGCTTTACCAATAGCTTGGGCTGGCCTAGATGGCGCGCACGGAAGTGGAGCGGCGTAGGGATTTACGTCATGATGCACAATGTCAATCTGATGGCCAAACTTACTTCCGTGTTCGGAAGTCTTGTTAAGGTAGATTTCGGACCCCACTTTCTTTTAGAATCATGGGGTCTCCAGGCCCCAGGACAACAGTACCTCCTTTCCTCCCCTGATGGCGGCCCTGCGTTTTAAGGGTAAGTTGGTGTGATACATGTTAAAGGAGTAGTTGATGCAATATGCGTTAAAGGGAAAGTTAGTGTGATACGTGTTAAAGGGGAAGTTAGTGTGCGGGTCTGTTTAATTTTGGACGCAGGTTTCGACTGGAACTTTAGAAAAACCAGGCAATGCTGGGTACTCTGCTAGTTGATAAATAAGGATTGGGCCCAATCCACAATTATAAGGCTCACATGACAATACACTGCTGCAGCCTAGGCTGCGGCCACATACAATGGGCTGTAACACACGTAAAATGCACAAATGCAATGTTGCATTTGTGCTTCTATACTGCTAATATTCTGCTATGAATAACAGAAATGATGACTGCATGCACTACGATAATGGAGTTCCACCGAAACTTTGTGCGCTCTTTTGTGATCCAAAAACGGATCACAAAACAGAATTTGGACTGCATGTTTTATAACCATGTAATCTGAAATTCTGAATTACACTGCAATTTCATTTAAAATTCTAAATCTACTGGCATCCAGGTTAGAAACCTAGAGACGACTAAAAAAAACAGCCATCGGATTCCATGAGACGTCCTAGACAGTGAATTCAATAGAGACATTCTCATTGACACACGGTCTGGTCACATTCCTTTACACTATGCACATTTCTAGGCACTTTTCACACAACGTGGGTTTTCAGAAGTGTGAGGACTGTTTTCCCTTCAAATACATTAGCATCGATCTATATACATAGCATATCAGAACTTTATTACAATGCACGCCACATGCATTTATCCTTTTAAAGGTATGTCCACCAGTAAAACTTATTTTTAATATGCTGCTCCCCCATGTCCCCCAGCCCCAACTGCATAATTTTTTCAGAAAGCCCCCAACTCTTACTTACCTCCCCTCGTTCCTCCGCCGCACTGCCGGCCCTCTGCTTGCGAGATTGCAAGCAGAGGGGCGGGACGGCAGTCGCGTCTGTGCTGCGAGCGGCACCATCCGACGGTGCGGTCATCAGTGCAGCGGAGGAAAGAGGAGAGGTAAGTAAGAGTTTGGGGAGCTTTTTGAAAAAAAAAAATATGCGGTTGGGGCTGGGGGACTGGGGGGAGCAGCATATTAAGGGGGATTTGTGCTACGGGGAGGGATAGAGTAGAAGGGAGGGAGAGGGAGGAGGGGGGAGAAGGGCTGCAGTACGCATGGCAAATATCTACCGGAGGCAAGATAGCAGGCAGAGCCCTGCTATCCTCCTGGTGGTAGTTTGGGACGTGGGGGGGGGGGGTCTACAGGAGAACCCTATGGAGCTGGGATGTGAGTTAGGATTAAACTACACTACATGGTGGGGCCAGTAGTTGGGGGGATTATAGTTTTGGGGGTGGACATGCCCTTTAACGTACATGTTTAATTATACAGAGAAAAGAAACGCACAGGAAAACAAACGCGCTTTTTGATTGGTACATCTATGCTGGGTGAAGCTTTTCAAGGGGCGTGTTTATAAAGTGCAGTATTCTGGACACAATAGATATCTTTTCGTAATAGCAGGTATCTCACCTCTCCCGAATTGTTCGGGAGTCTCCCTCATTCTGGGGTGGTCTCCGGCACTCCCGCGAGACCACCCCAGACTCCCACGACAGAGGAGACTCTAGTCTCCTCAGCCATGCCCCTTTTTAGAGCCACGCCCTGGAATGCCCCTGACTCTTACCTAATCCCGCCTCCCACCACCCCTAGAAGGCTACTACTAAACTACCCTACTAAACCACCCTTCCATTCCCATAGTAGACAAACTTAAAGGGCAACTAGTCAAAATACAAATTTTGTTCAATCATCCAAAATGTTTTCATAAACAAAAAAGCTCCTACTTTCCAACCTGACACAGGTAGACACACACAAACTGACCTACCCTTTCAGTTACGTGGCAGCCATATTTAAAGGGCACCTATAGTGGGAAAATGATTTTTTTTTCTTTCTTTCCATGTGCTCTATAATTCCCCCCAACCCCCAGAGTGTTTTCACTTAGTTCAGTTTCCCTCTCTGTCCTGAGATACACAAGTTAGAAGAATACGTGATTGCATTCCTCTACTCCTACTTGAACTGTCAATCAAATCCCTGTGACGTGACCCTCTTTCCTGCCCAAGTCCCTCCCTGCTCTGTTAGAAACAGAGATAAGAGCATTAGCAGGAGGAGAGAGGTAGCTTTGATGGCATCGGTACCAAGTGAGCAATTGCAACAGCCGTCATAAAGGGCCCCTATTTGGACATTCAGTACATTCACAAAAGTTATTTTAATCCTGTAACTTGTGATCATGAAGTGTGATGGTCTTTAAAAAAAAAAAAAAAAAAAAAAAGTGAGATTGTTTCTAATTTAAGTATGAGTTGCTAAATGGCAAATAGTTTGTCCCCTCCATGCCAAGATACACCACTGAGGCAGCGAGATCTTTATTAGTAAAAAACATGATGTATATGGGATAGGGAGAGAAACATATTCTCACATACCAGGAAATAGTGTGTGTTTGTTTGTCCATTTACTGTGTGATCTAAAGTAGCGACATTTTAAAGACATTTTTACCTCTCTGTTTCTGTTTGGATATTGGCTGGAAAAATTAAGAAAAACTATTGTATAATATAAAGAAGAAAAAATATGGTTTATTTAACATATCTATCTCTTAAATTAAAACTGGCAGCGTAGGCCATTTAATCAAGCACCTGCCTACTTAGCTGGTCCTTCCAACTGAGTGCTGCACATAAAAGGCTCTTCTGTGCGAGAGAAATCCAGGATGCTTGGTTCCTTGCATGACATGGAGTTTTGCATGTAGATAATCTGAAATGTTCTCTTGTTTACATAATTTGCATTATATAAATTTAACAAAAATATTGCCAAACTTGGTGGATATGTTAAGTTCAAAAAATATTAAATCTTCACTACATGTAAGTTTTTTTTCCTTTGGGTCAGTATGGTTTATGCTCCCAGCCAGTGATTTTTTTTTTCTAAGTGTCAGTTACCATGTACTGTGCTTCAAAGGAAGAGTAGTCCTTTTGTGAATTTTTTTTCTTGTTTGTACATAAGTTGTGTTTAAACATTTAGAAGATGCTCTCTCTTGCTTGATGTGCATATTTGGCTGACAAAAAAATGCAACAAAATCTTTCATGGTTATTTTTGGCTGGGAGGGGATTTTTTTTTCCTTTTTTTATTTGCTTGGGGAAATGGTTTTGAATGTTTAATATTTCCCTCTGCATGCTCTAGAACTTGTAGAAATAGTTACCTTCATACTGTATCAATAAAAAAAATTAAACTTGGTTATTCAGTTTCAAATTTAATTAATCATGCTATTGTTGTTTTAGTATTTACAGACAAAATAGAGTTTTGTGGCCATTATAAGGACAAATCATGTTTTTTTATTTTTGACTGCTCAAACCGGGTATCCGGATGGAAATCAGACTTGTCAATACCTCCCCCCAAATGATACATTGGCACTTTAACTTTCCTTAATATATGGCTAGAAATGCAGGTAATATTATATATCCTGGTTATGTCATAAAAGCAATAGTCCACTTAAGGACTATGCAGAGATGTGCTGGTATTGTATATTCCATAATCTCTGCAATTAGAGACAGCCTTGAACTAAAGTTTATTTTGACTATGTTTTGGCATTGATTGAAGGACATATCCTTTGTAAGTCTTTCACATCATATAAATATTTGCAGGAAGAGCCAGGTTTTCATTCATGTGTAGATGACTGTGGCACATGATCTTCCTAGATAGTTCTAGGAGGTATCAAACCCTAGATTCCCCCAAGTGGTAAGAGCACCAACAAGGTTCTCATTTTAAATCTGCTGTTAAAAGCTATCTGCTGCTCTATTGCCACGCCCGGATGTTTCCATACACTTTTGATGGTGGGACTTCCTGTTCAGAGGACAAAAGGAAAAATAAATTAAAAATTTAAAATAGCATGCCAATGATCAAGTAAAATAAATCAAACCACAATTTACCCAAGATAAGGTTGCAGATTGCTGTTTGGCCACTTAATGTTTTGAAAGGAGCTAATATTGGTATTTTTCGTGAGAAAAAGAAATTGAGAAAACATCCAAAGAAAGCAATGCAGAAATGATGATCCTGAAAATATATATAACCTTTAATATTTGCCAATATGCAGGAGACCATGCCCACCAAAGATTGAGGTGCATGTACTACTTTCAACAACAACAAATAACATTCTCGCTTTTCTCCGTAGGACTCAAAGCGCTTTCACTATTAGTGCAAATACAACCATGCAAATATTTCAGTACAACAGAAAACAAAATAATATATACTTCTCGAGTGGGGTCAATCACTAAAGCAGAAACTAATCCAACTTTTATAAAAAATAAACTTAGATTTTATGAGCTATGCCAATATGCAATTAGAATTGTTGTATGTATTATTTTTTGGTCTCTAGTTTCACTTGTACTTGGATGTACAACAGCCCAATTTTCTATATAGTGTGGTACATTGAAGGTTTGACACAGGCCTTTGGGTAATTGTACTCACCCAGAGTTAGGTCATGTGCTCGGTTTGAGCAAAGTACTTAAACTAGAGAGTCGGCTTCAAGCATCCAGGCCACACAGGAGAAGCTGTCACTGTCATGTAGCCAAAAGGCAAGTACCAGTAGGTTGGCACCCAGTTAAGAAGCAAATGACGTGGTGACTGGGCTTAAAAAAATTGGCAACTTATGAAACTAATTGCTTGCAAATATGCAATTAGATATTTTTGTTTGTGCACTAGAATACTGTTTGTATGTAAAATAAAATTATATCCCATACTCTGAAAACTATCTACAAACCCCAATAAGCTGTAAAATACCTTGCCAGTATAAGGCATACATGTAACTTTGTAAGATAACTGTGTTGTCTGGCTACACCTATTGACCTACGTCAAAGCTTCTCTTCCGGATTTGCTCTGTAACGGAATTTGCTTGAGAACCTACAAGTTTACGAATGGGGGGGCTACATGGGACTGTAGGGAAGGGACCAAGGGGTCCATGGTGGGGAGGGACCAGGGGGGCTTGCAAGGGGAGGAGGAGACACATGGACAGATTGACGTCACAGGTTTTCAGAGCAGGAAGTGCAGGGGACCTGGTAATGCTGTGCGGCCATATCACACACAAAAATGAAATATCTTCAAAAACTATGCAAAATAAACAATTGAAAATTAAAAAAATTTCAGGAGAGCAATTCCTATCAATTACAGTAGTCATTTTTTTGAACCAGTTTCCTTTAATTCTTCCTGTACCATTTTTTTATTGATCTATCTTTGCAGTTTTGCTGTAACTTGAATGGAGACATAGGGATTACTTAGCATGTTTTCCTCAACAGATAGTCTGGGAGGGGGTAAGCCTTGAGCAGTACTGGATGAAGACATGCAAACACACACACAACACACACACTGTAAAGTGCTCAATTATAGAGATTAGATAAGTTTTTTTTGTTTTTTTTAGTCCACATACCCTTGAAGACAATGAATGCAATGTAGCTAGTTTATTCAATGTATCTGCAATTAGCTTTTGATCAGACTGAAGATAATCTGATTTACCTATACTTTCGTACACGATTAATAAAACATTTGGTAACCTGTCAGTCAGGAGCCAAAATTGGCTGGGGGATGACCAGTGACCAGGACTTATTCAAATGCTTTTTGTGACCTTTCTTAAGGGAAGTTTCCCTGCAAATAAATATACTTTTAAGGGGGAAAATGCAGTATTTTTTCATCCTAAGAACTACCAGCATTTGTCTGTGTATAAATAAATGCTTCCGAAATACTGACTTCCTGTTTGCAAGGACCCAGAGAGAGACGTATGGTTTTTCCCGACCCCACGCCTGGGTTGATTCATTTGTTAGTAGAGATCTGAGCATGTTTGACCCATCCAACAGCCAATCAGTAGAAATTAATGGTTAGGAAACATTACACGGTTAGTGTGCATTGGGAAGAAGGACCATTACAGAACCTAACATGTCATCTCACTAATGTTAGCAGGGAATAGCAAGGGGTTATAAATCAAACTGATTTTATAATGGAAGAGAATATGTAAATAACTAGTATGCATAATATAAACTAAGAATTAAAAAATTATATTTTCCACTGAACTTTCCCTTTAAGCTGCACAAAAACATTTTAGTCGGGAGTACATTAATTTCAAAATCACATTATATGCATCTGATGACATGCACAAAATATAGAAAACAAAAAAGAAACCAGAACACATCTGTACTCACGAGTCGCAAGAAATTTTCTGTCTTCGTTAACATCTTTGGTGTAAACTTGGTTTTTCCTCCTTCCAGTATCTTCCAATTGCACCGGGAGAGATGGTCTCTTTTAATGGTTCACTAGAAATTTAGTGAGGAAAAATGAGAATCACCCCGATCAGTCACCCTTAATTTTTGAGCCTCTGTGAAAAGAGGAGGCCACACAAGATAAAACTGTATGCATGGGTCAAACGATCAGTACTTCTGATAAAAGCAAGCGGGGAGCAGTGATCAATTGCATCATTAACCTAGAGAAATTTTAGTTAAAAAAATCTTCAGATCCATAGTGCACAGTGAATTATTTAGTTTTCCACAACTTTAAATAAATAGACACATTTTAAGAATTACAAGGCATCCTGTTACATTGTTATTCCCTACGATTACCCAGGGCTGAGATTATTTATGATTTTATTTAGAAATTATATCTAGGCTTTTATTTTTGCTTTCAAAAATGGCAGTGTGAGAACAGATTAAATAAAATAAAACAAAGCAATGTGCTAGATTCACACGTGTTGGGACATAAGAGCTCTATAAATATCTGACTTTTAAGACGTAAAGCAGTTCATTTACCATCTGTGACTTCAAAGCTTCTAAGAAGAGACATCAAGCCTGACCAAAGCCAAGGCATCCGCAGCAAAACAGAAAATCACAAAGTCAAAAAAATAGAGAGAAAAGGCAAGGAAACTAAAATCTATACAGCAGGAAACACGGACATTTCTAAAGAAAACAAACCAGTAATTTTAATACAGAAATCTCCCTGTTAAAATTCTAATGATCACTCTCTGTCAATCAAATGAAGTGAAAATTACTATACATGGAGCATTAAAGCAATAGCCAACAACCAGCCATTTTTTTTTACATATGTTAACGTGGCTCACAGATCACCTATCGCTTCAATGTGCCAGCGGACTTTTCTTTTGATAAATATAGAAGATGTCTTCAATAATCCCCCAAGTTTTAATAAATATCAAGGTTAACTGAGGATATAATGTCAGATAGCTCCACTCATTCTGAATCAAGTGATCAATGGTACATAAGCAGATGACAATAGGATTCTGCATCAGTACTAAAGTAATAGAATTATGAAGTAGAGTCAGACCGTAACTTTACCTCAACCTGGAATCCCAGAATAAAGGCTTTGACAAAATCAGAAGCCTTTGTTAGGGCACTGACATCTGTAGTTTCTTTGCATGTCTGAAATGGTATTTAGAAAAAGATATTTAAAAGAACTGAGGAGCAGTCAATGTAAAATACTATCAATGAGAAGACATCAAGATTATTGCGAGAGAAGTTATGAGGGACACACACTCCATCACCTCAAATATTTAAAAGGGCATATATACGAAAAAAAAGGTGACACTTCCTCACTAAAACAAATATAATACACTGTACCGTATATACTCGAGTATAAGCCGATGGTTTTTAGGTTTTAAAAACCTGGCTCTGCCTTATTATACTCGAGTCAGAGAAAGAGAAAAACTTACCTTATTCCAGATGCAGCAGCGAGGTCAGGAAGGAAAAGCGGCAGTTCCCAGTAGGTCTTCGCGGTGTGCGCGAATGATGACGTCACGCGCAGCCGCGAAGCAGTACTGGGAACTGCCGGCTCTGCACAGAGCGAGCGGCAAGCCGGCGGAGAGATGAAGACTGAAGACTGGCCAGGTACGGTATAGTGAACTGGGGGGTTTCTAGGGTGGGGAAACAGTAGGCCATACAGTAACACCCAATACCTTCTTATAGGTTTGGAACTACAATTCCCAGCAACGAAAGCATGCTGGGAGTTGTAGTTTCCAAACATCTACAGTGTGGAAAAGGTATTAGGGTACTGTATGGGATTACTGTACAGTTAAGGGCAACTTCTACTACACTCGGCTATACTCGAGTCAATCGTGGTTTCTGATTTGAGGGCAAAATGGGTACCTCGGCTTATACTCGTCGGCTATACTCTTAGATATATACGGTTACGTAGCCTTTACTCTGAGGTGGGGTGTGTCTGCAGCCTTCAAGCAACAACACTTGTTTACATTGGGCTCAGTATCCCCCTCCCTTCCTAACTGTAGACTCCTTCACCTGACATGACACTGTGATCCAGTATACTCTGTAATCACTATGAGACAGCATGGGAGAGGGATTTTTCCACCTAACAATTCACATTCCAACTGTCACCATGACAGTTACAGCAAAACTGCACACAACAAGAGAGTTTTATGATAAATAAGAACTTGGTGACAGCTGAAATAATGTTGTTGAAGAGGATTCAGTGGCCAAAAAGTACTAGGGATTGATTCATTATGTGCAGCGACTTCACCTATTGTATATAATTAGAGGGTTATCTTGCTTTTACACCAATAAGGAGACGAGTTAACGCATCGTTCTAAAGGTGCCTTGTCTAATATTTTATCTATGGTGACGGGCTAAGAAAGAAAAAAAGTTCTAAAAGGACCATATGATTACAGGTAACAAAGGTCCATTGATGGATATATCACCTGGGGTTCTCAAGGAAATTATGTGGATGCCAGTGCTTAATCATCAAGGAGGATGACCAGGCCTGGTTTTGTACAGAAATGCGGAATTGCTAATTGGTACCATTACTCAAAAGAGTTCCATTTGTGGGCAGGTAACTAAACATTGGTAGTTTGATTCTCTGTTAGTATACGCATGATACACATATCATTCAAAACATCATAAGAAGTGAAAGTATCAGCATGTGTCCTTGACAAACATTATATGTACTGGTGATGGACAGGTATATGTATATTCTATTGGGGCCATGCCATAGAATTTCTCAGGGGTCTCTAAAGAATGTACAGAAGGATAATTTAGTGCAAAACTGAGCAAACAAAAACTTGAAGACTATGCAGCAACTTGCAAATTAAATGTTACATCATCGGTGCAAAAGTTATACATCTGTGATTTGTTACTGAATTGCACTAGAAGATGGCTTTTGTTAAGATAGGATTTACGGGGTGTGGTAATAACAGCTTTGCAACTTTAAGAATGGTGTTTTCAAGACACTCAAATACAGGGATAACCAATCAGTAGACATAAAAATATTGAAAACTTCATCTCTCAGCATTCCTGGCTGTTCTCATAGGGGATGCATGGATGTTGTAGTTTTCAAACACCTAGAGGGAAAACGGCTGCCTATCCCTGCTTAAATGCATACAAAGATCAAGAGTGAACAAATTATTTTAACATTAACACACAATCTTATTTAGGTAGCACAGTTTTTGAGCCAAAATAAATTCATAAGCACATTGGCTACACTGGCGCCCTGGACTATGTGACTAAGGATGTTTATATAAGTGGACTAAGGATATTATATCTATACCTAAAATAGATATCTGTATTTCAGATCCTTCTCTCACATCCATCTCTCTCTTGGCCAAAAGCCATAAAGCAGAATATAAGGTAGATTGTGCTTTAAAGTGTAGTTTATTGGGAAATTTATTTAGTTGCCATTATAGAAACTATCATTTTTTAAACGATCGCTAACAATTTTTTGCTTATTTCTTTAAAATTGAATCTGGAAGATTTCCATTTCATCGGTCATTCAAATGCCTTTATTATTATTGTTATTTGCCGTGTGCAGTTTGCTGTAACTGGTATATAATTTGGTGTGTGAATTGCCAGGTGGGAAATTCCCTCTCCCAGCAGTGCTCCTCTGGCATGCGTTGCCCTCACAAATAGTCTGGTCTGATAATCGGGAGTGTTTAGAGAGGGAGGAGGTACAAGTGATCAAAGCAGCACAACACCTGGCCCTGCAGCAACACACACCTCAGAGTAAAATGCTCCTACATTAATTTTATATAGATTAAGATGAGGGAAAAAGTAATTTTTTCAGTTAACATACCATTAAATTACTTATTTATATATACTTCTGATCTAATAGACTGTAGTATATAGATTGCCTCAGATAAACTGCTCAAAAAGGTCAGTGGCTACAAAACAAGGAAAATATAGGAAGACCAATTACTGTCTGAAAAAAACTTATTTCCCACTAAGTCTCATCTTAAATTACCTTCCTTTAAAAGTTCAGATAAAATTATCAGTGCTGTCGAAAGAGAACATCTCGACTGTCTGTGTTGGTCTCCTCATGGATGGCGCACCGATGCCTCAAAACTAAACCTGATTAAAACCAAAACTAATCATTTTCACACCTAAACTGGTCCTATCCCACCTTTTTTTCTATTTCTGTGGACACCACCCCATTTCCATTCAGTTGGCATGTTGCTTAGGGTATATTATTCTCTCTCTCCTTTCCAATCACATTAACTATGGTTGCTAAAACCGGTCGTTTTTTTTCGTAACATTGCGAAAGATCCGTAGAGATCCTTTTCTCTTCCAACTCTGCCGCATGCATTGTCTCACACTCCGACAATCGGATATTAATCTCCTCTCTGCTGACATCTACCTGCTCCCATTAAACAACGCATTATCTACAAAATCCTTCTCTTACAATTTAAATCCCTTCGTGTTGTACTCCTTATATTTCTATCTTGTGTCCCCATGCCCATACTCCAGGGCCACCATCAATATTCGGGCCCATACTGGGCCCCCCATAACACGCACACAACTTACACATCACATACAGACTAGAGCAATATAAACCACTTTAGCACACATATTACACTTTAGCACATACAATACACTTATATACACTAAATAGGAACTCATGCACTGGTAAAATAATTGGCACAGGCTCTGAGGTTGGCACCCAGACTGATAAAATCATTGGCATAGACTTGATAAATGGTGGCCACCCAGACTCTGATAAAATCATTGGCACAGATTGATAAATGTTGACAAGCCAAACTGATAAATCATGCACAGACTCTGATAGTTGCACACAGACACTACTAAAATCAATCAACTCCAATCCAGACATTGCAGGGCATTTGGAGCTGGGATGTAAGGTAGGATTTTATTACACTACACAGTGGGGCCAGTAGTGGGTTAAAATATAGTTTTGGGGGTGGACATGCCCTTAATAAAATTTATACATACAACTTTTTAATTTACACAGCACTGTCTGCTGGCTGGATCATGGATGGAAGGGGATACCGTCCTTCCATTCTAGTCCTGGGCTCCTGGCTACTCCCTGCGCTTACCAATAGTCTTGGCTGGCCTAGATGCGAGCGCACGGAAGTGGGACGGGTAGGGATTTACGTCATGATGCACAATGTCAATGTGGGCCAAACTTACTTCCGTGTCGGAAGTCTTGTTAAGGTAATTCGGACCCACTTTCTTTTAGAACATGGGGTCTCCAGGCCCCAGGACAACAGTACCTCCTTTCCTCCCCTGGATGGCGGCCCTGCGTTTTAAGGGTAAGTTGGTGTGATACATGTAAAGGAGTAGTGATGCCAATAGCGTTAAAGGGAAAGTTAGTGTGATACGTTTAAAGGGAAAGTTAGGTGATACGTGTTAAAGTGGAAGTTAGTGTCGGGTCTGTTTAATTTTGGACGCAGGTTTCGACTGGAATTTAGAAAAACCAGGCAATGTGGGTTTACTCTGCTAGTTGATAAATAAGGATTGGGCCAATCCACAATTATAAGGCTCACATGACAAAAACATGCTGCAGCTAGGCTGCGGGCCGCATACAATGGGTGCTGTAACACACGTAAAATGCACAATGCAATTTGCATTTGTGCTTCTATACTGCTAATTTGCTTGAATAACAGAAATGATGACTGCATGACACACGATAATGGAGTTCCACCGAAACTTGTGCGCTCTTTTGTGATCCAAAAACGGATCACAAAACAGAATTTGGACTGCATGTTTTATAAACAGTGTAATCTGAAATTCTGAATTACACTGCAATTCATTTAAAATTCTAAATCTACTGGCATCCAGGTTAGAAACCTAGAGATGACTAAAAAAAACAGCCATCGGATATGAGACTCCTAGACAGTGAATTCAATAGAGACATTTCATTGACACACGGTCTGGTCACATTCCTTACATATGCAATTTCTAGGCACTTTTCACACAACGTGGGTTTTCAGAAGGTGAGGACTGTTTTCCCCATTCAAATAATTAGCATTCGATCTATATACATAGCATATCAGAACTTTATTACAATGCACGCCACATGCATTTATCCTTTTAAAGGTTATGTCCACCAGTAAAACTTATTTTTAATATGCTGCTCCCCCATGTCCCCAGCCCCCAACTGCATTATTTTTTTCAGAACGCCCCCAAACTCTACTTACCTCCCCCGTTCCTCCGCCGCTGCCCGGCCCCTCTGCTTGCGAGGATTGCAAGCAGAGGGGCGGGACCGGCAGTCGCGGCTGTGATCACGACGCGGCTGCCGTCATCAGTGCAGCGGAGGAAAGAGGAGAGGTAAAGTAAGAGTTTGGGGAGCTTTTTGAAAAAAAAAAAAAATATGCGGTTGGGGCTGGGGGACATGGGGGAGCAGCATATAAGGGGATTTGTGCTACGGGGAGGGATAAGTGAATGGGAGGGAGAGGGAGGGAGGGGGGAGAAGAAGGCTGCAGTACGCATGGCAAATATCACCGGAGGCAAGATAGCAGGCAGAGCCCTGCTATCCTCCTGGTGGTAGTTTGGGACGTGGGGGGGGGGGTCTACAGGAGAACCCTATGGAGCTGGGATGTGAGGTAAGGATTAAACTAAACTACATGGTGGGGCAGAGTGGGGCCAGTAGTTGGGGGGATTATAGTTTTGGGGGGTGGACATGCCCTTTACGTACATGTTTAATTATACAGAGAAAAGAAACGCACAGGAAAACAACGCGCTTTTTGATTGGTACATCTATGCTGGGTTGAAGCTTTTCAAGGGGCGTGTTTATAAAGTGCAGTATCTGGACACAATAGATATCTTTTAATAGCAGGTTATCTCACCTCTCCCGAATTGTTCGGAGTCTCCCTCATTCGGGGTGGTCTCCGGCACTCCCGCGAGACCACCCCAGACATCCACGACAGAGGAGACTCTAGTCTCCTAGCCATGCCCTTTTAGAGCCACGCCCTGGAATGCCCTGACTCTTACCTAATCCCGCCTCCACACCCCTAGAAGGTACTACTAACTACCCTACTAAACCACCTTCCATTCCCATAGTAGACAAAACTTAAAGGGCAACTATAGTCAAAATACAAATTTGTTCAATCATCCAAAATGTTTCATAACAAAAAAGCTCCCTACTTTCCAACCTGACACAGGTAGACACACACAAACTGACCACCCTTTCAGTTACGTGGCAGCCATATTTAAAGGGCACCCTATAGGGGAGAAAATGATTTTTTTTTTCTTTCTTTCCATGTGCTATATATTCCCCCCAACCCCGAGTGTTTTCACTTAGTTCAGTTTCCCTTCGTCCTGAGATACACAAGTTAGAAGAATAAGTGATTGCATTCCTTACTCCTACTTGAACGTCAATCAATCCCTGTGACGTGACCCTCTTTCCTGCCACAGTCCCCTCCTCCCTGCTGTTGTTAGAAACAGAGATAAGAGCATTAGCAGGAGGAGAGAGGTAGCTTTGATGGCAAGATAAGGCTGCCACTTGACCCCCCTTCTTGATAGCTTTTCACTGATTGATGGTGGGTCACAAAGAGATCTTTATTTTAGCAGGACACGGAGAGATCTGTCTCTCCAGACAGCTTGCTTCTATTGGCCACTGTGCATGGGTGTATTTTCAGGATGTTGAAGTTTTAATTCCTACTGCACATGATAAGTTTGTTGGTTAGCATGACATGGAGGACGTAACAGAGGGGAGGGGAAAGTGCTTCAGAGAGATCTGACACCATGGAAAAAGTCACTGACAGAGGTAGGAGAAAGGCAGCACAGTGTACATGAATTTAACTTTGCAATGTGTTTTTTTCACTATAGATGCCCTTTAAAGGGTAACTATATTAAAAAATTTTTTTTAAAAATGACCAATCAAAAAAGTAGTTTTTTACCCCCCAAACTTCACACACCAAACTGACCTACCATGTATTCATGTGGCAGCCATATTTAAAAGCCATATTTTAATTCTGACCACCCAAACAGTTATTGTTACCCCTCAACCGAAAAAGATACACGCACCTACAACATACTTTCCATTCCGGTGGCAGCCATACTTAAAGGGAAACTATATAACTATAGTAAGAAACAAAACAATGTCCTCATCATCCTTCCAAAATGTGAGCCTTCAAGCCACATTAAACTTTATACTTAAAACTATCCCTTTCTAGTTTAATTTGATGTTACTGCTATCAATACTGACCACCATGCCTTTTGTTGTTTATTGTGTTTGCTTAAACATAAAGGGGCTTATAAATTAGGAGGCTAGGCCACAATATCCAAAATATGCGCAATGCAATCTTTCGGATTGCATCTGCTTTGTGCATTGTATGGACACCCATGTCCAATTACCTGCTCGTGTGTGCACTCCCCTAAAATTTGATTTTGATGCAATCGCGTGATGGTCATTCGCCATAATTTTACTAAAGTCAGGAGCGAATCACATCCTACCACTCCAAAATTGTGTTACAATTTTATATATGGTTAGGAGGTGCGATTAGTGGGGAATGATCTAAGAGGTGCAACATTTGTCTGTGCTGTTAACTGAAGCAACTAATTACCATTATTAGATGTTTTCTAACTAGTAGAAACTATATCCAATCGGTATTAAACTTTACGGGACATTTTTGCCCCTCCTATAAACTCTTCTTTAAAAACACAGACATTGAAAGGGATATTTCCAGTAATGGTTTTATGCCACAAGCATTGGAGACCAGATCACATGATCCTCTGCTCCAGAAACTGTCATGTGACCATGACCAACTGTCATCTTGGCAGTTGAGTTTGGTGATTTTTGGTGGTGGAGTTCCAATTTTGCTCTTGAGAGATTTTGCGTTTGGTGAGTTTCTCTTACTGGAAAGCTATAAAAAAGACAAAAAGAACAAGAAAACAAAAGAAAAACACACCTCGACTGAGAAGAAGCCGAAAAAAAATACTTGACTGAAAAGAAGGTGACAAATAACACCTCGGCTAGAATAAGAAGCCGACAAATAATACCTCGACTGAAAGAAAAAGCCGGCAAATAACACCTGGACTTAGAAGAAGCCGACAAAGAATAACAACCCTACTGAGGAGAGAAGGAGAGCGATTGTAGAAACCCTGCAAGAGACATCTAGAGAGACAGCTGAGGATGGTAAGAGACTATTTAGACATTTTACTTCTCCACACCTGTCCCATCTGTAGTAAAACTTAATGATGTCAATTCTACAGGCTCTTAGTAGAGACAGATCGCACCTCAATGGTGATGTGCAGCTGTTTTGGGGAGTAGATGGCTAGGGGGGTGGAGGAGATTTTAAACTAGGTATGGGGGGGAGGGTATGTTGAACTACACAGGGGTAGATAGAGAAGTTAGGGATCAGGGGGCTATTAACACAACAGAGGATGAAGAAAGGGGGGGGGGGGAAGCATAGAGGATAAGGGGCATGCACGACCAGCATGGAAGTAAAACAATTGATAATCTAAAATGTATGTTTACAAATGCCATAAGTCTGGCTGGAAAAACCGGGGAATTAAAATATAGCTTAAAAGGAAAGGTATGAGTAATTGGTATAGCAGAATCATGGCTTAATGATTCACACGACTGGACAGTAAATATTGAAGGATACTCCTTATTTGACATGAGTTAATAAAGAAAGGAGGAGTATGTATATATGTTAAACAGGAATTGAAGCCAAATTTAAAAGATGGAATATGGAGGGGAGTAAACGTACGGCAGAAACAATACGGGTGGAACTGTGTCAGGAAGCAGCAAGAAGGTAGGTAAATTATTTGGAGTATGTTCTGAGCTCCAAATGCCGAGGAGGAGGTGGAAATGAATCTCATATGCAGTTGGCGAAGGTGCTGGTATGGGGCTGTTCTGGTTATGGGGGATTTTAACTACCCTGATATAGATTGGAGTAAGGGAACTGCCAGTACCTCAAAAGGTTATAAAGTTTTAAATTTCCTATATGAGCATTTCTTTCAAAGATGGTAGAAAGTTCTATAGACAGAATGCGTTGTTGGATCTGGTGATATCTAATAACCCTGAGCTCATTTTTGAGATGAAGGTAATGGAAGCTTAGGGAATAGTGACCATGATATAGTGTCATTTAATATAGGTTGCAAAAAACTAAAGTGCAATGGATTAACAAAACCTTTTAACTCTAGGAAAGCTAATTTTATGCTGTTATAAGGAATCAATCCTGCTTATAGACTGGGGGGGAATTGTTTTCTAGGTAAAGATACAGAGCAGATGTGGACCTTTTAAAGGGATATTAAACTATTACCGATATACTCGAGTATAAACCGAGTTTTTCGGCTGTAAACCAGCCTGAAAACTTGGACTTGGTTTATACTTGAGTCACTAAGTACCTGTAACATCCTTTGCATTCCGGCAGCAGCGTCCTCTCCATTCCGGCAGCGCAGATCCATGTACTGGCGCGCCGGCCGACGTCACTGCCCGGGCCAATTAGTGATGTCAGCCGGCGCGCCAGTACAGGGATTGAGTGCGCTGCTGCCGGAATGGAGAGAAGCTTTGCCGGAATGGAGAGGACGCTGCTGCTGGAATGGGGAAGAAACTTCATTCAATGCCAGCAACAGGAAGCCCTTGGATGGAGGTACAAACTGAACTGGATGGGAGGGTGGCATTCAAGATGTTTGGAAACTACAACTCCCAGATGCTTTATTAGCTTGAACGCCAAGTGAGGGTGGCATTCAAGATGTTTGGAAACTACAACTCCCAGCTAATAAGCAGCTGTGGGAGTTGTAGTTTCAACACCTTGAATGCCACCCTCACTTGGCATTCAAGATGTTTGGAAAAAAACTCCAGCTAATAAAGCATGCTGGGAGTTGTAGTTTCCAAACATCTTGAATGCAAGTGAGGGTGGCATTCAAGGTGTTTGGAAACTAAAATCCGCAGCTTTATTAGCTGGGAGTTGTAGTTTCCAAACATCTTGAATGCCAAGTTACTACCTCCGGTTTATACTCGAGTCAACAACTTTTATTATATTTTTAGCTGAAATTGGTACTCGGTTTACTCGGGTCGGTTTATAATCGAGTATATACGGTACATCTAAACTCTGTACCTTTAGGTAACAAGTGTAAAAAAATTAGGTTACTCATGCATGGCTTAATGCTCAGGTAAAAAGGGAAATGGAAAAAAAAAGAAAGGCTTTTAAAATTTTGAAAACAGAGGGAGCAGAACAGGTTACAGGGAGTGCAAAAGCTGTAATAAAGGTGCAAGAAAGCAATTAAACTAGCTATAATAGAAAATGAAAACGGATTGCCGAACAAAGCAAGGCCAACCCCAAAATGTTTTTAAGTATATAAGTGTAAAAAAGATGAGGACTGAGAATGTGGGACATTAAATAATGGGGGCTGAGGTGGTTGTAGAGGATGCCGAAAAGGCTAATCTGTGAGAATCCTTGTGCTTACAGCAGGGATTGTAATAATTGCAGGGAAGAAATGAGAGTATTCACATTGGCTAACAGAGGATATGGTACAGAAAAAAATAGAAAAAGTAATATCAATAAAGCCCAGGACCAGAGGATTGTATCCTCGGATTTCAGCTCTATGAGACCACTATTCTCATCCTTTCAGATTCGCTTTGGTTGGGTGTGCCGCTGGATTGGAAAAAAGCCAATGTAATACCAATATTCAAAAAAGGTAGTCGTTCACAGCTGGTAACTATGACTGTAAGCCTAACATCAGTGGTAGGGAAGGTGGCTGGAAACTTTGTTAAGGGATCATATCCTTGACTTTGTCTCCAGAGATCATCTTATTAGTAGTAGTCCGCATGGATTTATGAGAAATAGATCATGCCAGACAAATTTAATTGGTTTTTATGAAGAAGCGAGTAAGAAGTTAGATTCAGGCACAGCAGTGGATGTGGTATACTTGGATTTTGCAAAAGCTGTTCTGTCCGATGCGCGCACTATTTTTGAATTGGCGCGTATGCGCCTAAGATAGGGCGCGTGGTCGGGACAGAGCGGCTGTCAGAGATGAGCGGCTGCGAGTGGAGCGGCGGGGTAAGGTAAGTTCCTGGTCCCCCGATGTCCTATTATTCACAGGGAGGTGAGAATAAGCGTTCTCACCTCCGTGAATAATCAAAACGAAGGCACTTAGTCATTTTTAAAAAATATTGGAGTTTACAGGTCCTTTAATATGCCTGTAGATTTAGTATAGTATAGTATTGAGGTTGAATAAAGACATAAGTCCATCCAGTCCAACCATCTAGCAATATCCTCATTTCCTGCCTAACTGTTGATCCAGAGGAAGGAAAAAAACCCCCACCAAATTTATGAAGGGGGAAAAAATCCTTCCTGACTCCAAGTGGCAATCGGAAATTTCCGGATCAACTCTACTTTATGTATCAATACCAGTAACTTGTACATTCCTGTTGGCAGAAACTCATCCAGCTTTTTTTTTAAACTGACCAATGAACATGCCAACAACGTCCACTGGAAGACAGTTCCATAGCCTTACCGTCTCACAGTGAAAAACCTTTCCGAGCTTGAAGCTAAACCTTTTTCTTCAAGTCTTAAGGATGTCCTCGTGTCTTTGACACTGTTCTCTTGGTGAACAATGCCCCCGATAGTTATTGTATGGCCCGTTAATGTATTATACACAGTAATCATATCCCCACGCAAGCGCCTTTTTCCAGCGTACATAATTGGACTTTTCCAGTCTCTCTTCATATTCAAGCTCCCCCAATCCCCTTATTAATTTAGTTGCCCTTTCTCGAACCCTTTCCATTTCAAAGATGTCCTTTTTGTACACAGGATTCCAAAATTGCACTGCATATTCCAAATGAGGCCTTACCAATGCTTTGTAAAGGGGAGAATTACATTTTCCTCCCTGAATCCATACCTCGCTTTATACAAGACAATACCATGTGGCTCTGGCTTGGCCGCTGGCACTGCTTGCTACCTTTAAGTTTGTATCCACCAAACCTCCAAGATCCCTTTCCAACAGGGATTCACTTAACACAGAGCCATTTATAGTTAAGTAGCACAAGTATTTTTAAGTCCAAAATGCATCACCTACATTTATCAACATTGAACATCTGCACTTAGCAGCCCAATGTGAATCTATCTAGATCCCCTTGCAACGATGCACATCCTCTGAAGTTTTTATGGTCGACAAAGTTTTGTGTCGTCAGCAAACACAGAAACCTTGTGACAATACACATTCCAAATCATTAATAAATAGATTAAATAGAAGCGGCCCCAACACAGAACCCTGTGGCACCCACATTAGCACTTTAGTCCATAATGATGAAGCCCCATTAACAACTACTCTCTGCATCCTATTCTTTAACCAATTTTCTATCCATGTACAAATGTGACTCCCAGACCACAGACCTTAGCTTATTCATTAGTCGCCTATGGGGACTGTATCAAAAGCCTTTGCAAAATCCAAGTAAACTACATCTACTGCTATACCAGAGTCTAAATTTCTACTTACTTCCTCATAAAAGCCAAGCAAGTTAGTTTGACAAGATCTATTCCTCCTAAATCCATGCTGGTTACTACTTATAATGTCAGTCCTGAAACATACTAGAACATGATCCCTTATTAAACTTTCCAGGATCTTCCCCACCACTGAAGTTAAATTACAGGCCTGTATTACCGGTGTGAACGAATACCCTTTTTGAATATTGTAAATCAGCCTTTTCCAACCATTTACCTTACAGTGACAATTATAAGGAGACTTTATATAGGCATTACACAATTGATTGTCCACTTGTTTTTTTGTAAGGTCTATGGACTCCAACATCTCCACTCGCTTGGAATCATCCATCCGTAAGTTAAATTCTGCAATTACATCTCCCAACTACCCCAGTATTAAATGTGATCTCCCTCTTCTACCTACTTCCACTATTTTCTTTAAGGTAATTAGTGGAACATTTGGTTGCAATACTCTTCATGCAGAGTTAGTGAATAGTCCAAAGCTAGATTGTTCAGGCCAAGCAGTCCCCAAACAACCGTTTTTGTTCCTTGTAGTCAGTAAAGTAGTTATCTCTTTTGCAGGGACATCAAGTCGGACAACATTCTGCTGAGTGAAGATGGACATGTGAGGACGCTTTGACTATTGGCTAAAGGATAAAACTAAAGGACTCTCACTAATTAAATTTCAATTAGAAACTTGGTACAGTAGAGGTAAAAACCACAATAGTATAAACCAGCAGAATAAAAATATAATATACCATGGATAGATAAAATAGGATAATAAAGTTGGGGATGTTAAAATCTTAAAGGAAAACTAAACTGTAAAAATTAGCTTTTAAAAAATGAAAAGTCCCTAGGATTATTCCTACCGCCTATCCCATTTTGTTGAGGAGCACCAGCATGTTCAGTTGCGGGTTAGTCCTGGACTCTCCTGTATTAAAGTGTTAATATCAGGAAGAAGCCTGGTAGAAGCAGCTTTCTTCCAGCTGGTTCTCCTCACAGAAAGAATACACACATACACTCACTAATTCATTTTTTCTGTATTACACAACCAATCTCACTTGTTAACATTAGATATGAAATATAGACAGGGGGAATACATGGTGCAATGTGAACACCCTTGTCTGGTTTGTGATCAGTAATAATATTCAGGAGAAAGCAGTTACCAATAAAGTTTTATAACATGTATAGCAGTGGTCTTTATGTCTGATTATTAGGTATACAAGGGGGTAAAAGGAAATGGGGATCCTGTAGACAAGACCAAATAACTAAAATAACCCTTTAACCATTTAGATTTCATCATTATGTTACTGTCATCCATAGACTTTAACTTAAAGGCAGGGTTGTCTAGCCTGTGGCCCTCTAGATGTTTACAAACTACAACTCCCACCACAGCATGCTTGCAGAATACAAACAATCCTACATAGTGCAAGATCTAAATATTACGTCAACTGTGCCTGTAACTCTCAGCGACAGTGGCATTACAATCCTTCTGAGGGTATGTGTGTTTACAATTATATTGCCCCTAGCACCCCCTAAATTAAGGGTATTCCCATACCCATTAAAATTGTATGGAGTAGGCATGTAGACATTATACGTATTCTATTTTTTCAAAAACAGTTAAAATAAAAAATACCCGAGGCAGGGAGGTAGGATATCGGTGCTTTTACCTACCAATATCCTTTTTATGAGGAGCAGCAGGACGAAGAAGGCTTTTGCCAATATTTTTAACAATATTGGGAGATGGGAATAACCAATCCTGTCTCCTTGGCCCTGGTGCTTTTAATTTTTAAAAACTTAATTTTTACAGTATAGTTGTCCTTTAAGTCAATTAACCTGTGTGCTGCCATCTGGTGGTGAATCGAGTGAATCACGTTAATTGCACACCTAAATATCACAGATTGTTCAGGGCACTACAATGCTTTGCTTCATTTTGTTCTGTTGCTGTGATAGGAGGATAAAGTGGTCAATCATGAGAAGTAGCAGAACATGTGATGTAACAACGTCATGTGACCACTCGCTCTCCCCTCCTCTCACTTGTGGTTCGCCCAGAGTCAAGATTGAGAGGTAAACTGACCAATTCTAGATAAGTCTATTTACTGCGACACTGATATTTCCACCCACTATAGCCACCTTGGTGGTTTCTCTTTGCTCTGCCTCCCAAGCACCCGAATCCTTGTAGTAAAAATAAAGATGAGGTACCCTCGCAAGGACTTCACGCAACTCCATTTATGAAATTGCTTTTCTGTTTATTGTAGGACAAGTAACTTGATAAAGGACCATGAAGTCCGAAACATGTCGTACAATTTCTTAAATGGAGTTGCATGAAGTCCTTGTGACGGTCCCTCATCTTTATTTTTACTACAAGAATCCTAGATAAGTTTCTTGTACTGGGGGTTGGGCAGGCAGCTACTCATGGAGATCAGAGTTTGCAGCAGTCTGGTGCAGAGTTCAGAGAAGGCAGCTACGGATATATGAAGTTTTACTTAAGGAAAGACAATGACAGCTGTGAATGGGATGACACTGCCCACACTGCAATATAACTGCACTGTAAGGGCTGATTTTTCTTTACACCTTGTGTCTCTTTTCCCCACAAACTACTGAAATCTCAGTATTAAAGGCCACGTACACAGACTTTTCACCCACCTTACTTTGCCATGTGTCATTTTTGCAAACAAATTGTGTTTTCTGGGAGACATTGTGTGTCAATAATTCAATTTCATCGATGGCAGTAAAAAATAAATTAATGTGAGATGTTGTACCCCATTGCTAAAGTGGAAGTTTATGCAATGCGCGCTAAAGGGGAAGTTTATGCAATGCACGCTAAAGGGGAAGTTTATGCAATGTCCGCTAAAGGGGAAGTTGCATGTATGTATGTATGGTTTATTTATAAAGCGTTACTTGGGGACGCAGCGCTGTACAGTAACAAAATACAATAAAGTCATACAAGGGGGATAAATACATAGATAGTTCAGTACATAAATATATAAATGATATAAATAGAATTGCTAGAGCTTTGCCACAAGAGGAAAGGAGGTCCCTGCCCCGTAGTGCTTACAATCTAGTTAGTTGATGCGATATGTGATAAAGGGGGAGTTGATGCGATACGTGCTAAAGGCGAAGTTGCTCCGATACGTGCTATAGGGGGAGTTGATGCAATACGTGCTAAAGGGGGAGTTAATGCTTAACACGTTAAAGAACAAGTTGATGCTATATGTGCTAAAGAGCAAGTTGGTGCGATATGCACTAAATGGGAAGTTCATGTGATACGGGCTAAAGAGGAAGTTGGTGTGATATGCCTTAAAGGGGAAGTTGGTGCAATATGCCTTATAGAGTAAGTTGGTGTGATACTTACAAAATATATAAAGATGGGATAGTATACATCCATTATAAAGTGACCAATTTAATATAGTATACATACAAAACAGAAGCCTAGTGCACACCTCATTAAATTGCTTACATGTTTATTCCCTCTATGATGCTGCTTTAAAAGCCCGCCATCCTCTCTGGATAAATAAAAGCAATTAGTTCAATAACTTGGCCAAATTATTTTAAGCCCAGCCACCATGTCAAGATTTGCTTTTTCAGCTGGGTCTTACGCTATCAGTACTTGCCTTTTATGAGCTGATGTGATACTTGTTGCCCAAAAGCACCGACTTGTTAATATTAGAAAATGTCCCTATTCCCAAAAGCACAGACTTGTAAATATGATAAAATGCCCCCATGCCCAGAAGCACAGACTTGTAAATATGATAAAATGCCCCCATGCCCAAAAGCACAGACTTGTAAATATGATAAAATGCCCCCATGCTCAGAAGCACAGACTTGTAAATATGATAAAATGCCCCCATGCCCAAAAGCACAGACGATGTAACAGCATGTCGAATTATCCACCTGATGCTGTTAAAGGGCATGTCCACCCCCAAAAATAATCCCCCCAACTACTGGCCCACATTATGTAGTGTAGTTTAATCCTTACCTACATCCCAGCTCCATTAGTTCTCTGTAGTCGTGTCCCCCCCCCCCCCCCCCCCCAAACCCCCCCCCCCCCCACAAACCCCCCCCCAACCCCCCCCCCCCCCCCCCCACCCCCCCCCCCCCAAAGCCCAAAAAATGCCCACCAGGAGGCTAGCAGGTCCATATAGGACACGCCTGCTACTGGCCTCCGGAGATCTTTGCCATGCATATGGATCCCCTCCTCTCCCTCCGTTCTGCTATCCCTCCCCCTAGCATAAAACCCCTTTTATACTGTATTCCCCATGTCTCCCAGCCCCAACCGCATATTTTTTATTTTTAGAAGCTCCCCAATCTTTTACTTACCTCCTTCGCTTTCTACGCGGAAGTGAGCTGCCGGCAGCGCCGTCCGTGATTGGCTGCCGCTCAGCCAATCACGACGCGGCGCCGGTCCTGCCCCTCTGCTTGCATTTCCTCGCAAGCAGAGGGCTGGGAGCGCGGGCAGGAAAGAGGGGAGGTAAGTAGATTTGGGGGGCTTTCTAAAAAAAAAAATAATGCGGTGGGGGTGGGAGCCCAGGGGGGATCATATAAAAAAAAATTGATTTATTTTAGGGTGGACATAACCTTTAAGCTGGGTACACACAGTAACGATAAAGCCCCGATACAGTCGGATCCGACGGTATCGGGGCTTTATCGTTGTGTGTACGTTCGTTTCCCAAACGATCGGGTCAGCCGAATGCTCATTCGGGAAAGGCCGAAAATTTCCATCGGCCGCGCTAGACTCCCTATAGAGGAGTCTAGCGCGGCCGATGGAATCACTTAGTCCTGAGCGTTCTCCTATGAAGTTCAGCGCATTGCATAAACATCCCCTTTAGCAATGGGGTACAATATCTCACATTAATTAATTTTTTACTGCCATCAATGAAATTGAATTATTGACACACAATGTCTCCCAGAAAACACAATTTGTTTGCAAAAATGACTCCTGAAAAAGTAAGGTGGTTGAAAGTCTGTGTAGTGGCCTTTAATAACTGAGATTTCAGTAGTTTGTGGGGAAAAGAGACACAAGGTGTTAAGAAAAATGAGCCCTTACAGTGCAGTAAATTGCAGTGTTGGCAGTGTCATCCATTCACAGCTGTCATTGTCTTCCTTAAGTAAATTCATATATCCGTAGCTGCCTTCTCTGAACTCTGCACCAGACTGCTGCAAACTCTGATCTCCATGAGTAGCTGCCTGCCCAACCCCAGTACAAGAAACTTATCTAGAGTCTTGTAGTAAAAATAAAGATGAGGGACGTCACAAGGACTTCATGCAACTCCATTTAAGAAATTGTACGACATGTTTCGGACTTCATGGTCCTTTATCAAGTTACTTGTCCTACAATAAACAGAAAAGCAATTTCATAAATGGAGTTGCGTGAAGTCCTTGCGAGGGTACCTTGTCTTATTTTACTACAAGGATTCGGGTGCTTGGGAGGCAGAGCAAAGAGAAACCACCAAGGGCTATAGGGGGGGAATATCAGTGTCGCAGTAAATAGACTTATCTAGAATTGGTCAGTTTACCTCTCAATCTTGACTCTGGGCGAACCACAAGTGGAGAGGAGGGGAGAGCGAGTGGTCACATGAGTTGTTACATCACATGTTCTGCTATTCTCATGATTGACCACTTTATCCTCCTATCACAGCAACAGAACAAAATGAAGCAAAGCATTGTAGTGCCCTGAACAAGTGATATTTAGGTGTGCAATTAACGTGATTCACTCGATTCACACCAGATGGCAGCACACAGGTTAATTGACTAAGGACAACTATACTGTAAAAATTAAGTTTTTAAAAATTAAAAGCACCAGGGCCAAGGAGACAGGATTGGTTATTCCCATCTCCCAATATGTTAAAAATATTGGCAAAAGCCTTCTTCGTCCTGCTGCTCCTCATAAAAAGGATATTGGTAGGTAAAAGCACCGATATCCTACCTCCCTGCCTCGGGTATTTTATTTTTTAACTGTTTTTGAAAAAAAAAAGAATACGTATAATGTCTAATGCCTACTCCATACAATTTTAATGGGTATGGGAATACCCTTAATTTAGGGGGTGCTAGGGGCAATATAATTGATAAACACATACCCTCAGAAGGATGTAATGCCACTGTCGCTGAGAGTTACAGGCACAGTTGACGTAATTATTAGATCTTGCACTATGTAGGATTGTTTGTATTCTGCAAGCATGCTGTGGTGGGGAGTGTAGTTTGTAAACATCTAGAGGGCCACAGGCTAGACAACCCTGCCTTTAAGTTAAAGTCTATGGATGACAGTAACATAATGATGAAATCTAAATGGTTAAAGGGTTATTTTAGTTATTTGGTCTTGTCTACAGGATCCCCTTCCTTTTAACCCCTTGTACCTAATAATCAGACATAAAGACCACTGCTATACATGTTATAAAAAATTTATTGGTAACTGCTTTCTCCTGAATATTATACTGATCACAAACCAGACAAGGGGGTTCACATTGCACCATGTATTCCCCCTGTCTATATTTCATATCTAATGTTAACAAGTGAGATTGGTTGTGTAATACAGAAAAAATGAATTAGTGAGTGTATGTGTGTATCTTTTCTGTGAGGAGAACCAGCTGGAAGAAAGCTGCTTCTACCAGGCTTCTTCCTGATATTACACTTTAATACAGGAGAGTCCAGGATAACCGCAACTGAACATGCTGGTGCTCCTCAACAAAATGGGATAGGCGGGGTAGGAGATAATCCTAGGGACTTTTCATTTTTAAAAGCTAATTTTTACAGTTAGTTTTCCTTAAGATTTCATACCCCAACTTTATTATCCTATTTTATCTTCCATGGTATATTATATTTTTATTCTGCTGGTTTATACTATTGTGGTTTTTACCTCTACTGTACCAAGTTTCTAATTGAAATTAATTAGTGAGAGTCCTTTAGTTTTATCCTTTAGCCAATAGCCAATATCCTTAGCTTTAGCCACTAGCCAATATCTCTTTAGCTTTAGCCAATAGCCAAAATGCGCCTAGAAGACAAGGTCAGTAGGGATTATTTACATAAGTGGTTTCTTGCAGCATTAAATAGGAGCATCAGTAGAACAGAACCTATTTCTGGTGTGTTTGGCTAAACTGCTTGTTAGATTTGTCCCTGAGGCTTCAAATTTGCAAATCTCTAAATCAGAAGCACAAGCCTTGCATAACAGGTGGAACATACCAAACTGTAATTTCAATTAAACCATCGTTAAAATGCAAATAAAGCATGTTCTAAATGTCACTAAACTCTTGCTAAAAATTGCCCAACCTCTTACCTTTATTTCCACATTCCTTGATTTCAGGTTAAATCGCACTTGGAGCTGTAAGTGTTCTACGATTGGTGTGAATATTTTCATCCAGTTTTCTTTAAGAGGAGTGTACCTATGTGCAGGAACTGGGATTTTTCTCATTTCCTCTTTGCTTCCCTATGGACAGGTGACTTAAAATTACTACAAGTAGCACTCACATGGTTAATTTTCCATTAATTTAAAATACAAGAGTTCACTGACCTCTATAAAAGCACTCGGCCTAACGGTCTTGTGCTTTTATATGGTCAGGGAATTCCTTGGTGGCGTAATCTCCTTATATTACACTGTAGGTAGCGTATTATCCCTTATATAATACACAAGGCTCTGGCATTTGAATGGGGAGGTGCAGTGGCGAGAATCTATATTACAGTCACTCAGTGACTTCCTGTATTCCACTGCCCCTCCCCATCTCTCTCCCTGCCTGTATTAGTAATGTAGATAAAGCTGGCAGGCTGGCTAGGAGCGAGCGGCCGAGTCAATTATCACTCACAGGAATGCGCTCGCATCTCTCCTCATCAGCACAGTAATTCAGTCAGTCAGTGTAACGAACCAGAACAGCACAGGGTGTGAGACGATGTTTATTGTCGTCTTTAAGTTTGAGATAGAAACAACAGTTAACTATTTCTATTTACAAAAACGGGCTTGTTATCTACATTACTAATACAGGGAGGGGGAGAGATGGGGGGAGACAATGTCTGTGCTGGATTTTTCTTTTTTTGACCTTATGTATTATATGGAATAATACACGGATATTACTTCACCTCGGAGTTCCCTGACCTCTTTATATAGTCAGGGAACTCCTTGGTGGCATAATCTCCTTATATTAAACTGTAGGTAGCATATTATCCCTTATATTATTATTATGATCATAATTATTATCTCTTATATTATTATCATTATTATCCCTTATATTATGATTATTATCATTATTATCCCTTATATAAGTGATAAAACACTACCTACAGTGTAATATAAGGAGATTACGGCACCAAGGAATTCCCTTACCATATGGAAGCACAAGGCCATAGGCCGAGTGCTTTTATACAGGTCAGGGAACTCCAAGGTGAAGTCATCTCTGTATATTATTCTGTAGGTAGTGTATTATTCCATATAATACATAAGGCACATAACACATAAAAAAAAAAGCACAGGCAGCACACAACCAACCAACTCACTAGTCTACCCCCCTCCTGTAGATACTCCCTGTATCTACCCCTCCTGCCGCCCCCTTCCTGTACACATCCCTTCTCTCACCCACTTCCTGTATCTACCCCCCACCTCCCTCCCCTCTGTATTTATCCACCCTCCCTGTGTCCTGACGCACCTGAATGACTGTAATAATTCTCGCCACTGCACCTCCTCATTAAAAGTATAGGAGCCTTATATGTATTATATTATTATTATTAGACTGCTGCCTTTATCACTTACCATTAACTTATCCCCAGATATTGGAGGAAAGTCCGGCCTCTTCCTAGGCTGTTCACCTGTGTCCATGGGTTTGTCCTCAGTCGCCCTCCTTTTTCTACCCTTCTTGGCGGTGACACTAGTAAAGTTATCCTCCCCAGACAGGGACGCGCTCTCTGTCTCCATTTCACCGCCTGAAAGATATCGGGGGATTAGAAACCTTCCCACAGCTACAGCAGCACGTGCAACAGCAGCATCCGGGCTACAGAAAGGGCGGGGCCAACGCGTTGTCGTGTAAACATAGATTGAGCTTTCTCAGTGACGTAATAAGGAATCGCCTCGTCTAGTCCCAAAACTTTAAAAAGGCGTCCAAATAGCTGCCGTTCTCTCACATCTTCCAACCGTCAAACCACATATGGGGTATTTTTGTAAGCAGCTGTAGACTGTTAAATAAAGCCATCAGAGAAGTGTATTTAGTTGTGAATTTAAGTAAGTTAGTATTGCTGGTTTATTTGTCAATCAGGCAGAGAGAAGGCCAGCTAAACTCGAGTGTGGGCTTGTTTATGGGAACGTTCGCAGAGGGGGAGGAGATAGTTGCTAAGTGACAGAAGAACGTCCAGTTTAGTTCCTACTTAATAAGGAGAGTGGAGGCTGCGCCATGTCTTCCCCATTGGAGAAACCTCAGATCATCGCCTACGTGCAGAAGTCGGTGAATTACACGCTGTTTGACTGCAAATGGATCCCGTGCAGCGCAAAGTTCGTGTGTGTGGGGAACCTCCCGCGGGGTGGCGGTATCGTGCAAGTGTATGAGATCCAACATGGGGAGGCCAAGCTGCTCAAAGAGGTCGGTGCTATGAGGAATTGGGGACGTAGAACTGGAAATATCCCTTATTACACCTGGAACTCGCACGGGAAGAGAGAGAGAGAGTGTGTGTGTGTCGGTTACTTTCATAGCGTCGGTTGTTGTCATGGTTACAGAATGACGCGATGTCAATATACCGTATTACATTGTAAACACTCCGTCACGTTCTAAAACGTGGGGAGCTGTTATTGGAATTGGGGACAATTGTAAGGAACTACACGCAGTGCTGATTGTGTATAGCTTATTGTTTCCGTCACTTCCCTTTTAATAAGAGAACAAGTGTAACATGATCATACTAAAAGCACAGTTAGAATTTACATTAATTGTAGCCATGTGTTTAAAGGGGAAGTTTTTAATACTAATGCTTCTCAGAAAAAAGAGCAGTATTTTTTTCACCCCAATGACCTAAATCTGCCCATTCAGCATTTTGTCTGTGTATAAATAAATGCTTCTGAAATACTGACTTCCTGTTTGCAGGACCCCTAGTAGAGACCGTTATGGTCTTTCCCTTGACCCAGCGCCTGGGTTGATTCAGTTGCTCAGTAGAGATCTGAGTATGTTTGACCCATCCAACAGCCAATCAGTAGAAATAACTGTTAGGAACATTCCAATGTAGTGTGCATTCTGGGAAGAAGAAGGACCGTTAGAACCTGAAATTTCAGCTCACTGATGTCAACAGCAGCGAACAGCAAAGGGTATGAAATCAACTGATTTTTCAAAATGGAAGCGAATATCTATAATAGCTAAGTATGCATTACACAAACTAACAATTTAACAAATATTGATAATTTCCACTGAACTGGCCCTTTAAAAGACAACTATACCGTAAACATTAACTTTTTAGAAATGATAAGTACTTGGGACAGGATTTATTATTTTCACCTCCCAATATAGTTTCATCTGCCAGGTTATGGCCCTGGGCCTTCCTGTCCTAAAGATAGTGCTGAAGCACTCGGGAAGCCTGGCAGAAGCAGTTTTCTTTGTGCAGCCACTCCTCTTAGAAATGATATTGGGAGGTAAAAAGTTTGAAAAAACTTTATATGCACTATAGTTCTCCTTTAATGACCTGGGGTTTTATAATTGCTGCACTCGTAGTTTTAAAGGAACAGGTGCTATAAAACCAAACTTTTTTTTGTTACAAAAAAGCACATTTTATGTAACATCAGCACTCATTAATAGGCTCAAAACACACCTTCTTTGACACAAATATACATCTAATAACATTCTGCCCTATATTCTCACTGCTTACAGGGACATATGCTTGGCTTTCTCTTGTAGAATAGTCAAAAAAGTGGCATAATTAACAAAATAATTGCAAATGTTAAAAATGCACGACTGACATATAAAGACTGAATGTAAAGAAGAACGCAAACCTTAAATGTTAATTTTGTGGGTAAGAAAAGGCTGAAAACCATTCTGCAATATTCTTGTTTCAAACTTCCCAAAAGGCAATATTTGCTACAATACTTTTACAATCGATATGTTGGTTGCCAGTGCACAAAAGGGCAGAAGTAAAGTCACTGTAAGTTCTGTCCCACCTCTAGCAGCAAGAGGGAGATTAACTATGCACATAATAGATTAAGGGGAACCCTTCCTACACGGGAATAAAATAAACCGGAAAAAGGAAACTGAAATTATGGGAAAGTGGTGGTAGAAGAGAAGAATGTAGAGTATTCTCAACTACCAAAAATAATGCAGAGAGATGTAATATACTAATAGCTGGTTCAATACTTATTAGAAATATGTATTGTTTTAAACCAAAAGACCACTAGACACTTGTCCAAAACTTTTTTTTTTTTTTTTTTAACTGTGACAAGTCTTAAAGGGTATTTCCACCCCTAAATTAAACTTTTTATCATGTGTAGTCAACCGCCAAGTTAATTTTGCAAGAAAATCCCCAGAAAGTTACTTACAGACGTTTGATCCCCCAGTGCTCTGTTTCCAGCTCTCTGTTAGCTGGAAACAGCAGAGAGGGGTGGGACCAGCAGCTGCGTCTGTGATTGGCTATCCAGCAGCCAATCACAGGCGCGTCTGCCGGCTATTCCGAGCACCGGGGGAAGGAAGTTTTTATTGAGGTTAAAGAAGCAGCAGGGATAGCACAGACAGCTCCTACTCTTCATTTTTTACAAATTTGAACAGGCACTGCAGGAGAACCATTTGGAGCAGAGATGTAAGGTAAGAATTTTTTAACACTTTACAGTGGGGCCAGAATGGGATAAAATTTTAGTTTTGGGGTGGACATGCCCTTTAATAATAAAACATAGTCACATTGGTGGTGCCAATATTGTCCAACCTGCCACACCTGATAACTTGACTTTTTGGATCATATTGTGTTGCTACAGACTCTGGTACCTTATATGCAGCATGTCGAAGCATGGAGACATATTACATTCCTGATATACCGTATATACTCAAGTATAAGTCGAGGTACCTATTTTTACCCGAAAAAATTATTAAAAACTGATTGACTCGATTATAAGCCGAGGGTAGAAATTGGTTGTCCTTTAAATGGACAGCAGAATTCCCATACATGAATCCCATACAGTAATAGCCACATTCAGTACCGGTAACCTCCAATTCCTTGGCACTACAGATGTTTGGAAACTACAACTCCCAGTATTCTTTGTTGCTGGGAGTTGCAGTTTCTAAACATCTGGAGTGGCAAGGTTCAGTAAACTTTTAATTAAGCTTACCATCATTTACAATTCTCCTGAACCCCATATAGTAAAGGGCACTCTGACCCCATATAGTAAAGGGCAACTCTGACCCCCATATAGTAAAGCACTCTCTGACCCCAACATTTAAAAATGTCACCTGTGAGTTGTAGATTTAAGCTGTCATTTGCACTGTACTACCAGCTGTTTTTTGGCCCAAACTGAGGAAACCCATAAGATTTACAGCATCCAGATGAGCAGTGACAGTGCTGAATGAGTCCAGCAGCCAGACTACAGGAAGCAGGAAGTAAAGGCAGATCAGCTCCTGTAACTTTCTATGCAGGTTAACACAGCGCCACCTACTGGTTACTATCTGCAACTGCAGAATTTGGATCTAAATTAGGACTTGACCCGAGTATAAGTCGAGGTTAGGTTTTCAGGCTAACTTTAAAGCCTTAAAAATTCGACTTGTACTCGAGTATATACGGTATTCTCTATAGAGAATGGTACATGGATTGTGTCTCAAATGTTATACCAATGTTAATAATGTTTTCTGTTTCTTAAAAAAAAATCCCCATAGATGTCTGTTTTGATTGCTATCCCTGGTGATATGTTGAAATCACAGTCCCCTAGGGAAGATTACTCAGTAAGTTTCTTTACAGCAAGTCAGTTGGGGAAAAAACAAATGCAAAGACACCTCAGAGCTTTGTTGTCTTCTAAGAAGGAATATTTCATATACATAAAAATATTAAATAAATAAATAATTCATTTGTCTTTGCCAGCTTTTCATATTTGCCATGTCTTACTTTAATAAAAATAGATATTGTAAACAAGATACAAAACTTCAAAAATGTCTGGAATGTGTGGATAACCTTCATGGTATCAGATACCTATAAAAACTTACTGATAACTTAACCTAACTATATCAGGTATCCCACCCCTCATTTTGGGGTGGTCTCCTGCAAGACCACCCCAGACTCCCGGACTTGAGAGGAGACTTGAGTCTCCTTCCAAGTCACTCCCACTTTGCAAGGCCATGCCCTGGGAATGCCCCTAACCCCGCCTCCAATCACCCTAGACCACTGGCCATACCCCATGTGACGTCCTTCAGGCTTCCGGGCAGGGTGGGATGTCTGCTATATAAATGTAAAATATACAACCTACCTTTCCACTCTTTATTGTACGCAAGACTCAAGAAGCAACTAAAAGAAAATCATTTCCTCTTTTTACTTCTCTATAACTAAGAAAATACTGACAAACTATATGTAAACTGCTTTATTACTTTATGATTTGCTCAGATCTGATCTACTTCCTCCCCCCCTTACCTCCTCCTATCCTTATGAACTTTCCTTACCCCAATATCCATTCTTATCATCTATACCTTATAATTATATTTGGAATCCCACGCACATGATAAGAAATGTTTGAAAAAATCTTTACTTTTTATGACAATCAATAAAGAGAATTTACAAAAAATAAAAATAGATATTCTAATAGAATTTGAAATATAATAAATGTACGGTAACTACATTCCATTAAATATGTTCAGATTTTCCAACATACATTGCAATGTATGTAAAATACTCATTTATGGGTAATTACACAAATATCTAACATTGGCAACACAGGCTGTGACAGACTATGGAAACATCAACAAGGGAAAGAGTCAACTGTCTGGCGGCCACTCCTGTGCCATCCCACATATGAAGGGTCACAGCACCTTTATCAATCACTTGATGAAGCCCCTTGTGCTGAAATGTTTTGCTGCTCTCACTCCGTACCAATAAATATGAATCGTAATGCATAGTGGAGTCGCTGTCAGCTTTTTCATGCAAATGCAACTTTCCTTGGAAAACTCACAGCAGATTCCACCGCAGCACAATTGTTATTCGGGCACTGAAAATGACAAGTGGAAATCTGGAATTGATTGTATTCATACAATATGCGGTTATTAGTTGGCAAATCCTGTTATATCTACCTTAGTCAGTAGGCAATAGTATTTTCTTAAATTGTTCCACTAAAGTGTGAGATTACTGCCACCTGTAGGTAAAAGTTTTTGTTTTTTTATCACTGAATATGGTTTACACACTCTATATTCACAAGAAGGGGGGGGGTCATTTATAGGACACTACAAAAATTTTGCTGATAAGAAATACTTTGTTTAATGGTGGCCATTGATGCTGCAATCCGATCGTACGAATAGTGGATGGTAAGATTGGATTGACCAATTTAAAAAAAGAAAAAAAATTCTACTGGAATGCCAATTGTTCGTACACGATCCTATGATCTCGGAAAATACCAATATCGTATGAACACTTTTGTAGCATGTACGGCCACCTTAAGGCTCTATTATATGTTCAATAGTATTGGCAATTGTATTTTTCTTGTTTTATGGAACCCTATATAATGTATGTTTGGGTCTGGAACCCCCAACTGTGACCAATGTCTGACAAATTTCGTTTTTTCCATTTTCTCTACTACAGATTGAAAAACCCAAACCTATCAAGTGTGGAACATTTGGTGCAAGCTTGTTACAGCAGAGATATTTGGCCACCGGGGATTTTGATGGAAACCTAAATGTTTGGTAAGCCACCTAAAACAGTTCTATTATGTGTGTGCCCAAAAGTCTGAGTGGTTTTATGCAGGTTTTAAAGTTCAAAATTACTTTTAATATCCCAATATTATAAAGTAAGGGGTTCATTATAGTCTAAACACTGTTTATAGGCTATAATTTACCAGATATTCATTGCTCTTGTGTATTGTTAAAAAAAATGAGAGATGAGAAGTCGCCAAGGAGTAATGAGTCTATAATAATTAAGGGTATTAGGAAAGTCGCCACGGAGTTCCATGACCATGTAGAAGCAGGAGGCTGCAGGCCAGATCATGAAACGCCATGGGTTCTTAAAGGGCAAGAGTGTTGAGGTTATCTCTACCCTCATTTTAAACTTTTGGTATATTGCAGGCCATGCCCCCACCCCCAACCGATATATTCCGACTTAAAAAATTGATTCCCATCTCTACTTACAGCTCCTCGTTCCAGCGCCGTTCTGTTCCTGCTTCCCTGCCCGCCGGAACTACAAGCAGGGGCCAGACCGGCAGCCGCGGCTGGCATCAATGCAGAACAGCGCTGGAACGATGAGCTGTAAGTAGAGATTGGAATTGATTTTTAATCAGAATATAGCAATCGGGGGTGGGAGGGCATGGTCTGCAATATACCAAAAGGAATTCACACTACAGGAGTAGCAGCCAGGGAGGAATCGGGAGGGAGGGGGGGAAAGGGCTCTACTGTGCATGCCAGCAGCAACTGAGAGGACAAAACAGAGGCAAAGACCTTTTGTAACATTCTATCTAGTATAATAAACTAGATGTTTGAGTTATGGACAATTATAAAGTATTACATAACAGTATTGCTACAGTGTGGTTATACCAGTTTAAACAAAAAGAAACTAATAAAACTTTATTAATCAATCCAGTTAAGTAGTGTCATGACTCGGTTATTGTGTTTTAAAGGTACCGGATGCCTTTAAAACACAAATCTTACCAGGTGCATATATGCTTGGTGTAGGATATATAGCTGTGTAACTCTATAGTTGGCAGCTGGAGATACCAAAATATGTGCCCTTGCCATTTCATCCCAATCCTCCATCCTGAGTGTTGGAATATATTCCATTTTTGTATAGTGTGTTCAATGTGTGGTTCTGTCCTACAGGCTATAAGGCAGGTATAGATTTTGGAGATTAGTTCTTGAAGGCCCTGTGTTCTAAGTATTCCAATGAGTGGGTGTTTAGTGTAATAAGAGGATTTGGTTGTTCTGAAATGTAAAAGATTCAGTGTATTCTTTGTTGTTCCAGGGTGGGGAAAAGGGAAAGGGTCCCCGAACTCCTAGTAGTGGTACTATTTCTTTCCATACCCTCCAAAACGGTGTGTGCAGAGCAGTCCCCAAGCCTATCCTGTGTTTAGGTGGTGTCTGTATAAAGGCCATGAACTCGCCACTGAGATATTGGTTTAGCATTTTTTCCGATATGGTTAGATTTGCTGGTCCGCACACCCAATTCTGAAAGTACCGAAACTGAGATGCAACATAATAAAGACATATGTCAGGGAGTGCTAGGCATCCTTTGTCTGTTTTAAGGTGCTAAGCTTGAGGCGAGTCCTACCTGATCCCCATATAAACCCGGTTATTATACTGTTCAAGGAGTTGAAGAAGTGTTTTGGTATGTATGTTAGGGAGTGCTGTATAGTGTTTAGCAATTTGGGTAATATTATTATTTTGATTAGATTTACTCTTCCTATTCGGTTCAGGGGTAAAGCTCTCCTTGAGATCTGTTTGTAGTTTGATTTAACAAAAGGTATCAGGGGTGCTGTGTTTAAAGGGACACTAAAGTCCCATAATCCAGAAAATCAGCTCTGTGCCATTCGTTTCTATTATTCACAGGGAGGTGAGAACGCTTATTCTCACCTCCCTGTGAATAATATTACGCTTGGGGGACCTGGAACTTACCTACCGTCGCTCCTTCACTGACAGCCGCTCTGTCCCGACCGCACACCCTATCTTAGGCGCATGCGCGCCAATACAAAAGATAGGGCGCGTGATCGGGAGAGAACAGCTGTTCAGTGAAGGAGCGGCTGCGAGTGGAGCGGCGGTAAGGTAAGTTCCAGGTCCCCCATTCGTTTCTGTTATTCACAGGGAGGTGAGAATAAGCGTTCTCACCTCCCTGTGAATAATAGAAACGAATGGCAGAGAGTTGATTTTCTGGGTTTAGTGTTCCTTTAAGTCATAGAATTGTGATGGGGTAGCTGGGATCGTTATACCTAAGTATTTAAATGTGGTAGTTATCCGTAGTGGGCTTGGTAGGGGTTGTAAGGAAGTATGTGGGATATCTAGTGGGCAAGTAGGTTCTGAATCTATTTACTATTTGTATGGCCGTTTTTAGGGGGGTGCATCTTCTAGTGGACCTAATTGAAATCCCACAATCAGAGGGTGTGATCTAATCTATATTGCTAATGTTTCAATGGCTTTAGCAAAAAGATATGGGGAGAGAGAGCATCCCTGTCTAGTGTAAATCAAATTGTTTTGAGTTGGCTCCGTTCACTGAGTTGCTACCAGGTGTTTATATAGAATTGGTATCCATTTTATAAATTGGTCTCCGAAGCCAAATTTTCGTAAACATGCCCACTGGTAGGGCATTCAATTGAATCAAATGCCTTGTGGACGTCAAGTGAGAACATTACTCTACTCTCCTTCCCTTATTGTCATGGTCGACTACCCGTTGGCTTAATGCTTAGCGTGGGTTTAACGAGGTTGACTTACCTGGCATAAAGCCAGATTGGAGATGGTGAATTTTTAAAAGTTTCAGCGGGCGGTCTGAGACTTATGACCTAGCTAAGCACCAGGGATAGGGATAGGATTTACAATATGTATATTTCTCTAGTCGCATGCCCCATATTATGCCATTCTATCTGTGGCACACTTATATTTTTATACCATATATACTAGAGTATAAACCAATTTTTTTTACCTTTAAAATCATCCTGAAAATCTCCCCTCCCTTGGTTTATACTCTGGTCTGTGCTGATCTGGATGCTGCTGGACAAAATCACGTAGCCCTGGGAAAGCAAAAGCTGTACCCTGTAACACAGAGAATCCTCTTGATTTCAGTGGGTTAGGCAATTGCTGTCCTGCTCACTCAAATCAACCCAGACTGCAAGGCAAATTGAAAAAAATTATCTTTAAGTGTTCAGGCTGAACAGAAAGGTATGTAGTTAAAGCAAAAATAGAACTACTGTGCACACTCTTTGAACAGTTTAAAAAACCTTTATTTAACACATCAGGGTTATATGATAAAATCAATTAAAAAAGAACCTAGTAGCCTATAACCAGAGACAAAACATATATCAAATGTTGGAGCATTAATCATGGAGGTATAAGTAGATGAGACACAGTGCATTAGTAAATAAAGTGCATAGCTACCAACTCCTTCATAAGTAAAGTCAGTCAGGCATCCTGTATAGGTTACTGTAGGGCCGCGAGCAGACGCGTTTCGCCCCCATTGCTTATGGGGGCTTCCTCATGTGCCCACAAGATGCAAAGAGACCGAATCCTAAATCGTATTCAGCTTTTATACCTGCTACTCCCGTGAAGATGTCAAGTGCACACCGTCGCGCATACACTAAGCCGGCATTACAAAATCTATTGTTGCTAGGATACAAGCTGTGCAAGGGGTTTCTATAGGGTCTGGAAATATCTATGGGGCTGCCTATGAGAGAAAGTCAACCCTCGGTTTATACTCAAGTCAAGCGGTTTTCCTTGTTTATCAGTTAAAAGTAAGTGTTTTGGTTTATATTAGGGACGGTTTATACTCTAGTATATATGGTAAACCAAGGGATGACATGTTTATGATCATAAAAAAAGGAAAGATTTACAACCACACTATCAAACGCTATCATTATTGCGTTTTTCATAACTTTGTTTCTTTTCCAGGAATTTGGAAGCATCTGATACTCCTGTTTATTCTACTAAAGGCCACAAGGAAATCATAAACTGTATAGATGGTGTTGGGGGGTTGGACATTGGCGAGGGAGCCCCCGAGATAGTGACTGGAAGCAGGGATGGTAAGGAACGATTTTTGTTGGTAATTTCCCTTTCAGAATAATTATGTAAATCATTTCAAAATAAAGTGTGTGTTTAAAACGGGTTCCTGTGGTCCCTTTAGGGAAATTCAACCCACTTTAGCCTTTATTTTCCAGTAGGAATACTGAACTCAAACCTTACAACCTACTGGGGGATACTACAGTATAAGAGCCTTTACACACGCAGGGGCTGATACAATAAGCGTTCTGAACATGCTCTTTATTTGCAGCAGCAAACCATTTGTTAACCTTTAACTGGGTGACTGCAGTTAGATAACATCTGGTTGTTTTTGGCGGATTAATCGCAATAGTTATGGGTAAAAATGCGCCTTAAAAATTGCATGGCCTATTGATTTGTGTGAGATTTTGACAGAAATGGACCATAATTCTGATTGCATGTGTTAAAAAATTGCAACAGAACGCATCACACACCATCGTGCCTATTTTCACGATTTACATAATAATAAAATCGCATTGTTGATTGCAAAATGCAAACGGAGCACAAAAGCGGCAAAACACTCTAGTGTGGCCTCTCCCTAACAATCTTAAATTCCTTCTTCTTTTCAGCTATCAGAATGGTACAGGCACCTCTATATCTAAACCTCTTTCTACTCTTTCTTCTAGACGAACAAACCACTAAAGTTTGTTGACCAACTGCTACTAATACTAAAGATTTGTACACATGTATGAGCAAAGGCAATTTTCGCAGACTATTCTTGTATGGGTGCTTAGTCATGCGAAGCGGCCTTTCGGTTGGGAACGATGATCTTACCTGGTGTATCATCAACTAGGCCCGACCAAGCGCCAATACAGTAAAGGATAATCGGCCACATCGGCTGTTCTGAACACACTTGTTCATTGAATAATATGGATATATATAGCTGGAACAATGCCACTGCAGGTGAAAACCAGTTTATCAAATCCCGGTAAAAAGGGGAAAGGGAGAATAGGAACCAAAAATACCTATACCACAATACCCAAAACCAGAAAAAAATAATAATCACCTGAGCAATAACCTTAAAAAATCACACATAAATATACAATATCACAATTTATTCCCATAAGAACAACTAAAATCCAAATGTATAGAGATAATAATATAGATGGCCAGCTACACCAATAAAAACCGCAATATCAAAAAAAAATATACAGTATGTGCTATACAGCAGAGATCCATACAAAAAGACGTTCGGAAAGTCTATAAAAAAGGATGCAATATCCTAATGGAAAAAAAATATATCCAATAGAGTCTGAGTTCCATCCACGTATAAAATAGAAATCCGTATATCAGCTGTATATGCATATAGATAACCTCTTATATTAGCGTAACAGTTTATACATCAACGATTTAGCGAAGGAGTCAGGGGTAGTGTCGGGTTTTGGTTTTTTTTTCCCTCTGGGGGATTCTAGAAAAACTGACACTACCCCTGACTTCGCTGAATCGGTGATGTATACACTGTTACGCTAATACGTTATATGAGGTTATCTATATGCATATACAGCTGCTATCAGATTTATGGATTTCTATTTTATATGTGGATGGAACTCTATTGGATATATTATTTTTATATATATTTATATTTGATATTGCGGTGTTTATTGGTGTAGCATTTGGGTTTTAGTTGTTCTTATGGGAATAAATTATGATATTTGTTCATTGCCCTGCAATTGTACGAATATCTAGTACTAAATGACTGATGAACCACTTGTGTTATCAGTGTAGATGCTAATTACAAATTGGTGCCGTAGATTTCTGGAAGCAGAAAACTTGCTCCAGTAACCTAAAGCAACTGATTTGTAAAATTAAATAAATCTTATCATGGGGTACAGACTATTCTTTGCCTTACTAATGTATAATTAGTACTTATTTTTTTTAACCATGGTATCTGATGTTCTAGGAACCGTTAAGGTCTGGGATACAAGGCAAAAAGATACTCCTGTGGCAAATATGGAACCTGTAGCAGGAGAGGCTAAGCGTGACTGCTGGACAGTTGCCTTTGGTAAGTGAAGTTGCAGATTGTACTTGTGTGTATCTGTGTGTTTACAATACAGTTAAACGAATTGGAAACACTACACGCATTGGATTTTGCTCGATTTGATTTTTATTTACACTGTTATTCCTGACGTCTGGGCCATAGTTCTTACAGCATGAAAATTCATTACAGTGATAGTGGAGACAAAACATTACTCTAAAAGTATCTAAAGGTGGCCATACGCCTTGGTGATTTTTGACTAATCGCATTAGACTCAAAAGGATTTGCCCAATACCAGCAATGTGAATGGGCTAAAAGCAACAGACCTCTTTGTAGATGAACTACCACTGGCATTGTGTTTGTTTGGTTGGTCATGTTGGTATACTCGGGTAAGTAAACATAGAATGGGCAGGGACTCGCTCCCTCTCTCTATGTTTTGAGTTTATGCTGAGATGCCGAATAAAGTTTGATGTTTTATCTTGCACACGCTGGAAGGATTCCGATTGTTCTATGTTTACTTACCTGAATGTTGTTTGGGAGTTCCAGAGCTCCGCTTTTGAACCGATCCTCGTGTGTTCCTGCACAGTTGAGTGGCCCAGGTAGCTTTCACCTTTTTCCGTAACCACGTTGGTATACTCAGACAAAAATTTGCAGACAAAAATTCCAATACTGTGGATTGCTGCCCTTTTTCCCATGGTTCACTGCAGCTGGTAATGTCAGTGTTTTATGTAATTTAATTAACTTAAAACACAAAGCCATCAGAAGACAGATAAATTACTGTTATTGGCCAAGGAGTTTAAAGGCCATGCAGTATTGTTGGAAGGACGGCATATCCCTTAATGGCCAGCATTAGTTTTGGTTTGCGTATATTTACTTTGTCTGGCCGTGCTGGTGTTTTTATCCTTATCCATTTCAATGGAAAAGGTCAATTCATAAGGCCATTGTATGCTCCTTAGAATAGAAGTTTATACCTCTACAATTACGCTGTCAGACCACCATGGGGTTAGGTTTTTATTAGGTTCTCTGCATGTAACTGTGGCTATATTTTTAATGATAGTTTTTTCAGAAAGAAAGAAATTACATACAGTTTTTTTACAGAAGTGAAATTAAGACTATTTTGCAGGATACAAGTTGTGATGCCGCCAATTGAATTTTTTTAATGTTTTTTTTTCCAAGGACATGCCTACAATCAGCAGGAGCGGGCTGTGTGTGCCGGGTATGACAACGGAGACATTAAGCTGTTTGACCTCCGCAATATGTCTCTAAGATGGGAGACTAATATTAAAAATGGGGTAAGGTCACTGGGATTCTACAGTTTACTGTCTTGACTGAGATTCAAATTGTCTTGCAAATTAAAAATATCCCTTTCACTATGAAAAACATGTAGAATTCTACCAGCTGAGTCTATACCTGTATACTAGATTAGAACGCAGCATTATGGTACACAATTCAGAGGCCAGTGGTTAAAATTGTTATTCACCAAGCAGATGATTGTTGATACTTAATGGAATTCACAGTGGTGCCTATTTTTTTTTTTTTAATTCAGCTGAGAGTGCAGAGTTTAAAAATAAGGCCTGTACTGCAGATGAAAAATAAAATCTTTCATAAATAAGTCATTAAACAAGAAAAGATGATGGGGATGCCACACAGTGCTAGTGAGCCTTAATTGCAACATTTTTCAAAGTGCAATATATATATAAAACATAAGGCTCTGGCATTTCAATGGGGAGGTGCAGTGGCGAGAATCTATATAATCAGTCACTGAGTGACTTCCTGTATTCCACTGCCCCTCCCCATTTCTCTCCCCCTGCCTGTATTAGTAATGTAGATAACAAGTGGACACTGACTGACTGAATTACTGTGTTGATAAGGAGGAGTGAGCAGCCAAGTCAATTATGACTCAGGAATGTGCTCACTCCTCCTTATCAGCACAGTAATCCAGTCAGTCAGTGTAACGAACCGGAACAGCACTGGGTGATGTTCATTGTCTTCTTTTATTTTAAGATAGAAATGGGAGTTAACTACTTGTATGTACAAAAATGGGCTTTTTATCTACATTACTAATACAGGGAGGGGGGAGACAGACTGTGCTGGTTTTTTCTTTTTTTGTCCTTATGTATTATATGGAATAATACGCTACCTACAGAATAATATACGGATATTACTTCACCTCTGAGTTCACTGACCTATGTAAAAACTTTTTATATAAAATTTTATATGGTCAGGAAACTCCTCGGTGGCGTAATCTCCTTATATTACACTATAGGTAGGGTATTATCCCTTTTATATACACTGCAGGGAGCAGAACGGAGCAGTTAGAAGGTGAGGACCCAACCATGTGATTGTGAAACATGTATTTTCATTATTCTATAAACCGAGGTCAGCCAGTCCTGCACCTGGTTGGGATTCTGATTTGCAGGTTAGGTTCAGGGGATCTGCAGTCCAATTTTTTTTTCCACTTCCAATATTATTTGCAGAGCAGAAGTGTGGAGATTATTGCCCTGTGCACCTCATCTTTACAGCGGCTTGATCTGTTCCCCTGATACTGTTCCAAATATGTGGAGGAATAAGATGAAGCCAGGCAGCTATGAAGATAAAGCAGTCAAGGAGATTTCTACACTGTTCAGTGAAATCTCTCTCAGATTTCCTTTGTATGTATGTGGCTATCCAGCCATTTGTACTGAAGCAGTCTCAGGCTTCCTTGGTCCTTGGCAACTAGGAAGCAATTTTTATTACAGTGCTGTATCAATCTCAATGGTTAAAAATTACTTTTGGTGATTTATTTTTCTTATTTAAGGATACAACCATTTTATTTTGCAGGTCTGCAGTCTGGAATTTGACAGAAAGGACATTCTAATGAATAAATTAGTTGCTACATCACTGGAAGGAAAGTTTCATGTGTTTGACATGAGAACCCAACACCCTACCAAAGGCTTTGCATCTGTTTCAGAAAAGGTATTTCTACCCCTTTGTCAGTGCAGATTGAATCCTATTATACTTTAAATAGGGAATTAATTGTACTATTCCATACATGTGCCATGTTTATTTCAGTCACCAAAAACAACCAAAAGGGAATTATACTTTTTGTATTTTTTTTAAACTTTATTGGCAACATAAAAGGTAATAAAAATGGAATAACGCTAGTCCATGTCTTTTCATTTCCAACACCTGCACAATAAAGTTGAAATTCTTAGTTCTAACAAAACACATAGACAAACCATTGAAGCAATGTCTAGGAAAATAAAAACTGCTAAATTCCAAAGGGAGGTTGGTAGTTTCACAGCATAGATGGCTACTATATGTCATTAAATCTTGGTAAGGGTTTCCAAAGCCCTTCTAGCACTAGTTGAAGAGATTTGTGCACTCAGCCCCAACATGACCCAGTTCCAATGGTATAGACATACTTCTACTCTCATATATAGCACATGGGACCAGCAAGACCATATTTCATAGAATTTGTTAATGCAATCCCTGTCAAGATAAACTAATTTTATGTGGAAGGTCTTGAAGGCATAAAACATGTCCGCAAGATAGCCAGCTGATATTTATTCCAGACCTCCATATCAGGGACACCAAGCAGGCACAATTGGGGGTCTAATAGAACTGGTTGTTGAAGGGTAGTAATGTTTTGTGTTGCATTATTTTACTCCTTATGGAGTACCATGCTTTTGGCTTGGACTCCTCTGGGCTGCTAAGATATATAAAAGCAAATTCAATACTGCTTGTAGGACCACTATGAGCGGTGTTACATTGTTGTTTTTGTAATGTTTAATTAAATATATATCGCCCAGGTGTTAACGAATAAGATTTGTTTTCCCTTTAATATACTAACCTGATTTTTTATATCTCTCTGTTTTGATTTCCCTACTTTCAACTTGATCCAAGGCTCATAAATCTACAATATGGCAAGTTCGACATCTGCCTCAGAACAGAGACGTGTTCCTGACGACTGGAGGTGCAGGGAATCTCCACCTTTGGAAATAGTAAGTAAATTAGCTTCTTTTATTGTGACTGATGGATTGGAATTATAGGGTTTTACATGACCTGCTTCTCCCAGCTCAGAGTTGTTTAAAGAGGAACTGTGGTCCAAAAATGACTTTAGGTAAATTGATAGGAATTGCTCTCCTGAGAGTTTTTGCAATTTATTTCCATTGTTTATTTTTTTTAGTTTTGAAGATATTTACATTTTTGTGTGTTATATGGCAGCAGCATCACCTGGTCCCCTGCACTTTCTGCTTCCTGCTCTGAAACCATGTCAGTCAATCTGCCCTGTCTCCTCCCCTTTGCAGCCCCCCTGGTCCCTCCCACTCATGGACCCCATGGTCCCTCCAGTTGCAGGCCCCCCTTGGCCCATTCCCTTACAGCCCCATGTGGCCCCGCCCACTCGCGGGTGCCTAAGCCCCCCAGGTGCTGTGGGCCACACGCTGTACCTTACCTTCTCTGCAGCTACAGGTCCTTCACACAGCAGAGAGGAGGAGGGACTTCCTGTCGCCCTCACACACTGAGGGAGTCTGAGGCTGTGCTCGCCGGTGGCACTGTGCAGGAGAACCCTCAGGAATGTCACATGTCGGCCTCCCACCCATTAAAGGGCATGTCCACCCCGAAATTTAACTTTTGATATGTGGTAGGGCATGCTCCCCCAGCCCCAACCGCATTAATATAATTGTAAGAAAGTTCCCCGATTCTTACTTACCTGCCCTCACTCCTCCGCTGCAGTGTTCAGGCCCTCTGCTTGCATGGAATTGAAAGCAGGGAGCGGGACCGGCAGCCGCGTCCGTGATTGGCTGAGAGGCAGGGAGGGCTGCACTGAGCATGCCTCAACCTTGATGAGGTTGAGGAAGTCTCAGGCACAGCATGAGTCACACACTGCTCCTACACAGCAGTTTCCTGGACTTTGGAGGGGCACAGCAGGGGAACTGAGCAGGAATGTAAGGTAAGGATTGTTTTAAACTACTTGATGTGGCCAGTAAGGGGTTAAATTTTAGTTTTGGGGGTGGACATGCCCTTTAATTTTGTGGTCAGTCATTTCTGTGTATCTTGGGCTGTGGAGCATGTAGAGAGGTGGTTGATGGCTTGTTTTAAAGGTAGGAAACTGGCCTTTCATTTAAACTCAACTTGTTTGGAGACCACAGTTTCCCTTTAACTAGGTCCTTAGGCCAAATATAATTTGTCCAAAGTTTTAAAGGGTATTTATACTGTAAAAAATATAAATCTTTAGCTTACTGGATACCGGGTAGCTATGGCTTAACAAAAAGTTGTCCAATTTTTATTTATTTATTTTTTTTTTTAGAACAAAAAAAATCAATGCCTTTTGATTTTAAAACCATAGCTATCCAGTAAGCTAAAGGTATTTTTACAGTGTACATACACTTTAAATTATATTAAACACTAATAGTATCTATCCATGAAACATTGTGATTGTCCAAGTTTCTAGCCCTTTTAAAAGCAATTCTAACAAGTAGTTCCTTTCACGTTTACCAGACCAATAACCTTAGAAAAAACTTAATTTGCAACTTTCCTGTCTGTAGTTAAATCAATATTTTTTTATGCTTTAAGATTTTGTTTATTGCAACCTCTTTTAAGAATCACATTTAAATTTTTTTTTTTTACATTTTTACATTTTATTTATATTGTTAATCATGGGAAGAATCCCCACTGTGCATTGCATACATTTTATTTATAATGTTCATTGTCGGAAGTAGCTTCCACTGTGCATTGTGATACATAAAAACATTTTATTTATATTATTGATTGATACATGGTTTGCATTAAAGGATAGTTCTTAAGTTTTAGACAATATTGCATTCAAGTGGATGTTGTTCAAAAAAACCACAATCTATATTTACATTTTTTTCTTTGTTTCCTTTTAGTGAATACCCAGCTCAGCGGATGAAAAAAGATTCAGATGGAGTGGATATGGGTGTAGCTGGGTCAGTTACCCTTTTACAGAATGTAACTTTATCAACCCAGCCCATCTCTAGCATAGACTGGAGCCCAGATAAGAAAGGACTGTGTGTTTCTACATCATTTGACCAGACTCTGAGAGTTTTAATAGTCACCAAACTGAATACATTGTGAGAATAAGATGGAACTTTAAAGAACATTTGTAGACCTATGCATTGGAACAGACCTTCCCTTTTGTAGGTCTGGTTTATCATTGAAGAGATCAGATGGAAGAGATGCTGAGAGACAATGTCTGATAGTCAACTAGCAAAATAACCTGTGTTTCTGTTTTCCAGCATTTTAAAATATATTTAGTATTTGAATGGCAACTACAGCTAAGTCAAGAATGTGTTCATTCACACTGTAAATATAAACAAGTATATATTTTGAAAGAGATTGCAGTGTATATTGTTTTTTTGTTTTTTTTAGAAGTCTTTCTATAAGTTTATGTTATACGCCATATTATAGAGTATAATGATCACACAGCAACAGGAGACAACACTGCTACAATATGGCTTCAATTCGATGGCACAGAAAGTAAAGGCTTGTCTTGAAGCATTAAGAAGTGTTTGTATTTTTCAACACCGTACCAATTCAAAACAGTACCAATCTAAAGCTAGATACACACAAACCGGGAGATTCCATTAAAGTTTACCAAAAAAAGTGCTAATTTTGCCCCAACCAATCAGATGTTAGCTTTCAAATAAGATCTGATTGGTTGGGGCAAGATTAGCACTATTTTATACTATAAGAACTTTTATTGAATAACCCAGAGTGTGTACCTAGCTTTCCTTTTCGGGTCAGCTAAGCGCTCGTTCAGGAAAGATGGAAAATTTCTCTCAGCCACGGCAGACTCCCTATAGTCTGCCACGGCCGAGGGAAACACACAGTCCGAGCGTTGTCCTTATGCTGTGCATAGGGAGAGGCGCTCTGGACTGTGTGTAGCCCGATCATTAAAAAATGACAGACAGGATCATGCAGATCCTGTCCTGTGAATCAATTCACAATAATGCAGCCCTGCTAATTATATTTTCTGTCTGTCAGTCCTTGTATAACACAATGTTTGTTAACATATAACTTTTATTTGTGTGTGGAGGAAACCGTTTTTTCTTTGATTTGAGAGTTTCACTCCGTTTTCCCAATCATAGTTCTATAATTGTAATGTGGGACTAGTTTCATGTGTTCCACTGCGTTAACGCACAATGCATACCATTATTTTCAATGGCAATGCTGTGTGTTAATGCACCAAACTGCTGCATGCAGTGCTTGCACGCAATGCACTTCATCGCAGCGCTGCAATGTGAATGGCACCATTCATTTCTATGTGCACAGTATTTTGGTGCGATGGGTAAACAAAGCCTAACTCTTACACATGGTGGCAGTGTCTGTACTGTATACTTAGAGGGATATGGTAATTAACTTCATAGGGAGGGCCGTGGATATGATGATTCAGAGCTGTAGGAGGGCGTGACTATACATACCATTTATTTGATTGACCGTTCCTTCCTCTAAATTGTTAAAACTTATAAATCTAATATCTACAAAACTGGTGAACAGATTGGAACACTTTGGGAGATGTGGGGGGGATTAAAGTTTAATAACGTGAGATTTTTGGATTTGGACAGTAGTGAGAATGCTCTGCCCCTGGGGAGGAGCAGAGGCTTATGTGATGTCACTCAACCTAGTGGAAAAAGAAAATTTAAACATTCAACATTCTTTAAATGAAAGACTGCAGGTTCAAAATAAACTATAAAAACCACTGAGCAAGGTGGCTCAGTGGTTAGCACTGATACTTTGCAGCCCTGAGACTCCTTGCAAGGAGTTTGCCACTTGCCCTTCCCATACACTTCTACTGCATATATTGCAGTATATTAACAAGGAGTCCACAATGCTGCAAGTCCACCAATAGGTACAATAGTCTGCAAATACTGTATGCTTGCAAATTGTAGCACAGTGGTAGTAACGCACATTAACAGGTGAAATCCAGTCACACACAATGCTGTATTCTAGAAATGTGGTAGTGCATTGGGCATATTTTTGGTAAACATTCTAAAGGTTTGGAATAACCACCTAGCCTGATATTATGGTCAATTGATTCAAAATATCATCTAATATATTTATCAACTTGTGGTATCGGAAAGTTCCTTATATGGGGGTTATCGTTAAAGTGTGACATTGCCCATAAATCAATGGCCACAATCGTACATTTTCGACTGTGGCCATACGATAACACAGTCATTAAAATAAAGTTTGTTAAATACCGTCTCCAATATGTCATGCAAACAGTTGTGTCAAAATAATTTAGGTACCGCTAATACTTGACGTGTTGCGATCGCCCAATGTTGTGTAATTGCATGCGCATACGCAGCTCACTAGTGTGCGCTTTTAAAAGTGCGATCGGCTCTCACTTCAAAGCGCATCGGTGTGGCCTAGCTGTAGGATAAGATATAAATGAATGGTGCAGAGTTGATGTTGGAATTTCCAGATCCAGATCACACAATAACAAACAATAACATTTTTACACACTAAGAAGATATTTATCCAGGCTAGGGAGTAAAGATTTATTTTGTATTTTTGAGTATTTTGTTAAATCCAACATTTAAAGCGAAAGAAATCTTGAAGGTCTTTGTCATTCACTGGTTTGTTGTGGATTCCAGCATACACATTTATTAAGGTTTTGGCTTGAAATTTCTCTTCCAAAATATTAATATATTTTTCCAAACAACCTAAAGACAATGAAGGATAATGAGTTATAAGACAATTAATGTGTAAGTAAAGAATTAACCTGAAGACTCGGGTGTTATACAGTAAACTACTTCCAACAACTTAGATGTGTTCTGCCTTTTGTTAAACTTTAATTTAAAGGAACTAGGGGACCACACTGTTATTGGTTGTTGCTATATTAAAAAAAATAGACATACTCAACCCTCCTAATGGCTGATTTCACATTGGCTAGTACAATTTTAGATTTGGTTAATAAAAACCTTAGGCACTTCCAGACCTTATGGCACCTGAGCCAAACTTGTTACAGCTGCCTCCTAAATCTTGACTTTAACAATGGCTGGTGAATGAAGGGCTGACCTAACAGTGGCTGGTGAACTGGAGGACTGACATATACAGTATATGCCACATGGAGGGTGGTAATATATGTGCCAAAGTGCCCTCGAAACTGGCAAAAGACGTTTCCCACAGTGACTAGAACATGCAAGCTGCTCACAGTGACTGGTACGTATAAGTTGCCCACACAAAATGCTATATTCAAGTGGCCCACAGTAATATCGGTTGTGGGTAAGGTGTCAAAACAGCATTGTACATGGCAGGAAAAAGGTGTTGAACACCCCCACCTCTATTCTGGCTTGGCTTCTTTATTTTCACATGTCCTCCTTGACACTTTTCTCAAACCAATCCAGTTTCTGAGTCCTGACCCGAGGAATTTTCGATAACACCTCTTAGCCACAATGCAAACACCTTGCTTTCACAAGGTCCCTTAGGGCTAGGCAACACTATCGCGTTTTTCTTGCGTTTGCGCATGCCTTTTTCCGATCATTGAAATCGCGGCAACGCACTGAAAATGAGCATTTTCAGGTGCAATGTGATTGCGCATGCGATTGAGATTTGCGTTCTGCATTTTTAATCGCAATCGCATGCATTTTTCTATATCTAATGAAAATCACATGCACAAACGCAACGAAATCGCACATAAAATCGCATGCAATTCCGTGTGCGTTTGCGGCGCAGTGTGGCCATGCCCTAACAGTTTCTTGTACAAATCATTCTGAATTGAGAAAGCCAGTCAGAGGACTGTGGGGGGTTACACAGATTTACACGGCTATCTGTTTTAAAGTGTACATATCCTTTAATTCAATGGCACCTAGCACTGCAGCAGGTCAATTTCATAAAGATTTGGATCTTAAAGTGAAAGGTGTCCACTCCAGTAGAATTGTACTGATAAGGTACACTTATAAAAATAAAACAGACATGCAGGCGCAGCATATTGAAGTGGACCTGATCTTGGCACAGCTCTGTGCAATGCATTTTAAAGCAGAATGTTGGAGCCTGGACAAAAATGCAAAACTTCCCACAGGCAGCCCTCCTGCTACATCAATTTTATAGACCATGTTTGTATCCCCTCTAACATTACCCCTTGCAGGTATCTGCAGGTGGCATACCTTCCAACATTCCCCTTTAATATGTACATTTATAGAAGCAACATGGTGCAGAGCTGCAGGTGGCATACCCTCCCACATTCCCCTTTAATATGTACACTTATAGAAGCAACAAGGTGCAGAGCTGCAGGTGGCATACTCTCCAACATTCCCCTTTAATGTGTACACTTATAGAAGCAACAAGGGAAGAGCTGCAGGTGGCATACCCTCCAACATTCCCCTTTAATATGTACACTTATAGAAGCAACATGGTGCAGAGCTGCAGGTGACATACCCTCCCACATTCCCCTTTAATATGTACACTTATAGAAGCAACATGGTGCAGAGCTGCAGGTGGCATACCCTCCAACATTCCCCTTTAATGTGTACACTTATAGAAGCAACATGGTGCAGAGCTGCAGGTGGAGGATAATATAATGTGAAATTCATTTGATTTGATTTGATTCTATTTATTGTCACAGTACTCACAGTCTGTGACAAACATACAATGTTACACAACAATAACAATGTAATATACTTTTTTATTCAGACATTAAGTCCAACACCACACGTAACGTTTCAGTGCAATGTGCACCTTCATCAGACATGTGTCTGATGAAGGTGCACATAGCACCGAAACATTCCATGTGGTATTGGACTTAATGTCTGAATAAACACCTTTTATTTGCAAGACTGGTGTGCACAGTTCTTTTGTCTTTCAATATTCTCTGTCAGGACTTCACACAGCATAGAGGAGGAGGGACTTCCTGTCTCCCTCACACACTGAGGGAGTCTGAGGCTGTGCTCGCCTGCCTAAGGAAGAAAAGTCTCTGTTGGGCCTTCTTAACACCCTCCTTAGTATTACCCCCCAAGGCAGATCAGAACTAAGATGCGTACGCAGAAATTTAATCCCTTCCACCCTCTCACCCTCCATATTGTTAATGTCCGATGGTCGATATGATGCGATTTTAAGCGACTTCCGAAACTCAAAAATAATTTCTTTGGTTTTGATGACATTAATGTGCAAATTATTTAAGTTGCACCTGTTTATAAGGGATGTAATCTCTGCCCTATACTCTGTCTTATCATTATCAATTAACCCCAATAGGATGGTGTCATCTGCAAACTTCTCCATATGATTTTTACTTGAATTAACAGTACAGTCAGAGATAAATACAGAGGAAAGAAATGGGCTGAGTACACACCCAAGGGACACCAATGTACGTGGTACGTACAGATGAGGTATTCCCATTGAACATAACCCACTGGTTCCTGCCCGAAAGAAAATTCCTAATCCATCTACATAAGTAAAAGTCAACACCCAACCCCTCCAGTTTATTACATAACGCTGGAATAGGGACAGTATTGAAGGCAGAGCTAAAGTCAAGAAAAAGTGCTCTCACATAGGTGTTTGGCTTATCCAAATGAGACAGGCAAGTGTGGATAACATTATTAACAGCGCCTTCAGCAGTTCTGTTCTTTTTATATGCGAACTGAAATTTGCCATCTGATGGTAATATAGAGTTCTCAATAGAGTTCCAATTAAAATATGAATGGTGGAGGGTATGAAATGTCACTTTCAGGCATGATTGCCTACCCTCCAACATTCACCTTTTATTGGGTACACTATTGAGAAACGCATTGCACAAAATTAGGTTTGATTCATTTCCCTTCCTATGCACTGCTCTAATTACCATTCTATAGTGTACTGATTAAGGCCACGCTATAGCAGATGGCACCGCATGCTTTTTGCGAGCATTACGTGAAGCATGGATGTATGTCTTTATTCAACCTCAAATACTATACTATACTATTACTGTCTGCTTGTGCAGCTGTCTGCGCAATGTTGCACAATCAGAACTCTAGAGTTCTGCATTGGGTTGGGTACCCGCGGGTTGTCCGATTTGCAGGTTGGGTTTGGGTAACCCGCATTGAGTTTGAATTTGTTGTGGGCTGGGTTCAGTAAAGAGAACCATGGGTCGGATAGAAGAATTCCAGCTATGTCATACCTCCCGTTCTTCAATAAAACCTGCAGAAGCCAGGAGAGAATATAAGGTACTTACCCGATTGCTCGCTCCTCCGCCACGTAGTCTGACAGTCTTCTATGTGCAAGTGTCTGCATGGGAACAGATGACATGTGATTTCATTGGTCTTTGTAAATCCTCTTGGCCATAATGGTCTGTAGGATGTGGATGATTCTAGTGATGATAATAATCTACCACTTGATGAGGTTCAGCTATAACTACAGCAGGTATGTGGACCTCAAGGTGATTGCTATTTTAAAATCCCAAACAATGAAGAACAGCAGGGTGCTGACAGGGGATGCTGGGAATTGTTTTCAAAATATAAGCATAAATACAGTATATACACCCATATAAAGGCATAGATATTTCACTACAGCTCCACTTGCTCTCTACCCATAATCCTCTGTTATGGTACCTGCTCATTGTAACTTTTACTGTCTCCCATAATGCAAATTTACACAGTGGGTGGAGATTAAAATGTATATTGTTATAAAATCATAGATAGCTAACCAGTAGATCTCCAGATGTTTGAAAACTATAATTCTCAGAATTCCTTGGCTAAAGAGTGAATACTGGGAGTTGTAGTTTTTAAACAATCTGGATAGCTACTGGTTAACTATCCCTGTCACAGATCAACAAGAAAAAGATTTAAAATGAGCTGAGGCCCATGGATAGGTAGTTGGAGACAGTAGAGGCCCATGGGTATGTAGTAGAGATATATTGTATAAAGTGTACATTGTACTCTATACCAGGATCTCCTACCTGTGGGCCTACATTTGTTTAAAAATAAAAACTCCCAGCATTCCACTACAGCACTACAATATCAGAAGGCATACAGGGAACGCTGGGAGTTGTAGTTTTCAGACATCCAGTGCATGGCGATCCAGTGCATGGCACTCCTAAAATGGGATCACAGCACAGCGCACCTAGTGTAGCCACACCAATTAGTTTCACATGTGCCATTTCCATGCTAATTAGCCATTCATTACTTGGGTGTCATGCTTTAAGTGTTTTTAATAGGTGTCCCTACATGTTTCACTGATCAGGCAACCATGACCCTTTAAATAGATACACTACTAAGAAATGCATTGCACAGGGCTGTGCCGAAATCAGGTTCAATCCATTATCCGCCCCTACAGCTCTGTACCATGTTGTTTCGATACATATAGCATAAACAAAAACACACTATTATTACCATCCAACATTCCCCTTTAAGAAGCTACACTTTCCACTAATATTGCTGCAGCTGACAGGTAGAGATAGAGACCTTCACACTACGACACTGCTACAAGGAGTGTTCAGCGAATCTCTCTGCATCACCCAGACACCTTTGCAATTTGAATATCGATGATTTCATATATTCCTACATCATAGGGGTTAAGAGGTGGGAATGGAAATCACACAGGTGCAGAAAACGAAATAAAGGAAAAAGTACTGGCAGGCAAGGGAAAACGTCAGCTTCAGATTTGGGGAACAGAACTGAAAATGAGTTATGAGCTTCCATGCTGAGAAGGTTGTTGTGGAAAGTAATTTCTACCTCAAACTTTGATTTTTGGGGGGTTTTATTCTCCTTTATACAAACTTGATTTTAAATATTGATTTTCTTACAATTTTACATAAAAAAACTGCTTTGATTATTGCTGACCAAGGTAATGCTGAAGATGAACACTAAAGCCTGCAAGCGAACATCTACAATTTTCATAGTCAGAAATCTGGGTTGTCCAAAATGATTGGATCTTGGGGGGGTTATTTTAAATGGAATTCTCCTTTAAACATTAATAAAATATAATTGTACCAGTGGATCTACTGCTTAAAAAAACTGACCGTACTGTTTTTAGTTTCAATTATTGACACTGCTACATGCCCCATTACGTATATTTAAATAATTTACCAGCAATAAGTGCTCCTTAGCCATATTTTATGTTTGTTCTAACCATCCCTCCTGCTTATGTCAGCAAAGTTTCCATCGTGGCCTGAGATTGAAATGATGGTTGGGGCTGCAAGACCCTGATGATGAACTGGTGGAAACCAAAGGAAAGTAACGAGCTTGCATTTTACTGATCTGCCTTATTTGACATCCTTGTTTAACACTTGCTTAGCTTGTGTTTGATTATGACATTTTGCAGTAAATTGATAACTTGTAAGTTAAATATAAATCATATATATATGTGTTTACACCAGATAATATTGCAGTTTAAAAAGCCCACCCCTGAAAATAGAATAAATAACCCCCCAAACCCCAATAGTTAGAAAGCTGAGAACTTTTAGGCTGGATACACATGGGTATTTGTACCTAGCCTTAGAAAAAACTGAAATGCTGCCTGAATGAAAAATGAGGTTAAAGGGTATGTCCACCCCACACAAAAAGAAGAGGCCGGACCAGCAGCGGCAACTGTAATTGGCTGAGCCGTGATGTCTCAGCCAATCACAGGCAGAACAGCTGGTCTGGCCCCTTCTGCTTGCTTCTGTGCATGGAAAAGACACGGAAGCTAAGCAGAAGAATCCCGAGGGAACGAAGTCTGGTAAGTAGAACTTTGCGAGGTTGAGGTTTTAGGGGGGCACTTAGCATTATATCCAGTGTTCCCTCTAAGGTGTGCGCTCATGCTATTTTCCTCCTGGAAAATAAGTGCTGTGGTATGTAGCGCACACAATTTCAATTTGTATGCGCACATAAAATTTATATCTGCGCACACATACAATTTCCAATTAGAGGGAACATTGGTTATATCAAAAGTTTTTGTAGGGGGTGGACATACCCTTTAATGACTTTTTCTGATATGGGTTATATTACTAAATGTGGCCATACACTAGCGCTTACTAGCAGACATTCCAGACAACCTTCCGGTCAGTAACTTTATGACCAATGTTACAGGTGTTATGTAGAACTTAAAGCGTTATCTTGTCGGGGAACAAGGGGGGTCTGATTTATTAGACATCAGTGAATACAATAAAAGTTCTTATCGTTTAAAATGGTGCTAATTTTGCCCCAACCAATCAGATCTTATTTAAGATTTGAAAGCTAACATCTGATTGGTTGGGGCAAAATTATCACCATTTTAAATAAGAACTTTTATTGAATCTCCCTAATAGTCTTTTTGAATGTCGAATTGGCCTTAATGTATAACAAGCGTATGGCCAGCTTAACCACTGAGGTTTAAATGGGCATATGTAGAAATCCATAGTCTGTATATGTATGCTGACCATACACTTAAAGACATTTTAAGGATGTGTACACTGGGAAATGTGTACATATATTACCCATTACTGGAAACTATAATTCTTCCCAACTATAACTGTGCCATTCTTTTCGTTGATCTGTCCCCTATTTCTTTAGATATCCAGTCTGAAACATCTTTCATTTCAGCTGTCAATCAAGTGCCTTAGTATCATAATCTTTTCTGTTATGTATAGTTTTGCTGTAGCTGGAATGGGGACAGTTGATACGTGAACTGTATGGTGTGAAATTCCCTCTCCCAGTGCTACCTCATAGGGATTACTGAGCATGCCTGCCCTTTCAGAGAGTCTGGCAGGGGGCCGGGGAACTGAGGGACTGAGCTTGAGAAAAACAAGTACCGGATTGAAGTCATGCAGCAACGCAAACACATCAAAGTGCTGCTTACATGTATTTATTTATATATTAAATTGAGGCAAAGTATTTTTTTTCAGTTTACAATTCCTTTAATAGATTTTAAAGGGGCACTGTCACCAAGCAAAAAACTCCAGGAAAATAGTTGGTAAACAAATCCGATTTATGACCCGACATGACACATCCAGTCCTCTTAATTTATGAAAAACTACATTTTGTGATAGGTTGTGTGAGAGTTGAATTTTAATGTTGGCTTAGGTTCATGAAATACAAAGCAGCCATTTTCTTGCTCATTTTATTTCTATTCAGGCTAAGCATCTTATATTTACAAGTCTGTGTGGGCATCTTATATTTACCAGTCTGTGTTGTGGGCACTCACATTTACCAGTTAACCAGCCAGAGTTATGTCAGCTCTCCAGTTCACCATTCAGTGTTAATTCAGCCCTCGAGTCCACCTGCCAGTGATAGTGAGCCTACCATACCCACCTCCACAAGTCACTTGCAACTTACTAAAGAAGAATCTTAAAATATAAAAGCAATTGTTGAGGTTCTTACCGTGTTAGCCATAAGAGAATAAAAATTGTGATACCTTTTATTGGCTAACTAGACGACAAAAATAGCAAGCTTTTGGGACTCCAGTCTGATGAAGGGGGCTTAGGACTCCCGAAAGCTTATTATTTTTGTTGTCTAGTTAGCCAATAAAAGGTATCACAACTCTCTAAAATGTAAAGGTGTTCTGGGGAGAAAAGCTTTAGTTCTCTTTTAAATTGGCTCTTGGACATAGCACAAAAAGAAAATAATTGTCCACAGGATGTAGTTGCACTTTAAGGAGACATAGAATATCTTTTCTTACCAATTCCCATGATTTTTCCATAGGAAATCATATGGACAGTTAAACGAGGATCATCATATTTTTCGCATTTAATCAACAACTGCATAATTTCCCCTGGAATAAAGGCATCATCAAATGATAACTCTTGTGCTGGTTTTAACGGGTACTGGCAATAAACATCTACAGCAGCCAAGGGATCAGTTGGTATAAGTAGCTCTGCCAGCTCAATATAGACATCCTGCACCTGAAAGAGTGATTGAAAAGTAGATAAAAAAACAATACAATGAATATCCCTTTACAGATTGTGTGAAATTCTATCATAGGCTCAACAAATACAAACTCGTTGAATAAGGTTCCTTTTCCCCTTCCTATATAACCTGTACAAAGAGTCTGGGTTAACGTTGTATTTTATTTTAAATATAAACCCTGACTTGTGTCTGAACACTCTTATAAGTTGTAATTGCTTTAAGGACTTTTAGCCATGTCTCATATGTTATTTTCTTGGTTTGTACTTGTGTCATATTATTGCTACGTGCTCTCTGACTAATGTACATTCATGACAAAAAAATGGCCCTTTGAATGTAAAATGGATAATCATATATTGTTGCTAATGTACAACACTAAAATGAAAGCCCTTTGATTTTAGGCAGCAGTACCCTGTAGAAAAATGTGGCAAGGGACTTGCTACTGGTTATCTACAAGAGGAGCAAATAAACATCATTGTCTTAGGACAGAATGCTGCGAGATAAAAGATTGTGGTTGAGCCTACGATTTACGCTAAAGCTGGGTTCACACAATAGGATTGTTTGGTCAGGACGAAGGACTGACCATAAAGTACCACACAATTGGCCATTCAATCTGATTCGGATGAACGATTGGTTGTAGGCCACCAAATAGTCATGCAATTTATTTCTATCCAACCGATACACTGCACTATTGGCCAATTGTGCTGAAAAATTGCAAAATGTGTACACAGCCTAAAGGGACATACACACGTGTCATCGCAGTGCACAACCAAGTGCCCACAGACTTACAGATACTTGCCCGAAACGGACGTTCATACACCATCATGCATTGCAGGTCGGCCCCTGTGTATAAAGCTTAATACTTAATTAGAGACGCCTCTTGCATTTGTAGTATTTACCTCAAAAGAAGCTAAAGAAGCTATCAAACCTCCCCTGCTACTGTTGGTCCTGGGCCCACATCCTCCCATGTCCCATTTATCAATGGGAAGACATGCTTTTCAAGAATTATATCTTGTCATTGGCCAGTCTGGAAAAATTCCAGGATTTTGGTTGGGGCCTCAAAAAAAATGGATGTTAAATAATAACCTCACCATAAATTGCCGAATTTAAAAACCCGTTGCATCAGAAAGTTCTGACGTTTATGACTGTTTGGCCATACAATATCAAGCAGAAGTTCAATACCGCTATGGTAATAGTACAACAGCGATTGCAGTTCTATGGCCATGATCGTAATTGTAACAAACAATATATAGAAAATTGGGCTGTTGTACATCCATAATAAAGTGCAATTAGAGACCAAAAATATAATACATACAAAAAACAGGATTCTAGTGTACAAACAATTCTAATTGCATATTGGCTACCTCTATAAGGTTGCTACTACAAACAGTCTGCTAAACCCTGGATAAATAAAAGCAATTAGTTCAATAAGTTGGCCAAATTATTTTAAGCCCAGTCACCACGCCAATATGCAATTAGAATTGTTTGTGCACTAGAATTCTGTTTTTTGTATGTATTATATTTTTGGTCTCAAATTGCACTTTAAAGGGCAAATGTGGTCTCAAAACAAGTTAGGGTTCAATGAAAGCCTGCAGTATTTCCTTTAAATTGAGCTGACAATCACATTTCTGGCTGCAGCCTGTGAGAAATTACATTGGGGTAAATGTTCAAACTCTCTGCTTACAGTAGGTGACATCACCTGACCTCTGCCCCGGGGGAGAAGCATGCTCAGTAAAGACTTAATGCTGGGGAAAAGAGGAAGTACCTGGGGAAAAAATTTACATTTGAGAAGGGGTGCCTATTAATGCAGGCAGAGACTGGTCACATGACTACATGCTGGTCACATGGCTGAAAACAGGAAGTGTTTGAGCAGGAAGTAATATTGATGAACCTTTCCAGCAATAACTTCTCACAAATTTTACCTTGAGATGTGATTTAGGTTTTATTTTGAATGTAAGATAGAAGGCTTTTTATATAATTGCTACTAGTTTGGAAGAATATGAGACAACAGTTACCCCTTAATATGGATGTACAACAGCCCAATTTTCTGTATATTGTGTGTTACATTGAAGGTTTGACCAAGCCTTCTGGGAAATTGTACTCCACCCTGTCATGTGCTCATTTGATCAAAGTACTTTAAACTAGAGAGTCAGCTTCAAGCATCCAGGACACACAGGAGAAGATGTCAGCTCATGTAGCCAAAAAGGCAAGTACCAGTAGGTTAGGACCCAGTGGTGACTGGGCTTAAAATCATTTGGCCAATTTTTGAACTAATTGCTTTTATTTATCCAGGGTTTAGCAGACTGTTTGTAGTAGAACCTTATGGAGGTAGCCAATATGCAATTAGAATTGTTTGTGCACTAGAATTCAGTTTTTTGTATTGTAATTGTCACAAGCATTAAATGTGCATATAGACTGGTCAAAGTTCTGTTACCAGCTGGGAGATTTATTTCAGTTTATCTGAGCTTTACACAGACTGACCTCGCGTTTTAATATCCTTTTAGGGCACGGCCACACTGCAACGCAAACGCAATCGCATGCAATTTCATGTGCGATTTCGTTGAGTTTGCGCATGCGTTTTTTTTCTGTAAGTATTGAACAATGCATGCGTTTGCGATTTGCAAATCGCAATTGCTACGCACCCGAAAACGCACGTTTTTGGTGCGTTGCCTCGTTTTCAATGAAGTGAAAAAAATGCAAGCTCAAACGCAAAAAAATCGCAGCAGTGTGACCTAGCCCTAACGCTTTGCCTCAGTCTGGATTTCAAAATGACTGCCCACAGTTAATTAGCAATTTCTGCATAAATTGATGGAGCTTTATAAATGGTGCAATGGTAACTAAAGTTTTATGCATTGTTTATAGGATGAAATTCAGTAAAATGTGCCATACATTAGTTTTAAATCAGATTACCTCTGGTGCAAGCCTTATTACTTCTTGATAAAGAGCAGACGCATCTGCTGAAGTTTCCTTGGTGCGAGCAAGAGTTCTCGCTAAACCCAGGCGATGCAAATAGCTGCTACGATTAATAAATAGTGGTGCACCACTCGGTTCTGGAAGAAAACAATGACAAAGTAAAAATGACAACCCAGAATATTCTATGGGACTACTACTAAAGGCTTGTTTACACTAGGGAGAATTCTAGTGCACTTTCATGCTGCGAATAACACCAAAACACTATCCACATAGATATGGAAGGTACCATTCACACCTATGAGCTGGGATGCAGTGCGTTGTTCCCACATGCAGAATTTAAAGGGAATGTCCACCCCTAAAACCATAATTTAATATGTTATTGCCCATTATTCTAGCTTTAAAACAAGCCAAACCCCATTAAAATCCGCTCAGCCAATTTTAAGTTACATTTCTTTTTAGAACCTTTTTCAGACCAGGAGTGTCTCACTGTAAATCCAAGCTCCTGGTGTCCGTGCCCTTTCCATTCCCGCACAGCCTTTATCCTCTGGTGGACATACCCTTAAATGCATTAATGCATAGCAGTGTCCATTGAAATCAATGGAAACTACTATGCTTTAAAATAGGGGTACAATGTTCCCTTGCATTAACAAACCCTACAGTGTGAACGTAGCGTAAAAATTATATGAAAAGTTTTTATGTCTCTTTTACAACTGTAGTAATAATGGGTACCGAGAGGCGTTAATACAATCTGGAATCAGTTTGTTTAGTTAAGTGCCTTATACAAATTTACCTAGGCTGGAATCTGTCCACAGAAAGGTGAAAACACAATGTAAGCAATGTCTAGATGTACCTGTGTTATGTAAGCCTTGTATGATTTGTACGCCTTGTGCACTTTTTCTGAGTATCTGTGTATTTTAAACTATGAATGAATTTAAGTCATGATTTATTTATCTGTCCGTCAATGCAGTGCACATTAGGAAAACAAATAATGGATTAACACACTCATTTATTTTTAACGTGGTAGCAATGAGTGGAGGAGACTAATGTGCAGAATAGAGTCATGATGGAGAGAACCTGTGTTCACTTAATTTCCAAATGCTTTTTCACTCTAAGGGAAAATGCGATATGTAAACGTAAGCCATAAATTGGTAAAAAAAAATTCCATATTAAAGGGATGCAATCCTGTATCATTAAATGGGCGGATATTGTTCAGAGCTGCCAAGGTTCTGAGAGATATTTACTGTGCCAACCCTGCCCAGACTAGGAATTACAGCACTTATTCAACACAATACAGTATACGAGGGGCTAGTGAGTGGGGGTATTTGTTCATTATGTTATGAAATAATTTCTACATAATGTAGGTAAGGACATTTGAATACCCCTTTAATCAAAACTGTTGAGCTTTGTCAGTTCAACACTTTAAAGCTGTATTTCTAAGAATGGTTCTAGGACTGCAAATATGTTTATTGGTTCAAAACTGCAGATAGCAACGTTTCAGTCTTTTATGGCTACAGCTTCCCCTGTCACATAGAGTCCATGTTGTTCTCTATTTCCTCTATTTACTTTCCTTAGTATTGTCTTACTGAAAATAATATACTTAGCAGATTGCTGCATGGATATCATTCAATCTCTAAATACTTATGGGACCTGTCAGTGCTATTTATTCTCAGATATGTCCAGTACCTTCTACTTCTGCAGGTCTCTCTTCTGGAACCGAGGGTTCCTCTTTGGACTGGAGCTGCACATCTACAGTTGAAGTTTTTACTATACTTTTCTGATTGGTTGAACATGGTTTAGCAGCAGTTACAGTCACAGCAGATTTTCCAGTCGAACCGCGCCCCCTAATGCCAAAAATAAGAGTTGCACAAGGAATTTAAACACTATTATTATGCATTTTGTACATTGGGTGTTTTCCACTTGTGCAGTTTGTTTATAATTAGTCAATTACATATTCTGTCTGCCCAATAAATGTTATGTAAGGTAACAAATATTAAAGGAGCAATAAAGTAGCACATAATATAATATTTTTTAATGGGGGTAACTAGGTAAAGCCAAAATAGTTTTACAAATGTGGTATCAAAGTTCTCAGCAATACATCTAGAATTTCTAACTAATTTAATTTAACATGGTATCAAAGTTTTCAGCAATATGTCCAGAATTTCTTACTAATCTTTAACAGTATCAGTTCTTAACAAAAAAACAATATTTCTAAGTGAGAACTAAACTTTTTAAAATCCAAATGTGAATGTTTTTCTCCCCAGGACACCTATACATTGAAAGATTCTTCTCTAGTAAGTTGCATTTACTATATGTATTAAGTATAAGTATTAGATTCTGTAACAAAGAAGGCTTCCATATCATTGCCAGAACAACTCATAGCCCATGTTGGCTTCAAAGAGCCACAATCTTATTGTTTCAGAAATAATAATCAGAATAATAATAACCAATCAGAATAATAACCAATCAGATCCATTCTGAAAGAATCTGATTGTAACCAATTCTAAATGGAAAATAATCTGATTGGTTAGAACAACCAGATTAATGTCCTGCATCGGGTCGGGTACCTGCAGGTTACCCGATTTGCGGGTCAGGTTCAGGTAACCCTCATTGAGTTTAAATTGGTTGTGGTTTGGGTAAAGAGAACCGCGGGTCAGGTTCCAGTCTTTAAAAAAAAAAAAAAAAACTTTTTTTCCCGTCTATGAAGGGAGGTCTGTCCGTAATAACTGAAACTGAGAATACATTGTTACAATGTCACATCCCTGTCTCAGATCAACAAGAACTGTCCTACTGTCCCTGTTACATCCCTGTCGGACAGTAGGTGGGTAGGTAGTTGGGGATAGTAGAGGCCCATGGGTAGGTATTTGGAGACAGTAGAGGCCCATGGTTAGGTAGTTGGGATATATTTTAAAGTGTACATTGCACTCTATACCAGGGATCTCCTACCTGTGGACCTAAATTTGTTTGAAAAATATAGCTCCCAGCATTCCACTACAGCACTTATAATATCAGCAGGCATCCAGGGAATGCTGGGAGTTGTAGTTTTCAGACATTTGGATGCCTGCAAGTTGAAGACCCCTGCTATATTAGTGGTATGGTAGGTTTTGTTTCTTTGAACATTTTTGGTTAACTTTTGGAATTTTTTTTTAACTTCCCTGTATACATTTTAGGAAGAAAGACTAAAAGCAGGTCATGTTGAGTTTCGGTCCGAAACTTGTGCGTCAGGTCGGGCCGTGGGTATGAACCAGATAGAAAACAGGTTGCAGGTCAGGTGCGGGTACGGATTTGACGGGTCGATGCAGGTCTGGAAAATTAGACACGCGCAGGACTCTAAATCAGATTCTTTCTGAAAAAAATATGATTGTAACCAATTCTGAAGACTCTTTGTATTGTATTGTATTGCAGACTCAGCTGGGAGACATAGCCTGTCTCCCAGCTGAGTCTGCACACGCTGCCGACTGTCAAGATGTCAACAAGAGTCTGGAGTGCAGAACATACTATTTGCTACATTACATCAGCCCTCGTGGGTGTGTGACCCATGTTATAACTCTATTGGATAAGGTGGTCAGGAGGTTTAGCAGCTGTTTTACTGTGCTGTGGGAAATAGAGAGGTAAGAGGGGCTGCGGCAGTTATTGCAGTTATTTTCTAAAAATTTGCTAAATGCCTAATTTAGTAGCATGGGGATGTAGAGAAAGGGCCCACTAAGGCTGGGCCTACCGGGGACTACTCCGGGAGGCCAGTCCAACCCTGCCTGCAAGTACAATGCAATTTTTTTTTCTGGAATCTAAACAGCCGCCTCCCTACAGGGTGCCGCTCTGTAATGTGCTTCACTCTGCTTCAATAAGGAGGTGGCCCTGGCTGTAACTTGATTGGCTGTCAGCATCCGGAAAGAGAGGTTGCAGCTTCCTGTGATGTGTACAGCGTACACTTAGCTGGGTGTTCTCAGATAAGGTGAATTATGGGAGCTGACCCCTAGGACCCACAGGTTATTTTCATAAATCATCCAGCATCCACAGCAAGGATAGAGGAGAAACACAGTTTTTTGCATGCTTGTGAATGTGCTCTTTCTATTGGGGCAATGTCTGGAGACTTAAGTTCCCCTTTAAAAGCTAGTGAATTTGTGTACGTGTGCACGTGTGCTTACATGTGTGTACTGTGCCATGCTGTGTATTTTTACATACCTGCCCGTGCTAATGGAACCTGCTTTGGGGAAGTTTCCCAACATTGAAACAGTAATTCCTTTCTTAGTAATGGGTAATGGTTTTGATGATGTGACTGGTGCCTGTGATTTTGGGGCTCCTCCTCTTCCTTTAGCCACTCCCTGCAGTTTTACAGCTGATGGGGTTGTTGATTTGTCTTTAATAGAATTCTGTGGCTTCTTTTCCTGTTTTTTTCTTTCCTCTACAGCCTTCCACTGCTGCCACCATCCCTGACCTATACGTCATTAAGATAAAGATATATAGACAATTATAGACAACAATACATAGGATAAATAATTGGCTACCTCGATTAGTAAATTCAATTTGAAATTGATTTTTTATCTACCCATACCCATGGAATGTAAATATCAGGAACATGTATGGCACAAAATCAATAGACAGATTACTGCCATCAGCACCGAGACCTATTGGACCACATAGAAATTTTCTGTTGCACTGTTAGCGGCTCCCTTTACTATAGCAGAGGGAGCCAATAACATTGTTAAGTGTGGGAACACATTTCTACATTTCATCAGATTAATTAGTTTATTATTTATTGTTCCATGAAAAATTTAAATTTCTTGGAATGTAAAATAAGATGCAAGTAGCTGATGTTCACCTGGTAGAGCGTCTGTGTGAGTTCTAAATTACAGAAGGAAGTGGTTGAATGTTGGATTGATTGAGGTTAAGTGGCTATGTAACAGGTAACAGGTAGCCTTTCCCTACCTGGAAAGTAAAATAAACTGTTGCTTTAAAAACAAATAATTCTAAATGATTTTACTTGTTAATTCGACAGGAGGAGATCCCTTAGATGGCTTATTCTCCTGATCAATACTGGCTTTAAAGCTGAGTTTGGCATACTGAAGTGCAAGTTGTCCCTCTGCCGAGCTTGGCTTATTATCATACTGGGCAAGTTGTGAAACACCCAACAAGTAAAGACAATGGCTATCACATGGGCAGGTCACCACTCCAATCTGAGAGACCTGAAAACATAAAAGATAAAGGTTTAACAGCATTATCTAAAAAATTATGCAAAATATCCTTATTATTCTACAAGTCAGTTTTCACTGAGACCCTTAACCCTAGTTCATAGTTGAGGTCCCAATGCAAAGTAATTTTAAGTTTTGTTTTTTTTTAAAAAACACATTCTTCAGATTATTTTGACATTGGGAGCCAGTGAGACAATCCCCAAAGACAATCTAACATTTTTTTAGGTAGCCAGCCATCAATAGAAAACCCTTAACAAGTTTATAACTGTAAATTTCTAGGTGAATGGGATATCTGGGATTTGTCCTGTCCCAATATATCATGTTTGGCATTGTTACAAAAAATGTTTTAGTGCCAACAGAGTGGACATACATGCATGTCAAAAATGCATCGAATTACAAACCAAATTACCAGTGGGAGGGAGGAAGGGATGAAGACAATGATATGACCTCATAAATGAGCTTTGAACATAAGCCCATTAAGGCAGCTTATCAAATTGCACAAATTTATTAGGTATTAGGTACAGGTAAAGAAGTAGAGTGGTTGGGTATAGATTTCCAATACCCAACGTGTTGGGTCAAAAGGATTATTATCTTATTGATCAAATATCAACCAAGGTGTTTGGCCAGCATTAAAGTGTATTTAGGAACAAATAATGTGACTTTTTTAGTAAGTGAATAGACCCTGTTTCTGAACAAATCATATGTCCCTTTGGAAAATGAGTCCCATTTATGAGTAAAAAAACAGCACATACCTTTTCTTGTATATCTAATAGTTCCTTACATGGAGGAATGTCAGTAAGACGCAAGAGTGCCATAAGTCCTTGGCACCTCTTCCTTATCCAGTCCTCTTTGTTTATAGATTCCTGAGCAAGAAGTTCAAGAAGGCTGAAGGATGACTCTAGTAGAATCCATTCTAACTGCTGAGAAACCAGGCCCCTATGGGAACACTCACACAGGGCTTTAGCTGACCAATCAGCAACACTGAAACAGTATACAGTACATGCACAATATTTAAGCATCAGATTAATACAGTGGTTTTAACTGTTATGTAACGTTTTAGATGATTATTAAAACATTGTTTAATAGGGTCTCTACTACCTGCAGGACTAGGAAGATATCCATTATATTTTGTATGACATAGCCTGTCAAGTAATGTAAATATATAAAAACAAAATCTTTACAATGGACTACTTACAGGTGCAGAACTTGTGTAGGAGCCATGATACAGACTGACGGCTGTGCTGGTGTATTCCTGAGTAACTGTCCCAGTTTTAAAAACCCTCTTAGAAGAGGAACATTGAGAGCTGAGAGTGGGTTATCAGCATAAAGTAGATTTGAACTAAAAAGAGATTTAAAAAAATCATGGATTCGTGGAACTTAATTGTTGTCTGGAGTAGTTGTTTACAACTAATTCAAACTAGAATTATACAACAAACATTCTTGTGTGAGTACGCAATATAGACACCCGTGCATCTTGAATCGTCAATAATTCTTTATTGGTTTTCACAATAAATATGACCCATAGACAGCTTGTTTGATAGGCACATGTTTAGAAATATAGCAATAATGGTTAACATATCCTCTTAACAAAAACAGGTATAACCTGCGTATAACCACATACCAATCTAAATAATGTGGTCTCCATTTTGCTTACTAACATACTATATTAGGTTGTTAAAGTGCTAAATATCTATTCCCTACAAACACTGTAGACCAGTTTGTTTGGCCTATTGGATATGGGAGTTACATCCTCTAAAAGGGGGGGGCTAAATGCAGGAAAAATGTTCACAATATTGCTTCTAGATTTTCCAATGCCTTTTACATAATGTGAGATCTGAGAATACAGAAAAAGTCCTCTAAATGGGAATGTGTGTTTATCATTGAAGAAAGACATGTCCATGGCTGTTTTTATGGAATTAAAATGAGATAGACACTCCTGTCTCTAGTCACCATAGATCAAGGTATTCGGGCGTAAATTCAGGATTATGTTTTACTGAAAACAATATTGTATTTAAAGTAGCAGATGTGCTTGACACTGTTCTAGGTTTTCAAAGTGATCAATGTGTAAGGGCTCACAGTGGAAGGTAGTTTTCTTTTCTTTAGAGGAATCCATGCTATGGTATCGATGTGATGGGGGCATAGTAAAGGTTTGTACATATGTGTGATAGCTGATGCACAATGGAGTACAGTAATGCATGGGCACTCAGGGGAGATGGGCATTCAGCAGGCATTGCTGACCCAGCCCGACTGAGTGCCCAAACATTAAAGGGCATCTATAGTGAGATAATGTAATTTTTTTTTCTTTCAGTGTTTTATAATTCCCCCCAACCCCCAGAGTACCTTTATTTTCTTCAGTTTCCTCCTCTGTCCTGATATATATAAGTTAAAAGAAGTCAAGATTTCAATACACTCCTGCTTGAGCTGTCAATCAAATCCCCTAATAACATGCCGGTGTAGTGTGTAGGTTAACACAAGTTTCACAGCAAGTCTCCCAATGACTCATTCCTGCTCAGTAAAATGCTTGGCAAATACTGGGTTAAAAACAGAAGGCAAGGAGAATGAAGCAGAAAAAACAGCACTAGGTCCCCCTCCTCCCAAGCTTTCACCAATTTATTGCCTGTCAAAGGGAGATCAGGCTGCAGTGATAAGACAGGACTGGGCCTCTCCTAACTCAACCCCTCCCACTCCTTGTGTTGCAAGTATCTCCAGAACAACAGAGATACTTGTTTTCTACAAGCTTACATAACAAGTTTTTTTTCTTTACAAAGATTAGAATGAAGTGTAGTAGGATTAATGCGCATGAGCAGTTTGGTTCACAGCCGGATTATATGAATGGGGGAATGACCAGAGAGGGGAGGGGGAGCTGAGCAGTATATCAGACTGTGTGCAAACACGGAGCCACAGAGGAAGGTGGGAATAAGGCAGCATACACTAACCTTTTTTATGTCTGGATTGGAGCAATGTATAAAGGGCATCTATAGTGAAATTTAAACGATAGGCCAACCGGTTCACCATTATAGAAGATCGGCTGAGTGCCCGGGTAAGATCATCAACAAGGCACGAATGAGCGCCCATACATTAAAAGATACTGTAATGAATCGAGTCCCGAAGGGACGAAGTTCACTGTACCTTTAGGAGGAGGTCTGGCAGTAGGCTGGGTAGAGCAAATAGTGGGAGCAGACAGGTCACTGGAGACTATAAGTACTTCCCAATGGAGCCATTACAATGAAGTAGGATACAATGGCAGGATATAACAGATGAAGTGGGAACAATGGCTGGATACAATAGATGAATAGATGAAGCAGGAACAATGGCTGGATACAATAGATGAATAGATGAAGCAGGCACATGGCGGATACATAGCTGGACAAGAAACTGGAACAATGGCTGGATACAATAGAGAATAGATGAAGCAGCGAACAATGGCTGGATACAATAGTGGGACAGATAGAACAGACAGGACAAATGGTGGATACAATAGATAAAGAAGCAGGAACAATGGCTGGATACAATAGCTGGACAGATGAAACAGGAACAATGGCTGGATACAATAGATGAATGATGAAGCAAGGAACAAGTGGTGATACAATAGCTGGACAGATGAAACCGGAACAATAGCTGGATACAATACTGGAATGAAGTAATAGGAACAATGGCTGGATACAAAAGCGGATAGATGGTAACAGGAACAATGGCTGGATACAATAGCTGGATAGATGGTAACAGGAACAATGGCTGGATACAATAGATGGATAGATGGTAACAGGAACAATGGCTGGATACAATAGCTGGATAGATGGTAACAGGAACAATGGCTGGATACAATACTGACTGGACTGAAGTAACAAGAACAATAGCTGGATACAGAGGATGAACGAGAAAGAAACAAAAGGACAACAATGGCTGAAGACAGGGAGCCAGAACAAGGCAGAAGCTGGACAGACAGGAGGAAAGGGAGCGCTACTGGCTGACAACCAGTCAGTCCGGTAGCGAGGACTACGAATAGGCACTCGCTCCCTCTGCGAGCACCTATTTGAATCTTCGCGCAGATCGGCGTCCAGACGTGGTGACATCACGACGCCGATGTCACCAGTCCCGGAACGGCGAGGGAGCGCGGCAGGTAAGATCCTTACAGTACCCCCCCTTCCACAGGGGGCCTCAGGACCACTTGAAGCAGGTTTGTCAGGAAATCTTCTATGAAAGGTTTTATTAACTGGGGTGCATGTAATCTGAATGTTTAACCCAGGACCTTTCTTCTGGTCCAAATCCTTTCCAATGGACCAAATATTGAAGAGAACTCCTGACGAATCTAGAATCCAAGACTTTCTCAACCTCAAATTCTTGTTGACCGTTGATCATTATAGGATCAGGTGACTGAAAGAGGAGAAGAAAATCAATTCAGTACCACCGGCTTGATTAGAGAGACATGGAAAACATTAGGGATTCTCATGATGGTGGGCAATTGAAGTCGTACTGCCGTAGGACCCACCATTCTAATATAGGAAATGGGCCAATAAATTTAGGACCCAATTTAGGAGAAGGAACACATAGATTAATATGAGTTGATAACCAAACTTTATCTCCCACCGAATATAATGGAGGTTTACGTCTTCGCTCATCAGCTGCAGTATTTTTGTACAAGGGCAGATTTTTCAAGACATGTTTTTAGTAGCCTGCCAGATGGCTGACATTTCTGCTACTAGTGTGTTAGTTGCAGGAACTGGTCCAGAAGAAAAAAAGCCAAAAACACAAAAAAAAGGAGATCTTCCGGTAGAAGAGTGGACGGCATTGTTATGGGCAAATTCCACCCATGGTAGAACACCAGTCCAATTGTCTTGAGAATAAGAAATGTAGCATCGAAGGAATTGTTCCAGACATTGGTTGGTGCGTTCTGCGGCTCCGTTAGACTGAGGATGGTAAGCGGATGAAAATTGAAGTTTAATTCCAATTAACTTGCAAAGTCCTGCCAGAATTTGGAGATAAATTGGGTTCCTCGATCGGATACTATTTAACCAGTAATCCATGCAGGCGAAAAATATGGGAAATTAACAATTGAGCAAGTTCAGCAGAGGAGGGCAACTTAGGAAGAGGAACAAAATGAGCCATTTTGCTAAAGCGGTCTACAGTAACCCAGATGACGTATTTTTCTTAGAAAAAAGGAGTTCACAAATAAAGTCCATAGAGAGGTGGGTCCATAGTAGGAAGGAATCGGCAGAGGTTGAGAAGTCCACAAGGAGAGAGCATGAGAGGTTTTGGAAGTAGCACAAATGGAACAGGCGGCGACAAAGTTTTTGACATCCGTTCTCATGGAGGGCCACCATACAGAACGATTTAAGAAGATAGATGGTAATAGGAACAATGGCTGGATACAATAGCTGGATAGATGGTAACAGGAACAATGGCTGGATACAATAGCTGGAAGTTGTAATATTTCTTTCTGAAGGGAGAGGGGAACAAAGGTCTTATTAGGGGGTAAGGCAGCAGAAGCAGAATCCTGAGCAGATAGAATCCGATGGCAAAGTTGAGGGGTAATAGTGGCTAGGATCTTGGAAGAGGGAATGATGGGACCTTTTATCTTTTTCATTAGAATCGGCTGCAAGAAAAGACCTGGAGAGGGCGTCGGCTTTTTTATTCTTGGAGCCAGGATGAAAGGAAATGATGAAATTGAAACGAGAGAAGAACAGAGCCCAACGGACTTGACGAGGATTCAATTTCTTTAGGTTTTGGATGTATTCAAGATTTTTGTGATCGTGAGGATGGTGATAGGATGTACTGCCCCTTCCAGCAAGTGTCGCCATTCTTCTAGTGCGAATTTGATAGCTAGAAGTTCTCGATTTCCAATATCATAATTTAGTTAATTGGGAAGATTTGGTGGAGTTTATCACTCTCGATTTGCCTTTGGGAAAGGACGGCACCTGCTCCAAGATTAGAGGCGTCAACCTCGATGATGAATGGCAGACTAGGGAAGTACTAGCAGAAGTACTTGGGCTGAAGAAAAATAATTTTTTAACTTCTTGAAGGCTTCCAAGGCGGACGGAGACCAGATTCTGGGTTTGCCTCCTTTTCTGATAACGGCTAAGATAGGAGCAATGATGGAAGAAAACCCTTTAATAAATTGCGTATAATAATTGTCGAAACCAAGGAATCGTTGGATAGTCTTAGTGCCAATGGGAAGAGTCCAGATGAGAATATCTGAGACTTTGGTTGGATCCATCTTGAAGCATTGAGCTGAAACCAGGTAGCCCAGAAAAGGTACTTGCGGGCATTCAAAGAGACATTTCTCCAGTTTAGCGTACAGTTGGTTGGCTCGTAGTCAGGACAAGACTTGACGTACATGGCGACGATGAGAAGAAAGATCTTGAGAGAAGATTAAGATGTCATCCAAGTAAACTACTACTGAAATACCTAAGAGATCTCTTGGAAAACCGCTGGAGCATTACAGAGACCGAAGGGCATCACCAGATATTCATAATGTCCAGTTCTGGTATTTGAAGGCCGTTTTCCACTATTCGTTCCGGATGTGAACCAAATTATAGGCTCCATGGAGATCAAGCTTGGAGAATACTTTAGCCCCTTTAATTGGTCAAAGAGTTCAGAGATGAGAGGTAGAGGATAGGTTCTTGATAGTGTTATTGAGGCCACGATAGTCGATGCATGGACGTAGCCCTCCTCTTCTTTTCACAAAAAAGAAGCCAGCACCAGCAGGAGAAGTGGAGGGTCTGATGAAGCCCCGAGACAGGTTCTCTTTGATATAATCTTATAGAGGTGGTCTCAGCAGTAGATAGAGGATAGGTGCGACCTCGGGGTGGAGAAGTACCGGTCAACAAATCAATGGGGAGGCAGAATTCAGCAGATTTTTTGTCGAAGACATCCTTAAAGTCAAGGTACTGATGAGAGAAAATTAAGATTTTTGTTTTCACAGGAAACAGAGGAACAAGAGCTTTTGGGATGGAAAGACATCTGGAAAAGCAGGATGGACTCCAAGAGACAAGTTCGTTGTTAGTCCGTTGATGATGGGGTTATGAAGTCGGAGCCAAGGGAGTCCTAGAATGAGAGGGTCGTGGGGCTTGTATAACCAAGAAGGAAATTGATTCACGATGAGAACACTCGATTTGAAGAAGAATTTCGCAGAAGAATGGAATAAATTCTGTAGATAATGGTTGATCGTCAAAGCCACCCTCGGAGGGATGAGGTAGGGAAATAATGGAATGCCTGAGAAGAAAGAAGGTGGCATCAATAAAATTACCGGCTGCTCCAGAGTCTAGGAAGGCTGTGGTAGAGAAGGTTTTAGATTTGAAAATGAGGGTTGCTGGAGAAATGATTTGAGAGAATTCTTGTGGAAAGGAGATTTGAATTTACCTAGAAAAGACACCTATTAAGTCTAGGGTTGTCAGTTTCCCGGCTTGGAAGGGCAAACGTTAGCGAAGTGCCCCTGGGCGGCACAGTACAGGCAGAGTCCCATGAGTCCTCCTCCTAAGTTTCTCTTCAGCAGAAATGTGTGTACCCCCAATCTGCAAAGGTTCCTCCGATGGCGGAGCAGTTGTCAAAGGCCCAGTCCTTTGAGGACGAGGAACAAATTTGGGAGGAACAGGACGTTATTGGACTTTTCGGCTTGCCTTCCCTGATACACCCGTGTATACATGGAAATCCTTTTTCCAACATTTTGGGAAGTTCCCGGGAACTAAGTCGTCCTTGATACGATCAGACAGGGCTGCAAAAGGTGATAACCGGGCCTCATTGTTCCAGGCAGTCTCGGCAGCCAAAGTCCGGAATTCAATTGCATACTGCCCTAGACGGGAGCCCTGTCGCAATTGCATCAACCGAGAGGAAGCAGAATAGTTCTGCCTGAAGGTCAAAGATTTTTCGGAAAGTTTCCAGAAATAAGGAGATATCGTTAACAACTGGGTCATTTTTCTCCCACATGGGGGATGCCAGGCCAAGGCATTGCCTCCCAACAAGGCAATGACATATCCGACTTGCATGGTCCGAGAACAATGGAAGGTTGCAATTAAATGTATAAGGCATTGGTTAATGAACCCTCGACAGGCTTGAGCGTCCCCTTCATACTGCACAGAAGGTGGTATTCGTGGCTCTTTGTGGGGAACGGGTTCTCTAGGCGGAACAGGAGGATCAGGAGGAGCAGGGCCCGGGGATAACCGAGCAGAAATGGAGTCCAGAAATTGAGCTAGTTGATTCTGCTGGTGCTCAAGGGCGTCCATGCGGAGGGAAATAGTCTGAAGAGTCTTGCCCAAACTTGCCGCAGCTTCCTCAGGTACTTCCATGGCCTATTCGTACTGTAATGAATCGAGTCCCGAAGGGACGAAGTTCATGTACCTTTAGGAGGAGGTCTGACAGTAGGCCGGTGGGTAGAGCAACTAGTGGGAGCAGACAGGTCACTGGAGACTATGAGTACTTCCCAATGGAGCCGTTACAATGAAGTAGGATACAATGGCAGGATATAACAGATGAAGCAGGAACAATGGCTGGATACAATAGCTGGACAGATGAAACTGGAACAATGGCTGGATACAATAGATGAATAGATGAAGCAGGAACAATGGCTGGATACAATAGCTGGACAGATGAAACAGGAACAATGGCTGGATACAATAGATGAATAGATGAAGCAGGAACAATGGCTGGATACAATAGGGAATGAAAAGGAACAATGGCTGGATACAATAGCTGGACAGATGAAACAGGAACAATGGTGGATACAATAGATGAATAGATGAAGCAGGAACAATGGCTGGATACAAGCCGATGAATAGAGAAGCAGGAACAATGGCTGGATACAATAGCTGGACAGATGAAACAGGAACAATGGCTGGATACAATAGCTGGACAGATGAAACAGGAACATGGCTGGATACAATAGCTGGACAGATGAAACAGGAACAATGGCTGGATACAATAGCTGGACAGATGAAACAGGAACAATGGCTGGATACAATAGCTGGACTCCAGGGAGGCTTAAGTCCTTTAATAATATGTGGCAGTCCAACCACTCATTTTATCACCTGTCATCATCAAAAGGAGATTTCCAGGTCTCCTCAGAATGTGACTAAATGTTGTTCACACTTGTGAGCCAGGGGCCGACATGCAACACACAATTATGTACATTTCGGTGAGTATCTGTAAGGATCTTACCTGCCGTGCTCCCTCGCCGTTCCGGGACTGGTGACGTCGCCAGACATCGGCGCCGTGTTCAGCCTCTGTATCCAGCCATTGTTCTTGTTACTTCAGTCCAGCTATGTATCCAGCCATTGTTCCTGTTACCATCTATCCAGCTATTGTCTCCAGCCATTGTTCCTGTTACCATCGTCCAGCTATTGTATCCAGCCATTGTTCCTGCTTCATCTATTCATCTATTGTATCCAGCCATTGTTCCTGTTTCATCTGTCCAGCTATTGTATCCAGCCAGTGTCCTGTTTCATCGTCCAGCATTGTTACCAGCCATTGTTCTGCTTCACTATTCATCTATTGTATCCAGCCATTGTTCCTGTTTCATCTGTCAGCTTTGTATCCAGCCATTGTTCCTGTTTCATCTGTCCAGCTATTGTATCCAGCCATTGTTCCTGCTTCATCTATTCATCTATTGTATCCAGCCATTGTTCCTGTTTCATCTGTCCAGATTGTGATCCAGCCATTGTTCCTGCTTCATCTATTCATCTATTGTATCCAGCCATGTTCCAGTTCATCGTCCAGCTATTGTATCCAGCCATTGTTCCTGCTTCATCTGTTTATCCAGCCATTGTATCCTACTTCATTGTAACGGCTCCATTGGGAAGTACTCATAGTCTCCAGTGACCTGTTTGCTCCCACTAGTTGCTCTACCCGGCCTACTGTCAGACCTCCTCCTAAAGGTACAGTGAACTTCGTCCCTTCGGGACTCGATTCATTACAGTACGAATAGGCCATGGAAGTACCTGAGGAGACTGCGGCAAGTTTGGGCAAGACTCTTCAGACTATTTCCCTCCGCATGGACGCCCTTGAGCACCAGCAGAATCAACTAGCTCAATTTCTGGACTCCATTTGCTCGGTTATCCCCGGCCCTGCTCCTCCTGATCCTCCTGTTCCCCTAGAGAACCGTTCCCCCAAAGAGCCACGATACCCCTTCTGTGCAGTATGAAGGGGACGCTCAAGCCTGTCGAGGGTTCATTAACCAATGCCTTATACATTTCGAATTGCAACCTTCCCATTTTGTCTCGGACCATGCCAAAGTCGGATATGTCATTGCCTTGTTGGGAGGCAATGCCTTGGCCTGGGCATCCCCCATGTGGGAGAAAAATGACCCAGTTGTTAACGATATCTCCTTATTTCTGGAAACTTTCCGAAAAATCTTTGACACTTCAGGCAGAACTATTGCTGCTTCCTCTCGGTTGATGCAATTGCGACAGGGCTCCCGTTCGGTAGGGCAGTATGCAATTGAATTCCGGACTTTGGCTGCCGAGACTGCCTGGAACAATGAGGCCCGGTTATCAGCCTTTTGGCAGGGCCTGTCTGATCGTATCAAGGACGACTTAGTGTCCCGGGAACTTCCCAAAATGTTGGAAGAAAGGATTTCCATGTATACACGGGTGTATCAGGGAAAGGCACGCGAAAAGTCCAATAACCGTCCTGTTCCTCCCAAATTTGTCCTCGTCCAAAGGACGGGCCTTTGAAACTGCTCCGCCATGGAGGAACCTTTGCAGATTGGGGGTACACACATTTCTGCTGAAGAGAAACTTAGGAGGAGGACTATGGGACTCTGCTGACTGTGCCGCCCAGGGGCACTCGCTAAAGTTTGCCCTTCCAAGCCGGGAAACTGACAACCCTAGACTGAATAAGGTGTCTTTTCTAGGTAAATTCAAATCTCCTTTCCACAAGAATTCTCTCAAATCATTTCCAGCAACCCTCATTTTCAAATCTAAAACCTTCTCTACCCAAGCCTCCTAGACTCTGGAGCAGCCGGTAATTTTATTGATGCCACCTTTGCTTCTCTTCTAGGCATTCCATTATTCCCTACCCATCCCCTCCGAGGGATGGCTATTGACGATCAACCATTATCTACAGAATTTATTTCCATGTCTTCTGCAGAAATTCTTCTTCAAACGATTGGCTTTCATCGTGAATCAATTTCCTTCTTGGTTATACAAGCCCCACGACCCCTCTCATTCTAGGACCCCTTGGCTCCGACTTCTAAACCCCATCATCAACTGGACTAACAACGAACTTGTCTCTTGGAGTCCATCCTGCTTTTCCAGATGTTTTTCCATCCCAAAAGCTCTTGTTCCTCTGTTTCCTGTGAAAACAAAATCTTAATTTTCTGCCTCATCAGTACCTTGACTTTAAGGATGTCTTCGACAAAAAATCTGCTGAAATTCTGCTCCCCATTGATTTGTTGACCGGTACTCTCCACCCCGAGAGTCGCACCTATCCTCTATCTACTGCTGAGACCACCTCTATATAAGATTATATCAAAGAGAACCTGTCTCGGGGCTTCATCAGACCCTCCATTTCTCTGCTGGTGCGGCTTCTTTTTGTGGAAAAGAAGATGGAGGGCTACGTCCATGCATGACTATCGTGGCCTCAATAAAATCACTATCAAGAACCGCTTCCTCTACCTCTCTCTCTGAAATCTCTTGACCAATTAAAAGGGGCTAAAGGATTCTCCAAGCTTGATCTCCATGGAGTCTATAATTTGGTTCACATCCGGGAACGAGATGAGTGGAAAACGGCCTTCAAATACCAGAACTGGACATTATGAATATCTGGTGATGCCCTTTGGTCTCTGTAATGCTCCAGCTGTTTTCCAAGAGATCTCTTAGGTATTTCAGTAGTAGTTTACTTGGATGACATCTTAATCTTCTCTCAAGATCTTTCTTCTCATCGTCGCCATGTACGTCAAGTCTTGTCCTGACTACGAGCCAACCAACTGTACGCTAAACTGGAGAAAGTCTCTTTGAATGCCCGCAAGTACCTTTTCTGGGCTACCTGGTTTCAGCTCAATGCTTCAAGATGGATCCAACCAAAGTCTCAGATATTCTCAACGGACTCTTCCCATTGGCACTAAGACTATCAAACGATTCCTTGGTTTCGACAATTATTATACGCAATTTATTAAAGGGTTTTCTTCATCATTGCTCTATCTTAGCCGTTATCAGAAAAGGAGGCAAACCAGAATCTGGTCTCCGTCCGCCTTGGAAGCCTTCAAGAAGTTAAAAAATTATTTTCTTCAGCCCAAGACTTCTGCTAGTACTTCCCTAGTCTGCCATTCATCATCGAGGTTGACGCCTCTACTTGGAGCAGGTGCCGTCCTTTCCCAAAGGCAAATGAGAGTGATAAACTCACCAAATCTTCCCATAACTAAATATGATATTGGAAATCGAGAACTTCTAGCTATCAAATTCGACTAGAAGAATGGCGACACTTGCTGGAAGGGGCAGTACATCCTATCACCATCCTCACGATCACAAAAATCTTGAATACATCCAAAACCTAAAGAAATTGAATCCTCGTCAAGTCGTTGGGCTCTGTTCTTCTCTCGTTTCAATTTCATCATTTCCTTTCATCCTGGCTCCAATAATAAAAAAGCCGATGCCCTCTCCAGGTCTTTTCGCAGCCGATTCTAATGAAAAAGATAAAAGGTCCCATCATTCCCTCTTCCAAGTCTAGCACTATTACCCCTCAACTTTGCCATCGGATTCTATCTGCTCAGGATTCTGCTTCTGCTGCTTACCCCCTAATAAGACCTTTGTTCCCTCTCCCTTCAGAAAGAAATATTACAACTGACTCATGACTCCAAACAGGCCGGTCACCTAAATCCATAAGACTTTCAATCTTCTTAATCGTTCGTATGGTGGCCCTCCAATGAGAACGGATGTCAAAAACTTGTCGCCGCCTGTTCCATTTGTGCTACTTCCAAACCTCTCATGCTCTTCCTTGTGGACTTCTTAACCTCTGCCGATTCCTTCCCATACTACATGGACCCACCTCTCTATGGACTTTATTTGTGAACTCCCTTTTTCTAAGAAAAATACAGTCATCTGGGTTACTGTAGACCGCTTTAGCAAAATGGCTCATTTTGTTCCTCTTCCTAAGTTGCCCTCCTCTGCTGAACTTGCTCAATTGTTATTTCCCATATTTTTCGCCTGCATGGATTACTGGTTGAATAGTATCCGATCGAGGAACCAATTTTATCTCCAAATTCTGGCAGGCACTTTGCAAGTTAATTGGAATTAAACTTCAATTCATCCGCTTACCATCCTCAGTCTAACGGAGCCGCAGAACGCACCAACCAATGTCTGGAACAATTCTTCGATGCTACATTTCTTATTCTCAAGACAATTGGACTGGTGTTCTACCATGGGTGGAATTTGCCCAAACAATGCCGTCCACTTTCTACCGGAAGATCTCCTTTTTTTTGTGTTTTGGCTTTTTTTTTTCTGGACCAGTTCCTGCAACTAACACACTAGTAGCGAAATGTCAGCCATCTGGCAGGCTACTAAAAACTGTCTTGAAAAATCTGCCCTTGTACAAAAACTGCAGATGATAGACGAAGAGTAAACCTCCATTATATCGGTGGGAGATAAAGTTTGGTTATCAACTCAATAATCTATGTTCCTTCTCCTAAATGGGTCCTAAATTATGGCCATTCCTATTTAGAATTGGTGGTCCTACGATAGATCCCATATGTCACATACATATGCCGAGTATCGACTTCAATGCCACCATCATGAGAATCCCTAATTTTTCCAGTCTCTCTAATCAAGCGTGTTATGAATGATTTTCTTCTCCTCTTCAGTCACCTGATCCTATAATGATCAACGGTCAACAAGAATTTGAGGTGAGAAAGTCTGGATTTAGATTCGTCAGGAGTTCTCTTCAATATTTGGTCCATTGGAAAGGATTTGGACCAGAAGAAAGGTCCTGGGTTAAACATTCAGATTTACATGCACCCCAGTTAATAAAAACCTTTCATAGAAGATTTCCTGACAAACCTGCTTCAAGTGGTCCTGAGGCCCCTGTGGAAGGGGGTGGGTACTGTAAGGATTTTACTGCCGCGCTCCCTCGCCGTTCCGGGACTGGTGACATCGGCTCGTGATGTCACCACGTCTGGACGCCGATCTGTGCGAAGATTCAAATAGGTGCTCGCAGAGGGAGCGAGTGCCTATCGTAGTCCTCGCTACCGGACTGACTGGTTGTCAGCCTAGTAGCGTCCCTTTCCTCCTGTCCAGCTTCTGCCTTTGTTCTGGCTCCCTGTCTTCAGCCATTGTCCTGTTTCTTCCTGTCATCCTCTGTACCAGCTATTGTTCTGTTACTTCAGTCCAGCTATTGATCCAGCCATGTTCCTGTTACCATCATCCAGCTATGTCCCAGCATTGTTCCTGTTACCATCTATCCAGCTATGTTATCCAGCATGTTCTGTTACATCTATCCAGCTATGTACTCAGCATTGTTCCTGTTACCATCTATCCAGCATTGTATCAGCATTGTTCCTATTACTCAGTCCAGATATTGTATCCAGCTATTGTTCCGGTTTCATCTGTCCAGCTATGTATCCAGCCCTTTTTCCTGCTTCATCTATTCATATTGTATCCAGCCATTGTTCCTGTTTCATCTGTCCAGCTATTGTATCCAGCCATTGTTCCTGCTTCATCTATTGTATCCAGCCATTGTTCCTGTTTCATCTGTCCAGCTATTGTATCCAGCCATTGTTCCTGTCATCTATTCATCTATTGTATCCAGCCATTGTTCCAGTTTCATGTGTCCAGCTATTGATCCAGCCATTGTGCCTGCTTCATCTATTCATCTATTTTATCCAGCCATTGTTCCCGCTTCATCTATCATCTATTGTATCCAGCCATTGTTCTGCTGCATCTATTCATCTATTGGATCCAGCCATTGTCCACTTCATCTGTTATATCCTGCCATTGTATCCTATCATGTAATGGCTCCATTGGGAAGTACTTAGTCTCCAGTGACCTGTCTGCTCCCACTATTTGCTCTACCAGCCTGCCAGACCTCCTCCTAAGGTACAGTGAACTTCGTCCCTTCGGACTCGATTCATTACAGTATCTTTTAATGTATGGGCGCTCATTCGTGCCTTGTGATGATCTTACCCGGGCAATCAGCGGATCTTCTATAATGGTGAACCGGTTGGCCTATCGTTTTAAATTTCACTATAGATGCCCTTTATACATTGCTCCAATCCAGACATAAAAAAGGTTATGTATGCTGCCTTATTCCACCTTCCTCTGTGGCTCCGTGTTTGCACACAGTCTGATATTGCTCAGCTCCCCCTCCCCTCTCTGGTATTCCCCCATTATATAATCCGGCTGTGAACCAAACTGCTCATGGCATTAATCCTACTACACTTCATTCTAATCTTGTAAAGAAAAAAAACTTGTTATGTAAGCTTGTAGAAACAAGTATCTCCGTTGTTTGGAGATACTTGCAACACAAGGAGTGGGAGGGAGTGGGGGTGAGTTAGGAGAGGCCCAGTCTGTCTTATCGCAGCCTGATCTCCCTTTGACAGGCAATAAATTGGTGAAAGCTTGGGAGGAGGGGGACTAGTGCTGTTTTTTCTGCTTCATTCTCCTTGCCTTTGTTTTTAACCCAGTATTGCCAAGCATTTTACTGAGCAGGAATGAGTCATTGGGAGACTTGCTGTGAAACTTGTGTTAACCTACACACTACACCGGCATGTTATTAGGGGATTGATTGACAGCTCAAGCAGGAGTGTATTGAAATTTGACTTCTTTAACTTATATATATCAGGACAGAGGAGGAAACTGAAGAAAATAAGGTACTCTGGGGGTTGGGGGGAATTATAAAACAATGAAAGAAAAAAAAATTACATTATCTCACTATAGATGCCTTTAATGTTTGGGCACTCAGTCGGGCTGGGTCAGCAATGCCTGCTGAATGCCCATCTCCCCTGAGTGCCCATGCATTACTGTACTCCATTGTGCATCAGCTATCACATATGTACAAACCTTATATGCCCCATCACATCGATACCATAGCATGGATTCATCTAAAGAAAAGAAAACTACCTTCCACTGTGAGCCCTTACACATTGATCACTTTGAAAACCTAGAACAGTGTCAAGCACATCTACTACTTTAAATACAATATTGTTTTCAGTAAAACATAATCCTGAATTTACGCCGCGAATACCTGATCTATGGTGACTAGAGACAGGAGTGTCTATCTCATTTTAATTCCATAAAAACAGCCATGGACATGTCTTTCTTCAATGATAAACACACATTCCCATTTAGAGGACTTTTCTGTATTCTCAGATTCACATTATGTAAAGAGGATTGGAAAATCTAGAAGCAATATTGTGAACATTTTCCTGCATTTAGCCCCCCCTAGAGGATGTAACTCCATATCAATAGGCCAAACAAACTGGTCTACAGTGTTGTAGGGAATAGATATTTAGCACTTTAACAACCTAATATAGTATGTTAGTAAGCAAAATGGAGACCAATATATTAGATTGGTATGTGGTTATACGCAGGTTATACCTGTTTTGTTAAGAGGATATGTTAACCATTATTGCTATATTTCTAAACATGTGCTATCAAACAAGCTGTCTATGGGTATTTATTGTGAAAACCAATAAAGAATTATTGACGATTCAAGATGCACGGGTGTGTCTATATTGCGTACTCACACAAGAATGTTTGTTGTATAATTCTAGTTTGAATTAGTTGTAAACAACTACTCCAGACAACAATTAAGTTCCACGAATCCATGATTTTTTAAATCTCTTTTTAGTTCAAATCTACTTTATGCTGATAACCCACTCAGCTCTCAATGTTCCTCTTCTAAGGGGTTTTTAAAACTGGGACAGTTACTCAGGAATACACCAGCACAGCGTCAGTCTGTATCATGGCTCCTACACAAGTTCTGCACCTGTAAGTAGTCCATTGTAAAGATTTTGTTTTATATATTTACATACTTGACAGGCTATGTCATACAAAATATAATGGATATCTTCCTAGTCCTGCAGGTAGTAGAGACCCTATTAAACAATGTTTAATAATCATCTAAAACGTTACATAACAGTTAAAACCACTGTATTAATCTGAGTGCTTAAATATTGTGCAAGTACTGTATACTGTTTCAGTGTTGCTGATTGTCAGCTAAAGCCCTGTGTGAGTGTTCCCAAGGGGCCTGGTTTTTCAGCAGTTAGAATGGATTCTACTAGAGTCATCCTTCAGCCTTCTTGAACTTCTTGCTCAGGAATCTATAAACAAAGAGGACTGGATAAGGAAGAGGTGCAAGGACTTATGGCACTCTTGCGTCTTATGACATTCGTCCATGTAAGGAACTATTAGATATAACAAGAAAAGGTATGTGCTGTTTTTTACTCATAAATGGGACTCATTTTCCAAAGGGACATATGATTTGTTCAGAAACAGGGTCTATTCACTTACTAAAAAAGTCACATTTATTGTTCCTAAATACACTTTAATGCTGGCCAAACACCTGGTTGATATTGATCAATAAGATAATAATCCTTTTGACCCAACACGTTTGGTATTGGAAATCTATACCCAACCACTTACTTCTTTACCTGTACCTAATACCTAATAAATTTGTGCAATTTGATAAGCGCCTTAATGGGCTTATGTTCAAAGCTCATTTATGAGGTCATATCATTGTCTTCCTCCTTCCTCCCTCCCACTGGTAATTTGGTTGTAATTCGATGCATTTTTGACATGCATGTATGTCCACTCTGTTGGCACTAAAACATTTTTTGTAACAATGCCAAACATGTATTTTGGGGCAGGACAATCCCAGATATCCATATCACCTAGAAATTTACAGTTATAAACTTGTTAAGGGTTTTCTATTGATGGCTGGCTACTAAAAAATGTTAGATTGTCTTTGGGGGTTGTCTCACTGGCTCCCAATGTCAAAATAATCTGAAGAATGTGTTTTTAAAAAAAAAAAAAAAAAACTTAAAATTAATTTGCATTGGGACCTCAACTATGAACTAGGGGTAAGGGTCTCAGTGAAAACTGACTTGTAGAATAATAAGGATATTTTGCATAATTTTTTAGATAATGCTGTTAAACCTTTATCTTTATGTTTTCAGGTCTCTCAGATTGGAGTGGTGACCTGCCCATGTGATAGCCCCTTGTCTTTACGTTGGGTGTTTCACAACTTGCCCAGTATGATAATAAGCCCAGCTCGGCAGAGGGACAACTTGCACTTCAGTATGCCAAACTCAGCTTTAAAGCCAGTATTGATCTGGAGAATAAGCCATCTAAGGGATCTCCTCCTATCGAATTAACAAGTAAAATCATTAGAATTATTGTTTTTTAAGCAACAGTTTTTATTTACTTTCCAGGTAGGAAAGGTACTGTTACCTGTTACATAGCACTTAACCTCAATCAATCCAAATTCAACCACTTCCTTCTGTAATTTAGAACTCACACAGACGCTCTACCAGGTGAACATCAGCTACTTGCATCTTATTTACATTCCAAGAAATTTAAATTTTTCATGGAAACAATAAATAATAAAAACTAATTAATCTGATGAAATGTAGAAAGTGTTCCCACACTTAACAATGTTATTGGCTCCTCCTGCATAGTAAAGGGAGCCGCTAACAGTGCAACAGAAAATTTCTATGTGGTCCAATAGGTCTGGTGCGGATGGCAGTAATCTGTCTATTGTTTGTGCCAACATGTTCTGATATTTACATTCCATGGGTATGGGTAGATAAAAAAAACAATTTCAAATTGAATTTACTAATCGAGGTAGCCAATTATTTATCCTGTATGTTGTCTATAATGTCTATATATCTTTATCTTAATAACGTTAGGTCAGGGATGGTGCGCAGTGGAAGGCTGAAGAGGAAAGAAAAAAAACAGGAAAAGAAGCCACAGATTCTATTAAAGACAAATCAACAACCCCATCAGCTGTAAAACTGCAGGGAGTGGCTAAAGGAAGAGGAGGAGCCCCAAAATCAAGGCACCAGTCACATCATCAAAACATTACCCATTACTAAGAAAGGAATTACTGTTTCAATGTTGGGAAACTTCCCCAAAGCAGGTTCCATTAGCCGGGCAGGTATGTAAAAATACACAGCATGGCACAGTACACACATGTAAGCACAGTGCACACACACACACAAATTCATAGCTTTAAAGGGGAACTTAAGTTCCAGACATTGCCCCAATAGAAAAGGCACATTCACAAGCATGCAAAAAACTGTGTTTCTCCTTATCCTTGCTGTGGATGCTGGATGATTTAAGAAATAACCTGTGGGTCTAGGGGTCAGCTCCCAAAATTCACCTTATCTGAGAACACCCAGCTAAGTGTACGCTGTACACATCACAGGAAGCTGAAACCTCTCTTTCGGATGCTGACAGCCAATCAAGTTACCCAGGGCCACCTCCTTATTGAAGCAGAGTGAAGCACATTACAGAGCGGCACCCTGTAGGGAGGGCGGCTGTTTAGATTCCAGAAAAAAAATTGCATTGTACTTGCAGGCAGGGTTGGACTGGCTCCCGGAGTAGTCCCCGGTAGGCCCAGCCTTAGTGGGCCTTTCTCGAACATCCCATGCTACTAGCTTTGCTCTTGGCATCCAGGGTTTCTCTCTCTTCCGACGTTGTGTCACGTTTGGACAAGAGTGCACCTCCAACTTTATTTCTTGCTGTACTACAGAAAAGGGGTTTTGTACCTAGGGGGAGGGAGAGCAAAACGGGAGGGGGGGGAGGGCTGCACTGAGCACGTGCAAATTCTCCTGGAGGAGAGACAGGAGGCAGAGTCAATTTTCTGGACTTTGGAGGGACAATACAGGAGAACCATTTGGAGCAGGGATGTAAGGTAAGTATTTTTCTACACTACACAGTGGGACCAGTAGTGGGTTAAAATATAGTTTTGGGAGTGGACATGCCCTTTAAAGGGTCCAGGCAGGTTTTATAGATCAAAACCAGTGAAAATTGAAAGGGGTTTAATGCCTGACTCAAGGTGATTTATGATTACATTAAGAACATCAGGATGGACCCTTGAGTCATTAGACTTTCAACACAGTAGGCTATTGGGCTACAAAAGGTATTGGTTTTAAGCTGGTCCATTTACATATTTGGCCACACTGCATATTAAGGTAATTCAATTAAACAACAAAAGTGATCTTAATTTGAACCGATTGTGTAATGTCAACGTGTCTGTTAATACCTATTCAACAAAATGAAGGTGATCGGTGACATTCCTTATGCAATTCTGGAAGCCTGGTAGATCAAATTTGCATGCCCATTGCTAGAACATCGCTTTAAAAGTAATAATAATTCTATATAATTTTATTACAATAATATTTTATAGCTTCTTATTCTATTACTTCAACAACACCCAAGTGAATTAACATATAAATTGCTTCTAGATCAGCATTTCACACATTTTGACATGGTTCTTTTCTGCAGAGCTTCCTTAATAAAATTGACTGACCTTTCTGGTAATGTAAAAAGGTCAGTGATCATTTTCTCCAGTCCTTGATGAAGATAAAAAACCATTTCCTGTTTTCTTGAGCCTGGTTCATTATCTTGTTCCAGAAGAGCTAAACCGGCATAGCACCTATGAGTAGAAACACAGAAACAATAGCTAAAATTAAGATAATCCTGAGAAGACTAGAAGGGAGATGTAATATCCAGCACTAACAGGAAAATAAGTGCAAAACTCAAGCTAAATTATGTACTTTATGCTTAGCGAGGGTTTTGCACTCGTATTGCACTTTCTGCAAAACTTTGCAAGATTTTTTGATGCATGCAATAACTTGTGAGGGTTTTTCCGTCACTTTTTTTTTTTTGCACAAAAATTACCGCCTTTTCGATTGTTGCCCTGCAAAAGTTGTTTTTTAAAGCACTGTCGGGAACCAGTGCAGGTATGTAGGTTGCGATTGCGAAATCTATTGCATCTCCCCCTAGTAGGGAGATGCAATAAATTTCCCTATCAGAACTTACCTGCATATGTTCTCGCAATGCATTCACCACTTTGTGACTGTTATTACATCGTGTGAATGAGAACAGTAAGTTGCGTTCTTTTGCACGCCTTTAGTAGACTTTCATTTTCTTGCAGAAAACAATCACAAAAATAATTTATTGCTTTGATTGCACTGTGCTATTTCCAAAAGTCTTTTAAGATAATCTTTGGAATTCTGTATGTTTTTTCTCCGTGGTATTAGTTATTGCATTTCTACATAGAAGCCTTTTAAAAATGCGCTGCACCACCCTACACAATATTTGTAGCTTAAATGAAGCTTTGATACATTTTTTCTTATTACTTAACCTTGTAATGGCAGATGTTGGTTGAAGTGCCAAAGCATTATATAGGAATACCAGGGCCTCTTTGTTTTTTCTTTGGATCAGCAAATTTCTGCCAACATGGAAATGGTATTGCCAATTATCAGGGTCCAGAATGAGAGCATCTTGGTATTTCAGCAATGACTGAGTTAATACATTCTCTTCATCTACTGAAAATGTTGTGGCCTTTCAAAATATAACAAAAAGAAAACTTCAAAGTGGATGATTTTAATAATATAAACCAGTTGGGTTCAATGATTAGTAGGCAGTGAGAAAATACATGAATATAATGCCCCTTAGGGCTAGGCCCCACTGCTGCGCTTTTTTGCGTTTGCGATTGCGCGTGCGTTTTTTCATATCATTGAAAACGTGGCAATGCACTTTAACGTGCGTTGCGATTGTGATTTGCGTTCCGCATTTTAAATCGCAATCGCATGCATTTTTCAATAGTTAATGAAAAAACGCATGCGCAATGCAACGAAATCGCACATGAAATCGCATGCAATTCCATTTGCGATTGCGTTTGCGTTGCAGTGTGCCGTGCCCTTATTGTCATCATGTTGCTATAGATTTGGAAACAGAAACATTACAAAGTATTATAATGGGAAAAAAAGGTTTTCAAAAAGAATTACAATAAATAAAAAAAGTGGAGAAAATTGGTATAGTCAAAACTATATAGCGTATTTGACAGAATCAGTATGTTTTAAAGGTTAAACTTAAACACCCACACCCCAAAAACACTGTATTTAAAAAAAAAAAAAATACTATGATGGGGCCCCTATCCGTGCTTCATCCACAGTGGTTTTCTGGGAGGAGGCTATATCTATCCTCTATCATAGGAAAAATAAGAGAATGTGGCCACCGTTCCAGGTTCCAACTTCCAGGCCCCCCTGCGGTTGCTCCCCCTGCTCCCCTGGTAGTTACGCCCCAGGAAGTAAATGATACATCATTTATTATCCTAAAAATGTATGCAGAAACATGCTCTGCTGGAAGCACACATTCCCTTAGATAGCATGTCTGATGAAGGGGGAGGAGCCCCCCGAAACGTTGTGCGTATTATGTTGATTGTTCAATAAAATTTCTTCACGTTCAAATTGTGTGCGATTCTTCAAAATTGCTTTTACTACCTTAGATAGCATGTCCCCTGGCTTGGCAGCCCAGGGGAATGGGCAGGATGAAGTAAATTGGCAGCTTATTCTAATTATATGCTGTACTCCTAGGGATGAGAGAAAAAAAAATTGTATCCTCAAAACACAGACTTCTATAACAGTTGCATAGCGTATCCCTGAATGGAGATATTCATCTTCTTCCTCAATTGTTCCGGTCCTCATCCTGGTCTATCCAGGTAGAAGCCATTAGTCAACCCTGTATCTCCGGATACCCAAGCTTGTGAAGGATTTACAAAGTTGTTAGAGAATTTGTGAAGGTTTAGGAATAGGTTCGGCATTCAGCACTGCCAGAGATGCAGGCAAGTAGGTTTTGGGGGGTCCTCAATGTATGTATAACTTTGAGTGTGGGGGGTGGATATGCCTTTTTTACACGCCAGAGGTATCCGTTTAATTACATATAATAATCGTTATTATGTTATAATGCTTTATATGTACTATGGACTTTTTGCACATTAAAGGCAAATTACAAACAGAAACAAATAGCAAATGCTAGGGCAAAAATTAATTTACAAATGGAAAATAAAGCAAATGCAATCAACAGAATAATATGGTAAGGGGCATGGTCAGACTGTCCTACTGGAACATTCAATCTAAAAGTTTATTGACTTTGTTCAAGCCCAAGAAAATGACCATAAACCCTATTGCAATATTACATTGGGAAGCATGGAAAGACTTATTTAAGTAGTAAAGCATGCCATAGATAGGGTTGATTTTTCAATTGGATGGACCATTCGTTCAAAGCTGTAAAAAAATCTGTTTTGTCTTTTCGAGTGGTCGATAGAAAATTAGACAGATAATATTCTGTCTATCCCATCTGCTAGTGCACATCTTCAGCAGAGTTAAAGCTGAAATCTGTTGAAGATTGACAGTGCAAGATGGATGAAATCTGATCAGGCGGAATCTATCCAGCATGTGACACGCTTAACAGTTGTTACTTCATCTCCATTGTGTCCATATGACACCACTTAAGAGAAAAAACAAGCCTATTCCCTTTATTAAACTGTTTGCGCTGTTCTTCCATCATGAAGGTGGATCTGTAGGTCACTTGACAAAAGGTGACAAATTCTCTAGATTTTGAATATCTACTATGGGAGGTAGGGTGTATAGTGGGTACGCCTGACTGCTGCTAATTATACTGTTAAAATGTTATGCAAAGACTTTATCTTGCCTGACAGTCCGGGGAACAGTATTACACAGTGATCTCTCTTTTATTTATTTACAGTATCTGGGTTTATTTATTACAAATTTTTAATAAAATAATAAAGTTTTTAAAAAATTTCTGCAGACAGTTTTGTATTATAGTGAATATCTTTGCCCCATTGTTGGGTCTATTTTTTTTTTTTACTTTGTTTATGGCTCTGTACTTATCTTGCCCTTGCTAACATGGATTGACTTAGTATAGACATGACATGCCTAGTTGGCTTTTCCAAATTTTATCAGCTTTGCAGTTCCACTGCTTGTTTTCAACATAAGCCTGGGTACACACAAGGGGACCATTTGTCCCAACCGAGCATTTGCTATGAGCAAGCGCTCATCCGGGAAAAATGTCTGCCGGTCGCAGCAATAGTGGCCGTGGCCTTTAGTTTGCACGTCCGATCGTGCAGTGCCATAGGAAGCCACACGATCAACGTGATTTACCGACACGTCCAATCCAGGAGAACGGGCGTCCAACAAGATTTTTTTTGCCCCAATCGACCAATACACTGAAGTATCGGCCAAATGGGTAGGGAACCCAGCCTTAAACTTATGGGAATGGCTAATGTTGATCTTGTAAAATTTAGCCACTACACTTCCCAGTGCCATCTGTGTGGGGGCAGGGTTTATTCCTACTTCCTGTTCTTTAAAATTCTTGATCACATGTGGTTGTAAAGTTGGCGCGGCACTACTAAATCCTTTTGCAGTATCTTTTTGTGTGCCTCAGTAAATCTTAGAATGAGTGAATTGGTATTGAGTGCCAGGAAGGGAGCACCCAGAGACCAGAATCCTTTTGCATTCCTGCCAAGAGACCATCAAGATTCTGTTTCTGAATTTAGAAGCCTATCAGTATTCTACTTCTAAATTAGGAGTAGGAAGTGGGTTATACAATTCTAGATGAATTTTAATAAGCTAGCATCAAATACCAGAAACTTTCCTGCAGCTACTTAACAGGGGAGGAGCAGAGTCATAGAGTATTCCAGTGCTGATCATTATCAGCATAAAGACTCTAGGTAGTAAAACTGCATGTTTTATAATCAAAGCCACATGGTAAGATATTTCAGGCCGCCCAACAGATAGTGCCGTGTATTGGTTGGTCATCCGGAAATATCTGATGGTGTGGGGTGGCCGGCCACGACCGAACTTGGTCGATATGGACGAACAGGCAATCAGGAATGTCGGTAAATCACAGCAGATCGCGCAGTTCCCTATGGGACTGCATGGTTGGCTGCGGCCACTATTGGTCATTTGTCTCGGCCGAGCGCTCGCTCGGGACAAAAACTTGTCCGGTGTGTACCCCGCCTAAGGTAGCCATTTAAAATGTACAAGGTTGCAAATACAGCAACTTGATAGTTAATGTTAATGCTTTATTACTAAGTGACATTAGCAATGTATTTTAATTCTCACTTTAATATTCAGTCAACCTTACTGTATGTTACTCTTAACATTAGTAACATCCAAGTATTTATATAAAGTTTCATTCTTAATTGTATTTTTGGCAAAGTTTAGTTTCAATCAAGCGTTCCCTAACATATTCACTAATCAGCACTTGATGAAATTTTACTCTCAAAGCAAATCCACTGACCTGGCAGTAACAACATCATGCAGAGAACCTCCAGGGATGCTCAGCACAAAATGTGAAACATAAAACACATTGATGTAAATTTCTTACAGGATCGATACAGTACACAGTTGTTCAACCCCTGAGAGACTTAGAGAGACCAGCTTCTACAAATCTACTGAAAATAAATCAAAGTCTTCTAAAGATTTGTGACTTGGACTATTAAGAAAACGTAGCCACACAAAGATAAATATTCCAGCATCTAACCTAAACATCCTCCAGATTTTATCACACGGTGCTTCAATATATTACAGAGGAAATTCTCAATTAAAAGATAAAGCAAGCAAAACTATAAATAAATCTGAACGTATTTCATAATTCCTAATTAAAGGTGCACATACATGCAGCGATCGTAGGATACTTAAATTTCAAATGAACGTTGGACCATGTATGACTGATCGTATGATTTTCATATGAATTTCTTCCCTATTAAACACATTCAAAAAATTTCAGCCATGATCATAAATTCAGTATTAATGTGTTTAAGGGTCCCTTAACAGAAAGTTTGTATCTCATTGTGGAGAAATCTTTGCATTTCAATGATCAGGATTCAAGCTTTTTCTTGTTAGGTCACAGGCCCAGAAACACAGTTACACATGATCACTGAATTCTTTAGCCCTCCCTCTGAGACAGTCGGGTAACTACTGGATGACCTACCAGTGAGATTTCAGTAATCAGGACCAAGAAGGAAAAAGCCAGTTGTTAAGGTATCATACATTATGGAAAATATTCAGGCTCATTTCGTTTTTTAGCTTTAGTTCTCATTAAAAGTAAAAAGTAATATTTAAGCTACATTCACACAACTGCCAGCTTGTCTTTCTCTAGCAGTAACCAGGTAGCTTCTGTTGGTGAAATGTAAGTTGTTGGGTTTTTTTTCCCATATAACGGTTAGGAAACCAGAAACCATTTTTGTAGATATTTTATTATATCTTTTCATGGGACAATACTGAAGTTATGACACTTTGGTGCAATGTTCAGTGGCCCTTGTGTAGATGTATAACACTGTAAATTGCTGTCCCTTCAAAATAACTCAACACACAGCCATTAATGTATAAACCACTGGCATCAAAAGTGAGTGCACCTCTATGTGAAAAATTTACAAATTGCACATGACCTGGTGCCATGTTACTTGTTACTGTTACAAGGTCTCAGGTATGAATGGGGAGCAGGAGTGTTAAATTTGGCATTATCGCTCACACTCATTCATACCGGTTACTGGAAGTTGAACATGGTATCTCACGATAAAGAAAATTCTGAGGATCTGAAAAAAAATATGTTGCTCTACATAAAGATGGCCTAGGCTATAACAAGATTGCCAACACCCTGAAACTGAGAGCTGCAGCATGGTAGCCAAGACCATACAGCGGTTTAACAGGACAGGTTGCACTCAGAACAGGCCTCTCCATGTCCGACCAAATAAGTTGAGTGCATGTCGAAACCCCCCCCACCTCTATTCAAGCTTGGTTTCTTTATTTTCACATAAATTGCCTCCTTGACACCTCTCTTGAACCAGTCCTGTTCCTTTGAAAGGATGTTGACATTACAATCTTGTCCTTTTTTCAGTCCAGCCCCAAAATGAAAACTTACATTAAGTATGCAGACAGGGATACTGTGTTTTTTGAAAATTCTTAAGTCTTAATTTCTTGGAGACCCCTGCTACATATGGGATGACAATCTTCTTCCTCCTGTCTTGCTTCTCCCCTTCACTGTTGGTATTTGTGTTCTTTTCTTTCCTTCTAATTCTTTTGACAAGGGCCCAGTCTGGATATCCACAAGTTTTAAGGGCTCCTCTGAGATGTTTTTTTTTTTTTTTTACCCTTTGCCTCTGTGCTAGTGGGGATGTTCTCAGCTCTGTGTTGCAGGGTTCTGATGACACCCAGCTTGTGATCTAAAGGGAGTCAAACATCAAATACTGATCTCTATGGGTTGGTTTTCTGTAAACCTCTACTTCCAGTTTACTATTTTACCTGACTTCTACAAAGCATTCCAAGAAAGCCAGTTTGTTGTTTTGTACCTCTTACCTTGTAAATTTGATGTTCTAGTCTACAGCATTGATGTGTTCTGTGAAGGCTTGTACTTCCTTCTGGTGGATCTTTTTAACCCAGGTGTCACCTGGGTACAAAACAACAAACTGACTTTCTTCGACTGCTTGGTAGAAGTCAGGGTTAAAATGTAAACTGGAAGTAGAGGTTTACAGAAAACCAACCCACACAGATCAGTATTTGATGTTTCACCACCCTTTAGATCACAAGCTGGGTGTCATCAGTGTATCAACACACTTGATTAAGGACTACTCAGTCCGAAACATGTTGTGTGTTTCGCTCCAATAAAGAGCACCATTTGCAACTAAAATTGTGTTGTGTACTAAGACCTCTCTGCATGCTGCACTACATCCTTCTTTTTTTCCAGGGTACATAATTGCCAACTGATTCTTGTACAAGTCATTCTGAATTGAGAAAAACAGTTGGATGACTAGGGAAGCGTCTTCAAGAACTAAACTTTAAGTCCAGTTGATCTAACTGAATACAACAGATGTTCACCAGCTATGTGATGTCTGCATGGAGGAGTTGAAGAGAATTACAATGGCAACTTATGAAGCTCTAGTTAACGCCATGCCCAAGAGAGTTAAGGCAGTGCTGGAAAATGATGGAAGCCACACAAAATATTAAAACTTTGGGCACAATTTGGCCATTTTTCACTTAGTTCTCACTTTTGTGGTTTATACATGTTTTTATACAAGCTATACAATGACTACTTTGTATCAAAGTGTCATATCTTCAGTATTGTCCCATGAAAAGATAATAAAATATACTAATTTTTGTACAATAAAATATATGTTAATGCTGAATATATTTACTGATCCAGGTTCCTACCATCCTAATAGTAAGAGTGCATCACACAATACTTCCTGTTTGTTTATAATATAAGGGATAATACACAACTTACAGTGTAATATAAGGATATTACGCCACTGTCCATGACCATATAGAAGCACAAAGCCCCAGGCAGAGCGCTTTTATACAGGGCATGAAACTCTGAGGTGAAGTAAACCCATATATTACACTGTAGGTAGTGTATTATTTCTTATAATACATAAGGCCAGCTAAACGAAACAAAACAGAGCAGACACACTCTACCCCTACCCTTCCACTGTCTCTCCCCCTCCCTGTATTAGTCATATAGGAATCCCTGTTTAGTGTTTAAATAGTTAATTACCGTTCCTATTATAAAAAGAGAAAGAAGGCATGAACATTGTCTGTCAACAATAAACAGGGCTTCCTATATAAATGACTAATACAGGAAGGGGGAGAGTGGGGAAGGGGAGGGGCAGTGGGATACAGGAAGTCACTCAGTGACATCACTGAGTGATTGTAATATAAATTCTCGACACTGCTCCTTCCCATTTTAAACGCCTAGCCTTATGTATTCTAACAATTTTTTGATATAGCTTATAGCATTATTGTTTTTAATCAGAAATCCTTGGAGCAGAATCATGTTTAATGGTATCCAATTTTTGTGTGTGCTCTATTTTCTGGTATAATTACAAACTACCTGCTGTGTAAACAGAATGACACAATTTTTAGTCTCTTCTATGTAAAGATCCATTATATTGTTAAGACAATGTGAAAGTACCCCAATATCCCCTGTTTGTTCCATTCATAGCTGTAAAGGTGACACTTCCAGGGCTGGGACAATAGTAAAAAAACATTAATAGTCTCACCTTTCCAGCTTGTTTTGACTTCCAAGCATAGAGGTTCTGGATGTAATCAGCTCTGCTTGACTGACCATGTTCTTTAAGCTGATTATATTCTAAATCTAATGCTTTTAACTGCTGCTCTATACTTGGCTGAGCAGGAAAACCATGAAGCTTGCAGATGGCTTGGATTTCTTCATCTTTTCCTGTAGCCTTTGCATTGCAATACTCTGGGGTATCTTCTTCAGTCTGAAACCAAAAAAAAAAATCCAAATAAATAAGGTTTTTTTTACTTTTACATTATGTACTGAACGTGTGAAATTAGATGACAAAGATGTAATTTCCAGTTTCATCTACCCTACCTTTTTGTTTTTTAAAACACAATTTAGGTCAGAGGTTTAGTGCCTACCCAGAAAGTGCTGTAAACACATAAAATACTATTATATAAAAAAACATCAGAGTTCCAAAATATGATGGATACCATGAGCAGATTTAAAGGAATACACTGGGCTGTTTTAATACGTAGATCAACAGTGTGGTGGTCTGAGACAACTAGGACTAAAAATAAAGACTAGAAAAGAAAGAAATATAATACTAGGAATATACAAAAACAGTTAAGGGGCAAGTCCACCCCAAAAACTATAATTTGATATGTTATTGGCCCCCTCCATATATGATATTTGATATGTTATAAGCCACCCTCCATTAAAATCCGTTCAGTCAAACTGCAGATCTTACGTTTTTGCAGCTTGCTTTTTGCAGACCAGGAACATCTCATCTGTAATCCAAGCTGGCTGACGTCACCTCAACCCTTGCCTTTTCCGTGCCTGCAGCCTTCCTTGGCGCCTCCCCCCCTCCAACCAGCCGGATCCATCCTCAGTTTCCCTGCATCCTATCGACAAATCCTTTCAGGGGATGTTAGATGACACTTGCCCAGACAAAAACGCATTGTTATATTTTAAAAAAAATAATCCTATCTATACTTAGAGCCCTTCGTTCCCGTGGTGCTCTTCGTTCCCGTGGCGTCTGTGCCAATCACAGATTGTATAATTAGATGCCCATGCTAAATCAGGCATATCTTTTAGATCACGCTCTCCCTAAAGCAACTCATACACGGGATCGTCATTTCAAACAATTTCCACATTGATCGCTCTAAATGTCAAAACCCGTTTTCCACCGACCCCATCCTCTGTCCCAAGATGAGGACAGAAGCTGAAATCTGCAGAAAGATTGAGGCCTCAATGTGGGGCACTCGGTTCTTCTGAATGGATTTCAGATCTTTGCCCTCAAACAGAATTCTGATAGGAAGAACGTCTGTCTGTGTATGGCTAGCTTAATAAAAAACTGACAGTTTTTTTCCTAATTTTGCATTGCTGAATCTCTGTATAGAAGCTATTTTAAAAGGCATAAAGGGGGAGTCACAATATGGGCCTTTTCCGTCTAGAACCCACGTTAACCCGAAGAAATTTCGGGTTAACGTAGGTTTTAGACAGATTTTAGAGCACAGCGCCATTTCCAAATGTTTTTGGAAATAGCGCCGTGCTACAGATGCAAAACCCCTACCATTAAGTTTTGCGCTACATAGCGCGACACTTAACGGCACTGGGTGGGAGGCGTTAAACCCACGCTCTTACCTTAGCCCGATCCCGCGATGCAATAACTGATGTAATCTCATTTACGTCAGTTATTGAATCGCGGGATCGGGCAAAGGTAAGTAACACGGCGCCCGGAATTGGATCTCCCCCAAAGTGTATTGTTTAAAGTCTAGTCAGGAAGAAATGTGTTTAAAGGGTATCTCCACTGTTAAAAGTTACCTGGGTTGTAAGAATAGATATGTGTAAGGTGGAAATGTACCTGCAGTATCTTGTGTCATTGAGTAGTAGTTTAGAAGAAATCTTTCAGTGACTGCCTGCCTGGGAAATGTCCGATGCGCGTGTTCCTTTAGTGCATGCGCAGAACGTGTGAGGATCCGTCGGGACTGCTGTGTGATCCGACTGGTTGGGTTGTTTCTATACACACACACACACACACACACACACTCACACACACCAGCTTGCTGAGTTCACTAATTAATGAAGGAGTAATCAAGTACTACCCTTTTCTGTCTCCCAATACACCCTCTCACATCTGCTTGTGTTTCTCTCCCACCCCCTTCCAAACCAGATTGCCTCATATTCCTAGCATCCCCTATAAAATTAACCTTAGATCACTTTTTCAACCACTCCTCTCAGATATTTATTAAAAACAAACAACAAGTTCCCCCTGCCTTTGTTACAGTATTGTGGAGAGAGGGTTTTAACTTTTCCTCCCCTGTCTCTCTTTGCCTGATCAGCTGGAGAGTCAGGGAGGAAAGGATTTCTTTACTGTAGCTAAGTGGGTGTGTCTGCTACCATGATGATGCACATTAAGTGACAGCACCCCCAGCACAGGGGAAGACACACCCCCAGGAGCTAGCACAACTTTCCCATGCTGCGGCAAACAAACAAAGGGGAATTCTGAAAAAAAGGTAGGAGGATGCTTTTTCCTCAGTGGAGATACCCTTTAAGACACTCAAATAGTGTATGCCACGTGTTATTATTATATTAGCTACAGCTAGTCTCTTCATTGGTAATCTAAAGAACAACAAAGGTGCTAAAGATTAAAGAAACCTGTGTTTTGATCACTTCTGAGATCATGACAGATAATCTTTGCAGACTGGAAGAATCCTCTTTATTAATTTTTTTATTGTGTATATGTAATAACATTACTATCTTTTCAAACTGCAAAGAGGAATATGTGATCCTGGCTAACTACCTCCAAGTATCCACTGTCAAATGTGGTTTTTTTTTCAGTGTTCTTGCTTACCTTCCGACATTCAAGGTCTTATTGTGAATGTGACTTTGCTGTGATGTTCAGAACAGAATGTGCTTCATTGAAAACAAATGCTTTTGAGTTTTTTGGTTTGGCTACTGTCGGCTACATTTTTCTATTCACAGCAACCTAGTTGAAATATTACATTTACTGTCCATTCTACAGTACACTGATTGGTTAGCCAGAAGACCAACACAAATGCAGACATCCTAAATGTTCCTATTCATAAATTATAAACAGTGTTAGGACAAAAGATGTCAGTTGGGAGTTATTACTGGCTGATAAAAAAGAAATGAAGACACTAAGCCACGTCAGACTGGGGCCAGATGGGATATTTTGCCCATCCAGTATTTTTTGGCTTTTACCTTTTTAGGCTTTTCAGTCTCTGATAAAATAGAAATTAAAAACATCTGTTTGTGAATTCTTTATTTTATTTAGGGAAATGGTACAACCCCAATCTAACCCCCCCACCCCTTCGACATACCGTGCCAGTCTTGCTCTGCCCCATTTCAGAATCTGGGACTCTGTCTTGCAGAGAGGTTTTTCCACTGGTTAGACTGAGAGGGGATGGAGCTAGACTGGCTCCATGAGCTGGGCTTTCAAGGCATAGTATTTACATATGAAAAAACAAATACTGATGAATCATAGGATATGGAGTCCAATAAATACAGGAATTGCGGCGTATAGTTGAAATAAATGTATCCTATTTATTAAAGGGTAAGTCATATTAATTCAAATATAGAAGCTTTAACGGAAACAGGTTATTCCTGAGAAAATGAAATTTCTTTGAAAATAATGAGAATGTTATTAAAGGAAAAATTCTGAGCTATTTATAAAGAGGATGTGGGAGTGTTTTCTACTACCGCACTGCCTACCTAGCAAATTTACAGGGAGATGCAATATCTATAATAACAGGAAAATAACCGCTAAATTCACACTAACCTATGTACTAACAGGTTAGCGAACGTTTTGCACTGCCTGCGCCATGTCCAATTTTTTTTCTTTGCACAGCGCAAGCGAGGCAATAGATTTTGCACCATTTTTTGCGCTATTTTTTTGCATGAAAATTAACGCCTTTTCAATTGTGTCTTTAAAGCCGTGCAAAATCTCACAACTAACCGCTAGCAACCAAGTGCATGTAGGTTGCAAATGCGAAATTTATTGCATCTCCCCCATAGATTTTAATTTAAAATGAAATGATAGATACCCTTTAAAGAATCAGTAAACCTGGTAGACTGATCATTTACAAATATAATTGTATGAAAATGTATTGTGAACAGTTTTACATCATTCCTACAAAGGCCGGAATCCTGGCTAGGTAGACGATTAAGTAGGATTGTAGAATGTCTTTATTTCAGGGGGAACTAAAGTCTCCCGACAACATTGTTCCAATAGACAGACCACAGAAACAACACACAAGCTGTGTCTCACCTCTCCCTTGTCTGTATCTGCTGAATGGCTAATGAAATGAAAGGACAACTATACTCATCTTATCCACTGTCCCCCGATGTTTAGTACCCAGGGTGAGGACCTAAACCACCAAGTCCTCACCGCTGGATTTGCTTCTCATTGACCTGTATGAAGAATGTGGAAGTGGAGTCGGAGCCACGAAGGAAACTTAAGTAAGTATTGCAGAAGATAGAAAGCAAACACAGAGGTGAGGACCTGGCTGTTTAGGTCCTCACCCTGGATACTCCTAACTGCCAGGTCTGGTGGAACTTGTTGGAGGTGAGTATATTTATCCTTTAATCTGTGTGTACTTGGGGCATTTCTAGGGTTTGTTGCCCCTATCACCACCAGGGCCAGGTGGGTGTCACTTCCTGAAATGGTTGTGGATAAACATTTGGTCATTTCATATCACTGAGCTATAGAAACATTTCCTTAAATAGACATTTATGTACACCATAATTCCTGTAGAAAAAGTTTTTTTCCCCAAAAAAGATTTGTAAGCCTGCCACCACGTTCAGCAGGGCCCTAACTAACCTAGAATAACCTAGTTGCCCTCATGCCCAGCTCACACAGACAGGCACATTTAAGATGCCCTCATGCCCAACCCACACTAATCTGTACATATAAGATGCCCTCATGCCCAGCTCACAGAAATGGTAAATATAGGGTGCCTTTATGTCCAGCTCACAAAGGCAGGTAACAAATAAGATGTCCCCTTTCCAAGCTCACACAGTCAGGTACATATAAGATGCTCTGATCTCCATTAGTACATGTAGAAACTTTATCATTTGCTAGGAACATAATGGAAACAAAAAAAGTACGTTTAAAGGGTAACTGTGGTCTCGAATTCTTCCAAACTAGTAAGGATTGTATAAAAAGGATTGTATAAAAAGACTTCTATCATACCTTCAAAATAAAATCTCTAGATAAAATTGGTGAGAAGTTTTTGCTGGAAACGTTCAGCAATATTGCTTCCTGCTTGAACACTTCCTGTTTTTAGCCATGTGACTACATTGTAGTCATGTGACCAGCCTCTGCCTGCATTAATAGGCTCCCCATGTCAACTGTCAATTTCCACCCCAGATACTTCCTGTTTTCCCCTAGCATTTAGTCGTAACTGAGCATGCTTCTCCCCTGAGGCGGATGGTTGGGGCAAAGGTCTGGTGATGCCACACAACCTACTGGAAGCAGGAAATTTGAACATTCACCACAATGTAATTTCTCACAGGCTGCAGCCAGAAATGTGATTGTCTGCTCATTTTAAAGGAAATACTGCAGGCTTTCATTGAACCCTAACTTGTTTTGAGACCACAGTTGCCCTTTAATTAGAACCCATGACCGCATGCGCTATGTATTTCTAAATCATGCATTTAGACAGATGAGCCACCACAGCATTTTCAAAGAATATAGATACATTTAGAAAGGAATAGAATTTAAAAAATATCAGTAAAATTAGCTTACTTTTTTGTACTTTTTCACACTGTCTGGAAAATAAACTGCACTGTCTGGTAAATAAAAAGACTGCAACTTACTAGAGACAAATCTTACAATATATAGGTGTTCTGGAGAGAACACACATTAGGATGAAGTGTTTAGTTCTCCCTTAACCTTTACTACTATTTTAACATGGATGTTATTTTCTTGATTTTTTTTGTATCTATATCTCAAAGGTATCGCGTATCAAATAATAAGTCAAATTAAACTGGACAGTTTTAGTAATTGAAGACAAATGATGAACAGAGGAAACCCCTTGATTGAGTGTTGAGACATCTTCAATTACTATACAAATCAAGTTGAATTTGACTTAATTCTTTTCAATGTTTTTTATGCAATTCTAGTTTAAGTTCTGTACTTGCACTGACAAGTTCTAGTCAGTACTAATCATTACCTTTTAGAGATCTGAACTATACTGTAACACTTAATGCTCATACACACACACAATGTGTGCAACGAGCCATGACCCCCGACCGCTACCCGCGGCAAACGGCCGTTTCGACTGAGAATCGTCCATGTATGCATTCGGTTGGGGGTCGTTCGTTGACGTTGATCCGCCCGCGGAAGTCTCTGTCCTTTGAGAAAATGTTGCTGTTTGTATAAAGATGGTTGAATAACTTTTTTTCACATTTTGCAACAATTGCGCCTGGATATCTCATTTGAAAGTAGCTATTGTCATTACAACACAAAATCACAGGGTGAATGGTATTGACTGTTTGAAGGCACAGATCATCTCCACTGCATATGCTTCCCACTCCAGCTGTGCCTCAAATTTTGGGCAGGGGTGGGCACATACTAAATAGGAGTGAGCTGAACAGTACATGAGGCGATCTAGTGACAGGGAGCACTGAGAGCAAAAAGGGATCAAGTTCCTGACAGCACTAAAAATATAAAAAAAGATAAAGGCAAGTCATTTTTTTCAGTTTAGTGTCTCTTTAAATATAGTGATTCATTTAACATAACATGAGGACATCCCTTAAGACTTGAAGAAAAAAGGTTTAGGCTTCAAGCTCGGAAAGGGTTTTTCACTGTGAGAACGGTAAAGCTATGGAACTGTCTTCCAGTGGACGTTATGGCAGGTTCATTGGTCAGTTTAAAAAAAAGCTGGATGAGTTTCTGCAAACAAGGAATGTTGCAAGTTACTGGTATTGATACATAAAGTAGAGTTGATCCAGGGAAATTTCCGATTGCCTCTTGGAGTCAGGAAGGAATTTTTTCCCCCTTCATAAATTTGGTGTTTTTTTTTGCCATCCTCTGGATCAACAGTTAGGCAGGAAATGAAGATATTGCTAGATGGGTTGATATGGATGGACGTATGTCTTTATTCAACCTCAAATACTATACTATACTATAAGGTGGCTCATTTACCCAGAGGCACTGGGCAAAAATATGGAGTTGCGCAAACCGGTTCACCATCGGTTAGAGCGACTTTAACTCTAATTAGTGGTTATGCAAAAGGCACCTGTGCATCCGGCACTTGTGATTTAATATCACGTTTACTCTGCTTTTAGCGCATCATTATAACAACAGCTAAATCCTTTTTGGGATTTACCCACGTGCGCTAACGTGGTATTGAATAACGGAAGGGAAATTGGCCCAGCGTGATAGCGGCTCTGGGTAAATCTCCCCCAAGGTGTTTAGAAAGACCAAAACAAATATTAAATGAGAACTAAAGATTAAATATAAATGACCCTATGTTATATAGAATACAAATGTATGCTTTACCGCTAAGATCAGTAGAATTTTGGGTAAATAATCAGTTTTAATAATCAGAGTCATGCTCAGTGAGTACACTACACCAGGGATTCTCAAACTGTGTACATAAAAAATGTTTAAAAACTACAACTCCAAGCATTCCCTGACTTCTCTATGTAGTTGAGGATTGGGAGTTGTAGTTTTCAAATATCTGGAGGCACACCATTCTCTACACACTTTACATTCTCTGTTAGAGCTGTCACCAGTGACCTTTCTGTAATGGGCAATTAGGTGTAGGGAACTGATAAACTAGTTTCCCTTTAGTTTTTTTGTTCTGGCAATTCAGGATTTGGCCAGTAGAGGTGTGTGAAAGTATAAAAGAGGAGCAGACATGTGCTCATTCTGACTTTCTGACTCTGGGGAGTTTCCCCAGAGGAGCCTGGGATTTAAATAACAGGTAGGCCCAGTTAATGTGAGATTAGATTCTGTTATAGATCACTCCAGGAGTGAATGATAAGAGTAGCTAGTGAGCAGTTCGAGCTCCAACAAGGAGATTTAGTAAGGACTAGAGTCCTGGGTATACCACCCAAGAATAGGGACATAGTGCCAGATACAGGGATTGAAATTTCAACAAAAGTGACCTGAGAGCTGGGGTTACTAAAAAGCTGATTGTATTTATGCTGTTTATGATTCCTCTGGTTTGTGAGTACAGTATTTATGCAATATCTGTGTCATACTATGGCATCTCTATTGTACTACTTGTAATGCTTTATTAATATTGTTCTGTTAATAAATAAGATACTGTTTAAGTTCAAGGACCACTGGCCCCCATTATTGCATTCTACCAAGAGTGGTAGTTCAGTAACACCCTGCCTCCAACATATGCGAGGGCCCACTCCTGATAAATCAGAGTCTTGTGCATAGAATCTGGATAAGGCTGACGGTCTCTGGAGCAAATTAAGTACCCCATTTTACTATCTTCTTAAATAGGAAAACAAGTATTACTCAATAGAAAGGAGAACTGCAGAATTATACAGTAATAATGATATCTGCAAAAGCCGCTGATTTCAGAGGTAAAAGTTAGCAATTCTTAAATCCTTTAAGGCTCATTAACATTTTAGCTCTAGTTCTCCTTTAAGATTAGGCCATGGTTCTTTTTTAACCCTTTATACCCCATTGCCCTATATAAAGTATTCTTATATACTAACCTAAGGCTGTAAATATGAATTTGCACGAGCGCTGCATAATTCAACCACCTCCCAGAATGTGGAAGGCATTAGAGGAGGTGTATGTGAGAGGATGCGTGCGGCGGGGGTGCATGTGCGAGGTTGCGGGGTTTGCTAGTTAAATATGTATAGGACACTGAAACATAATTGGTTAAACGTGTTTTTTTAATGTGTGTTGTGTTCTTTTAATGTGCATATACAAAGTTTTGTTAAACAAGAACGAATACCTTCGGGAAATATTCCCGATTTCCCATAAATGGATGCAAAATCTACTGTGGTCAAGATGGTTTGTGCTTGATTCTTTTGCACTGTAGCTATGTCCAGTTGTTAAAAACTATTGGCAGGTTAGTGATTGCCGAACACTATAACACAGCAAGCACAATATTCATTTCAGGTTCAAATCTCTGCTATTTCCTTTCAAATAAACAATTAGATTTCCTTGATTCTAAATTCTAATTCTGGAGACTAAAAAACCAGATACAGCCAAGTACCGGACCACATCCTGTTATTTCATGTCGCTGAAATGTGGCTGTGCTCCTGTAATTTAACCTAAGAGCCCTTATCTAAGTCTAAATCTCGACAATGTATCTGTCATTTGGAAAACTCTTTAATCAGAAGGTACAGCAGCATATGCACAGAGTCTGGATTATATTTTCTTACACACAGCTACAATTAACCATGTTTGATGTAGATCATCTGGATTACTTTTGTGTTTTCTCTTTGAAATCATTCATGAGTTACGTTGGATATTTAGGTTTCATTTATGTTAACAAGAATAACAATTTCAATATGAACAGAAGGTCAGGAAAAGTGTGACAAGACTTTAACAAAGCCTTGGGAATACAGTTCTCCAATGATTTCTTGCAATGGCTTGGTCAGGCTGAAATCAGTCCCAAGAGAATTTTTAAAAGGACAGGACATAAAAGTGTATTATTTTCCAAAAGTAGGATTATTATTCATATGAGAAAACTGTTAGGTATCAGAATAGATGTGTAGAAATGTGCTGGTAGTTTACACAAGAGCAAAGAAAAAAATTAAAGGGAAAAATCCCTCAAAAAATATAGAATTCTCGATTTATATTCCTTGATGGTAAAAGCAATTTTCCAAGCTGCACTTTATTTTATTTTTAATAGAAATTTCACTTTATTGTTCCACCATTTAAATCAGAAGAATAATATCTGATGTTCAACAATTCTTAGGTTTTCCAAGGGGAAAACCATTGTCTGAATCTATAACTGATTTGCAATATAAAGTAAAATATAAATACGTTTGTGTAAAAGGCATCACACCAAATATATACTACTAGAGATGGCTAAAACTGGTTTCCTTCCGTCTTCGGATTTATGGATCCTGAAAAACGAATGTATGAGGTTAAGATCTGAAAACGAGGTTAAGATCTGAAAACGAATGTATGAGGTTATTTCCGATAATGTGCGATAACCCTCGAAAATACGGTTGGAAACTACTTTCACGTTACTGATCGTATTTTCAAGGGTTATCGAACGTTCAAGGTTATTTTCGAGGATTACTGACAGTTACCTCGTTCATTCGATAACCATGGAAAATGTGTTCCGAAGTCACGAAATCTGAATGATCCAGCCGGTTTCGGGCGGAACATTTGGATTTCAGAACCAAGGGGTTCTGTGTCGGATCTGCATCTCTATATACTTCTAAAAAAAAAGTTGTTCCCAATGGAGTCGCTGGTCAGTACATATTTTGTCTGGTGCTTATTCATCTGAGCTTTGTAATCAATCTGGAATTGCATACAGCATGTGGTTTTAGGACTTTACATTTATATATCTATCTATTTATCATGCAGCTAAAGCATTGTAATGCCACGTCAGGGGCAAAAAGGCTGTAAATGTTAATTGTATTAAAGGGCATGTCCACCCCCCTAACTAAAATTTAGCGTGTTGGGGGGGGGGGATTCCTGGTGCCTGGAATCCCCCCTTTCTGCCTGATTAGTGCAGTCTGCTGTTCCACTTCTCCTGGTGTCCATACTTGTTATATAGATTGTGACATTGTCAATTGAGCTGTGAGTGAGAAGCAGCATTTGTATGTTTCAAAAATGTTTCTAGTCTGCCCTGTGATTGACAGCAGCATAGAGATCTGTATTAACATTAACCCTGCGGTTGCCTGAGGTGATTGCTGAGACTGGGTTTATATAAAGTACTTGCCTACCTACTACACTGTGATGGAGCTTAGTGAGCAGGAATCCTGGAGGTGGTTGTATAGCTGACTGTCAACATTGCATTCTATTATATATATTATAATGCATTTTTATATATATAAACAAAAGTATAAAGGTAAAGAGCACTCCCAAAGGACTTTATATAATTTTAATTTAGTGGCCTGTTGACCTCTAATTAAAATTCTATAAAGTCCTTTGGGAGTGCTCTATACCTTTATACTTTTGTTTATTGCATTCTGTAGCAGCACCCAGGCTATTTTTATACCTTGGCAGGAGCCAGTCGTTTAGACTGTTTATATAAAGGATAATGCGCCCCTTACAGTATAATATAAGGATATTACGTCACTGAGGAGGTGGGGGAACTCCGAGGTGGCGTAATGTCCTTATATTATAATGTGAAGGAGCGCATTATTTCTTATAATACATAAGTTTTAGATTCCTTCACCCCATTCACATTTTAAATTCTAGCCTTGTCCCTATTCCCACCTTAATGTAAACCCCCAAGCTACCATTTGTAACTTAAACCCATTAGAAAGGAACATCCCAGCCCAGCATCAATGCGGTTAAACAAATCTTTGTGGCAGAGAGAAACATTGGTTATGCAGTGACAGGAAGCAGCTCCAGCAGGTTCTGTTAGTGAAGTTAACACTGCAAAAACCGCTGAGTCATTGTCCAGGCATGAACATTGGAATGGGCGGAGTAGTGGGATATAAGAAATGAGTCACTTAGTGACATAGCTGAGTGATTTTTATAAGGATATATACCACTGCAGCTCCCATTATAAAATATCACATTTATGTATTATATATATATATATATATATATATAATCTGTCAGATCCACCGTCAGTGTCACAGCTCTGACTTTAAAAGACACTAAGGGTAAAGTAGTGTAAATGTGGATTTATCAGTAAAACAGAACGTTAGGCTGGGTACACACGGACAAATTTTCTGTCCTGACCTTTCGCCGCTATATAATGGTCGGCCACAGCAAATGTCTCCTATGGACCACAGCATTCACTGCCACTGCCGAAATCACCTCAGAAATCACCGACCGACCATGGAAATATCTGTTGGTTTGTGTGCACCCAGCCTTAGTAAGTATATACTTTATAACAAAAGAAAAGGGAATATGTGTATTGGCCAACTGTGAGGATAATCATGGCAAAATACAGAATATATATAATATTATTATTTGATCCATATATAATAGAACACATGAATGTACTCGGTCATGAACCTCCTTCTGGGCTTGTTCAGTGGTAACCCATTCAGGAATCCCCCCCTTGAAAATCTTGCGCTTGCCACTGCTTCGATGCGCAGTACTTTGTTGTAGTTAAGGGGGAACTTTGCTGTAATGTAGGGGACCCCCCCAACCCTAATCGCTAGGGTTTTAACTTTAAAAAGTTCCCAGAAATAGACAAGGCTGGTACACACGTTTCAATTCTTCTTCCTGACCGACCGTTCAAGACTTTCGGCCAGGAGGAAAGACTGTCGGTCGCAGCAATAGTGGCCACAGCTGACAGTTTACCGCAACCGAGTGTGTGGTCTGTAGAGGACCGCACAATCGGACGTGGTTTTCCACCATGTCTGATAGTCCTTTCGTCCGATTCGGATGAACGGGCGGTCGCACGCAGCCGAAAACCCATGCGATTATTTTGGTCCAATTTACAGATACACTGAACTATCGGTCAATTGGACTGAAATATTGCATGGTGTGTACGAGCCTTTACCCACCATCGTTCCCTTGATTCTCTCAATAGCCAGCAGCTGCGTCTCTGATTGGCTGACTCTCAGCCAATCACAGACACAGCTGCCGGTCTAGCCCTTATTGCTCCTTCGTTACACGTTACAGAGGTTGGTAAGTCTATTTCAGGGAACTGAAGTTAAAACCCTAGCGTTTAGGGCTGGGGGGTCCCTTACACTACAATAAAATTATAGGTACCATATGTCTTGCTCCCCAGGTCTGCTTGGGTCCACTTTGGCCCACCCAACTTTAACAGATAACCAGACCAACCTATAACGTATGGGAACAGTTCCTTCTCATTGGCGGTGCACGTGCATCCCCAGGGCTTGCCGTTCATGCAAGATTTTGAGTAAGAGTAATTTGCAAACGGCTGCCTTCCAAGGGGTGACGGACCTAGCATTTAAGTAAGTACTTTGTTACTTAACTTTAGTTTCCCTTTAAGCCTTTTTAGTTCTATTTTTTACATTACAGATAGCAATCTCTTAACATTCTGTTAATCTAAAAATGCCAGCTTTACTGGTGGAAAGTACAGAATGTAAGCACTAGATGTCATAAACAGGAACATCACAGATTAATAAACACACAGCTGGGAATTGCTGACACGTGATCAAAAATAAACAGCAAATATAGTAAGAGTAGGAAAAACACAACTGACAGCAAACTGAAACCTAAATTTCATTGCATACCGCCATAAAATCTGTACTGTCTGTCTTGGATGTATTTTTTAATGAAATATTGCATTTTAAGAAATGACAACCATTGTCAGATCTTTGTAATTTTCTCTGTTTAGAATTAGTTATTGCCTTACGAATTTAAATAAATAGTTTAGTTATTATTAAGTTCGGTTTGCATCTACAGATGAATCGGTCTTACATGTTAAAGGGTCACTTAACTGGAATTGTTAAAGGGCATGTCCACCCCCAAAACTATAATTTCCCCCACTACTGGCCCCACTGTGTAGTGTAATAAAATCCTTACCTTACATCCCAGCTCCAAATGGTTTTCCAGTAACCCCCTCCCCAAAGTCCAAAAAAGTGGCTGCCAGGAGGATAGCAGAGTCCATATAGGACTCTGCTTCCTGTCTCTCCTCCGGCCTCCCCCCTCCCTCTCCCTACCTTTTTGCAATCCCTCCCTCTAGCTCCAAACCCTTTTAGTATATTATAGCGTTTGTTTCCCCAGCCCCAACCGCTATAATGTTATTGCCAGAAAGTGCCCCGATAGTTACCTTGACTCTCTCCTTTGCTGTTGTGAACTGCCGGCAGCCGTGTCCGTGATTGGCTGCCTCTCAGCCAATCACAGACGCGGTTGATGGTCCGGTTTGCAGTTCCATGCAAACAGAGGGCCGGGGCAGTGGGGCGAAGGAGAAAGGCAAGGTAAGTAACTATCAGGGCACTTTCTGGCATGAACATTATAGTGGTTGGGGAAACAAACACTATAATATATTAAAAGCTTTATTAAAGGGTGGACATACCCTTTAAGAAAGGAGATAGCGGTGAATATTCTTAAGTCCCTGTGAGCACCCAGATCAGCTATCAGAACTTGCTTGCTCCAATTCTACTGCACATAGGGAGGTAGAAACATGCTTTTCTACCTCCCTGTGTGGTATAGTTCCTCTGAAATAATGAATGTATGTCTGCTATGCTCTTAAATGTCTCACGGAAACTAAGTGGCAGTGTGTGTTAACAGCTAATTAAGTCAACCCCCTTTAGCAATTTAGTGAGCTGGTTATGAGCTTGAGCATGCTCAGAGGAGGCTGCTAGGTATTTAGCATCCAGTCATTAGCTCTGTTAACTGTTAAAACCATAACTGACAGTTGCTAACTGGGAGAACCAGCAATCAGAAACAGGGGCAACAGGACACTGTCCAGCTTTTCAGGCTAAAAAAAAAATTATTGTTTAACACTTAACTTTCCCTTTAAGTCCAAGGCATTCAGCTTTTCCTAATTGTCAACTCCCAAAATGCTTATTCAGGCAAATATAAAATGATTCTGATAACAAACAAAATGAGTACCTTTTCACTTTGGATTAAAACATAAAAAAAATGTATTGAACATAAAACATCGTCATTTAGATTCACAGAAACTATTGCAGTGAATATATTTTTAGAGCCGGATTCCTGTTTACCTACCAATCTATTTCACATTTTAGATTTTTCGTGTGAAAATAATTTAACATTTAGCCGTTGGTCATTGTGTAAAATTGAAAGGCCACAGACATTCCCAACACAGAGAAGTGAGTCATTTACAGAATCTGGGAATCACCTAAGGGCAGTAGATGGCAGTGCTTGACCACAATCATCGTGATAAACAGCAGGAGTCATAAATCCAGACTACTGAATGGAATTAGAGGGGTTCCTGTGCTTCTATATTAAACAATAAGCTATGGACAGCATTGTTCTTTTTTTCAGTCAATTCAGACTCTATTTGATTTAAAACCTTTACACATTAACAGAGATAATATAAACCCGTGTGGGTACACACGGGCAGATTTTTCTACTTCCATGTATCGGTTGATTGGGCCGAAAAATCTGTGCTGCTTTCGCCCACCGCCGCGACCGGTGTTGGTCCCCCGTTTGTCCGGATCAGATGAATGGACGTGTCGGTTGCCGCAACCGGCAGACATTAGTCCCGGCCAAGCGCTCACACATAGCGAACGATTGGTTGGGACAAATAGTTCCCTCGTGTGTACCGAACCTTAAGCCTCATACACACGTGCAATCGCGGGTTCTGATGTGTATGCACGCCTGTTCCACCACGATAATCGGATCGTTTCCCGACTGGCCGTATCTTCAACCGAATGGCTGTTAGATTGTTACAAACACCCAAGCGATTGCACGTGCGTGTAAGACTTAATGGGCATAATTATAAAGGATCTTAAACTTTCCGCCGTCGGAATCGCCACTACCAAGGGAGCAGGAGGATCAAACGCAAAATCTTCTTATTTTTCCACTGTGGATGAAACTCGGATAGGGGCCCCATCAAAATTTTGCTGGAGGGCCCAGTGATTTTATATATATATATATATATATGTGTGTGTGTATTGTTAAGATAATTAAGTAAGAGTGACCACATTCAACCCCTTGCATGTTTAAAGAACTTGACGCCTTTTCAAATATGGGCAAAGGAGAACTAGGTAGATTCAATAAAAGTTCTTGTTGTTTAAAATGGTGCTAATTTTGCCTTAACCAATCAGATGTTATTTAACATTTGAAAGCTAACATCTGATTGGTTGGGGCAAAATTAGCACCATTTTTAATGATAAGTTTTATTGAATAACCCTGTATGTTATTTGCAGGTTGTTACAGGGAAGGTTATATTATTGTTTTTGTATAGCTTTCAAGCGCAAACCACTTTCAGACATCTTTCAATATCCATGTATAAAAGTTTATTTTAATAAACTATGTTAAACCATATTCACTTCTTTCTAGAAAAGAAACAAAATTACTGTAACTACATTTATTTCTCATAAAATGAAGTTGGCTACCTTCACTGTTTCTGTCCTTAAATAACCCTTTCAGGTAGCTTATTCAGTAGATGCACGCATAGAAAAAATTATATAATTTCCAGTCTAAAAGCTATTTCTTTTATGACTAAAAATATCCTGACTGCTCTCCAATAAGCCTTAGGCATCAAAAAATCTTAAAGATTAAACATAGTGTGTGTGGTTATTACTGAAATAAGCTAATGTTTTATTCAACTAAGTTTACTCTATGTGTTCTTTTCCTTAGAAGACCTCTTTTCCTGGGATGGGCAAATACTGGTATGTTCTATTTATGAACAGCCTGGTAAAGTAGTAATGCAATTAAGTATATCTGTAAGCTAAAACACATCTGGCTGACTTTTAGTGGAAAAACTGCTGATAATGTATCGCCTGATAAAAACATAAAAATCTTACACTAGCAAACAGTCCAGTCACTTCCTCACCACACTTACAAGGAGATGATGCCTTCTATATATGTTATAGGCACTTATACAGATAACTGTAACACTTTGCTAGAAAATAATTACTGCTCTTCAAATACAAAAAGATTGTGCAAATTAATCCATAACTGTGAAGATTACTAATTATTCTTGGTAATTATTATTTCATGGGGTTCCCCAGTAAAGGCACTATGCTAAGTCCCATGTAAAACATTAACCAAAATCTTAACTAATACAGACAATAAATAACAGATCTGGCATAAAAGCCGTGCAAGCAAGAAGTTTGCTAAGAAACTCTATATTCTATTGAAGTAAATAAAGAAATTCTATAGAAATGGCAAATGGATCACAACTCTCGTTATCTCCCTCCAAAGACCTTAAGGCTTTAGCCCCATTTGAGCGCACAGGGGAATGCGCGATTGCAGTGACCTGCGATTGTGGGCAATTCCATGCTCTGCACTTACGCTATTATGCCCTGTTGGATACGCACCAAAAAAGGTGATTACATGCGCTACAATAGCGCACGGAAGACCAGCGCATGTAGTGGGAGTCTAAAATCACCAAAAAGGAAAATCAGTGTAAAATCAATGTAAAGAGATTAAATTAGATAACTAAACAATTGCCAATTACTGTACACTGAAAATGCATGAAGGTAAAGGACATATCACCCCAGAACACACCCTAACTTCGAGATTGTTATAGTTACTTACCTCCCAAAACCCACTAAAGCATTATCCTTAACTTCCTATGCCACAGAAAGGCTAGTATCTCACACAGATGCTGGCTTCCTTGCAGGTTGCAGCAGTCATTCACTAACCTCACCAGGCGGATGGTGAGGCGGATCAACAAACGACCCCGACTGAACGCATACACACGGAAGAATCTGGGACGAAACGGCCATTCGTTGTGTGTAGCGCTCGGCAGTCGGGGGCTCCCTCGCAAATTGAGCGTTTGTTCAAACCTTAATTCTATGATTAAAATGCTATGATTAAAATCAGAATGAGGCTTTAATATAATTTTGGAACTCTATTATAAATTTCTCTTAAAGCATTATTTTATGTGTGTTACCTTCTGTTTTGACTATGTAGCAATTTCCTTAAAAAAACAACTCTATGAACTTAAAATAAATAAGCCCCGCCTCCTGTCTGAACTACTGGCTAAACTGCACTGTACAAATAAGGGAGGTGCAGCAACTTGACACTTCTCACTACAGTGTCTAACTATAGTTCCTTAAGTAGTTACTGGCTACATCTGTCTCATATCTGCTGTAATCACTGTGCTTATTTAAACTAGCGGTTTCCTGCTTCAAGTGACAGATGTTTGCAGCTGCCCATAATAAAGTCAAAATGGTTTTATGTGTAAATTTTTTTTTTTACAGCCTCTTGTTTTGCAAGCTGGATATAGTAAACGAGATGGGGTTTATGTCTAAACAACTAATGTTTTAATAGTACTACACTTCAGGCCACTTTTAGCTTTTGTGGCCAAGCAGCAATTTGCAGTTTGCAACACACTATACCAATATCTGTACCCATTCACCTTTGAAATCAGCAGCATGTTAAACTCTAATTCTACAGGTTTTTATATTTTACGAAGCAGAGAAGAACATGATCTAATATGTATGTAGGGGGGGGGAACTAAACAGTAGACGCACCAACATGTGGCTTAGCATAGAAAACACAATCCCTCGAGTAAAGCTGGGTACACACCACACAGGATCTACAAGATCAGTGCACACACAGTCCCAATCGTTCGCGACTGCTGGTATCGGTGCTTTATTATGAGTGTGTGTACCCAGCTTAAGGAATCAAAAGTTCTTTGGAAATAAAGTTGATCTAACTGAATACAGATCTACCATGACCTGGTTGAATGAAAAGCCCAATATTTCTCAGCAGTATTGAACTGAAAGTATGCAAGGATTGATTTCTTTTACCAATTTGAGCAAAACAATTGACCAGTTTGGCTAGTCTTATGTATGGTGGCCATACACACAATATTATCGCCCAATACACGGTTTTGGACAATAATTGGTTTTTGTGTGGCCAATGTCAGAATTAGTTATAATATCACTTCATGTATGACCACATTGAGTCACTAGAAACAGAGGGAAATAAGTGAATGCCACAAACCTTCAGAATTACAGGTGAGTTCTCAACACTACTCAGAATTGCCTTACACAAATATTTACTTTTTGTTTGTCCCTGTAACCTAATGCAGCCCATACATTATGTGACATTCAGTCAACAATCCTGCAAACACTGGGCCAATCATTTTGCGATCAACTTTCAATTGCAAAATGAATGTTACAGAGTGAAGAGCATTACAGGATTACAGGATATTGGGTAATAAGTTCGCTGGTCTGCTCGATATTAGAATTGATTCAATGTTTAATGTTGAGTCTAATATTGAGCCAGTGTATGGCCAGCATTGCAACAAAGTAAATTAAAAATTGTGTTTATATGGTGATATCAGCATATTTGCAATTGAATTCCAAAATCGATTTCAAAATGACCAGACCAGGCAGTTTTTAGAATGATGCACGTGATATCTGTCTTGAGATAACTATTATGTTTGAACAATCAGCCAATGTAAAAGCTTGGGAGATAAAAGGTTAAACAACTATTTATTTTTGGAAGGTGACAAATGAAAAATATAATACAAAAGGCTCTGGCATTTGAATGGGGAGGTTGCAGTGGCGAGAATCTATATAATCAGTCACTCAGTGATGTCACTGAGTGACTTCCTGTCTGCCACTGCCCCTCCCCATTTCTCTCTCCCTGCCTGTATTAGTAATGTAGATAAGAAGCCTGTTTTTATAAATATAAATAGTTAACTGCCATTTGTACTTCAAACTAAAAAAAGAAACTAAACATCGTCTCTCACCCTGTCCAGTTCCGGTTCATTTCACTGACTGAATTACTGTGTTGATAAGGAGGAGCGAGCAGTCGAGTCAATAATGACTCACAGGAATGCACTTGCTCAGAACCGGAACTGGATCGGGTTTGTTTCGTCTCTTGTTTTAGTTTGAATTACAAAAAGCAGTTAACTATTTGTATTTACAAAACAGGCTTCTTATCTACATTACTAATAAAAGGAGGGGGAGACGGGGAGGGGGAAACAGACTGTCTGTGCTGGATTTTTCTTTTTTTGACCATATGTATTATATAGAATAATATGGAGGTGCAGTGGCGAGAATCTATATAATCAGTCACTCAGTGGGGAGAGACAGGGAGGGGGTAGACTGAGTGTCTGTGCTGGATTTTTCTTTTTTTTACCTTATGTATTACAGACATCCCACCCTGCCGAACCTGGCTTCCGGGCAGGGTGGGGACCGAGTGTCACTGATGTCACTAAAGGGGCGGGGGCAGAGTCGGGAGGGGCCAGTTACGACCCTAGCCACGCCTCTAACGTGACGTAAATCACGTCATGTTAGAGGCGTGGCTAGGGGCGTAACTGGCTCATGTGATGTAATTTAGGTCACATAGGAGGCGTAGCCAGAAGAAATAAGGCGTTCCGGAGGCAGACTGTCTGGTAGGTTCGGGTCACGGAAGTTTGGGGTGGTCTCGCGGGTGTGCTGGAGACCACCCCAAAATCCGACTCCTGGGAGGGGTGGGATGCCTAATATTATATGGAATAATACGCTACCTACAGAATAATATATGGATATTACTTCACCTCGGAGTTCACTGACCTGTATAAAATATTTATAATATTTTATATGGTCAGGGAACTCCTCGGTGGCGTAATCTCCTTATATTACACTGTAGGTAGGGTATTATCCATTAGATATTAGGCTGGGTGCACGCCAAAAGATATTTTCGGCCGATCTGGTGTGGGGCGGCTGGCTGCGACCGATCACGATCATTCATTTGTCTGGATCGGATGATCGAACGTGTCGGTAAATTACGATCGATCGTGCGGTTCCTTATAAAACCGCACAATTGATCTTTCACAAATGATTGTAGCGAGCGCTCAGTCGGGACAAAAAGTCCCTCCATGCGTACCCGGCCTTACACTGTAGGTAGCGTATTATCCCTTATATCTTTACAAGGTATTATAGTACGGTTAGGGATCAGATGTATAGGCTAAGATTACCTTTATACATTTAACTGGTAGACTTGTTCTTACTTACTTTTTTCTTCAAGCCATAAATTTCTGAAGCATAAAAATGTTCTTCCAAAACCAAGCCAAGTTGAAAATGGAAGTCTGGGTCTTTTGGCTGTAGTCTGATTGCTGATGCGTAAGCTACTGCAGCCTGATGTAGCGCATCCAGAGGTGACATTTCTTCATTGCAATGACGTGCACCACCTGAAATAACACAAAAACAACACATAGTATCCTAGCCACAAACATATTCAGCTGCAGTGATGCAATTTTTAATTTAAATTTAATTGATTCGTGTAAATCAATCGTGTCTGGTTCCAGAAAAACACAGAACGTTCATGATTTCATGAAATACAGTCTGTTCTTTTATTACATACTGTATATTCATTCACTTGAATAGGTGATATTCCATATATCTATCACATTCAATTACAGTTACTTGTTAACTTATTTCTTTAATGACAAGTCTATTTATTTTAAATAGGAACAGATGAATCTCAATTGGTTGTAATATTCTTTATTATACTTCTAAACAAACAATAAGGAAGACTACATGTTTTTTAGGTTGTGCATAAAACAGAGAGAATATGAATAATGGCCCCTTATTGTAAAATATTGCATATAAAATCACAAGTCTTCTGAGCATTTTTATATGCAACCTGTAATATATGTGTGTACTGACCATGCAACATAATGCATAACTAAAAGCTGCACTGTTGCCACTAGTATTGCTAATAATGGTAGCTAGAATAACCCTATTTGTTAGAAAAGTCAAGTAAAAGTGGGGCAGTTGGATAGGTACATCACTTGCAGCAGTTGTGTGTGTGCAGTTTTATAGACCCCTACCCACAATTGCCTGTCTTAGGGCACGGTCACACTGCAACGCAAACGGAATCGCATTCGATTTTTATAGTCTTGGAGTATTGGAAAACGCATGCGATTGCGATTTAAAATGCAGAATGCAAATCGCACTCGCACGTTTTCGGTGAGTTGCCGCGATTCCAATGATTTGGGAAAAAAAAAAAACAAACGCAGAAAAATTGCAGCAGTGTGGCCTAGCCCTTAAAGTCATTACGGAAAGCAAGTTAGGGTGACTTTAGGATCACAAATAGTGATTAAGGCTCTCTGTACATTGCCTTTTATGCTAGGGTTATGGTAATATTTTTTTATCCTCTAAATTAATAAAATTGATTTTGTGTATATGTGTGTTGTTGTGGAGTTATTGTCTGATTTTATGATTATTATAGAGCAATACATTTGTGGGTAAAATCCAGACATAGCAGGTAGAACTATGTTAACTATGAAAATTCTACAAAGGTAAATTACTCCACAAAACTATGTTAGTTGGACTAATCTACTATTTAGCAAAATGATGCTTTCTCACTTCCCTTTGCATGTCAAAAGTGTTTGTCTCCTCTTTTAGCTTTCCAGGCTTTTTTTTGCTCAGAGTAGGTTGCATTCAGACAAGGGACGAACTTTCCCTTTAATTTTAGGCTTCACCTATCAAGCAAAAAGTTATTTTTCTTCCTATTCAAACTGATACGATCTCGAATTACTAAAGGCTACATGGAAATGTAGTATAAAGCTCACATTTTCATACAAAGTGCCCTGATAGTAGCTGTAGTAGAATACAAATATATTTCATCAATCTGTCTCGAAAGAACCAAATTACTGTTTTTTTCTTTTATTCTTTCGGCTTTTTTTGGAATGTATCTTCTCCAACTAGAGAAACACGAAAATTGGTACAGATGTGCAGGACACATAGGGGATATATTCAATTACCTAGCTAAGGAATCTGTGGAAGCATTCCCACATTATCCACAAATTTCAGAACATTTTTTCCTATTGACTATAATGGGCCCAATACTCAAACATGAGCATTCCAACTTTCCAGGGTCATATGTTTAATTCCTGTCACTTTCTTAATAAAGCGCACAATTATAAAAACAAGTATGTACTCAGAATGAAGTTTGAGTTTAGTTTTAGAGTCGTATATGCATGAACATACTCCACATAAATATATGCACACAATTTCTAATACACCCCTAACCTACCCCACCCTTTTGTTTTTCATAGCAACGATACCTAAATCATTAAAAAGTTAGTTTAACAGTCATTAACAAAAAAACATACCTCTAATACCAAACAGACACAGTTACACACACACACAGCTAAGGATGCACCCCACCACCCAACCATGCTGTTTCCATGGCATACCTAAATCTTTTTTTAAAAAAAAGTTTTTAACTAGCTATCTACTGTATTTAAAAATTTAGATACAAACAAAACAATAGATATCTCATTAATTTTAATAAAAAAGAAAAAGAGGCAAAAAAGTCATGTAAATTTTTATAAGGTCCTTCTATAGGGTACGTTACCACAGTTTTATATCATCTCTCAGGTTCCCCATCAGGTCCTTCAGTAGGCCCTATAGTAATTTAAAGGGCTGATATTAAATGATGTAAAATTACACTACACTAGAATTCTATATGGTCCATGGTAGGATTCCATTTAGATATCTATATTCCGGTACAGCATTACATCATCTTTCATTAGCCCTCGGACATACCTGTAGATTTCTATCGGATACATGTCAGAATTCCCTAAAGAAATCTTTTCATCTCATATCAGCTATCAGCCCTCCTAATATAAGGCCTACATTTTTAAAATAAAAACCCTAAAAGTAGAACTCTGGGAAATTACTTGTTTCTTAGATTTTGTGGGCAATGCTATTCATATAGCACGAGACTGCAAGATACATTCTGTTATAAGAAGGCTCTGCTCCATTTTTATGCTCTGTGGAGGGCTTTTTTCACCTTTTGGCCCACCTCTCCCACCTTTTTCAGCTGCCTTGCCTATTGTGCTTACCAAGTTCTATCCCATTGAACCATGAATCTGTATCTTGCACTAATGAGATCTAACAAGATCGAAACATGTCATGTATGCAGGTCAGATGATTGGCTCTATACCATAAGCTGTATTGCATGTTAATAAGCCAGCGGTTCTGAACTCATGCATTGGCTAAAGGACATAAAGGAGACTTTTTGCATATCTCCTCCCCTTACTCTGGGAACCTGGGAGAAAGAAATTACTTGTTTCTTAGATTTTGTGGGCAATGCTAATTATATAGCATGAGACTGCAAGATACCTTCTGTTATAAGAAGGTTCAGCCCCATGTTCCAGCTTCCCGTGTAACATATTACTCTATTGAAAGTGGTTTTGTTTGACTCTAGCCCCAGTCATATTACAGTCCATTACATTATAAAATGTAAGCAAAGGAACATGTCTGTTCAACTGGAACATGGTCAAATGTATGTTAATTCAATTTAGTGGTTAGTGTTCTGGGGGATGTTTTTGGATTATGGACGTAAAACATTAGGTTTAGCTCTCCTATAACACTGTTTGCTAACTTGTATTTTGAAGAAGCTGTTTGTAGACTCTTTTCTGTTCTTCCGCTTCACTGCAAAGTTTGTCCACTTTGCTGTCATTATAAACTTGAAGTTTCTTCTCCCAACTTCGTTCCTAGGAGAAATGATCATACAAATAGTTGATAACTAAACTACACAAATTTTAAGGTTAATTCGTCTCATCAAAGGAGAAATGAAGGCTAAAAATTACCTGCATATTGACCAAGTTTAAACGAATTAAATTGTGCATCATTTGTTTTTGTTTTTTTTTTGTCTGCCTCCTTCTCTTTTATAATCTTATACTACCATATGTATCCTACTGTGCTAGGGAGAGTGGGAGTGAGATGATATTTAGACTATTTACTTTATTAAAAGATTTTAATGTCTTTGGTTGGAGATTTGTTTTTCCAGCCTAGAGTGGCACAAACCATTTAAAAAAATTCTATCAGGGAGATTCAATAAAAGTTCTTATCGTTTAAAATGGTGCTAATTTTGCCCCAACCAATCAGATCTTATTTAACATTTGAAAGCTAACATCTGATTGGTTGGGGCAAAATTAGCACCATTTTAAACAATAAAAACTTTTATTGAATCTCCCTGTATTTATTTTATACCCTTTTCTATGCCTTGTTGAGCTGCCATTTCGGGTTCTGTAACAGTCCTTCTTCCCAGGATGCACACTACCTTGAAATATTCCTAACAGTAATTCTATATATTAAAGGAAAACTATTGTGTCAATTTAAAAACCAGTTAAACTTAAAAGTAGTTGGGACATGGATATAGGATTGGTAATTCCTACCTCCCAATATTTTCTGTGAGGAGCATCAGCCCAAAGAAAACTGTTTCTGACAGTCTTCCTCCTGGCTTCAGCAGTATCTTTGAGGGCTAGGCCACACTAGTGCGTTTTTCACGCGTTTGCGCACGTGTTTCGCGCTCACGGTTGTGTCCGCGCTTTTTGCTAAAATGGAAATCGCGGGAACGCAAAATTTCCCGCGATTTCCGATGCGCATGCGATTACGCGTCTGTTCGAGGTTTGGTAACACATGCACCATTTTGGTGCGTTAACGCATGCATTTACATAACGCAAAATGGCGAAAACGCATGCGCAAAACGCAAACACACAAGAATCTAGCACACAATGATTCCTGTGCGTTGCAGTGTGGCCTCACCCTAATACAGGAATAGTCAACATAATGATATTGTGAGGTAGGAATAATCAATCCGACCTCCCTGCCCCAGGTACTTTCCATTTTTAAAAAGTAAATTTTTAGAGCATAGTTACCCTTTAATTAAATGTTTTTAATTAAATGCACGGACCCACCCAAACGTGCACACCAGAACTAACCACAATGCATGCTTCCTGGTGGATTTGTGCATATCATTAAAATCCTTTGAAGGATTGTAATTACCACCCACAATGCACATGCAGGGGCAGGGAGTGGGGTGGGGGGTGGAGGGGCATTTTGGGTGGAGTTGCCAATTCTATGAAGAATCGGGGTTTACTGGTTTCTACTGATTGGCTCTTTTATGGGTCAAACATATTTAGAATTAATGAATTAACCCAGGGACTAAATAAGGGGTCCTGCAAACAGGAAGTCAATACATTGAAAGCATTTCTTCACGCAGAGAGAAATGGCTGAATGGGCAAATAATGATCATTGAAATTGGATTTTTTTTTCTAGAATTTCCCCATCTCCCATACAAAATAATTCAGCCTTGTTAATTCTTTACATGTATTATTTTTATGTTTTGTGTCCTTAGACTTTTTATTATACCATTTGTGTAGTGTTTAAGACCCCTTCCATCCTGGTGATATTGTATAATTCAAACTAGAGAAACCAACTTTAGTTTACTTTGGAAATGTTAGCTATACAGTTATATCCTATAAGGATTAGGCTTTGAGCTGTAAAAAAAACACAGCAGGTGCATTTACAAAGTAACTGGTCAAGGAACAGTACGACAACTGCATTATCACATTGCTATTTTATTGTGCTTGTTAAATTTAATGAAGTTCTCTCAACTAAGTAATAAAATGGCATACCCCTGCTAACCACATACTTACACTTTGTGAGCTTTAGATCAAAGGGAACCTTTAAACAAGAATAATGTATTTTTTTAAGAGTTGTAAATTGTAGCTCTTTTCTTCCTTCAATGCAAATGAATGTTTAAGGGTTTATTTTTAGTATAGTTATAAAGGTTTTTTTTTAACGAGCATTTTCTTTTAAGCGTTTAAGATACTAACAATAGTATTTATGGAAAACATCAACTTGGGCTGACAATGGTAATACATTTGTTTGAACTTGGATTTCTGCATATTTCAGCCAGAAAATAAAGGAAGAAAGCAATATTTTGTATTTTAGTAAAAAGTGAATTTTTAAAAATGAGACCACATATATCCAAATCTTTATTTTATAAAGGGCTTATTTAAACTTGAGGATCTGAATGTAATTATATGCCTATATACGACTGATCCTTTGGACGAAAAAACCACCCCCGAGCGCAGGGCAGACACACAACAGACATTTCGGTCGATAATCGTATGTGTTTGGTCGGGAGTCGTTCATAGATCCGCCATAGCACTCAGGGGTCGTTTGTCGTCTGAAGTATCCGACATGTGTACGCCGCTTAACAAATGTGATCTTAACAGAAGATAAGTCAGCTACCACCCTGGATTGCTTCTTTAATATATCAGTTTTTATTTCATTGGTGGTTAGCCAATAGTAGAAGCAGGAGCATGGACAGATTAGGTCCTATTACTGCCCACCCAATCAGAAGAGAGGTCTAGCAATGGTCACAGAATTAGTTCCCACCTAACATTACGTGGGTACACACAGTACCAATCTGACAAAGATGACAGACAGAATCTTCAAGATTCACAGTCGTTCTCCCTATATAAAGTATATGTAAAGTATAGGGAGAACGTTTGTGACTGCCATACTCCCTACAATTGTGGGCGACTTCCAATACTTTAGTACAGGGGAGCGACTGCAGGAAATTTTCTGCTCAGAACAACCGTTTCAAATGCCAACGTCGTACACACACATTAGCCATATAGGGCCAATCACTTTGGTACTGACAGGATCGTCCCTATATTGCTAATGTGTGTACCCAGCTATAGTAACATAGTATTGGAGGTTGAATAATTTGCATTTGTCCATCTAGTCCAACCATTTTAGCCGACTCATAAACCATACCAACAGTTGATCCAGAGAAATAATTGGAAATGATCCTTGGATCAACATTAACTAAACATAACAGCAATTTTCAACTTTTTTTAATTTTAGAAACTTATTAAGCCCACTCTTGGAGCTACCTTTTTCAGGAACTTTAGAGGTATGAAAATTTGAAAAGATCAAAGTAATAGTTTAATGTATTGATTGAAGCTCGGGAGGTTATGCCTTACCTCCCATTCTTAAACCAACTGAGCAGGAGCCAGGGATGAAGGTAAGCTTTTGCAAGATACACCAATGAAAATAATGTACGATAATGTGCGCTATAAAGGTTAGAACCAGGAAGCGGTCGGAGGTTTTCATCACTGCAGTGGTGGATTGTTTGAGGTAAAAATGAAAAACGGACGGTAAGGCATAGCTCCTTAACCTCCCGGTCTTCAATCAATACATTAAAGGAATATTTCACTTTTCGAGTGAACTTTTCCTTTAAATTATAGATCCTGTTAGCTGGATTGTTGCCTTATCTTCTGTAAAGATAAATGTCTAACTATTTAGACATTTGACTTTAAATGTCTAAATATTTGTCTAAATATAAATGTCTGAATTTGTTAGATCTCATCCATAATTTACCAATTGAACAGCAAGTCTTGGCAGTTTTAGAAAGATTGTATGTATTTGTATGTATTTCCAAACCTCTCATACAGCAAAAGATCAGAATTTTCTGGTGACACCAGATTAAACAGGATGTAGCAGGAACTCAACATATTGCTATGATAATCTATTATACAAGACAAATGATTTGTTTCATGATAACTATACTGTTGTACAAGATACTGCTCACAGTTCTTGCTATTGTACTCTACCTGTATAGTGTGTTCACTGTGTAGTTTTATCTTTGTTGTGCCAGAAAAGTCCGTTTTACACCACTCGGCTTCTGTAACATCCTAAATAAATTCACAACGAATACATTATATTACAGACAACCGAGCCCTTTGCTTAGAAAGTTATTGCATTTTCCGGTGCATAAGAAACATAACTAGATCAAAACACAAATGGTATTTGAATAAGAACTGAAATAAAAGATTCATAGAATCATAATATGTCAGAACAAATGCAAATTATTCTGTTTTCTCATACTAATTCATGTAACCCAATGAGGAATAAGACACTAAAAATAATCATGTCTGCTCTAAACTTTACATGAAACTAAATCAGTATATCGAGTAAATAGAAAAGAAATTAATTATATTGCTCTGTAGGTCCACATATGAAGGATGAAATTAAAGTCTTAGATGGCAAATTTAACTAGGCCATTAACAATAGGCTTTTTTAAAGGGTATGTCCAGCGTATGCCTTGGGCCCAGTAAACATCAGGGAGCCCTGCTTTAGTACTACAGCCATACAAAACAAGAACAAGGGGGCCCCATGTGTCAGCCCTGCCAGGGGAACTTGAATAACGCAAACTTTAAAAAATGTTGGACATACCCTTTAATATAACATAAAATGTAAGATATTGGTTTAACAACCTATGGGGTTCATTTACCGAGAGCTTCTTTCGCTACAGTCAGTGCTCCGTGCTTTGTGCGTATGCAGTGACACCGGCCACCAATGGTTACCAGATATTTAAGGATTATTATTGTCCCCATTCCAACAGAGTCAGCTGGCTCTTCCCTCCATGCAGTCTCCAAGGCTGTGACTGCTGATATCACAACCAATGATTGATTATTGTTTCACCTGCTGCCCTCTCTGCACATGCTCAAGCATATAAAAAGCCCAATATAACTTATCATTAAATATCTGGTTGCATGTAAAAACTGGGAAAAATAGTAGGGTGGGCAGATAACTGACAAGTCACCAGTTTTTTTTTTGTTTTAAGGGTGCACATGCCCTTAAGCGATCTTGGCTCCTGGTAAATCAGCTTGCACAAACTGCATATTGAATAGGGTTGTGGCAGCTGTGCTTCAAGAAACCACTGCAGCCTCTGCAAACCCTTTGTTGAAGTCCCGCTAACCAATATTAAATAAATTAGTGTTACCTTAACTTGCCTTTTTGTCCAGAAATTCTGGCTAAATAAACCCCTATAAATCTGTCAGAAGTCAAATCAATAATAATATAACAAACTGCATTAATTTAAGTTATATTCTTGCTTTAGGTAATCCATTCTACTGTCCTCAGTGGCTTTACCAAAACTGTACACATAAATTCTAAAGCATAAGAAGTACATAAGCAGGTAGCAAAGCAAAACTGTTGCCTTGGTTTTTCAAACCAATGGTGCCAAATAGGGATCAGAAAGAGATTCCTCAAAAAACCTCTTTAAGGAGGTTTGTACATTTTTTTAAAGTATGTCAAATGCAAGATATGACCTACCTACCAACTGTGGACTGAGATAAATCCTATTGGCTATTACCTTAGGGTCCAGCTTGTTTAATGGTTTTAATGGGCATTCTCTTGCATGTTGGCTAAATTCTGATAACATTAACATTTTTATGCAACCTGAATAATAAAAAAATATCACATATGTAACATAAAAAAATATTCCTTATTGGCATGTGGTATACTATATATGCTTTTTTTTATCATAATGCAGTATTTGAAATAACTGTCCTTGAGCTTCCATCAGACCACAAGCTTCATACAGTTTTAAGGGAAGTGTGACAAATATACTAAACATGCCCACCCCCTCCCGTTAAGACTAATCTGGGTTTACCTTTAATCATTCGTAATGTTTAAATGAATATCTCTATCGCCTTTCCATTGTAACCTTACCCCATTTCAGACCAGAGTCTAACCAATGAGAAGATGTTCCTAGCAAGAAGCACATCTTCCCATTGGAGAGATCATGGATTGACTTAGGGGCAAAGCTACAATGGACCGGTGATTGGGATAGTCAATGAAAGTATACAAGCGTTTTAAAGGGTCACTATACTCACTGAAACAACTTTACATTTTCTTAAACTTCAATTTGAGAGAAGTAAAATGGTGGTATGGTACTCACATATTAATCTGTGCTTGCTTTGTCATTAAATTATTAATGTTTAGTGAGTACTCCTAATTCCCCCCACCCTTCCTTACTCACTGCCTTCTTGTAGTGTCTGCAACACTTATAAGTTCTGGACAGCCTCACCATGGACACTGCTCTGCTTACACACCTCCCCCATCACATCAGTGTATTTTTAAAATTTTGCTAAAGTGCCCATGATACAGTTTTGCCTGATTACCAACATCTGTATTGCATTATTAGTTATTAGGGACAGCCAAATTCAATAAAATCAATAATGTCATAAAGGAGCCAAATAAAAGAACAATTATACTCATGCAGTAACCAACTTATTTCTTGCTCCTCCCACAAACATTATCACTGACAATTCTACCATCTATGACACTGAGGAACATATGTTAAAGAGGGATGGGGAGTGGTTTTAAAATTGTCAGTTACTGCTAGAGCAGTCAGTTAATGCATGAGTATAATTCGTCTTTAATGATTGCAAGTGCTGCAAATATAACTCAACACTTGTACATAAACTTTTAATATACAAGTTCCAGTCTTCAATATATCCTCACCCTGGGAACCTTCAATGGAAGGGGGTGAGTTTGGGTCGCTACAGATCTCTTTTAAAACACACATACCTCGATAAGCATAAATACAAGAGACATTTGAAGCTGCCATTTTCAAATCTAACCCATATTCAGGAATCCTCCATTTCTCCTTAAGGGGACTCTCGTCCAAAGGATCCGTTTTGGACTTTTTTGTTAATAGGTCCATGTAAGGACTAGAGATTGTGTGAGTGGGATTACTGTAAAAAAAAAAAAAAGCATGAACATGATTAATTTATATGCCAAACATTCTATATTATTACACTTAGGAAAAGGATCTAGAAGACCAAGTTGAATGATATTATATTCTCCAATTACCACTATAAATAATATACATACTGTACAAATATCTAACGTATATTTTATATCTCAATGAATGCAGTGAATAAAATACAATAGCTTCATATCATAATAAATGCAGTGAATATAATAAATTAGCATTATATCCCCATGAATGCAGTGTATACAATAAATTAGCCTTATATCCCAATTATTGCAGTGAATACAATAAGCTAGCTTTATATCACAATGAATGCAGTGAATACAATAAATGAGCTTTTTATTTCGCAATGAATGCAGTAAATAAAATACATTAGCTTTATATCATAATGAATGCAGTGAATACAATAAATTAGCTTTATAGCCCAATGAATGCAGTGAATAAAATACATTAGCTTTATATCACAATGAATGCAGTGAATACAATAAATTAGCTTTATATCCCTATTAATGCAGTGAATACAAAAAATGTGCTTTATATCCCAATAAATGCAGTGAATACAATAAATTAGCTTTATATCCAAATGAATGTAGTGAATAAAATACATTAGCTTTATATCCCAATAAATGCAGTGAATACAATAAATTAGCTTTATATCCCAATGAATGTAGTGAATAAAATAAATTAGCTTTATATCCCTATTAATGCAGTGAATACAATAAATTAGCTTTATATCACAATGAATGCAGTGAATACAATAAATTAGCTTTATATCCCAATGAATGCAGTGAATACAATAAATTAGCTTTATATCCCAATGAATGCAGTGAATACAATAAATTTGCTTTATATCCCAATGAATGCAGTGAATACAAAAAATTAGCTTTATATCCCAATGAATGTAGTGAATAAAATACATTAGCTTTATATCACAATGAATGCAGTGAATACAATAAATTAACTTTATATCACAATGAATGCAGTGAATACAATAAATTAGCTTTATATCCCAATGAATGCAGATGTGGATTAATCACATCACAATATGCACTATTTATACATTAAATCAAGTAATATGGATGACCATCTCATTGTTGTACCTTTATTTGGGATTTAAATAAAATTGTGATAGTAGAATTTCAAATTGATTCCTACATAATTTTCTATGTAAATGCACATGAGCATGACTAGTCTTACATGCTTCCAGAAAGTAAAGCAAAATCGGTTTTGTGGAGGTTTCCAACAAATTCTGACTGTGTGGTGTTGTGTTGTTTAAGTTTTCTGCACCCAGTCTGAAGGCCCTTAAGGCTTCTACACACATTCGAAAATTGTCAGACAAAGCAGCTGACCATCTAGAGTGTGTATAGACTGTTTACGACACTGTTTAGTGACCCCTCAGGCTGAATCTCTAAACAACGTCAAGGAGTGATGGCCTTTATTCTTAGCACTGTGCAAGGTTTCCTGATCCCTCTCCTTGAAATTAACAGGCTGTTCAGCTATTGGCTGGCTGTAGAGTAATAGTAAGATCAGTCTATATCTGTTGTATTCAATTAGATCAACTGGACTTGAAATGTAGTTCTTGAAGACGTTTCGCTAGTCATCCGACTAGCTTCTCAATTCAGAATGACTTGTACAAGAATCTGTGGCAATTATGTACCCTGGAAAATCCCAATTAGCATATCGCAGCCAGGTGGTTAAGGGTGTGATTAGATAGTGGCTAAGAGGTGTTATAGGAACGCCCGAGTAAGGTGTTAAAACAGCATGTAATGGCAGACAGTTGGTGTCGAACCCCCCCACCTCTATTTAGGCTTGGTTTCTTATTTTCACATAATGGCCTCCTTAACACCTCTCTTTAACCAGTCACGTTCCTTCGCCAGTATGTTAACATTACAATCTTCAAAGGTATGTCCTTATCCTTAAGATGCAGAACACGGCTGAGTCCGACCCGAGGAATTGGCTCTTCTGTGCTGGGCATACGTTGATGCAGTTGCTGTTTGGTCTCCCCCACATACAAATCAGAGCATTCTTCACTGCACTGCACCGCATATATGATGTCGCTTTTCTTGTGTTTTGGTTAGGGTCTTTTGGATACCAATTGCTGCCTCAGTGTGTTGTTCGGTTAAAGCCGACAGGGATACGATGTTTTTGAAAATTCTTCTTAATTTCTCAGAGACCCCTGCTACATATGGGATGACCATGTTCTTCCTCCTGTCTTGCTTTTCCCCTTCACTGTTGGTATTTGTGTTCTTTTCTTTCCTTCTACTTCTTTTGACAAAGGCCCGGTCTGGATATCCACAAGTTTTAAGGGCTCCTCTGAGATGTTTCATTTCTTTAGCCTTCGCCTTTGTGCTAGTGGGGATGTTCTCGGCTCTGTGTTGCAGGGTTCTGATGACACCCAGCTTGTGATCTAAAGGGTGGTGGGAGTCAAACATCAAATACTGATCTGTGTGTGTTGGTTTTCTGTAAACCTCTACTTCCAGTTTACCATTTTCCTTAACTTCTACCAAGCAGTCCAAGAAAGCCAGTTTGTTGTTTTGTACCTCTTCCCTTGTGAATTTAATGTTTTGGTCCACCGCATTAATGTGTTCTGTGAAAGCTTGTACTTCCTTCTGGTGGATTTTAACCCAGGTGTCATCAACATATCTGAACCAGTGGCTGGGTGCTATGCCCTTAAAGGTATTAAGTGCCTGTGTTTCTACCTCCTCCATGTAAAGGTTGGCCACAATAGGTGAAACTGGAGATCCCATAGCACATCCATGTTTTTGCTTATAGAACTTATCCCTGTATTTGAAATAGGTGGTATTCAGGCACAAGTCCAACAAGGAACACACCTGTTCTGGGTTGAGATCAGTTCTGCTGGTAAGAGTGCTGTCTTTGCCCAGCCGTTTTCTCACCATGTCAACAGCCTCCTTGGTGGGTATACAAGTGAAGAGAGAAGTCACATCATAGGACACCATAGTTTCTTCTACACCGAGTACTATATCTTCAATCTTGTTGGTGAAATCCTGAGAGTTCTGGATGTGATGCTTAGAACTTCCCACCAAAGGTCCTAAGATGTTAGCTAGATATTTTGCCTGTTATGAAGGTTCTCATTCATCCAGGTCATGGTTAATCTGTTGTATTCAATTAGATCAACTGGACTTGAAATGTAGTTCTTGAAGACGTTTCGCTAGTCATCCGACTGCTTCTCAATCAGAATGACTTGTACAAGAATCTGTGGCAATTATGTACCCTGGAAAATCCCAATTAGCATATCACAGCCAGGTGTTAGGTGTGTGATTGATAGTGGCTAAGAGGTGTTATAGGAACGCCAGAGTAAGGTGTTAAAAACAGCATTGTACTGGCAGACAGTTGTGTCGAACCCCCCCACCTCTATTTAGGCTGGTTTCTTTATTTTCACATAAATGGCCTCCTTAACACCTTTCTTGCAAATGGTAACCTACAAGGTGGCAAAATATCTAGCTAACATCTTAGGTCTTTGGTGGGAAGTTCTAAGCATCACATCCAGAACTCTCAGGATTTCACCAACAAGATTGAAGATATAGTACTCGGTGTAGAAGAAACTATGTGTCCTATGATGTGACTTCTCTCTTCACTTGTAACCCACCAAGGAGGCTGTTGACATGGTGAGAAAACGGCTGGGCAAAGACAGCACTCTTACCAGCAGAACTGATCTCAACCCAGAACAGGTGTGTTCCTTGTTGGACTTGTGCCTGAATACCACCTATTTCAAATACAGGGATAAGTTCTATAGCAAAAAAAGGATGTGCTATGGGATCTCCAGTTTCACCTATTGTGGCCAACCTTTACATGGAGGAGGTAGAAACACAGGCACTTAATACCTTTAAGGGCATAGCACCCAGCCACTGGTTCAGATATGTTGATGACACCGGGTTAAAATCCACCAGAAGGAAGTACAAGCTTTCACAGAACACATTAATGCGGTGGACCAAAACATTAAATTCACAAGGGAAGAGGTACAAAACACAAACTGGCTTTCTTGGACTGCTTGGTAGAAGTTAAGGAAAATGGTAAACTGGAAGTAGAGGTTTAAGAAAACCAACACACACAGATCAGTATTTGATGTTTGCTCCCACCACCCTTTAGATCACAAGCTGGGTGTCATCAGAACCCTGCAACACAGAGCCGAGAACATCCCCACTACACAAAGGCGAAGGCTAAAGAAATGAAACATCTCAGAGGAGCCCTTAAAACTTGTGGATATCCAGACCGGGCCTTTGTCAAAAGAAAGTAGAAGGAAAGAAAAGAACACAAATACCAACAGTGAAGGGGAAAAGCAAGACAGGAGGAAGAACATGGTCTCCCATATGTAGCAGGGGTCTCTGAGAAATTAAGAAGAATTTCAAAAACAATCGTATCCCTGTCTGCTTTACCGAAACAACACACTGAGGCAGCAATTGGTACATCCAAAAGACCCAATACCAAAACACAAGAAAAGCGACATCATATATGCGGTGCAGTGCAGTGAAGAATGCTCTGATTTGTATGTGGGGGAGACCAAACAGCAACTGATAACGTATGGCCCAGCACAGAAGAGCCAATTCCTCGGGTCAGGACTCAGCCGTGTATCTGCATCTTAAGGATAAAGGACAACCTTTGAAGATTGTAATGTTAACATACTGGCGAAGGAACGTGACTGGTTCAAGAGAGGTGTTAAGGAGGCCCTTATGTGAAAATAAAGAAACCAAGCCTAAATAGGGTGGGGGGGTTCGACACCAACTGTCTGCCATGTACAATGCTGTTTAACACCTTACTCTGGCGTTCCTATAACACCTCTTAGCCACTATCTAATCACACCCTTAACACCTGGCTGCGATATGCTAATTGGGATTTTCCAGGGTACATAATTGCCACAGATTCTTGTACAAGTCATTCTGAATGAGAAAGCTAGTCGGATGACTAGCGAAACGTCTTCAAGAACTACATTTCAAGTCCAGTTGATCTAATTGAATACAACAGATATAGACTGATCTTACTATTACTCTACAGCCAGCCAATAGCTGAACAGCCTGTTAATTTCAGGAGAGGGATCAGGAAACCTTGCACAGTGCTAAGAATAAGGCCATCACTCCTTGACGTTGTTTAGAGATTCAGCCTGAGGGGTCACTAAACAGTGTCGTAAACAGTCTATACACACTCTAGATGGTCAGCTGCTTTGTCTGACAATTTTCGAATGTGTGTAGAAGCCTTAAGGGCCTTCAGACTGGGTGCAGAAAACTTAAACAACACAACACCACACAGTCAGAATTTGTTGGAAACCTCCACAAAACCGATTTTGCTTTATTTCTGGAAGCATGTAAGACTAGTCATGCTATGTGCATTTACATAGAAAATTATGTAGGAATCAATTTGAATTCTACTATCACAATTTATTTAAATCCCAATAAAGTACAACAATGAGATGGTCATCATATTACTTGATTTAATGTATAAATAGTGCATATTGTGAGTGATTAATCCACATCTGCATTCATTGGATATAAAGCTAATTTATTGTATTCACTGCATTCATTGTGATATAAAGTTAATTTATTGTATTCACTGCATTCATTGTGATATAAAGCTAATGTATTTTATTCACTACATTCATTGGGATATAAAGCTAATTTTTTGTATTCACTGCATTCATTGGGATATAAAGCAAATTTATTGTATTCACTGCATTCATTGGGATATAAAGCTAATTTATTGTATTCACTGCATTCATTGGGATAAAAGCTAATTTATTGTATTCACTGCATTCATTGTGATATAAAGCTAATTATTGTATCACTGCATTATAGGGATATAAAGCTAATTTATTTTATTCACTACATTCATTGGGATATAAAGCTAATTATTGATTTCACTGCATTTATTGGGATATAAAGCTAATGTATTTTATTCATACATTCATTTGGATTAAAGCTAATTTATTGTATTCACTGCATTTATTGGGATATAAAGCACATTTTTTGTATTCACGCATTAATAGGGATATAAAGCTAATTTATTGTATTCACTGCATTCATTGTGATATAAAGCTAATGTATTTATTCACTGCATTCATTGGGCTATAAAGCTAATTATTGTATTCACTGCATTCATTATGATATAAAGCTAATGTATTTTATTTACTGCATTCATTGCGAAATAAAAAGCTCATTTATTGTATTCACTGCATTCATTGTGATATAAAGCTAGCTTATTGTATTCACTGCAATAATTGGGATATAAGGCTAATTTATTGTATACACTGCATTCATGGGGATATAATGCTAATTATTATATTCACTGCATTATTATGATATGAAGCTATTGTATTTTATTCACTGCATTCATTGAGATATAAAATATACGTTAGATATTTGTACAGTATGTATATATTTATAGTGGTAATTGGAGAATATAATATCATTCAACTTGGTCTTCTAGATCCTTTCTAAGTGTAATAATATAGAATGTTTGGCATATAAATTAATCATGTTCATGCTTTTTTTTTTTTTTACAGTAATCCCACTCACACAATCTCTAGTCCTTACATGGACCTATTAACAAAAAGTCCAAAACGGATCCTTTGGACGAGAGTCCCCTTAAGGAGAAATGGAGGATTCCTGAATAGGGTTAGATTTGAAAATGGCAGCTTCAAATGTCTCTTGTATTTTGCTTATCGAGGTATGTGTGTTTTAAAAGAGATCTGTAGCGACCCAAACTCACCCCCTTCCATTGAAGGTTCCCAGGGTGAGGATATATTGAAGACTGGAACTTGTATATTAAAAGTTTATGTACAAGTGTTGAGTTATATTTGCAGCACTTGCAATCATTAAAGACGAATTATACTCATGCATTAACTGACTGCTCTAGCAGTAACTGACAATTTTAAAACCATCCCCATCCCTCTTTAACATATGTTCCTCAGTGTCATAGATGGTAGAATTGTCAGTGATAATGTTTGTGGGAGGAGCAAGAAATAAGTTGGTTACTGCATGAGTATAATTGTTCTTTTATTTGGCTCCTTTATGACATATTGATTTTATTGAATTTGGCTGTCCCTAATAACTAATAATGCAATACAGATGTTGGTAATCAGGCAAAACTGTATCATGGGCACTTTAGCAAAATTTTAAAAATACACTGATGTGAGGGGGAGGTGTGTAAGCAGAGCAGTGTCCATGGTGAGGCTGTCCAGAACTTATAAGTGTTGCAGACACTACAAGAAGGCAGTGAGTAAGGAAGGGTGGGGGGAATTAGGAGTACTCACTAACATTAATAATTTAATGACAAAGCAAGCACAGATTAATATGTGAGTACCATACCACCATTTTACTTCTCTCAAATTGAAGTTTAAGAAAATGTAAAGTTGTTTCAGTGAGTATAGTGACCCTTTAAAACGCTTGTATACTTTCATTGACTATCCCAATCACCGGTCCATTGTAGCTTTGCCCCTAAGTCAATCCATGATCTCTCCAATGGGAAGATGTGCTTCTTGCTAGGAACATCTTCTCATTGGTTAGACTCTGGTCTGAAATGGGTGTAAGGTTACAATGGAAAGCGATAGAGATATTCATTTAAACATTACGAATGATTAAAGGTAACCCAGATTAGTCTTAACGGGAGGGGGTGGCATGTTTAGTATATTTGTCACACTTCCCTTAAAACTGTATGAAGCTTGTGGTCTGATGGAAGCTCAAGGACAGTTATTTCAAATACTGCATTATGATAAAAAAAAGATATATAGTATACCACATGCCAATAAGGAATATTTTTTATGTTACATATGTGATATTTTTTTTATTATTCAGGTTGCATAAAAATGTTAATGTTATCAGAATTTAGCCAACATGCAAGAGAATGCCCATTAAAACCATTAAACAAGCTGGACCCTAAGGTAATAGCCAATAGGATTTATCTCAGTCCACAGTTGGTAGGTAGGTCATATCTTGCATTTGACATACTTTAAAAAAATGTACAAACCTCCTTAAAGAGGTTTTTTGAGGAATCTCTTTCTGATCCCTATTTGGCACCATTGGTTTGAAAAACCAAGGCAACAGTTTTGCTTTGCTACCTGCTTATGTACTTCTTATGCTTTAGAATTTATGTGTACAGTTTTGGTAAAGCCACTGAGGACAGTAGAATGGATTACCTAAAGCAAGAATAAACTTAAATTAATGCAGTTTGTTATATTATTATTGATTTGACTTCTGACAGATTTATAGGGGTTTATTTAGCCAGAATTTTGGACAAAAAGGCAAGTTAAGGTAACACTAATTTATTTAATATTGGTTAGCGGGACTTCAACAAAGGGTTTGCAGAGGCTGCAGTGGTTTCTTGAAGCACAGCTGCCACAACCCTATTCAATATGCAGTTTGTGCAAGCTGATTTACCAGGAGCCAAGATCGCTTAAGGGCATGTGCACCCTTAAAACAAAAAAAAAACTGGTGACTTGTCAGTTATCTGCCCACCCTACTATTTTTCCCAGTTTTTACATGCAACCAGATATTTAATGATAAGTTATATTGGGCTTTTATATGCTTGAGCATGTGCAGAGAGGGCAGCAGGTGAAACAATAATCAATCATTGGTTGTGATATCAGCAGTCACAGCCTTGGAGACTGCATGGAGGGAAGAGCAGCTGACTCTGTTGGAATGGGGACAATAATAATCCTTAAATATCTGGTAACCATTGGTGGCCGGTGTCACTGCATACGCACAAAGCACGGAGCACTGACTGTAGCGAAAGAAGCTCTCGGTAAATGAACCCCATAGGTTGTTAAACCAATATCTTACATTTTATGTTATATTAAGGGTATGTCCAACATTTTTTAAAGTTTGCGTTATTCAAGTTCCCCTGGCAGGGCTGACACATGGGGCCCCCTTGTTCTTGTTTTGTATGGCGTAGTACTAAAGCAGGGCTCCCTGATGTTTACTGGGCCCAAGGCATACGCTGGACATACCCTTTAAAAAAGCCTATTGTAATGGCCTAGTTAATTTGCCATCTAAGACTTAATTTCATCCTTCATATGTGGACCTACAGAGCAATATAATTAATTTCTTTTCTATTTACTCGATATACTGATTTAGTTCATGTAAAGTTTAGAGCAGACATGATTATTTTTAGTGTCTTATTCCTCATTGGGTTACATGAATTAGTATGAGAAAACAGAATAATTTGCATTTGTTCTGACATATTATGATTCTATGAATCTTTTATTTCAGTTCTTATTCAAATACCATTTGTGTTTTGATCTAGTTATTTTCTTATGCACCGGAAAATGCAATAACTTTCTAAGCAAAGGGCTCGGTTGTCTGTAATATATGTATTCGTTGTGAATTTATTTAGGATGTTACAGAAGCCGAGTGGTGAAAACGGACTTTTCTGGCACAACAAGATAAAACTACACAGTGAACACACTTACAGGTAGAGTACAATAGCAAGAACTGTGAGCAGTATCTTGTACAACAGTAAGTTATCATGAAACAAATCATTTGTCTTGTATAATAGATTATCATAGCAATATGTTGAGTTCCTGCTACATCCTGTTTAATCTGGTGTCACCAGAAAATTCTGATCTTTTGCTGTATGAGAGGTTTGGAAATACATACAAATACATACAATCTTTCTAAAACTGCCAAGACTTGCTGTTCAATTGGTAAATTATGGATGAGATCTAACAAATTCAGACATTTTATTTAGACAAATATTTAGACATTTAAAGTCAAATGTCTAAATAGTTAGACATTTATCTTTACAGAAGATAAGGCAAAATCCAGCTAACAGGATCTATAATTTAAGGAAAAGTTCACTCGAAAAGTGAAATATTCCTTTAATGTATTGATTGAAGACGGGAGGTTAAGGAGCTATGCCTTACCGTCCGTTTTTCATTTTTACCTCAAACAATCCACCACTGCAGTGATGAAAACCTCCGACCGCTTCCTGGTCTAACCTTTATAGCGCACATTATCGTACATATTTTCATTGGTGATCTTGCAAAAGCTTACCTTCATCCCTGGCTCCTGCTCAGTTGGTTTAAGAATGGGAGGTAAGGCATAACCTCCCGAGCTTCATCAATACATTAAACTATTACTTTGATCTTTTCAAATTTTCATACCTCTAAAGTTCCTGAAAAAGGTAGCTCCAAGAGTGGGCTTAATAAGTTTCTAAAATTAAAAAAAGTTGAAAATTGCTGTTATGTTTAGTTAATGTTGATCCAAGGATCATTTCCAATTATTTCTCTGGATCAACTGTTGGTATGGTTTATGAGTCGGCTAAAATGGTTGGACTAGATGGACAAATGCAAATTATTCAACCTCCAATACTATGTTACTATAGCTGGGTACACACATTAGCAATATAGGGACGATCCTGTCAGTACCAAAGTGATTGGCCCTATATGGCTAATGTGTGTGTACGACGTTGGCATTTGAAACGGTTGTTCTGAGCAGAAAATTTCCTGCAGTCGCTCCCCTGTACTAAAGTATTGGAAGGCGCCCACAATTGTAGGGAGTATGGCAGTCACAAACGTTCTCCCTATACTTTACATTACTTTATATAGGGAGAACGACTGTGAATCTTGAAGATTCTGTCTGTCATCTTTGTCAGATTGGTACTGTGTGTACCCACGTAATGTTAGGTGGGAACTAATTCTGTGACCATTGCTAGACCTCTCTTCTGATTGGGTGGGCAGTAATAGGACCTAATCTGTCCATGCTCCTGCTTCTACTATTGGCTAACCACCAATGAAATAAAAACTGATATATTAAAGAAGCAATCCAGGGTGGTAGCTGACTTATCTTCTGTTAAGATCACATTTGTTAAGCGGCGTACACATGTCGGATACTTCAGACGACAAACGACCCCTGAGTGCTATGGCGGATCTATGAACGACTCCCGACCAAACACATACGATTATCGACCGAAATGTCTGTTGTGTGTCTGCCCTGCGCTCGGGGGTGGTTTTTTCGTCCAAAGGATCAGTCGTATATAGGCATATAATTACATTCAGATCCTCAAGTTTAAATAAGCCCTTTATAAAATAAAGATTGGATATATGTGGTCTCATTTTTAAAAATTCACTTTTTACTAAAATACAAAATATTGCTTTCTTCCTTTATTTTTTGGCTGAAATATGCAGAAATCCAAGTTCAAACAAATGTATTACCATTGTCAGCCCAAGTTGATGTTTTCCATAAATACTATTGTTAGTATCTTAAACGCTTAAAAGAAAATGCTCGTAAAAAAAACCTTTATAACTATACTAAAAATAAACCCTTAAACATTCATTTGCATTGAAGGAAGAAAAGAGCTACAATTTACAACTCTTAAAAAAATACATTATTCTTGTTTAAAGGTTCCCTTTGATCTAAAGCTCACAAAGTGTAAGTATGTGGTTAGCGGGGTATGCACTTTTATTACTTAGTTGAGAGAACTTCATTAAATTTAACAAGCACAATAAAATAGCAATGTGATAATGCAGTTGTCGTACTGTTCCTTGACCAGTTACTTTGTAAATGCACTGCTGTGTTTTTTTACAGCTCAAAGCCTAATCCTTATAGGATATAACTGTATAGCTAACATTTCCAAAGTAAACTAAAGTTGGTTTCTCTAGTTTGAATTATACAATATCACCAGGATGGAAGGGGTCTTAAACACTACACAAATGGTATAATAAAAGTCAAGGACACAAAACATAAAAATAATACATGTAAAGAATTAACAAGGCTGAATTATTTTGTAGGGAGATGGGGAAATTCTAGAAAAAAAATCCAATTTCAATGATCATTATTTGCCCATTCAGCCATTTCTCTCTGCGTGAAGAAATGCTTTCAATGTATTGACTTCCTGTTTGCAGGACCCCTTATTTAGTCCCTGGGTTAATTCATTAATTCTAAATATGTTTGACCCATAAAAGAGCCAATCAGTAGAAACCAGTAAACCCGATTCTTCATAGAATTGGCAACTCCACCCAAAATGCCCCTCCACCCCCCACCCCACTCCGCCCCTGCATGTGCATTGTGGGTGGTAATTACAATCCTTCAAAGGATTTTAATGATATGCACAAATCCACCAGGAAGCATGCATTGTGGTTAGTTCTGGTGTGCACGTTTGGGTGGGTCCGTGCATTTAATTAAAAACATTTAATTAAAGGGTAACTATGCTCTAAAAATTTACTTTTTAAAAAGGAAAGTACCTGGGGCAGGGAGGTCGGATTGATTATTCCTACCTCACAATATCATTATGTTGACTATTCCTGTATTAGGGTGAGGCCACACTGCAACGCACAGGAATCATTGTGTGCTAGATTCTTGTGTGTTTGCGTTGTGCGCATGCGTTTTCGCCATTTTGCGTTATGTAAATGCATGCGTTAACGCACCAAAATGGTGCATGTGTTACCAAACCTCGAACAGACGCGTAATCGCATGCGCATCGGAAATCGCGGGAAATTTTGCGTTCCCGCGATTTCCATTTTAGCAAAAAGCGCGGACACAACCGTGAGCGCGAAACACGTGCGCAAACGCGTGAAAAACGCACTAGTGTGGCCTAGCCCTCAAAGATACTGCTGAAGCCAGGAGGAAGACTGTCAGAAACAGTTTTCTTTGGGCTGATGCTCCTCACAGAAAATATTGGGAGGTAGGAATTACCAATCCTATATCCATGTCCCAACTACTTTTAAGTTTAACTGGTTTTTAAATTGACACAATAGTTTTCCTTTAATATAGAATTACTGTTAGGAATATTTCAAGGTAGTGTGCATCCTGGGAAGAAGGACTGTTACAGAACCCGAAATGGCAGCTCAACAAGGCATAGAAAAGGGTATAAAATAAATACAGGGAGATTCAATAAAAGTTTTTATTGTTTAAAATGGTGCTAATTTTGCCCCAACCAATCAGATGTTAGCTTTCAAATGTTAAATAAGATCTGATTGGTTGGGGCAAAATTAGCACCATTTTAAACGATAAGAACTTTTATTGAATCTCCCTGATAGAATTTTTTTAAATGGTTTGTGCCACTCTAGGCTGGAAAAACAAATCTCCAACCAAAGACATTAAAATCTTTTATAAAGTAAATAGTCTAAATATCATCTCACTCCCACTCTCCCTAGCACAGTAGGATACATATGGTAGTAAAGATTATAAAAGAGAAGGAGGCAGACAAAAAAAAAACAAAAACAAATGATGCACAATTTAATTCGTTTAAACTTGGTCAATATGCAGGTAATTTTTAGCCTTCATTTCTCCTTTGATGAGACGAATTAACCTTAAAATTGTGTAGTTTAGTTATCAACTATTTGTATGATCATTTCTCCTAGGAACGAAGTTGGGAGAAGAAACTTCAAGTTTATAATGACAGCAAAGTGGACAAACTTTGCAGTGAAGCGGAAGAACAGAAAAGAGTCTACAAACAGCTTCTTCAAAATACAAGTTAGCAAACAGTGTTATAGGAGAGCTAAACCTAATGTTTTTCGTCCATAATCCAAAAACATCCCCCAGAACACTAACCGCTAAATTGAATTAACATACATTTGACCATGTTCCAGTTGAACAGACATGTTCCTTTGCTTACATTTTATAATGTAATGGACTGTAATATGACTGGGGCTAGAGTCAAACAAAACCACTTTCAATAGAGTAATATGTTACACGGGAAGCTGGAACATGGGCTGAACCTTCTTATAACAGAAGGTATCTTGCAGTCTCATGCTATATAATTAGCATTGCCCACAAAATCTAAGAAACAAGTAATTTCTTCTCCCAGGTTCCCAGAGTAAGGGGAGGAGATATGCAAAAGTCTCCTTATGTCCTTTAGCCAATGCATGAGTTCAGAACCGCTGGCTTATTAACATGCAATACAGCTTATGGTATAGAGCCAATCATCTGACCTGCATACAGACATGTTTCGATCTTGTTAGATCTCATTAGTGCAAGATACAGATTCATGGTTCAATGGGATAGAACTTGGTAAGCACAATAGGCAAGGCAGCTGAAAAAGGTGGGATGAGGTGGGCCAAAAGGTGAAAAAAGCCCTCCACAGAGCATAAAAATGGAGCAGAGCCTTCTTATAACAGAATGTATCTTGCAGTCTCGTGCTATATGAATAGCATTGCCCACAAAATCTAAGAAACAAGTAATTTCCCAGAGTTCTACTTTTAGGGTTTTTATTTAAAAATGTAGGCCTTATATTAGGAGGGCTGATAGCTGATATGAGATGAAAAGATTTCTTTAGGGAATTCTGACATGTATCCGATAGAAATCTACAGGTATGTCCGAGGGCTAATGAAAGATGATGTAATGCTGTACCGGAATATAGATATCTAAATGGAATCCTACCATGGACCATATAGAATTCTAGTGTAGTGTATTTTACATCATTTAATATCAGCCCTTTAAATTACTATAGGGCCTACTGAAGGACCTGATGGGGAACCTGAGAGATGATATAAAACTGTGGTAACGTACCCTATAGAAGGACCTTATAAAAATTTACATGACTTTTTGCCTCTTTTTCTTTTTATTAAAATTAATGAGATATCTATTGTTTTGTTTGTATCTAAATTTTTAAATACAGTAGATAGCTAGTTAAAAACTTTTTTTAAAAAAGATTTAGGTATGCATGGAAACAGCATGGTTGGGTGGTGGGGTGCATCCTTAGCTGTGTGTGTGTGTAACTGTGTCTGTTTGGTATTAGAGGTATGTTTTTTGTTAATGACTGTTAAACTAACTTTTTAATGATTTAGGTATCGTTGCTATGAAAAACAAAAGGGTGGGGTAGGTTAGGGGTGTATTAGAAATTGTGTGCATATATTTATGTGGAGTATGTTCATGCATATACGACCTAAAACTAAACTCAAACTTCATTCTGAGTACATACTTGTTTTTATAATTGTGCGCTTTATTAAGAAAGTGACAGGAATTAAACATATGACCCTGGAAAGTTGGAATGCTCATGTTTGAGTATTGGGCCCATTAAGTCAATAGGAAAAAATGTTCTGAAATTGTGGATAATGTGGGAATGCTTCCACAGATTCCTTAGCTAGGTAATTGAATAATCCCCTATGTGTCCTGCACATCTGTACCAATTTTCGTGTTTCTCTAGTTGGAGAAGATACATTCCAAAAAAAGCCGAAAGAAAAAAGAAAAAAACAGTAATTTGGTTCTTTCGAGACAGATTGATGAAATATATTTGTATTCTACTACAGCTACTATCAGGGCACTTTGTATGAAAATGTGAGCTTTATACTACATTTCCATGTAGCCTTTAGTAATTCGAGATCGTATCAGTTTGAATAGGAAGAAAAATAACTTTTTGCTTGATAGGTGAAGCCTAAAATAAAGGGAAAGTTCGTCCCTTGTCTGAATGCAACCTACTCTGAGCAAAAAAAAGCCTGGAAAGCTAAAGAGGAGACAAACACTTTTGACATGCAAGGGAAGTGAGAAAGCATCATTTTGCTAAATAGTAGATTAGTCCAACTAACATAGTTTTGTGGAGTAATTTACCTTTGTAGAATTTTCATAGTTAACATAGTTCTACCTGCTATGTCTGGATTTTACCCACAAATGTATTGCTCTATAATAATCTAAAATCAGACAATAACTCCACAACAACACACATATACACAAAATCAATTTTTTAATTTAGAGGATAAAAAAATATTACCATAACCCTAGCATAAAAGGCAATGTACAGAGAGCCTTAATCACTATTTGTGATCCTAAAGTCACCCTAACTTGCTTTCCGTAATGACTTTAAGGGCTAGGCCACACTGCTGCAATTTTTCTGCGTTTGTTTTTTTTTTTCCCAAATCATTGGAATCGCGGCAACTCACCGAAAACGTGCGAGTGCGATTTGCATTCTGCATTTTAAATCGCAATCGCATGCGTTTTCCAATACTCCAAGACTATAAAAATCGAATGCGATTCCGTTTGCGTTGCAGTGTGACCGTGCCCTAAGACAGGCAATTGTGGGTAGGGGTCTATAAAACTGCCACACACACAACTGCTGCAAGTGATGTACCTATCCAACTGCCCCACTTTACTTGACTTTTCTAACAAATAGGGTTATTCTAGCTACCATATTAGCAATACTAGTGGCAACAGTGCAGCTTTTAGTTATGCATTATGTTGCATGGTCAGTACACAACATAATTACAGGTTGCATATAAAAATGCTAGAAGACTTGTGTTTTATATGCAATATTTTACAATAAGGGGCCATTATTCATATTCTCTCTGTTTTATGCACAACCTAAAAAACATGTAGTCTTCCTTATTGTTTGTTTAGAAGTATAATAAAGAATATTACAACCAATTGAGATTCATCTGTTCCTATTTAAAATAAATAGACTTGTCATTAAAGAAATAAGTAACAAGTAAGTATTGAATGTGATAGATTATGGAATATCACCTATTCAAGTGAATGAATATACAGTAGAATAAAAGAACAGACTGTATTTCATGAAATCATGAACGTTCTGTGTTTTTCTTGGAACCAGACACGAGTTGATTTACACGATCAATTAAATTTAAATTAAAAATTGCATCACTGCAGCTGAATATGTTTGTGGCTAGGATACTATGTGTTGTTTTTGTGTTATTTCAGGTGGTGCACGTCATTGCAATGAAGAAATGTCACCTCTGGATGCGCTACATCAGGCTGCAGTAGCTTACGCATCAGCAATCAGACTACAGCCAAAGACCCAGACTTCCATTTTCAACTTGGCTTGGTTTGGAAGAACATTTTTATGCTTCAGAAATTTTGGCTTGAAGAAAAAGTAAGTAAGAACAAGTCTACCAGTTAAATGTATAAAGGTAATCTTAGCCTATACATCTGATCCCTAACCGTACTATAATACCTTGTAAAGATTATAGGGATAATACGCTACCTACAGTGTAAGGCCGGGTACGCATGGAGGACTTTTTGTCCCGACTGAGCGCTCGCTACAATCATTTGTGAAAGATCAATTGTGCGGTTTTATAAGGAACCGCACGATCGATCGTAATTTACCGACACGTTCGATCATCCGATCCAGACAAATGAATGATCGTGATCGGTCGCAGCCAGCCGCCCCACACCAGATCGGCCGAAAATATCTTTTGGCGTGCACCCAGCCTAATATCTAATGGATAATACCCTACCTACAGTGTAATATAAGGAGATTACGCCACCGAGGAGTTCCCTGACCATATAAAATATTATAAATATTTTATACAGGTCAGTGAACTCCGAGGTGAAGTAATATCCATATATATTCTGTAGGTAGCGTATTATTCCATATAATATTAGGCATCCCACCCTCCCAGGAGTCGATTGGGGTGGTCTCCAGCACACCGCGAGACCACCCCAAACTTCCGTGACCCGAACCTACCGACAGTCTGCCTCCGGAACGCCTTATTTCTTCTGGCTACGCCTCTATGTGACCTAAATTACATCACATGAGCCAGTTACGCCCCTAGCCACGCCTCTAACATGACGTGATTTACGTCACGTTAGAGGCGTGGCTAGGGTCGTAACTGGCCCCTCCCGACTCTGCCCCCGCCCCTTTAGTGACATCAGTGACACTCGGTCCCACCCTGCCCGGAAGCCAGGTTCGGCAGGGTGGGATGTCTGTAAACATAAGGTAAAAAAAAGAAAATCCAGCACAGACACTCAGTTACCCCCTCCTGTCTCTCCCCACTGAGTGACTGATTATATAGATTCTCGCCACTGCACCTCCATATTATTCATATAATACATATGGTCAAAAAAAGAAAAATCCAGCACAGACAGTCTGTTTCCCCCTCCCGTCTCCCCCTCCTTTATAGTAATGTAGATAAGAAGCCTGTTTTGTAAATACAAATATAACTGCTTTTTGTAATTCAAACTAAAACAAGAGACGAAACAAACCCGATCCAGTTCCGGTTCTGAGCAAGGCATTCCTGTGAGTCATTATTGACTCGACTGCTCGCTCCTCCTTATCAACACAGTAATTCAGTCAGTGAATGAACCGGAACTGGACAGGGTGAGAGACGATGTTTAGTTTCTTTTTTTAGTTTGAAGTACAAATGGCAGTTAACTATTATATTTATAAAAACAGGCTTCTTATCTACATTACTAATACAGGCAGGGAGAGAGAAATGGGGAGGGGCAGTGGCAGACAGGAAGTCACTCAGTGACATCACTGAGTGACTGATTATATAGATTCTCGCCACTGCAACCTCCCCATTCAAATGCCAGAGCCTTTTGTATTATATTTTTCATTGTACCTTCCAAAAAAAATAGTTGTTTAACCTTTATCTCCCAAGCTTTTACATTGGCTGATTGTTCAAACATAATAGTTATCTCAAGACAGATATCACGTGATCATTCTAAAAACTGCTGGTCTGGTCATTTTGAAATCGATTTTGGAATTCAATTGCAAATATGCTGATATCACCATATAAACACAATTTTTTAATTTACTTTGTTGCAATGCTGGCCATACACTGGCTCCAATATTAGACTCAACATTAAACATGAATCAATTCAATATCGAGCAGACCAGCGAACTTATTACCCAATATCCTGTAATCCTGTAATGCTCTTCACTCTGTAACATTCATTTTGCAATTGAAAGTTGATCGCAAAATGATTGGCCCAGTGTTTGCAGGATTGTTGACTGAATGTCACATAATGTATGGGCTGCATTAGGTTACAGGGACAAACAAAAAGTAAATATTTGTGTAAGGCAATTCTGAGTAGTGTTGAGAACTCACCTGTAATTCTGAAGGTTTGTGGCATTCACTTATTTCCCTCTGTTTCTAGTGACTCAATGTGGTCATACATGAAGTGATATTATAACTATTCTGACATTGGCCACACAAAAACCAATTATTGTCCAAAACCGTGTATTGGGCGATAATATTGTGGTGTATGGCCACCATACATAAGACTAGCCAAACTGGTCAATTGTTTGCTCAAATTGGTAAAAGAAATCAATCCTGCATACTTTCAGTTCAATACTGCTGAGAAATATTGGGCTTTTCATTCAAACCAGGTCATGGTAGATCTGTATTCAGTTAGATCAACTATTTCCAAAGAACTTTTGATTCCTTAAGCTGGGTACACACACTCATAATAAAGCACCGATACCAGCAGTCGCGAACGATTGGGACTGTGTGTGCACTGATCTTGTAGATCCTGTGTGGTGTGTACCCAGCTTTACTCGAGGGATTGTGTTTTCTATGCTAAGCCACATGTTGGTGCGTCTACTGTTTAGTTCCCCCCCCCTACATACATATTAGATCATGTTCTTCTCTGCTTCGTAAAATATAAAAACCTGTAGAATTAGAGTTTAACATGCTGCTGATTTCAAAGGTGGAATGGGTACAGATATTGGTATGTGTGTTGAAACTGCAAATTGCTGCTTGGCCACAAAAGCTAAAAGTTGCGGAAGTGTAGTACATTAAAACATTAGTTGTTTAGACATAAACCCCATCTCGTTTACTATATCCAGCTTGCAAAACAAGAGGCTGTAAAAAAAAAATTTACACAATAAAACCATTTTGACTTTATTATGGGCAGCTGCAAACATCTGTCACTTGAAGCAGGAAACCGCTAGTTTAAATAAGCACAGTGATTACAGCAGATATGAGACAGATGTAGCCAGTAAACTACTTAAGGAAAATAGTTAGACACTGTAGTGAGAAGTGTCAAGTTGCTGCACCTCCCTTATTTGTACAGTGCAGTTTAGCCAGTAGTTCAGACAGGAGGCGGGGCTTATTTATTTTAAGTTCATAGAGTGTTTTTTTTAAGAAATTGCTACATAGTCAAAACAGAAGGTAACACACATAAAATAATGCTTTAAGAGAAATTTATAATAGAGTTCCAAAATTATATTAAAGCCTCATTCTGTTTTAATCATAGCATTTTAATCATAGAATTAAGGTTTGAACAAACGCTCAATTTGCGAGGGAGCCCCCGACTGCCGAGCGCTACACACAACGAATGGCCGTTTCGTCCCAGATTCTTCCGTGTGTATGCGTTCAGTCGGGGTCGTTTGTTGATCCGCCTCACCATCCGCCTGTGGGGTTAGTGAATGACTGCTGCAACCTGCAAGGAAGCCAGCATCTGTGTGAGATACTAGCCTTTCTGTGGCATAGGAAGTTAAGGATAATGCTTTAGTGGGTTTTGGGAGGTAAGTAACTATAACAATCTCGAAGTTAGGGTGTGTTGGGGTGATATGTCCTTTACCTTCATGCATTTTCAGTGTACAGTAATTGGCAATTGTTTAGTATACTAATTAATCTCTTTACATTGATTTTACAATGATTTTCCTTTTTGGTGATTTTAGACTCCCACTACATGCGCTGGTCTTCCGTGCGCTATTGTAGCGCTGTAATCACCTTTTTTGGTGCGTATCCAACAGGGCATAATAGCGTAAGTGCAGAGCATGGAATTGCCCACAAAGCAGGTCACTGCAATCGCGCATTCCCCTGTGCGCTCAAATGGGGCTAAAGCCTTAAGGTCTTTGGAGGGAGATAACGAGAGTTGTGATCCATTTGCCATTTCTATAGAATTCTTTATTTACTTCATAGAATATAGAGTTTCTTAGCAAACTTCTTGCTTGCACGGCTTTATATGCCAGATCTGTTATTATTGTCTGTATTAGTTAAGAGTTTTGGTTAATGTTTTACATGGGACTTAGCATAGTGCCTTTACTGGGGAACCCATGAAATAATAATCCAGAATAATTAGAATCTTCACAGTTATGGATTAATTTGACAATCTTTTTGTATTTGAAGGCAGTAGTATTATTTTCTAGCAAAGTGTTACAGTTATCTGTATAAGTGCCTATAACATATATAGAAGGCATCATCTCTTGTAAGTGTGGTGAGGAAGTGACTGGACTGTTTGCTAGTGTAAGATTTTTATGTTTTTATCAGGCGATACATTATCAGCAGTTTTTCCACTAAAAGTCAGCCAGATGTGTTTTAGCTTACAGATATACTTAATTGCATTACTACTTTACCAGGCTGTTCATAAATAGAACATACCAGTATTTGCCCATCCCAGGAAAAGGGTCTTCTAAGGAAAAAGAAACACATAGAGTAAACTTAGTGAATAAACATTAGCTTATTTCAGTAATAACCCACACACACTGGTTTAATCTTTAAGATTTTTGATGCCAAGGCTTATTGGAGAGCAGTCAGGATATTTTAGTCATAAAAGAAATAGCTTTTAGACTGGAAATTATATATTTTTCTATGCGGGCATCTACTGAATAAGCTACCTGAAAGGGTTTTAAGGACAGAAACAGTGAAGGTAGCCAACTTCATTTTATGAGAAATAAATGTAGTTACAGTAATTTTGTTTCTTTCTAGAAAGAAGTGAATATGGTTTAACATAGTTTTATAAATAAACTTTTATACATGGATATTGAAAGATGTCTGAAAGTGGTTGCGCTTGAAAGCTATACAAAAACAATATAAACCTTCCCTGTAACAACCTGCAAATAAATACAGGGGATTCAATAAAACTTATCATTAAAAAATGGTGCTATTTTGCCCCAACCAATCAGAGTTGAGCTTTCAAATGTTTAATAACATCTGATTGGGTAAGGCAAAATTAGCACCATTTAAACAACAAGAATTTTATTGAATCTACCTAGTTCTCCTTTGCCCATATTTGAAAAGGCGTCAAGTTCTTTAAACATGCAAGGGTTGAATGTGGTCACTCTTACTTAATTATCTTAACAATACACACACACATTATATATATATATATATAAAATCACTGGGCCCTCCAGCAAAATTTTGATGGGGCCCCTACCGAGTTTCATCCACAGTGGAAAAATAAGAAGATTTTGCGTTTGATCCTCCTGCTCCCTTGGTAGTGGCGATTCCGACGGCGGAAAGTTTAAGATCCTTTATAATTATGCCCATTAAGTCTTACACGCACGTGCAATCGCTTGGGTGTTTGTAACAATCTAACAGCCATTCGGTTGAAGATACGGCCAGTCGGGAAAACGATCCGATTATCGTGGTGGAACAGGCGTGCAAATACACATCAGAACGCGATTGCACGTGTGTATGAGGCTTAGGTTCGGTACACCGAGGGAACTATTTGTCCCAACCAATCGTTCGCTATGTGTGAGCGCTTGGCGGGACTAATGTCTGCCGGTTGCGGCAACCGACACGTCCATTCATCTGATCCGGACAAACGGGGGACAAACACCGGTCGCGGCGGTGGGGCGAAAGCAGCACAGATTTTTCGGCCCAATCAACCGATACATGGAAGTAGAAAAATCTGGCCGTGTGTACCCACACGGGTTTATATTATCTCTGTTAATGTGTAAAGGTTTTAAATCAAATAGAGTCGAATTGACTGAAAAAAAGAACAATGCTGTCCATAGCTTATTGTTTAATATAGAAGCACAGGAACCCCTCTAATTCCATTCAGTAGCTGGATTTATGACTCCTGCTGTTTATCACGATGATTGTGGTCAAGCACTGCCATCTACTGCCCTTAGGTGATTCCCAGATTCTGTAAAGACTCACTTCTCTGGGTTGGGAATGTCTGTGGCCTTTCAATTTTACACAATGACCAACGGCTAAATGTTAAATTATTTTCACACGAAAAATCTAAAATGTGAAATAGATTGGTAGGTAAACAGGAATCCGGCTCTAAAATATATTCACTGCAATAGTTTCTGTGAATCTAAATGACGATGTTTATGTTCAATACATTTTTTTTATGTTTTAATCCAAAGTGAAAAGGTACTCATTTTGTTTGTTATCAGAATCATTTTATATTTGCCTGAATAAGCATTTTGGGAGTTGACAATTAGGAAAAGCTGAATGCCTTGGACTTAAAGGGAAAGTTAAGTGTTAAACAATAATTTTTTTTTTAGCTGAAAAGCTGGACAGTGTCCTGTTGCCCCTGTTTCTGATTGCTGGTTCTCCCAGTTAGCAACTGTCAGTTATGGTTTTAACGAGTTAACAGACTAATGACTGGATGCTAAATACCTAGCAGCCTCCTCTGAGCATGTCAAGCTCAAACCAGCCTCACTAAATTGCTAAAGGGGGTTGACTTAATTAGCTGTTAAACACACACTGCCACTTAGTTTCTCGTGAGACATTTAAGAGCATAGCAGACATACATTCATTATTTCAGAGGAAACTATACCAACAGGAGGTAGAAAAGCATGTTCTACCTCCCTATGTGCAGTAGAATTGGAGAAGCAAGTTTCTGATAGCTGATCGGGTGCTCACAGGGACTAAGAATATTCACCGCTATCTCCTTTCTTAAAGGTATGTCCACCTTTAATAAAGTTTTAATATATTATAGTGTTTGTTCCCAACCACTATAATGTTCATGCCAGAAAGTGCCCTGATAGTTACTTACCTTGCCTTTCTCCTTCGCCCCACTGCCCCGGCCCTCTGTTTGCAGGAACTGCAAACCGGACCATCAACCGCGTCTGTGATTGGCTGAGAGGCAGCCAATCACGGACACGGCTGCCGGCAGTTCACAACAGCAAAGGAGAGAGTCAAGGTAACTATCGGGGCACTTTCTGGCAATAAAATATAGCGGTTGGGGCGGGGAAACAAACGCTATAATATACTAAAAGGGTTTGGAGCTAGAGGGAGGGATTGCAAAAAGGTAGGGAGAGGGAGGGGGGAGGCCGGAGGAGGACAGGAAGCAGAGTCCTATATGGACTCTGCTATCCTCCTGGCAGCCACTTTTTTGGACTTTGGGGAGGGGTGGGGGGTACTGGAAAACCATTGGAGCTGGAGGTAAGGTAAGGATTTTATTACACTACACAGTGGGGCCAGAGTGGGGGAAATTATAGTTTGGGGGTGGACATGCCCTTTAACAATTCCAGTTAAGTGACCCTTAACATGTAAGACCGATTCATTGTAGATGCAAACCGAACTTAATAATAACTAAACTATTTATTTAAATTCGTAAGGCAATAATAATTTAAACAGAGAAAATTACAAAGATCTGACAATGGTTGTCATTTCTTAAAATGCAATATCATTAAAAATACATCCAAGACAGACAGTACAGATTTTATGGCGGTAGCAATGAAATTTAGGTTTCAGTTGGCTGTCAGTTGTGTTTTTCCTACTCTTACTATTATTTGCTGTTTATTTTTGATCAGTGTCCAGCAATTCCCAGCTGTGTGTTTATTAATCTGTGATGTTCCTGTTTATGACATCTAGTGTTACATTTCTGTACTTTCCACCAGTAAAGCTGGCATTTTTAGATTAACAGAATGTTAAGAGATGCTATCTGTAATGTAAAAAATAGAACTAACAAAGGCTTTAAAAGGGAAACTAAAGTTAAGTAACAAAGTAATTACTTAAATGCTAGGTCCGTCACCCCTTGGAAGGCAGCCGTTGCAAATTACTCTTACTCAAAATCTTGCATGAACGGCAAGCCCTGGGGATGCACGTGCACCGCCAATGAGAAGGAACTGTTCCCATACGTTATAGGTTGGTCGGTTATCTGTAAAGTTGGGTGGGCCAAAGGGACCCAAGACAGACCTGGGGTAAGCAAGACATATGGTACCTATAATTTTATTGTAGTGTAAGGGACCCCCCAGCCCTAAACGCTAGGGTTTTAACTTCAGTTCCCTGAAAAGACTTACCAACCTCTGTAACGTGTAACGAAGGAGCAATAAGGGCTTTAGACGGCAGCTGTGTCTGTGATTGGGGAGTCAGCCAATCAGAGACGCAGCAGCTGCTGGCTATTGAGAGAATCAAGGGAACGATGGGGGGTAAAGGCTCGTACACACCATGCAATATTTCAGTCCAATTGACCGATATTTTGTTCGTGTATCTGTAAATGGACCAAAATATCGCATGGGTTTTCGGCTGCGTGCGAACCGCCCGTTCATCCGAATCGGACGAAAGGACTATCAGACATGTGGAAACCACGTCGATTGTGGGTCCTCTACAGACCACACACTCGGTTGCGGGTTAACGTCCGCTGTGGCCACTATTGCTGCGACCGACAGTCTTCCTCCTGGCCGAAAAGTTGACGGTCGGTCAGGCAAGAAGAATTGAAACGTGTGTACAGCCTGCTATTTCATGGGAAACTTTTTAAACGTTAAAACCCTAGCGATAGGGTTGGGGGATCCCTACATACAGCAAAGTTCCCCTTAAACACAACAAAAGTACTGCGCATCGATAGCTAGTGGCAAGCGCAAGATTGTTCAAGGGGGGGAGTCTGAATGGGTTACCACTGAACAAGCCAGAAAGGAGGCTATACCGAGTACATTCAGTGTCTATTACTATATGGATCAGAATAATATTATATATAATATCTGTATGTTTGCCAGGCGATTATCCTGCACAGTGGCCAGATACAATATTCCCTTTTCTTTTGTATAAGATATACGTACTAAGGCTGGGTGCACACAAACCAACAGATATTTCCATGGTCGGCGGTTGGTGATTCTGAGGTGATTTCGGCCGGAGTGGCAGGAAGCTGTGGTTCCCATAGGAGACATTGTAGTTGGCCGCACCATTTATATAGCGGCGAAAGGTCAGACAGAAAATTTGGCCGTGTGTACCGCCTAACGTTCTGTTTTAACGATAACTCCAATGACCATACTTACCTTAGTTCTTTAAAGTCAGAGCGTGACACTGACGGTGATCTGACGATTAATATATATATATATATATATATAATACATAAATGTGATATTTTATATAAGGAGGACGTGGTTATAGCCTTATAAAAAATCAATCAGCTATGTCACTAGTGACTCATTTCTTATATCCATATCTCGCCCATTCCAATTCATGCCTGGACAATGACTCAGCGGTTTTTGCAGTGTTAACTTCACTAACAAACCTGGCTGGAGCGGCTTCCTGTCAATGCATAAACAATGTTTCTCTCTGCACAAAACAAGATTTGTTAACCGAATTGATGCTGGGTGGGATGTTCCTTCTCATGGGTTAGTTACAAATGTTAGCGTGGGGGTTTACATTAGGTGGGAATAGGGACAAGGCTAGAATTTAAATGTGACATGGGGGTGAAGGAATTAAAACTTACTGTATTATAAGAAATAATGCGCTCCTTTCACATTAAATATAAGGGACATTACGGCACCTAGCGAGGTCCCCCACCTCCTCAGTGACGTACTATCCATTATAGTTAACGTGAAGGGGCGGCATTATTGTTATAAAACAGTTAAACGCTGCTCCTGCCAAGGTAAAAAATAGCTGCGGTGCTGACAGAATGCAATAAACAAAGTGTAAAAGGTAATAGGCACTCACAAAGGGACTTTATGATTTTAATAGAGGTCAACAGGCCACTAACATTAAAATTATTAAAGTCCTTTGGAGGCCTTACCTTTAGACTGTGTTATAATATAAAAAGCATATTATAATAATATAATAGAATGACAATGTTGACAGTTCAGCTATACAACACCTCCAGGATCCTGCTCACTAAGCTCACATCACAGTGTAGTAGGTAGGCAAGTACTTTATATAAACCAGTCTCAGCAATCACCTCAGAGACGCAGGTGTAATGTTAATACAGATCTCTATGCTGCGGTCAATCACAGGGCAAGACTAGAAATTTTGAAACATACAAATGCCTGCCTTCTCACTCACAGCTCAATTGACAATGTCAAAATCTAGTATAACAAGTATGGAACCGGAGAAGTGAACAGCAGACTGACATAATCAGGGCAGAGGAAAGGGGAGGATTCCAGGCACCAGGAATCCCCCCCCCCAACACGCTAAATTTTAGTTAGGGGGTGGACATGCCCTTTAATACAATTAACATTTACAGGCCATTTTTGCCCCTGACGTGGCATTACAATGCTTTAGATGCCAGTGATAAATAGCTAGAGATCTAAAAGTTAAAGTCCTCAAACACCAATTGCGGTATGCAATTCCAGATTGATTACAAAAGCTCAGATTGAATAGCACCAGACAAACATATGTTTGACCAGCGACTTCATTGGGAACAAACTTTTTTTTTGAAGTATTAGAGATGCAGATCCGACACAAGAACCCCTTGGTTCTGAAATCCAAATGTTCCGCCCGAAACCGGCTTGGATCAATTCAGATTTCGTGACTTCGGAACACATTTTCCATGGTTATCGAATGAACGAGGTAAAGGGAATGTAGTAATCCTCGAAAAAACTGGACGTTCGATAACCCTTGAAAATACGATCAGAGTAACGTGAAAGTAGTGTCCAACGTATTTTCGAGGGTGATCGCACCTATGATCGGAAATAACCTCATACATTCCGTTTTCAGAGCTTACCTCGTTTCAGATCTTAACCTCATACATTCGTTTTCAGGGATCCATAAATCCGAAGACGGAAGAAACCGTTTTAGCCATCTCTAGTAGTATATTTGGTGTGATGCCGTTTGACACAAACGTATTATATTTTACTTTTATTGCAAATCATGTATAGATTCAGACAATGGTTTTCCCCTTGGAAACTAAGAATGTTGACAATCAGATATTAGTCTTCTGATTAAATGGTGGAACATAAAAGTGACAATTTATTAAAAATAAATAAAAGTGCAGCTTGGAAAATTGCTTTACACATCAAGGAATATAAGTCGAGAATCTATATTTTGAAGGGATTTTTTCCCTGTAATTTTTTTCTTTGCTCCTTGTGTTTAAACTACCAGCACATTCTACACATTATCTGATACCTAACAGTTTTCTCATATGAATATAAAATCCTACTTTGGAAAATTAATGACACATTTTATGTTCCTGTCCTTTTAAAATTCCTCTGGGGACTGATTCAGCCTGACCAAGCATTGCAAGAATAGCATGAGAGAACTGTTTCCAAGGCTTGTTAAAGTCTTGTCACACTTTTCCTGAACTTCTTTCATATTGAAATTGTTATTCTGTTAAACATTAAAAAAAAAAAAATGAAACCTAAAATCCAACGTAACTATGAATGATTTCAAAGAGGAAAACACAACAAGTAATCCAGATGTCTACATCAAACATGGTTAATGTAGCTGTGTGTAAGAGAAAATATAATCCAGACTCTTGCATATGCTGCTGTACCTTCTGATTAAGAGTTTTCCAAATGACAGATACATTGTCGAGGATTTGGACTGTAGAAGGGCTCTTAGTTAATACAGTGAGCACAGCCACATTTCAGACGACATTGAAATAACAGATGTTATGGTCGGGACCTTGGTGTATATGTTTTTTAGTTCCAGGAATTTAGAATTAGAATCGAAGGAAATCTAATTGTTATGTGAAAGGAAATAGCAGACAGAGATTGGAACCCTTGAAATGAATATTGTTGCTTGGCGGTTATAGTGTTCGGCAATCACTAACCTGCCAATAGTTTTTAACAACTGGACATAGCTACAGTGCAAAAGAATCAAGCACCAAACCATCTTGACCACAGTAGATTTGCATCCATTTATGGAAAATCGGGAATATTCCCGAAGGTATTCGTTCTTGTTTAACAAAACTTGTTATATGCACACTTAAAGAAACACACCACATAAAAAAAACACTTGTTTAACCACATTATGTTCAGTGTCCTATACATATTTAACTAGGCTAACCCCGCAAACTCTCGCCACAGTGCACCCCCGCACGCACGCATCCTCTCACATTACACCTCCTCTAATGCCTTCCACAATTCTGGGAGGTGGTTGAATATGCAGCGCTCGTGCAAATTCATATTTACACCTTAGGTTGGAATATAAGAATACGTTATATAGGGCAAGGGGTTATAAAGGTGAAAAAAGAACCATGGCACTAATCTATAAAGGAAGAACTAGAGCTAAAAGTTAATGAAGCCTTAAAGGATTTAAGAGAAGTGCTAACTTTTACATCTGAAATCAGCGGCTTTTGCAGATATCATTATACTCGGTACTATTTGCAGTTTCCTTTCTATTGAGTAATACTTGTTTTCCTATTTAAGAGATAGTAAAATAGGTGGGTACTTGAATTGCTCCAGAGACCGTCAGGCCTTACGTTCTATGCACACAGCTGATTATCAGGAGTGGCCCCGCATATGTTGGAGGCAGGGTGTTGTTATGGAACTACCACTCTTGTAGAATGCAATAATGGGGGCAGTGTCACTTGAACTTAAACAGTATCTTCATTTAGTAACAGAACAATATTAATAAAAGCATTAACAGTAAGTACAATCAGAGATGCCCATAGTATGACACGAGAATTGCATAAATACTATTGTACTCACAACCAGAAGGAATCATAAAACAATAAATACATAGCTTTTTGTAACCCCAGCTCTCAGGTCACTTTTGTTGAAATTTCAATCCCTGTATCTGGCACTATGTCCCTACTTCTTGGGTGGTATACCCGGACTCTAGTCCTTTACAATCTCCTTGTGGAGCTCGAACTGCCTCACAGCTACTCTTATCATTTCACTCTGGGTGACTATAACAGAATCTAATCTCACATTAAGGACCTACCTGTTATTTAAATCCCAGGCTCCTCTGGGAGAAACTCCCCAGAGTCAGGAAAGTCGAATGAGCACAGTCTTGCTCTCCTTATTATACTTTCCACAACCTCTACTGGGCAAATCCGGAATTGCCAGAACAAAAAAAAAACTAAGGGAAAATAGTTTATCAGTTCCCTACACCTAATGCCCATTAAGGACAAGGTCACTGGTTGACAGCTATACAGAGAATGTAAAGTGGTAGGAGAATGGTGTGCCTCCAATATTTGAAAACTACAAACTCCACATTCCTCAATACTAAGAGAGTTCAGGGAATGCTTGGAGTTGTGTTTTAAAAATGTTTAGTAACACAGTTGAGAATCCTGGTTGTAGGGACTCACTGAGCATGACTCTGATTATTAAAAACTGATTATTTACCCAACAATTCATGATCTTAGCGGTTTAAAGCATACATTGTATTCATATAACATAGGGTCATTATTATTTAATCTTGTAGTTTTCTCATTTAATATGTTTGTTTTGGTCTTATCAAACACCTTGGGGGAGATTACCCAGAGCCGCTATCAGCTGGGCCCAATTCCCTTCCGTGATCAATACCACGTTAGCGACAGTGGGTTTAAATCCCAAAAAGGATTAGCTGTTGTTATAATGAGCGCAAAAGCAGATAAAACGTGATATTAAATCACAAGTGCCGGATGCACAGGTGCCTTTGCATTAACACCTATTAGAGTAAAGTCGCTCTAACCGATGGTGAACCGGTTTGCGCAACTCCATATTTTGCCAGGCCTCTGGGTAATGGAGCACACATTATAGTATCGTATAGTATTTGAGGTTGAATTAAAGACATACGTCATCCATATCCAACACATCTTAGCAATATCTCTTCTGTCCTAACGTGATCAGAGTGATGGCAAAAAAAAACACCAAATTTATGCAGGGGGCGGGAAAAAAATTCCTTCCTGACTCCAAGAGGACAATCGGAAAATTCTCCTGGACAACTCTACTTTATGTAATCAACCAGTAAACTTGCAACATTCTTGTTGCAAGAAACTCATCCAGCTTTTTTTAAACTGACCAAGAACTGCCAATAACAAGTCCACTGGAAGACCGTTCCATTAGCTTACCGTTCTCACAGTGAAAAACCTTTTCACGAGCTTGAAGCACTAAACTCTTTTTTCTTCAAAGTCTAGGGAGGTCTCATGTTATGTTAAATGAATCACTAATTTAAAGAACACTAAATGAAAAAAATGCTACTGCCTTTATCTTTTTTATATTTTTAGTGCTGTCAGGAAACTTGACCCTTTTTGCTATCAGGTGACTCCCTGTGTCAAGCTAGATCGCCTCAGTATGTTCAGCTCACTACCTATTTGTATGTGCCCACCCCTGCCAAATTTGAGGCACAGCTGGAGTGGGAGAAGTCGGAACCTATCGACAGTGAGAGATGATCTGATGGCCTTCAAAAGTCAATACACAGTACACCCTGTGATTTTGTGTTTGTAATGACAAGTAGCTACTTCAAAATGAGATATCCAGGCGCAAATGTTGCAAAATGTTGAAAAAAAGTTATTCAACCAATCTTTTACAAACGCAACATTTTTCTCAAAGGACAGAGATTCCAGCGGCGGATCCAACTCAACGAACGACCCCCAACCGAATGCATAAGGACGATTCTCAGTGAAACGGCAGGTGTTTTGCCGTCGGGTATGCGGTCGGGTGGGTGCATGGTCGTTGGCACACATGGTTGTGTGTTAGAGCATTAAGTGTTCAGTATAGTTCAGATCTCTAAAAGGTAAGATTAGATGACTAGAAACTTGTCAGTGCAAGTACAAGAATTAAAAACTAGAATTGCATAACAAACATTGAAAGAATTTTAAGTTCAAATTCACGTGATGTTGTATAGATTGAAAGATGTTCAACACTCAATCAAGGGTTTCTCGTTTCACATTTGTCTTCAATTACTAAAACTGTCCAAGTTTAAGTTGGATCTTACTTTGATACGCGATACCTTGAGATATAGATACAAAAAAAAAATCAAGAACAAAGAACATTCCATGTGTAAAATAGTAGTAAAGGTTTAAGGGAGAACAAACAATTCATCCTAATGTTGTGTTCTCTCCAAGAACCACCCTATAATTGTAAGATTGTCCTTAGTAAGTTGCAGCTCTTTATTACCAGACAGTGCAGTTATTTCCAGGACAGTGTGGAAAAAGTACAAAAAAGTAGCGAATTTGTATGATATTTGTGAATTCTTTATTCCTTCTAATGTATCTATATTCTTTTGAAAATAGCTTGTGGTGGCTCACTGTCTAAATGCATGATTTAGAAAATACGCATTAGGCATGGCGGGTAGGGTTCTAATTAAAGGGCAAATGTGGTCTCAAAACAAGTTAGGGTTCAATGAAAGCCTGCAGTCAGTTCTTTTAAAATGAGCGACATCACATTTCTGGCTGCAGCTTGAGAAATATACATGTGGTGGAATGTTCAATTTCCTGCTTTCCAGTAGGTTGTGTGGCATCACCGAACTTTGCCCCAAACCACCGCCTCAGGGGAGAAGCATGCTCAGTCGATAAATGCTAGGGGAAAACAGGAAGATCTGGGGTGGGAAATGCCAGTGACATTGGGGAAAGCCTATATGCAGGCAGAGGCTGGTCACATGAATACAAGTAGTCCAAATGGCTAAAAACAGGAAGTGTTCAAGCAGAAGCAATTGCCTGAACGTTTTCCAGCAAAACATTCTCACCATTTTATTAGAGATATTATTTGAGGTATGATAGAGTCTTTGTAACAATCCTTTTATACAAATCCCTTACAGTTTGACAGAATCGAGACAAGTTACCCTTTTAAACGTACTTTTTTGTGTCATATTTCAGCAAATGATAAAGTTTCTAACAGTACTAATGGAGATCAGAGCCTCTTATATGTACCTGACTGTGTGAAATTGGGAAAGGGGGGACTCTTATTTTACCTGCCTTTGTGAGGCTGGACATAAAGGCACCCTATATTTACCAATTTATGTGGGCTGGGCATGAGGGCATCTTATATGTTACAGATTAGGTGGGGGTTGGGAATGAGGGCATCTTAAATGTGCCTGTCGTCTGTGAGGCGGGCATGAGGGCAACTAGGTTATCTAGGTTAGTTAGGCCATGTGAAGTGGTTGCAGGCTTACAAATCTTTTTGGGGAAAAAAACTTTTCATACAGGAATTATGGGTTTGTACATAAAGTCTATTAGGAAATGTTTCATAGCTCAGTTACCCATAGATTAAAGGATAAATATTACTCACCTCAACAAGTTCCACCGGACCTGGCTAGTTAGGAGTTATCCGGGTGAGGACCTAAACGCAGGTCCTCACCTCTGTGGTTTTTTTGCTTTCTTTCTATCTTCTGCAATACTTACTTAAGTGCTTCGTGCCTCCGAACATCCACTTCCACATTCTTCTACAGGTCAATGAGAAGCAAATCCAAGCGGTGAGGATTGGGTTTAGGTCCTCACCCTGGGTACTAACACGGGGACAGTGGAATAGATGAGTATAGGTGTCCTTTATTTAATTCGCCATTCAGCAGATACAGACAAGGGAGAGGTGAGACACAGCTTGTGTGTTGTTTTCTGTGGCTGTCTATTGGAACAATGTTTGCGGGGACTTTAGTTCCCCTGAAATAAAGACAATTCTCCATCCTACTTAATGTCTACCTAGCCGGATTCCGGCCTTTGTAGGAATGATGTAAACTGTTCACAATCCATTTTATACAATTAATTGTAAATGATCAGTCTACAAGTTTACTGATTCTTTAAAGGGTATCTATCATTCATTTAAATTAAAAATCTAGGGGAAGATGCACAATAAATTTCGCATTGCAACCTTAATGCAATGGATGTAGCGGTTAGTTGTGCTGAGATTTTGCACGGCTTTAAAAAGACACAATTGAAAAGGCCGTTAATTTTCATTGCCAAAAAAATAGCGCAAAAAATGGTTTGCAAAATCATTGCCTCGCTGCGCTGTGCAAAAAGAAAAAAAATTGGACAGGCCGCAGGCAGTGCAAAACGTGCGCTTACCGGTTAGTAATAGGTTAGTGTGAATTTAGCGGTTATTTTTCCTTGTTATTATAGATATTGCATCTCCCTGTAAAATTTGCATAGGTAGGCAGTGCTAAGGGTGGAGTAGAAAACACTCCCACATCCTCTTTATAATAGCTCGAATTTTTCCGCTTTAATAACATTCTCATGATTTCAAAAGAAAGTTCATTTCTCAGGAATAACCTGTTCCGTAAAGCTTCTATATTGATTAATATGACGTACCCTTTAATCAATAGGATACATTTATTTCAAAACTATTACGCCGCAAATTCCTGTATTATTAGAATCCAATATAATATCCTAGATTCATCAGATGTGTTTTTTCATATGTGTAAATAATATGACATTGAAAGCCCAGCTCATGGAGCCAGTCTAGCTCCATCCCTCTCCGTCTAACCAGTGGAAAAAACCTCTCTGCAAGACGCGTCCAGATTCTGAAATGGGGCAGAGCAAGACTGGCACGGTATGTCGAAGGGTGGGGGGGTTGGTTAGATGGGGTTGTACCATTTCCCAAATAAACTAAAGAATTCACAAACAGATGTTTTTAATTCTATTTTATAGAGGACGGAAAAGCCTAAAAAGGTTAAAAGCCAAAAAATACTGGGATGGGCAAAATATCCCATCGCCCCAGTCTGACGTGGCTTAGTGTCTTTCATTCTTTTTATCAGCCAGTAATAACTCCCAACTGAAATCTTTTGCTAACACTGTTTATATTTATGAATAGAACATTTAGGATGTCTGCATTTGTGTTGGTCTTCGGCTAAACAATCAGTTGTACTGTAGAATGGACAGTAAATGTAAATATTAATAGGTTGTGTGAATAGAAAAATGTAGCCGACAGTTTTGCTAAGTAGCCAAACCAAAAAAAAACTCAAAAGCATTTGTTTTCAATGAAGCACATTCTGTTCTGAAACATAACAGCAAAGTCACATTCACAATAAGACTTGAATGTCGGAAGTAGCAAGAACACTGAAAAAAAAAAACACATTTTGACAGGGATACTTGGGGGGTAGTAGCCAGGAATAACATATTATCTTTGCAGTTTGAAAAAAAGGGATAGTATGTTATTACCATATACACAATAAAAAAATTAATAAAGAGGATTCTTCCAGTCTGCAAGATTATCTGTCATGATTCTCAGAAGTGATCAAACACAGGTTTCTTTAAAATCTTTAGCCACCTTTGTTGTTCTTTAGATTACAATGAAGAGACTCGCTGTAGCTAATATAATATAACACGTGGCATACACTATTTTGATGTCTTAAAGGGGATCTCCACTGAGGAACAAGCATCCCCTACCTTTTTTTCAGAATTCCCTTTGTTGTTTGCCGCAGCAGGGAAAGTTGTGTGCTAGCTCCTGGGGGGTGGGCTTCCCCTGTGCTGGGGGTGCTGTACTTAATGTGCCATCATGTAGCAGACAAACCCATTAGCACAGTAAAGAAATCTTTCCTCCCTGACTCTCCAGCTGATTCAGCAAAAGAGAGACAGGGGAGAAAGTAAAACCCTCTCTCCACAATACTGTAACAAAGGAAGGGGGACTGTTGTTTGTTTTTAATAAATATCTGAGAGGAGTGGTTGAAAAAGTGATCTCAGGTAATTTTATTAGGGATGCTAGGAATATGAGGCAATCTGGTTTGGAAGGGGTGGGGAGAGAAACACAAGCAGATTGGAGAGGGTGTTGGAGACAGAAAAGGGTAGTACTTGATACTCCTTCATTAATTAGTGAACTCAGCAAGCTGGTGTGTGTGATGTGTGTGTGGGTGTGTGTGATGCTGTGTGTGTGTATAGAAAACAACCCAACCAGTCGGATTTCACACAGCAGTTCCCGACGGATCTCACACGTCTGCGCATGCAATAAAGGAACACGCGCATCGGACATTTCCCAGGCAGGCGTCACTGAAAGATTTCTTTCTAAACACTACTCAAATGACACAAGAATACTGCAGGACATTTCCACCTTAAATATCTATTCTTACAACCCAGGTACTTTTAACAGTGGAGATACCCTTTAAACACATTTCTTCTGACTAGACTTTAAACAATACACTTTTTTGAGGGGAGATCCAATTACGGGCGCCGTGGTACTTACCTGCCCGATCCCGCGATTCAATAACTGACGTAAATGAGATTACATCAGTTATTGCATCGCGGGATCGGGCTAAGGGTAAGAGCGTGGGTTTTTAAACGCTCCCACCCAGTGCCGTTAAGTGTGCGCTATGTAGCGCAAAACTTACTGGTAGGGGGTTTTTGCATCTGCTACACGGCGCTTTTCCAAAAAATTGGAAATGGCGCTGTGCTCTAAAAAATCTGTTCTAAACCTACGTTAACCGAAATTTCTTCGGGTTAACGTTGGGTTTAGACGGAAAAGGCCCATATGTGGACCTCCCCCTTATGCCTTTTAAAATAGCTTCATACACGAGATCAGCATGCAAAATAGGAAAAAAAAAACTGGCAGTTTTTTATTAAGTAGCCATACACAGACAGAAGTTCTTCTATCAGAATTCTGTTTGAGGGCAAAGATCTGAAATCCATTCAGAAGAAACCGAGTGCCCCACATTGAGCCTCCAATCTTCGCAGATTTCAGCTTCTGTCTCATCTTGGGACAGAGGAATGGGCGGTGGATGGAAAACGGGTTTTGACATTAGAGCGATCAATGTGGAAAATTGTTTGAAATGACGATCCCGTGTATGAGTGATTTAGGGAGGCGTGAGCTAAAGCTATGCATGATTTAGTGGGCAATCTAATTATACAATCTGTGATTGGCCCAGACGGCCACGGGAACGAGAGCAACCAGGGAACGAAGCGGCTCTAGTATAATGGATATTTTTTTTAAAATATAACCAATGCGTTTTTGTTGGCAGTGTCATCTAACATAACCCTGAAAGGATTTGTCGATAGGATCAGGGAATGAGATGGATCCGGCTGGTTGGAGGGGGGGAGCGCCAAGGAAGGCTGGAGGCACGGAAAAGGCCAAGGGTTGAGGTGACGTCATCCAGATTGGATTACAGATGAGATGTTCATGGTCTGCAAAAAAGCAAGCTGCAAAAACGTAAGATCTGCAGTTTGACTGAACGGATTTATGGAGGGTGGCTTATAACATATCAAATATAATAATGGAGGGGGCCAATAACATATTCAAATTATAGGTGTTTGGGTGGACTTGCCCCTTAACTGTTTTTGTATATGCCTAAGTAATTATATTTCTTTCTTTTCTAGTCGTTATTTTAGTCCTAGTGGTCTCGACCACCACACTGTTGATCTACGTATTTTAAAACAGCCCAGTGTAGTCCTTTAAATCTGCTCATGGTATCCATAATATTTTGGAAAACGGTCTGATGTTTTTTTATATAATAGTATTTTATGTGTTTACAGCACTTTCTGGGTAGGCACTAAACCTCTGACTAAAGTGTTTTAAAAAACAAAAAAAAGGTTAGGTAGATGAAACTGGAAATTACATCTGGTCATTCTAATTTCACCACGTTCAGTACATAATGTAAAAGTAATAAAAAAAAACCTTATGTATTGGATTTTTTTTTTTTGGTTCAGACTTGAAAGAGATCACCCCAGAGTATTGCAATGCAAAGCTACAGGAAAAAGATGAAGAAAGCCAAGCCATCTGCAAGCTTCATGGTTTCCTGGCTCAGCCAAAGTATAGACAGCAGTTAAAAGCATGAGATTTAGAATATAATAGGCTTAAAGAACATGGTCAGTCAAGCAGAGCTGCTACATCCAGAACCTCTATGCTTGGAAGTAAAACAAGCTGGAAAGGTGAGACTATTAATTGTTTTTTTACTATTGGTCCCAGCCTGGAAGTGTCACCTTTACAGCTATGAATGGAACAAACAGGGGATATTGGAGGTACTTTCAATTGTCTTAACATATAATGGATCTTTACATAGAAGAGACTAAAAAATTGTGTCATTCTGTTACACAGAAGGTGTTTGTTAATTATACAAGAAAATAGAAGCACAACAAATTGGATTACATTAAACTGATTCTGACTCAAGATTTTTTCTGATTTAAAAACAATAATGCTTAAAGCTGCATCAAAAAATTGTTAGAATCACATAAGGCGGCGTTTAAAATGGGAAGGAGCAGTGTCGAGAATTTATATTACAAATCTCAGTGATGTCAATGAGTGACTTCCTGTATCCCACTGCCCATCCCCTTCCCCACTCTCCCCTTCCTGTTTAGTCATGGATATAGGAAGACCTGTTTATTGTTGACAGGACAATGTTCAGCCTTCTTTTCCTTTTTATTAATAGGAACGGTTAATAACTATTTAAAAAACATAAAACAGGGATTCCTATAGGACTAATCAGGGAGGGGAGGGGAAGTTGGAAGGGTAGGGGTAGAGTGGTGTCTGCTCGGTTTGTTTCGTTTAGCTGGCCTTATGGATTATAAGAAATAATACACTACCTACAGTGTACTATATGGGTGTACTCACCCCAGAGTTTCATGCCATGTATAAAAGCGCCTCTGCTGGGGCTTTGTGCTTCTATATGGTCATGGGACAGTGGCTAATAATCCTTATATGACACGTAAGTTGTGTATTATCCCTTATATTATAAACAAACAGGAAGTATTGTGTGATGCACTCTACTATTAGGATGGTAGGAACCGGATCAGTAAATATATTCAGAATTAACATTATCATTTTATTGTTAAAAAATTAGTATATTTTATTATCTTTCATTGGACAATACTGAGGATATGACACTTTGATAAAAAGTAGTCATTGTATAGCTTGTATAAAAACATGTATAAACCACAAAAGTGAGAACTAAGTGAAAATGGCCAACCAAATGTGCCCAACGTTTTAATATTTGGTGTGGCTTCCCTCATTTTTCCGCACTGCCTTAACTCTCTTGGGCATTGGCGTTAACTAGAAGCTCATAAGGTGCCATGTAATTCTCTTAAACTCCTCATTGCAGACATCACATAGCTTGGTGAACATCTGTTGGTATTCAGTTACGATCAAACTGGACTGAAAGTTTAGTTCTGCAGACGCTTCCCTAGTCATCCAACGTTTTTCTCAATTCAGAATGACTTGTACAAGAATCAGTTGGCAATTATGTACCCTGGCGAAAAAAAGAAGGAGAAGGATGTAGTGTAGTGCAGCATGCAGAGAGGTCTTAGTACAAACAACACAAGTTTTAGTTGCAAATGGTGCTCTTTATTGGAGCGAACAACACACATGTTTCGGACTGGTAGTCCTTAATCAAGTGTGTTGATACATCTGATGACACCCAGCTTGGTGATCTAAAGGGTGGTGAAACATCAATACTGTTGTTGGGTTGGTTTTCTGTAACCTATACTTCCAGTTTACATTTTAACCCTGACTTTATGACAAGCAGTCGAAGAAAGTCAGTTTGTTGTTTTGTACCAGGTGACACCTGGGTTAAAAAGATCACCAGAAGGAAGTACAAGCCTCACAGGAAACACATCAAATTGCTGTAGACTAGAACATCAAATTTACAAGGTAAGAGGGTACCAAAAACAAACAAACTGGCTCTTTCTTGGAAAGCTTTGTAGAAGTCAGGTTAAAATAGTAAACTGGAAGTAGAGGTTTACAGAAAACCAACCCATAGAGCTCAGGTTATTTGAGTTTGACTCCCTTTAGATCACAAGCGGGGTGTCACAGAACCCTGCAACACAGAGCTTGAGAACATCCCCACTAGCACAGCCAGGCAAAGGGTATTAAAAAAAAAAAAAAAACATCTCACGAGGAAGCCCTTTAAAACTTGGGGATATCAGAATGGGGCCCTTCATTGTCCCACAAAAGATATTAGAAGGAAGAAAAAGAAACACAATACAAACAGTATTGCAGGGTGAGAAGAAGCACCGACAGGAGGAGAATAGAAGAAGATTTGTCATTACCATAGGTAGCAGGGGTCTCCAAGAAAGAAATTAAGACTTAAGTTGAATTTTCAAAAAACACAGCTAATACCTGTCTGCATACTTCATGTAAGTTTTTCATCTTTGGGGGCCTGTGGACTGTGAAAAAAAAAAGGACAAGATTGTTAATCGTGTAAACACTCCTTTCACCAGGAAACAGGAAATGGTTCAAGAGACACGGTTGGTTCCTTGGTCAAGGAGGACAATTTATTGTGGAAAATAAAGAAGAAACCCAAGCCTTGAATAGAGCGGTGGGGGGTTGGTGGGGGGCGGGTTTCGAATCTGCCACTAAATTATTGGGTCTTCGGACATGGAGAGGCCTGTTCTTGAGTGCAAACCGCCTGGGTCTAAAAAACGATGTATGGTCTTGGCTACCATGATGCAGCTCTCGTTTCCGGGGTTGGCGAAATCTTGTTATAGACTAGGCCATCTTTTATGTAGAGCACATATTTTTGTTTTCAGATCCTCAGAATTTTTCTTCTATCGTGAGGTAGATACAATGTTTCAACTTACCAGTTAGTAACCGGTAGAATGAGGCGCTGAGCGGCTACTGCCAAATTTAACACTCCGCTCACCATTCATACCTGAGACCTTGTACCAGTAACAGTAACATGGCACCAGGTCATGTGCAATGTAAATTTTTCACAAGAGTCACTCACTTTTGATGCCAGTGGTTAGACATTAATGGCTGTTTGTGTGAGTTTATTTGAAGGGACAGCAAATTTACAGTTGTTTACATCTACACAAAGGGCCACTGAACATTGCACCAAAGTGTCAAACTTCAGTATTTGTCCCATGAAAAGATATAATAAATATCTACAAAATGGTTCTGGTTTCCTAACCGTTATATGGAAAAAAAAAACCCAAAACTACATTTCACCAACAGGAAGCTACCGGGTTACTGCTAGAGAAGACAAAGCTGGCAGTTGTGTGAATGTAGCTTAAATATTACTTTTTAATTTTAATGAGAACTAAAGCTAAAAAACGAAATGAGCCTGAATTATTTTTCCATATGTATGATACCTTTAACAACTGGCTTTTCCTTCTTGGTCCTGAATTACTGAAATCTCACTGGTAGTCATCCAGTAGTAGTTACCCGACGTCGCAGAGGGAGGGCTAAAGAATCAGTGTCAGTGTTGTAACGTGTTTTGGGCCTGTACATAACAAGAAAAAAGCTTGAAGCCTGATCCTTGAAATGCAAAGATTTCTCCACAATGGAGATAAAAACTTCTGTTGTAAGGGACCCTAAACCACATTAATACTGAAATTTATGATCATGGCCGAAGTTTTTGAATTGTGTTTAATAGGGAGAAGAAATTATATGAACATCTACGGATCAGTCATACATTGGTCCAACGTTCATTTGAATTAAGATTATCCTACGATCGTGCATGTAGGGCACCTTTAATTAGGAATATGAAATACGTTCGATTTATTTATAGGTTGCTTGCTTTATCTTTTAATTGAGAATTTCCTCGTAAATATTGAAGCACCGTGTGATAAAATCTGGAGAATGTTAGGTTAGATGCTGGAATATTTATCTTTGTGTGGCTGACGTTTTCTTAATAGTCCAAGTCACAAAATCTTTAGAGACTTTGATTATTTCAGTAGATTTGTAGAAGCTGGTCTCTCTAAGTTCTTCGGGGGATTGAACAACTGTGTACTGTTATCGACCTGTAAGAAATTTACATCAATGTGTTTTTATTTGATTTCAAATTTTGTTGCTGAGCATACCTGGAGGTTCTCTGCATGATGTTGTTACTGCCAGGTCAGTGATTTGCTTTGCGAGTAAAATTTCATCAAGTGCTGATTAGTGAATATGTAGGGAAACGCTTGATTGAAATCAACGTTGCCAAAAATTACAATAAGATGAAACTTTATATTACATACTTCGGTGATTACTAATGTTAAGGAGTAAATAACAGTAAGGTTGATGAATATTAAGTGAGAATTAAAATACATTGCTGTATGTCACTTAGTAATAAAGCATTAAATTAACTATCAAGTTGCTTGTATTTGCAACCTTGTACATTTTAATGGCTACCTAGGCGGGGTACACACCGGACAAGTTTTGTTCCCGAGCGGCGAGGCGCTCGGCCGAGGACAAATGACCAAATAGTGGCCGCAGCCAACCATGCAGTCCCATAGGGAACTGCGCGATCTGCTGTGATTACCGACATTGCCTGATTGCCTGTCGTCCATATCGACCAAGTTCGGTCGTGGCCGGCCACCCCCCACCATCGATATTTCCGGGTATGACCAACCAAACACAGGCATATCTGTTGGGCGGCCTGACATATCTTACCATGTGGCTTTGATTAAAAACATGCCAGTTTTAACTACCTAGAGTCCTTTATGCTGATATGATCAAGCACTGGAATACTCTATGACTCTGCTCCTCCCCTGTTAAGTAGTGCAGGAAAGTTTCTGGTATTTGATGCTAGCTTATTAAAATCATCTTAGAATTGTATTAACCCATTCCTACTCCTAATTTAGAAGTAGAATACTGATAGGCTTTAAATCAGAAACAGAAATCTGATGGTCTTTGGCAGGAGGAATGCAACAGGATTTGGTTCTGGGTGCTCCCTTACTGGCACTCAATACAATTCACTCAGTTCTAAGAGTTACTGAGGCACACAAAAAGATACTGCAAAAAGGATTTAGTAGTGCCGCGCCCACCTTTACAACCACATGTGATCAAGAATTTTAAAGAACAGGAAAAAGTAGGAATAAACCCTGCCCCCACAAGAGGGCATGGGAAAGTGTAGTGGCTAAATTTTACAAGCTCAAATTAGCCATTCCCAAAGTTTAAGGCTGGGTCCGCCCATTTGGCCGATACTCAGTGATTGGTCGATTGGGGCACAAAAAAAATCTTGTGGACGCCCGTTCGCTGGGATGGAGTGTCGGTAAATCACGTGATCGTGGCTTCCTATGGCACTGCACGATCGGACGTGCAACTAAAGGCCACGGCCACTATGCTGCGGACCGGAGACATTGTTCCATGATGAGCGCGTTGCTCATAAGCAAATGCTCGGTTTGGACAAATGGTCCCCTGGTGGGTACCAAGGCATTATGTTGAAAAACAAGCGTGGAAACTGCAAGCTGATAAAATTTGGAAAAAGCCAAAACTAGGCATTGTCATGTCTATACTAGTCAATTCCAGGTAGACAAGGGCAAGATAAGTACAGAGCCAAACAAAGTTAAAAAAAAAAAATAGACTCCAACAAATGGGGGCAAGAATTCAATAATACAAAAACTGACTGCAGAAATTTTTTAAAAACTTTATTATTTTATTAAAAATTTGTAATAATAACCAGATACTGTAAAGAAATAAAAGAGAGACACTGTGTAATACGGTCCCCGAAATGTCAGGCAAGATAAAGGCTTGGCCATAACATTTTAACAGTATAATTAGCAGCAGTCAGGCGTACCCACATACACCCTACCTCCATAGTAGATATTCAAAATCTAGAGAATTTGTCACATTTGTCAAGTGGACCTACCAGGAGTCCACACCTTCATGATGGGTAAGAACAGCTGCCAAACAGTTTAATAAGGGAATAGGCTTGTTTTTCTCGTAAGTGGTGTCATATGGACACAATGGAGGATGAAGTAACAAACTGTTAAGCGTGTCACTGCTGGATAGATTCCGCCTGATCAAGTATTTATCATCTTGCATGTCAATCTTCAAACAGATTTCAGCTTTAACTCTGCTGAAAGATGGCACGAGCAGATGGGAATAGACAGAAGATTATATGTCTAATTTTCTCCGACCCACTCGAAAAGACAAAAACAGATTTTTTTACAGCTTTGAACGAATGGTACACCAATTGAAAAATCAACCTCTCTTATGGCATGCTTTACTACTAAAGAAGTCTTTCCATGCTTCCCCCCAATGGAATATTGCAATAGGGTATGGGATTTTCTTGGGCTGAACAAAGTAATAAACTTTTAGATGAATGTTCAGTTAGGACAGCTGACCATTGCCCCTTAACATATTATTTGTGATGCATTTGCTTTCTTTTCATTTTTAAATAATTTTTGCGCATTCGCTATTTGTTTCGTTTGTAATTGCCTTTAATGTGCAAAAAGTCCATAGAATTTAAAGCATTTATAACATAATAACGAATATTTAATGTAATAAACGGATACCTCTGGCGTGTAAAAAAGGAATCCCCCCCCCCACACTCAAAGTTATACCTAAATTGAGGACCCCCCAAAACCTACTTGCGCATCTATGGCAGTGCTGAATGCCGAAAACCTATCCTTAAACCTTCACAAATTCTCTAACAACTTTGTAAATCCTTCACAGCTGGGTTTCCGGAGATACAGGGTTGACGAATGGCTTACCGGAATAGACCAGGATGAGGACTCCGGAACAATTGAGACAGAAGATGAATATCTCCATTCAGGGTACGCTATGCAGACTGTTTATAGAAGTCTGTGTTTTGAGGGATACAATTTTGTATTCTCATCCCTAGGAGTGACAGAAGTAATTGAATAAGCTGCCAATTTACTTATCATGCCCATTCCCCTGGGCTGCCAGCCAGGGGAAATGCTATCTAAGGTTAGTAAAAGGCAATTTTGAAGAATGCGCCACACAATTTGAACGGGAAGAAATTTTATTGACAATCAACATAATACGCACAAAGTTTCGGGGGGCTCCCTCCCCCTCATAAGAATGCTATCTAAGGGAATGTGTGTTCCAGAGAGCATGTTTCGGCTACCCATTTTTAGGATAAATAAAATGATGTATTCATTACGTCCTGGGGCGTAACTACCAGGGGAGCAGGGGGAGCAACGCAGGGGGGTGCCTGGAAAGTTGGACCCTGGGAACGGTGGCCACATTCTCTTATTGGTCCGTATGATAGAGGATAAGCTATAGCCTCCTCCCAGAAAACGACATGGTGGATGAGCACGGATAGGGCCCCATCATAGTATTTTTTTTTTTTTTAAATACAGTGTTTTGGGGTGGCGTGTGGGTAGGTGGTGTTAAGTTTAACCTTTAAAAACATACTGTTCTGTCAAATCGGCTATATAGTTTGACTATACAATTTTCCACTTTTTTTCTCTGAGAAATTAAGAAGAATTTTCAAAAAACATCGTATCCCTGTCTGCTTTAAACCGAACAACACACTGAGGCAGCAATTGGTACGTCCAAAAGACCCAATACCAAAACACAAGAAAAGCGACATCATATATGCGGTGCAGTGCAGTGAAGAATGCTCTGATTTGTATGTGGGGGAGACCAAACAGCAACTGCATCAACGTATGGCCCAGCACAGAAGAGCCAATTCCTCGGGTCAGGACTCAGCCGTGTATCTGCATCTTAAGGATAAAGGACATACCTTTGAAGATTGTAATGTTAACATACTGGCGAAGGAACGTGACTGGTTCAAGAGAGGTGTTAAGGAGGCCATTTATGTGAAAATAAAGAAACCAAGCCTAAATAGAGGTGGGGGGGTTCGACACCAACTGTCTGCCATGTACAATGCTGTTTTAACACCGTACTCTGGGCATTCCTATAACACCTCTTAGCCACTATCTAATCACACCCTTAACACCTGGCTGTGATATGCTAATTGGGATTTTCCAGGGTACATAATTGCCACAGATTCTTGTACAAGTCATTCTGAATTGAGAAAGCTAGTCGGATGACTAGCGAAACGTCTTCAAGAACTACATTTCAAGTCCAGTTGATCTAATTGAATACAACAGATCTCTTGAGCACACAATTTACATTTCAAGTCCAGTTGATCTAATTGAATACAACAGATATACCATGACCTGGATGAATGAGAACCTTCACAAGCATATTTCTAATCATTTTGGGGAGAAAACCCTCAAACTTGTACGGCAATATGAAAAGACAGCAAGGAAATTGGCAGACTACAGAAACCACCTGCGATTTAACCTCCGATGCAGACAACAAAGGCTAGTACCATGAAGTATACGTCTGGATTCCACGATTAAAGGCATCAGAGCCAAACAGATACTGCAAAAGGCTCAAACACAGCTCCTAAGTGAACGGGTACGACAGACACATTTTACAGTCGATGCTTTAATGCACAACATTAGTCAACTAGAACAGAACCTGGCCTCACAGCTACCTGTGTCCATCTGGGAAAGAGTGATGGGGTTCACCAAACAAGCACAGCTTTCTCAGCACTGTAAGGGCAAACAAAGGCAACAGAACAAGTTCTCTATTTTGTCATCCCAGAACAGCCCCAAAGGAGAACAACTACCTTGGATACAAAAGGAGGGAAGTGTCACTTCATCAAACAAGGAGGAATGGGTGAGAAACTTGTCTAACAGGACCCTGACCCAGCCAGAAATGGAAGTCCTTGGTAAGGGCTTGAATTTTGCCATCACCCCTAAAGCCATCCCTGTGGTGGATATTATAGCAGCCACAGAAGCCTCTATCCACAGTAATAAGGTATCACAGAGTGAGGCAGAACAACTTCGCCTTAAGGTATCTGCAGCCTTAGCCAGTGCTAAAACTCCTTCATCTAACCTGACTACACAGGAAAGAAGAGCCTTAACATCCCTCAAGAAAGATTCCAGTATCACCATTCTACCGGCAGATAAAGGAAGATGCACAGTGGTACTCAACACCTCAGACTACCATGATAAGGTGACCATGCTCCTGGCCGATAACAACACATATGAGGCTTTAACAAGGGATCCCACCAGCCGTTACAAGAAAAGAGTCATAGACTTACTACAACAGCTTCAAAAGGATAAAGCCATTGACCGATCAATGTATCATCGCCTCTACCCTGGTGAGGCACATCCATGCATATATGGACTCCCAAAGATACATAAGGAAGGGGCCCCACTAAGACCTATAGTCAGCAGCATCAACTCTGTAACATACAAGGTGGCAAAATTCCCATATGTAGCAGGGGTCTCTGAGAAATTAAGAAGAATTTTCAAAAAAACATCGTATCCCTGTCTGCTTTAAACCGAACAACACACTGAGGCACATTGGTACATCCAAAAGACCCAATACCAAAACACAAGAAAAGCGACATCATATATGCGTGGCAGTGCAGTGAAGAATGCTCTGATTTGTATGTGGGGGAGACCAAACACAACTGCATCAACGTAGGGCCCAGCACAGAAGAGCCAATTCCTCGGGTCAGGACTCAGCCGTGTATCTGCATCTTAAGGATAAAGGACATACCTTTGAAGATTGTAATGTTAACATACTGGCGAAGGAACGTGACTGGTTCAAGAGAGGTGTTAAGGAGGCCATTTATGTGAAATAAAGAAACCAAGCCTAAATAGAGGTGGGGGGTTTCGACACCAACTGTCTGCCATGTACAATGCTGTTTTAAACACCTTACTCTGGGCATTCCTATAACACCTCTTAGCCACTATCTAATCACACCACTTAACACCTGCGCTGCTGGATATGCTAATTGGGATTTTCCAGGGTACATAATTGCCACAGATTCTTGTACAAGTCATTCTGAATTGAGAAAGCTAGTCGGATGACTAGCGAAACGTCTTCAAGAACTACATTTCAAGTCCAGTTGATCTAATTGAATACAACAGATATACCATGACCTGGATGAATGAGAACCTTCACAAGCATAAGATCAGTCTAGTAACTTACCTTCCTTTTATGGAAATGGGTCTGTAAAACGCAGTAAGAGACACGGGACATTCATACTTTATCTGATCTTGGGCATCAGTGAAATTAACACAACATGGGAGTTGTTTTTTTGTGACAATTATACAATAAATCTAAGATAAAAGGAAACGATAATTACAAAGGGTGATTTACTAAGATGCCCTTATAGGAAATAACATATAATCTCTTTCTTTATTAAAAACGTTATGTGTCATAATTTAGACATTTGGATCTTTGTCAATAACACATTGCAAACTTAAAGTCTTCTGGTAACAGAAGTCATGAGCCACTTGGATATGGGAAGCTCACTTTGGTGAAAATATAGTTAGGTTTCCTTAGCAATCACATCAGAGGCGTAACTACCAGGGGAGCAAGCTCAGGGGGGCTAGGGAGCCAAGAAGGCTCCATCTTCTTATTTTAGCCTAGTTACGCCTCTGGATCACATACAGATTGTGTTTGGTGGCAGGTTCTATGTCATGACATAGAGAGACAAATTACTATTTACTCATAGTGAAGCTGGCCATACACGGGCAGATGTTCTTCCAATTAGATTTCCGCTCGAGTTTAACAAATGGAAATCCGAACGGAAGAACGCCTCGAAGCCTCCTACCTTGAGGCACTTATCTTTCCTCAGATTTTGACTTGAAATCTGAGGAAAGATGAGGACTGATGGGGTTGGTAGAAAATTTTCCGCCTGGCACGATCTTTGCTTTTCCGATAAACCGCTTGACATTGCCAAGCAGTCGTTCGAAAAAAAACAGAAATGGTTTGCGACTTTACGAGTGATCCGATAAAATTCGATTGGATGGCTCAAAAAGTAAATTCCATCTATGGGGTGTTTAAGGGGAGCCTTGATCTAATCTATGCAGCCTGGTTGTTAGCTTACATTAAAAAGAGAAGTATACACTTTGTGTAATGTATCCATTCTACTGGAGAGGAAATGTATGAAGCCAATGAGTCAACCAAAACAAATACATATGATATCTAGCATGTTGCATGCCAGCTTATTATTTCTTATTATTACCCATAAGTTCTCCTCTCTGTGATAGCATCTGAAATTTATGTTTATAGTCATTAGTCGATCCGGCAGGCGGATCGACGAACGACCCCCGACCGAAGGCATACACATGAAGATACTCGGCCGAAACAGCCATTCGACATGAGTAGCGGTTGGTGTTGGGGGTCGTTGCTCGGCCGCACATCTTGCGTGTGTATGAACCTTTAGCTTTTCTACTAAATTTATGTTTTCATTGTTTCATTGTTTTTTTCCTGGCATTTGTAAATAGTAGATTGTATCACTTTATCCTGTCTAACTTCATCATACAGTAAAAGACCATAAACATGTCCAATAAGTGACGAAAGACCGTTTCAGTGAATAGTTGCACGCGTGTATACGTTGATCCACCATGGCGGATAAAACTTTTACTTTAAAAACAGACCTGGGTAAAAATTAAGGTCCAGGGGCCACGTGCCCATTGGCTGTTCCAGACCATCCCCCTGCTACCAGACTGGTACCCCAAAATATTTTAAAATAATATTCATTGATTTTCTCAGACTAGTTGATTGATTGATTGATTTTTATTATTTATTAAATGAAGTGATAAAATGATTCATTAAAATTGAAAGGATGGATCTAAATAATTACGCAACTACTTTTCCTTCTATTAAAAATTTCAGCTAATAATCAAAAACATACAATTAACATGGAATATTAGTTTAAATATAATGCTCACCCCCCACACAAACTGGCATGTTCACACTCCCCCCCCCCCCCCACAAACTTTTGCAAATAGAGTAATCACCCCCAAACTCCATTTTCACAATACTTACCTTCTTACCCAGGAATCCTGATATTTTACCTTGAAATCTTCCAGACCCATACTGCTCTCTGACTCTTCTTTTACTGTTTTCTGAGCTCTAAGTGAGCTCACAAAGCCATAAGGCAGGCAAGCAGTGCAGCTGTAAGTCATTGGCCAAAGGTTGTGTCAGAGAGTGGCAAAGAACCTTGAGTTCAAAGTAAGATACCTGGGCTTGGGAATGTCATTTGATCTCTTTCTATATTGAGATCTGATTAATGTTGAGCAGAATTGAGTTGAACCTATTGGTCTGTCCCTTTAAAATAGTCCAGGATTCTCATGCAGCCCACTGGAAAAATTAATTTCCCACCCCTGCTTTAAAGGGTATCTCCACTGAGAAAAAAATGTTGCCATTTAGTTTTATTGAAAAAAGGGAGCTGTGTCTTACCTTCTGTTCTTCAATAAAACCTGCAGAAGCCAAGAGAGAAGGTAAGCTACTCCGACACGTAGTCTGACAGGTCTCGACGGACTCTGTCTTCTATGCCCACTGCGGTAGTTAAAACCACACATTTGTATATTAAGTGAGAAATACTATATTAGCTGAATAAATTTAGCTTACAGCACAGGATAAAATTGAAGGGACTGGAACGCTATACTATACAATGTAGCAACTGATTGCTTTCTGGCTCTTCCCACAAGCAGTGACCCTGACACTTCTATCTCCATTAAAGGCAAGAATATGTTAAAGAAGGGGATGGCAGATTGTGGGAGGAACCACAAAGCTGTCAGTTGCTACATGAGTAGTGTTTCTTGAAGCACTGTCCATATAACTACAAATACTGCACATTTGCAGCTAGGAATGTAAAAGTTAGAATGGTTCATAACTATACGATTTGGGGGTACAGGGCTGATACCGGAATGATTATAATACATTGTATAGTAAGTGTGCAACCTTAAGGAGGGTACACACAGTACCAATCTTTCAAAGATAACAGACCAAATCTTACAGATTGCTCTTGGCTCCCAATTCCATACACCTAATGATCAGAGACGACTCCCCATTCTTTAGTATAGGGAGCTAATCAAGACCAAGGGGAATTTTACGTTTGTAACACATGGTTCCGATGCCACTGACGAATGTTCATCGACATTAGAAACACTTGTTGCGGACATACACAGAGGGCAAATCCCGTCAGTAGCGATTGGATGTCAGAAATGATAGAATCTGGGGTGGGTGTCTCTGTTTTACATTTATTTCTCCTTTAGGTTTAAAGGAGGTTTAATTTAGAAAAAGGTCAGTTGCTTGCCTTGACCTTAACAAGGGTTATCAGTTAGAACTTTAGGTTTGAGTCACCTCACTGATAAAGGCAAAATTGTAATTGTATCTGCTGCCACCTTGAGCACTGAATTAGAACTAGCAGCCCCTGACAACAGTTACAAGGTGAAAAAGCAGTCAACTGATTCTTGTCTGTGTATCAACACATGACTCATTGCTTGACTCAATAATATTATTCATAATACAATAAATTTATATATTTTTTTAAAAAAAACAATAAATATGTTCGTTTTTTATGGCCAAGGAATAAATAACTTTCCTTTAAACATTGAATAAACTTTTAAAGCTCACTTGTTACAGTACCTGTACTTTTGTGTTATCAGCAGAAGTAACTTGCACTTCTATCATTGTGTCTCCAAGGGCTAAAGTGACAGGTTTAATATCACTGCTGCCGTTCACCATGACTTTCATTTTACTGTCTTGGACATAGGGGTTTATACATATGCAGCTTTGAAAATCTGGAACTGTGCCTAGGTGTTTAATATTGAAGAAAGACATAAAAAAGACACCAAGATATTATAGTTCAAAATGGGTAATTTATGACTTCAATCATTACTGGATTCATTCTACATATTTGTTCTATTATTTTATCTCACTTCCCAGAATACTTTAACATAAAGGCTAAAAACCCTTCTTTGCTGAAACAATCACAGCATAGCAATGTGAGGCACAAGTTTACAGGAAACTGCTTAATGGAAGTGGGAAAGGTAGATTCCATGTTATTATAATTGCTAGTTTTTGGGACAATCTTGATTTGTTAACCCTACATGGATTAATACATTTCATAAACCAAATAGTCATGCCTTTATGGATTAATATACATGACATCATGAAATAGACAATATACTGTATGACGTACAAAGGGAAAGTGTAATCAATGTATCCAAAGCATTCCACCAAAGCTCCTTAATGGCATGTCCACCACAAAGTTTAATAATCGGTCAAATAGAAAACTATCACCAGAACTTTTACCAATACCAGACCAAGGCTATAAACACTCATTGGACAATCCTGAACATGTGGAAATAAGACCCCTAAAATAGCACCATGACACTTATTTGTATTTGGAATCCCACCATGGGGAATAGTAATGTACTGACACCTTCCAGTATGTAAAAAAACTAATTTCCAGGCTAGAAATGTAATAACTAGAGATTTTCAGCAGCTGCATGTTTCAGAAATTAACTATAAACCGTAATACTCGCAATAATGCATTTAGAAAGGTATAAAGATGCCTAATCACTGCAGCACCCCTCTCCTCTTCTGAGCACTTTGAAAGTACAGAGAGCTTTTGTGCATGCTCACTGACCTTTTGCAGTGCTCAGAAGAGGAAGCTCTGGGAAAACCTTCAGTCATTGGCTGTGGCGTCATATGTCACAACCATGACTGCAGAGTCTATCTGGAATATCTGGCAGCTAGAACAAAGGCAACAAGGATCAAGCAGCATATCTCTTACTAACAGCACTATTGGGCTGTGTAAATATTATGGTTCTAAGGTTTTTAGAGGTGCCCTAGCAGTATGCAAAATTCATTTAAGCTGATCAATCAGGGTATTGAATTCCTGCATTTTCTTCCCCAAATGCTGTTTTACATTATTTTCTAATTTACAAATTAGTAGAATAATTCCAATTTCTTAAAGATTTTCTTAAAAGCATTATCAATTAATAAAATCTTAAGGGCATCACGCACACAGAGAATGTTTGAGCAGTGCTATTTTTACAGTGTACTCACCCAAATCTGTGTGAAATACTGTACATTCCTATGTAAGTTGATATATTTGAACCTTTTTTGTAATATTTTGTTAGCATGTGGTATTTTACAGTTTAACACGAGGAAACCATTAGAAAAGTTGAGAATCAAGCTCATTGTCACACTTTGAAAGCTTGATTATGCAAAATTACAGGCTCTTGACAAGTGAACGTGGAATGAATAAAGAATAATTGCTTCCCTAGCCTACTGGAAAGGGCTTGGTATTAAAAGTTTCCTTTCAAGAAACTTTGATTTGGCACGAAAGCTAAAAAATGTGATGCAATGGGAAGTGAAAGAAATTTGATTTTGCCCCATGGGTGCTTAATATGGCTTATTAGTTGTTATGTAGAGCAGTAACTGTAAGAGATGGTATCCACCCTAATCCCTACTCTTCTCTTGGGGCAGCTACCAAAAAATAGAATGGGAAAAGAAAAATTCTAGCAAATGTGGATCATATTTTCCATATTCATCAAAGGCAGATGTCAACATATGTAAGCATAGGTCAGACTAAATGGCTACCCTACCTGTCCTATCTCTGACGTTATATATTTCAATCAGGGTTTAAAATTTGACAGTAAAACTCTGCTTTCAGGAAAAACTTATTATCTGGAAAAATGCTTAGCATATTGATACAATTCAACAAATAAAACTGCCACCCTCAATGGCATTGAATTCCAAACGTACAGGAATATTCATACACATCAGATGTGAATGCTGGAACCAGTTGTAGATCTCCTGCAAGCAGAATTCTGTGCAGTGTCGCTTGGTTTGCAGACAGTTTAGTTATTTCTAGAATATATTTCTTTACTGTGCCATCTTCAGCTGTCACCTCAACTGTCACTGTATTAAGTCCATCTTTTAGCGTTATTACCCTTGATCCAGCATTTCCCTAAAAAACAAAAGCAAACAGTTTAGAAGAGGGGACCAAAATATAGTTTTACAGAAAACGGTAAAACTATAAACTATTTAAATAAATTCTGTTTATATGTAATTCAAAGTGTATTGTCTAAAAAATGAAATCTTGTCTGTGAAATCAATTTCTTAAGCCTTGTTCACACGTCCAATTGGACGCACGAGGAACGATGGCCAAGCGTGTGCATGACAATGGCCGATAATGGAACGTGTGTATAAGCTGACTCGGGCGTCATTCATCAATGGCAGATCAATGAACGATGCTCGAGCGAACGCATACAGATGTACGATTATCAGACATTCGCCACACGTGTATCTTGCACTCGGGGGGTCTTGCATCGTCCATCATGCCGGAGGTCAGTACAGACTTTAAAGTGTATGTTTACTGAAAAAATTACTTTGCATCATCTTAATCTATAAATACATGTAAGTAACTCTGAGGTATGTGTGTTGCTGCATGCCTTCAATACAGTACTTGTTTTGTTCTGAGCCTGCGCGTGCACGCTCGGAACAAATGAACATTCCCTTTTAAGATTAATGCAGCAGGAGGAAGCAGAAAATCTCGGAGGGGCGCAGCTACACACCCAACTATCCAGATTCAAGATGTCAGCAACTTTGAAGTTGTAAAAGTAGGCTCTGGAGGGGCATAGGGGGAAAAATGCCAACAGTTTTTTAAAGCTGCAGCTTCCAACTAAATTTAAAGGGCATGTCCACCCTTTTTAGAAAATTTTAATATATTATAGTCCATGTTCCCCCAGCCCCAACCACTATAATTATAGTCTCAGAAAGTCCCCCGATCATTACTTACCGTACCTCTCTCCTTCGCCGCAAAGCCCCGGCCCTCTGCTTGCGCGGAACTGCAAGCAGAGGGCGGGACTGGCAGCCGCGTCTGTGATTGGCTGAGAGGCAGCCAAACACAGATGCGGCTGCGGGCTGCTCAGCAAGAGGTAAGGTATATAATAATCGGGAGACTTTCTGAGACTATAATTATAGCGGTTGGGGCTGGGGGAACATGGACTATAATATACTAAAAGGGATTTACACTAGGGGGAGGGAGACCAAAGCGGGAGGGAGAGGGAGGGGGATAAGTGCTGCAGTGCGCACACCAAACTTCTCCCGGAGAGGAGACAGGAGGCAGAGTCCTATATGGACTCTGCTATCCTCCTGGTGGCCAGTTTTTGGGACTTTGGGGGGGGGGATTACAGGAGAACCATTTGGAGCTGGGATGTAAGGTAAGTATTTTATTACACTACAGAGTGGGGCCAGTAGTGGGGGGCATTATAGTTTTGGGGGTGGACATGCCCTTTAACTTTATTTTAGAGCAAAGTTATCCTTTAAGTTGCAGGGCAAGTTATCATTTTTGACAGTGCCCTTACCATATCTGAAAGAGGAATGTTGTGAGATACTTTAAATTGTTATTGCTGTTTAGAACTACACAGATTATTGCAAATATCACACATTGCAGTTTTCTTTATTTTTATAACATATATTTTATTGACTTTTCAAAAAAAAAAAAAAAAAAAATAATGATAGAGATACACTATAATATAGATAATATATATTTATATATATATAAATACAAATTTATGCTGCTCAAACCTTAATTCAAAAACATTTCTGGTGCGGTGAATGGAGGAACGGCAATTTATACATTACACAAAAGTCTCCAGCACTCAACTACACATGCAATTATAATTGAATAGAGTAAAAGAGTTAGACATGGATCAAGCAATGGAGGCAAATCACCTGCACTTAAGTTCAAATGGATACCTTTAGTTACATTGTTTGTACAAACATGCTTAGTGACACGCCACTTCACGGCAGTATCCCAGTGTCAGTCCTAACCTAATAAAACAAATATATGTTCCCTGGGGCTACCAGGCCATACCTGCTTCTCTCTTTATCTAGCATGACCCTTTCCAGGGAATCAAATGAGCTTACAAAGCTTCTCTACCTTTTTAACCTTCTTTCAGGACTGCCTTAAGGGGCGGAGAATACATTTACACAGGGAGCAAAGCATATAACGGGCTTGGCCGAACTACCCTAATTTAAATACAAATACAAATTTATGCTGCTCAAACTTAATTCAAAAACACTTTCTGGTGCGGTGCAATGGAGGAACGGCAATTTATACATTACACAAAAGTCTCCAGCACTCAACTACACATGCAATTCCCTGGAAAGGGTCATGCTAGATAAAGAGAGAAGCAGGTATGGCCTGGTAGCCCCAGGGAACATATATTTGTTTTATTAGGTTAGGACTGACACTGGGATACTGCCGTGAAGTGGCGTGTTCAGCAAGTGTTGACAAACAATGTAACTAAAGGTATCCATTTGAACTTAAGTGCAGGTGATTTGCCTCCATTGCTTGCATCCATGTAACTCTTTTACTCTATTCATTATAATTGCATGTGTAGTTGAGTGCTGGAGACTTTTGTGTAATGTATAAATTGCCGTTCCTCCATTGCACCGCACCAGAAAGTGTTTTTGAATTAAGGTTGAGCAGCATAAATTTGTATTGTATTTAAATTAGGTGTAGTTCGGCCAAGCCCGTTTATATGCTTTGCTCCTGTGTAAATGTATTCTCGCCCCTTTAAGGCAGTCCTGAAAGAAGGTTAAAAAGGTAGAGAAGCTTTGTAAGCTCATTGATTCCCTGGAAAGGGTCATGCTAGATAAAGAGAGAGCAGGTATGGCCTGGTAGCCCCAGGGAACATATATTTGTTTTATTAGGTTAGGACTGACACTGGGATACTGCCGTAGTGGCGTGTCAGCTAAACATGTTTGTACAAACAAGTAACTAAAGGTATCCATTTGAACTAAGTGCAGGTGATTGCCTCCATTGCTTGCATCCATGTCTAACATTTTACTCTATTCAATTATAATTGCATGTGTAGTTGAGTGCTGGAGACTTTTGTGTAATTGTGTGTTTATATATATATATTATATATATATATATTATATATAAATATATAATATTATATATTAGTGCACAATGGAAAATTATGTGTGTGTATGTTTTGCTATGTGTGGATATAGTGGATATAGAATCTTATTTTAAACTGTTACTCAGACAGTCACCAGCTTCCAGAGGAACCAAATAGGATAATCCTGCAGATATGAGAGTAGACCCAAGCAATCCTGCTACACTATGTGGTTGAAACTAAACATGCTCCACGGCAAGTGGTGATGGTACCTCATATATTATAACAGAAGGTACCTCACAGCATCATGTTATTGTAATAGCATTGCCTAAATAATCTATCGTATAAACAAACATTTCTCATTCCCAGTTTACCTAAAGAAATGGATTTATCCATTATATACTCTTATACAGATCTAATACAGAACAATTTTTAATAACTGATAACTGCTTTTTATTTCAGTATTACAGTAAATCCTTGGTATAACTGCCTGGCTTTACCACTAAGCAAAAGGCTAAGGACTTGCAAGCGAGCACCTTCATCCCAACCATTAATAGTGGCTGCCAATTCAAATTGTTCTAGCCAATCAGTCCACTCCCTAGTTACCCAATCAAATGGATCAGATTTAAAAATAGGTTAGGCAATTGGGCCTGGTAGATCTCCTGAGTCTAATTGGGGAATTTCATCTGCAGGTACAAGGACAGGAGGATTTAAACCAATACAGTAGCAGCCTCCATAGCTTAATACAGAGAACATACATACAAAGAAACAGGGAGAATAAATGGTATTACCAGCATAAAAGAGATCCTGTTACCACCGCTGCCACCAATTTGTACCAGATCACTGCTTTATGGAAGGATTATGGGTAGCATGGCACACAGTGGGTTACTCTGGTGGTCTGGCACAAAGCAGACAGTGCACATAAACAGGTACCCACATAACGTGCAGTAATCAGGGGTTTTCCTGCCTATGGTGCACCACTTTGAATATTGACCAGGCCTGTATATTGTGTGTCCTTGTAAGTTGGTGTACACTCTGTTATTTCAGAGTTTGTATCCAATAAGGTAAATTGTCTGTCCAATAAGGTGGTAACAGGATATTATACACAGTATCTTGTCAATATCACTCCAAAGCACACACCACAAACCACTTTCTCTCCTTCCTAGCTCCTAGCCATAGAGAGCAGGGATGTCTTGTCTTTTATCACTCACTGACACTACCTGCAGGCTGGGGGTGGTATATAAGGAGCTTTGACAGAAGACAGAAACTTTTTTTTGGTTTACACTTCCTTTCACATGGAACAGACACAGGGGTGTGGTTTAAGCTGTCATTTGACCATCCCATTTTGAAATCGGGATCTCAGCTTGTAAGTAAGTTTATGTATTTTGTATATTTTGTGTTGTACCTAATATGTCAGTGCTATACTTTATATACATTTACTGATGGTCATTTAAATGGTAACAATGAGAGAGTACACACATACATATACACCTTTCCTATGTGTAATATCCTATACCCCCCACCACATTGGTAGCCCCTAACAGCACAGTCCACAGCAGGGAGTGTGTAAGGTTTATACATTTTTGCCTCTTTTTAATGCCTTCCACACACACACCTTACATGGTTTCAGAGCAGGAAGTGTAGGGGATCTGGTGATGCTGCTACCATTTTACACATAAAAATGTAATTATCTTCAAAACTATGTAAAAAACAAAAATCAAAAAGTAAATTGCAAAAATACTCAGGAAAGCAATTTCTGTCAATTTACCTACCTATTTTTGGACCACAGTTACCATTTAAAACTTTTTAAACTATGTAATTTTTTGATTAATGCTCAGCTTTAAAGGAATTACATGTGAACATCACATTTTTAAAGCAAAATCTACAGGTTGGAATGATTTTCAATAATGATTAGTAGTAAACAGGTAATAGGAAAATATCTTTTTCAGACTTAAAGGGCACGTCCACCCAAAAAAATAACTTGTTCCTCAGGTTTGCCCACCCCCAAACGCCATGTTAATACTAAAAAAAACTTTCCAATAGTTACTTACAATTCCTTCGCTCTTCAATCTTCTCCCTTCTCTGCTAACCGGAAACAACAGAGAGGGGCCAGACCGGCAGCCGCATCTGTGATTGGCTGCCAGTCAGCCAATCACAGATGCTGCTGCCGGCTGTGAAGACAGGCACAGGAGCGAAGGGCTGTAAGTATGAATCCTAAACTTTTTTTTCTAGAATTCACGTGGTGGTTGGGGGTGGGCAAGCCTGAGGAACATTACATTAAAGGGGAACTAAAGTCTTCAGACAACATTGTCCCAATAGACAGAGCACATTCACAAACATACATCAAGCTGCGTCTGACCACTCCCTTTGCTGCCTTTGGGTGATATATTAAAATATCCAGTGAGTACTAGGGGTCAGCTCCCACAATCCACCTTAGCTGGGTAAACCCCCAGCTAAGTATCTGTGTACAGGCACATGCTCTGTAGAGCTCAACAGATCAAAACAAGGAAGTAGCAGCTTGCTTCCTAGAAGCTGATAGCCAATCACATTATAGCACAGAGTTCCTCCCTCTCCCTGACACAGAACAGGGATTTCAGTTTTTTGTTTTCAAAGACATTCAAGGCTCCTGCCCTAACAATGATATAATCCTTTACTTTTCATACAAAAAGAAAAGTAATCTTTGCAGTGTATTTCAAAGATAGCATGGATGTAAGAAAAAGGAATTCTTACATTTCAGCAAAAATAAAAGTCTGGAATAGAACCTGCAACTTGTACATTTACTTTGTCTTGCTAAAAGCAGAGCTCTTACATCTAGGCTAAGAGAGATACTATATAAGCCATTGGTACATGTAGAATATTGTACAAGGAACATAAGGGAAATAAAAAAATAAAGGTAAGATTGGGGATTCAAAGTTGTGATCATCTGAACTGTATGTGTCTAAACCTGGCATCTTACTAGGTGAGCCACCACTGAACTAGCTGAAAACTTTTGCATGGATTATAATAGAAACAAAAAAGGTATGTCTGGAGCATTGAACTTGTGACCTTCTGAACAGTATGTGTTTAAATCTGGAGTCTTACAAGGTGAGCCACCACTAACCTAGGTACAATTAGAAGGTTCAATCTTTTGCATGGAATATAATAGAAACAAAAAAGGCAAGTCTGGGGCATTGAACTTGTTCAATGGTGCCTTAACCGTTGCGCTAGGTACAATTAGAAGGTTCAATCTTTTGCATGGAATATAATAGAAACAAAAAAGGCAAGTCTGGGGCATTGAACTTGTTGCAATGGTGCCTTAACTTAAGATGGTGCCTTAACCGTTGCGCTAACACTGAATAAGCAGAGATTCCCTGTACATTTTGAAGCTTTAAAAAAAAAAAGGAATATGGAAGTCCCTGATAAGACTTGCTTGTGAAAGTTCTCATTCATCCAGGTCATGGTATATCTGTTGCATTCAATTAGATCAACTAGACTTGAAGTTTAGTTCTTGAAGACGTTTCGCTAGTCATCTGACTGGCTTTCTCAATTCAGAATGACTTGTACAAGAATCTGTGGCAATTATGTACCCTGGAAAATCCCAATTAGTATATCACAGCCAGCTGTTAAAGGGTATGTCCACCCTAAAAAAAATGTTTTCATATAATATTCCCCCTGGTCTCCCAGCCCCAACCGCTATATTTATATTTTAAGAAAGCTCCCCAAACTCTACTTACCTCCCCTCTTTCCTCTGCCGCGCTCCCGGCCCTCTGCTTACAAGAAAATGCAAGCAGAGGGGCGGGACCGGCAGCCGCGCCTGTGATTGGCTGAGCGGCAGCCAATCACGGACGCGGCTGCCGGCAGCTCACTTCGGCGGAGGAAAGAGGAGAGGTAAGTAAAGTTTGGGGAGCTTTCTAAACATATAAATATAGTGGTTGGGGCTGGGAGACCAGGGGGAATCTTATACATTAAGGGTTTAAGCTTAGGGGGAGGGAATCGGAGAGGGAGGGGGAGAAGGGCTGCAGTACGCATGCCAAACTTCCTCGAGCCAGGTAGGAGGCAGAGTCCTATATGGACTCTGCTATCCTCCTGGTGGGCAGTTTTTGGGACTTTGGGGGGGACTACAGGACCATATGGAGCTGGGATGTAAGTAAGATTAAACTACACTACATGGTGGGGCCAGTATTTGGGGGATTATAGTTTTGGGGGTGGACATGCCCTTTAAGGGCGTGATTGCATAGTGGCTAAGAGGTGTTATAGGAATGCCCAGGGTAAGGTGTCAAAACAGCATTGTACATGGCAGACAGTTGGTGTCTAACCCCCCCACATCTATTGGTTTTCTTTATTTTCACATAAATGGCCTCCTTGACACCTCTCTTGAACCAGTCACGTTCCTTTGCCAATATGTTAACATTACAATCTTCAAATGTATGTCCTTTATCCTTAAGATGCAGGTACACGGCTGAGTCCTGACCCGAGGAATTGGCTCTTCTGTGCTGGGACATACGTTGATGCAGCTGCTGTTTGGTCTCCCCCACATACAAATCAGAGCATTCTTCACTGCACTGCACATATGATGTGGCTTTTCTTGTGTTTCGGTATTGGGTCTTTTGGATGTACCAATTGCTGCCTCAGTGTGTTGTTCGGTTTAAAGCAGACAGGGATACAGTGTTTTTTGAAAATTCTCCTTAATTTCTTGGAGAACCCTGCTACATATGGGATGACCATGTTCTTTCTCCTGTCTTGCTTTTCCCCTTCACTGTTGGTATAAGTGTACTTTTCTTTCCTTCTTTTGACAAAGGCCCAATCTGGATATCCACAAGTTTTAGTCCAGTTGATCTAATTTAATACAACAGATATACCTGATAAGACTTCAGGAACTTCCATATTGGTGTGTAGACATCTGTATAGAAAAAACTTTGAGCATAGACAGTGAATACTGGGGTCAGAGGGCATGGTTCTTTGAATACTTCATGGGCTGTGGGTTGTACTGGCAACAACATGGAAGCCTTCTTATTTACAGAATCTATTTCTCATATGTACTAAATGCTACTTACTAGAGAAGAATCTTACAATGTATAGGTGTTCTAGGGAGAAAAACTTTCACATTTGGTTTTTAAAAAATTAAGTTTAGTTCTCATTTAAAAGGGTTTCAAGCTAGGAGGAAGGGCAGCCAGATGGGATCCAGAGGCAAGACAGAAGGCAGAGACCTTTGGACAGGAAGACAGTCACTAATCTTCAGTTTCCTGGACTTTGGACATGGAGTGCAGGAGATCCATAAAGCGCAGAGATGTAGGTAAGGATTTTTTAAAACTATACAGAGGAACCAGCAGTGGGGAAAATTTTAGATTTAGAGGAATTTGAAAAACGATGACCCTCTCTGTATATTATATTATATTATATATCCCTTATATGATATATATATCATATATATATAATATAATAAATATAAATAATATAATATATATAAATATATTTATATCTTCATAGGAGATTGCATTGAGTTTTTAGGAGCTACCAATGAGGTGTGTGTGGGGGGGTTATATGATATTACATATAGGAAAGGTGTATATATATGTGTGTACTATCTCACTATTACCATTTAAATGACCATCAGTAAATGTATATAAAGTATAGCACTGACTTATATTAGGTACAACACAAACAATACAAAATACATAAACTTACTTACAGAGCTGAGATTCCTATTTCAACATAGTATGGTCAAAATGGGAGGTTAAACCACACCCCTGTGTCTGCTCCATGTGAAAGGAAGTGTAATTTAAAGTTTCTGTCTGCTACTCAGGATTTGATGTGTATTGTAATGGAAATATACACCAAGGCTCCTTATATACCACCTCCAGCCTGCAGGTGGTGTCAGTGAGTGATAAAATATATCCCTGCTCTCTACGGCTAGGAGGAGAGAAAGTGAAAGTAGATTGTGGTGTGTGCTTTGGAGAGATATTGACTGCAGCACAAGATCCTGTGTATAAGATCTTGTTGTGTATAAGACCCTGTGTATAAGATCCTGTGTATAAGATCCTGTGTATAAGACCCTGTGTATAAGATTCTGCGTATAAGATCTTGTGTATAAGACCCTGTGTATTAGATCTTGTTGTGTATAAGACCCTGTGTATAAGACCCTGTGTATAAGATCCTGGTTATAAGATCCTGTGTATAAGACCCTGTGTATAAGATCCTGTGTATAAGATCCTGGTTATAAGATACTGTGTATAAGATACTGTGTATAAGACCCTGTGTATAAGATCCTGGGTATAAGACCCTGTGTATAAGATACTGTGTATACAATCCTGTTACCACCTGTTGGGAGGACAGATTATTGGAAAAACAATTTACCTTATTGGATACAAACTCTGAGGTAACAGATAAGTGTACACCAACTTACAAGGACACTCAATATACAGGCCTGGTCAATATTCAAAGTGGTGCACCATAGGCAGGGACACCCCTAATTACTGCACATGTAATGTGGGGAACCTGTTTATGTGCACTGTCTGCTTTGTGCCAGACCACCAGAGTAACCAACTGTGTGCCATGCTACCCATGATCCTTTCATAAAGCAGTGATCTGGTACAAATAGGTGGCAGCAGTGCTGGTAATACCATTTATTATCCCTGTTTTCTTTGTATGTATGTTCTCTGTGTTAAGCTATGGAGGCTGCTACTGATAGTATTGATTTAAATCCTCCTGTCCTTGTAACTGCAGATGAAATTCCCCAATTAGACTCAGTAGCTCTACCAGGCCCAATTGCCAAGCCTATTTTTAATCTATTGTGTTGTAAAATGTCAGTGCTATACTTATATACATTACTGATGGTCATTTAAATGGTAACAATGGAGAGTACACACATATTCACCTTTCCTATGTGTAATATCCTCATACCCCCCCACCACTTGGTCAGCCCTAACGCACAGTCCACGCAGGGAGGGTGTAAGTTTTTACATTTTGCCTCTTTTTATGCTTCCCCCACACACCTTACTGGTTTCAGGCAGGGAGTGTGGGTGGTTGCGTGCTGCACCTTTTACACATAAATGTAATTCTTCAACTCTTCATTCACAAAGTAATTGCAAAATCTCAGGGCTTTCTGTCAATTTCCTACCTATTTGGACCACAGTTACCATTTAAACTTTTAAACTATGTAATTTTTTGATTATGCTCAGCTTAAAGGATTACTGTGAACATCACATTTTTAAAGCAAATCTACAGGTTGGAATGATTTTCAATATGATTAGTAGTAAACAGGTATAGGTTCTTTTTCAGAAATTGGGCCCGTCCACCCAAAAAAAATAACTGTCCTCAGGTTTGCCCACCCCCAAACGCCATGTTAATACTAAAAAAAACTTTCCAATAGTTACTTACATTCCTTCGCTCTCTCCTTCTCCCTTCTCTGCTAACCGGAACAAACAGAGGGGCCAGACCGCCGCCGCATCTGTGATTGGCCCAGTCAGCCAATCACAGATGCTGCTGCCGGCTGTGAAGACAGGCACAGGAGCGAAGGGCTGTAGTATGAATCCTAAACTTTTTTTTCTAGATTCACGTGGTGGTTGGGGGTGGGCAGCCTGAGGACATTCTTAAGGGGAACTAAAGTCTTCAGACAACATTGTCCCAATAGACAGAGCACATCACAAACATACATCAAGCTGCGCTGACCACTCCCTTTGCTGCCTTTGGGTGATATTAAAATATCCAGTGAGTACTGGGGTCAGCTCCCCATCCACCTTAGCTGGGTAACCCCCAGCTAAGTATCTGTGTACAGGCACATGCTCTGTAGAGCTCAACAGATCAACAGGAAGTAGCAGCTTGCTTCCTAGAAGCTGATAGCCAATCATAGCACAGGTTCCTCCCTCTCCCGACCTCAAGAACAGGGTTTCCGTTTTTGTTTTCAAAGACTTCAAGGCTCCTGCCCTAACATGATATTCCTTCTTTCATACGAAAGTAATCTTTGCAGGTTTTTCCAGATGCATGGTGTGAGGATTCTTTCTTTGCTGTCTGGATGACCTGCAACTTGTACATTTACTTGTCTTGCTAAGCCAGGCTCTTACTCTAGGCTAGAGAGACTCTATGCCTTGGTACTGTGAATATTGTACAGGAACTAAGGGAATTGGTAGATTGGGGATTCAAGTTGTGATCATCTGAACTGTATGGTCTAAACCTGGCATCCTACTAGGTGAGCCACCACTGAATAGCTGAAACTTTGCATGGATTATAATAGAAACAAAAAGGTATGTCTGGAGCATTGACTTGTGACCTTCGAACCGTATGTGTTTAATGGAGTCTTACAAGGTGAGCCCACCACTAACCTCTGGTACCTTAGGTGTTCATCTTTGCATGGAATATAATAGAAACAAAAAAGGCAAGTCTGGGGCTTGACTTGTTCAATGGTGCCTTAAACGTTGCGCTAGGTACAATTAGAGGTTCAATCTTTTGCAGGAATATAATAGAACAAAAAGACATCTGGGGCATTGAACCTTGTTGCAATGGTGCCTTAACTTAAGTGGTGCCTTCCGTTGCGCTAACATGAATAAGCAGAGACCCTGTACATTTTGAAGCTTAAAAAAAAAAGGATTGAAGTCCTGATAAGACTTGCTTGTGAAAGTTCTCATTCATCAGGTCATGATATCTGTTGCATTCATAGATTAACTAGACTTGAGTTTAGTTCTTGAAGACGTTTCGCTAGTCATCTGACTGGCTTTCTCAATTCAGAATGACTTGTACAAGAATCTGTGGCAAATAGTAATGGAAAATCCCAATTAGTATTAACAGCCAGCTGTTTAAAGGGTAGCCACCTATAAAAAAATGTTTCATATAACCCCTATTCTGGTCTCCAGCCCACACCGCTATATTTATATTTTAAGAAAGCCCCAAACTCTACTTACCTCCCCTCTTTCCTCTGCCGCGCTCCCGGCCCTCTGCTTACAAGAAAATGCAGCAGAGGGGGGGGACCGGCAGCCGCGCCTGTGATTGGTGAGCGGCAGCCAATCACGGACGCGGTGCCGGCAGCTCACTTCGGCGGAGGAAAGAGGAGAGGTAAGTAAGTTTGGGGAGCTTTCTAAACATAAAATATAGTGGTTGGGGCTGGGAGACCAGGGGGAATCTTATACTTAAGGGTTTAAAGCTAGGGGGAGGGAATCGGGAGAGGGAGGGGGAGAAGGGCTGCAGTACGCATGCCAAACTTCCGGAGGCCAGGTAGGAGGCAGAGTCCTATATGGACTCTGCTATCCTCCTGGTGGGCGTTTTTGGGACTTGGGGGGGGACTACAGGAGAACCATATGGAGCTGGGATGTAAGGTAAGGATTAAACTACACTACATGGTGGGGCCAGTAGTTGGGGGGATTATAGTTTTTGGGGGTGGACATGCCCTTTAAGGGCGTGAGTGATTGCATAGTGGCTAAGAGGTGTTATAGGAATGCCCAGGGTAAGGTGTCAAAACAGCATTGTACATGGCAGACAGTTGGTGTCTAACCCCCCACACATATTGGTTTTTTTCTTTTCACATAAATGGCCTCCTTGACACCTCTCTTGAACCAGTCACGTTCTTTGCCCATATGTTAACATTACAATCTTCAAATGTATGTCCTTTACCTTAAGATGCAGGTACACGGCTGAGTCCTGAACGAGGAATTGGCTCTTCTGTGCTGGGAATAGTTGATGCAGCTGCTGTTTGGTCTCCCCACATACAAATCAGAGACATCTTCACTGCACTGCACATTGATGTGGCTTTTCTTGTGTTTCGGTATTGGGTCTTTTGGATGTACCAATTGCTGCTCAGTGTGTTGTTCGGTTTAAGCAGACAGGGATACAGTGTTTTTTGAAAATTCTCCTTAATTTCTTGGAGAACCCTGCTACATATGGGATGACCATGTTCTTTCTCCTGTCTTGCTTTTCCCCTTCACTGTTGGTATAAGTGTACTTTTCTTTCCTTCTTTTGACAAAGGCCCAATCTGGATATCACACAGTTTTAGTCCAGTTGATCTAATTTAATACAACAGATATACCTGATAAGACTTCAGGAACTTCCAATTGGTGTGTAGACATCTGTATGAAAAAACTTTGAGCATAGACAGTGAATACTGGGGTCAGAGGGCATGGTTCTTTGAATACTTCATGGGCTGTGGGTTGTACTGGCAACAACATGGAAGCCTTCTTATTTACAGAATCTATTTCTCATATGTACTAAATGCTACTTACTAGAGAAGAATCTACAATGGATAGGTGTTCTAGGGAGAAAAACTTTCACATTTGGTTTTTAAAAAATTAAGTTTAGTTCTCATTTAAAAGGGTTTCAAGCTAGGAGGAAGGCAGCAGATGGGATCCAGAGGCAAGACAGAAGGCAGAGACCTTGGACAGGAAGACAGTCACTAATCTTCAGTTTCCTGGCTTTGGACATGGAGTGCGGAGGAATCCATAAAGCGCAGAGATGAGGTAAGGATTTTTTAAAACTATACAGAGGAACCAGCAGTGGGGAAAATTTTAGATTTAGAGGAATTTGAAAACGATGACCCTCTCTGTATATATATTATATTATATCCCTTATATGATATATATCATATATATATAATATAATAAATAAAAATAATATAATATATATAAATATATTTATATCTTCATAGGAGATTGCATTGAGTTTTAGGAGCTACCAATGAGGTGTGTGTGGGGGGTTATATATATTACATAAGGAAAGGTGTATATATATGTGTGTACTATCTCAATATTACCATTTAAATGACCATCGTAAATGTATATAAAGTATAGCACTGACTTATATTAGGTACAACACAAACAATACAAAATACATAAACTTACTTACAGAGCTGAGATTCCTATTTCAACATAGTATGGTCAAATGGGAGGTTAAACCACACCCCTGTGTCTGCTCCATGGAAAGGAAGTGTAATTTAAAGTTTCTGTCTGCTACTCAGGATTTGATGTGTATGTAATGGAAATATACACAAGGCTCCTTATACCACCTCCAGCCTGCAGGTGGTGTCAGTGAGTGATAAAATATATCCCTGCTCTCTACGGCTAGGAGGAGAGAAAGTGAAAGTAGATTGTGGTGTGTGTGCTTTGGAGAGTATTGACTGCAGCACAAGATCCTGTGTATAAGATCTTGTTGTGTATAAGACCCTGTGTATAAGATTGTTATAAGCCTGTGTATAAGACCCTGTGTATAAGATTCTGCGTATAAGATCTTGTTTATAAGACCCTGTGTATTAGATCTTGTTGTGTATAAGACCCTGTGTATAAGACCCGTGTATAAGATCCTGGTTATAAGATCTGTGATAAGACCCTGTGATAAGATCCTGTGTATAAGATCCTGGTTATAGATACTGTGTATAAGATACTGTGTATAAGACCCTGTGTATAAGATCCTGGGTATAAGACCTGTGTATAAGATACTGTGTATACAATCCTGTACCACCTGTTGGGAGGACAGATATTGGAAAAACAATTTACCTTATTGGATACAAACTCTGGGGTAACAGATAAGTGTACACCAACTTACAAGGACACATCAATATACAGGCCTGGTCAATATTCAAAGTGGTGCACCATAGGCAGGGACACCCCTAATTACTGCACATGTAATGTGGGGAACCTGTTAGTGCCATGTCTGCTTTGTGCCAGACCACCAGAGTAACCAACGTGTGGCCAGCTACCCATGATCCTTTCATAAAGCAGTGATCTGGTACAAAAGGTGGCAGCAGTGCTGGTAATACCATTTATTATCCCTGTTCTTTGTATGTATGTTCTCTGTGTGTAAGCTATGGAGGCTGCTACTGATAGTATTGTTTAAATCCTCCTGTCCTTGTAACTGCAGATGAAATTCCCCAATAGACTCAGTAGCTCTACCAGGCCCAATGCCAAGCCATTTTTAAACCTGATCCATTTGATAGGGTAACAGGGCGTGGACTGATTGGCTAGAACAATTTGAATTGGCAGCCACTATTAATGGTTGGGATGAAGGTGGGATGAAGGTGCTCGCTTGCAAATCCTTAGCCTTTTGCTTAGTGGTAAAGCCAGGCAGGTATACCATGGATTTACTGTAATACTGAAATAAAAAGCAGTTATCAGTTATTAAAAATTTCTCTTAAGCAATTTTTTTTCAATTAGATCTGTATAAAAGATTATATAAAGGATAAATCCATTTCTTTAGGTAAACTGGGAATGAGAAATGTTTTATACGTTAGGATGCGATTATAATAAAGATGCTGTGGGGTACCTTCGTATAATATAATAGGTACCATCACCACTGCGTGGTGAATACTAATAAGTATCCTATTTGGTTCCTCTGGAAGCTGGTCTGAGTAACAGTTTCAAATATACCTGTGTAAAGATTCTATATCCACACATAGCAAAACATACACACACATTTTTCCATAATTTCCATTGTCCACCAACGGGCACAATTTGCGAATATATATATATTAAATATATAATATATATTATATATATAATATATATATATAATAAAATTACCTTACATCAAATCAAAAAATGTGTAGCTGGTTAAATCCTGAAAGCCAAAGGATCACAAAGAATTGGACACTTCTGAGGACAAATTGTTTTGTTTTCATTGTTACAGGGCCAATGTGGCTTTATATCCAAATATTAAAAGCTACAAACAAGTAAGCAATTTCTAACTTTTAAAGAAGATGCAAACATATCAACTTATCAGTATAGTTGTCATATGACCATAGTGGAAGCCTTCCACTACATTGTTAAGATCTTTTTTTCAGAGTCACCAGATAAGCAGGCTGAGAAATCCATTACCATCTTCCATTGGGTTTGAATTGTTTGAATTACCACCTTTGTGAATATCTGCTGTGAACATTATCCTATATTGATAGTTCACTAAATCTAGGATGTCTTCATAGGTCTCTGCCAAGCCAGAAACCTGACCGCAAAATAAATGCAAAGCTCTTCCAAATGTACCCAAGAATAAAACCAACATTATTTTAGAAGCAAAAAAAATCAGATTTAGCTCTAAGATGGTTTTCTAGAGAGCTTAAGCTGGGTACACACATGCCAGATATAATCTGTAAGATTCCATTGGTGATCTGTGACTACAATCTTAAGTTTTTTCCCTATAATGAAAATAGGGAAGATCATTTAGGGCTGCCACACTTACCAATCACTTTCAGCTCCCTATACTGCAGAACAGGACAGAGAGAAAAGGTCCAGTCTGTACCAACTGTTCCTAATGCCGATGGCGAATTTTTGTCACCCTAGGGAGGGGTAGATTTTTACACACACAGTACCAATGGGATCTGTGTGTACCTATCTTTAGAGAGAAATTGAAAGCACTTTCATCTGAGCTTTTGCTCATTCTTTTATTAAAGAGTAAAAGAAGATTTATGATTTATATCAAACACATTTGTGGGGGCCCATTGATACTTCCTTTCGTTATATTGCTGACAGGTTTCCTATTCTCCAAAGTACATAACAGGAATTGATTTCCATTACTGACTTACTAAATAAATGCAAAATCACCTTCAAATTTATGACTTGGAACAAAGCTGAAACATCACCTCTACATGTAAATTGGAATTATCGTAAAAGCACAGAAAATTATCTGAAACCTGAGTGTCATCATCTTTAAGAATAATTGTTTTGCCTCAATGCATTTTTTTAATTGCTTTACAAAGAGTAAAGGTATGCAGCCTTCCAGATACATGTTTTCCCTGATTTCAAGACTCTATCTGCCTTCAATTAGCCATTCTGTGAAGGAGGCGTAACAATTCTGTCTGCCTCTAACTGTCACTCAAAGCTAGCATGCGAGACAACACTCCTCCACCCACCCTTAATCAGCTTGATTATGTAGGCTGTAACCTAGCAACATGACATTTTAACTGGCAGAGGAGGCCGAGAGAGGTTGTAACAGACATTCCCACCAGCCGATGACAAATGCTGTGTTAACCACGGTCCTGGGCCAGCTAGGAGGCGGGCTTTTAGCACTCATCTTTGCTGCGTGATATCTAAGGGAGGGCAGCATGGCTGTAAATGTGAGTACTGTATATACTCAAGTATAAACCCAACAGAGAGCTGGCGGCCACTCGCTCCGCATCCTCTGTTCTGGCGCCTGACATCACTACTCGGCGCCGGGAAGTGAGAGAGGCGCCGAGTAGTGACATCAGCCAGCAGAACAGAAGTGAGAGAGGCGCCGAGTTGTGACATCAGCCAGCAGAACAGAGGATGCGGAGCGAGGGGCTGCTGGATTACTGTTAGGTAAGTGATTGACCCCAGTATAAAGCAAGGTTCAGTTTTCAGGCTATTTTTAAAGCCTGAAAAACCTTGGTTTAATACATGGTAAGCGATTTCAGCTGCTGGAAGTGTGGACATGTAATGGGGGTAATGTTATTTTTTTTTATATTGTTGTCCTTAAAATCATTGCCCAATAAAAATACATACATTCATTTACACTATTCATTTTGCATGTGTGCGTAATATATATTGAAAAAGCCATTTAAAAAACTGTACCTTTTATAATTTAGACTCTATTAAATGGCTAATTCATGCATAAAAAATATGTTTAAAAATAATGGGCTTTTAATTGTAAAGCCATTGTCTATTATCCCTTTAGATCAGTGTTTCTCAACCAGGGGTCCCTGAGAGGTTGCATGGGGGTCCTCAAGAGATTGCCATAAATTTATGGATCCAGCATTTTGACGAAAACAGATATATTTTTCTATATATTTATCATTCTGTGTTTTATGTTCTGTATGAATGATGTGTTTGATGTTGATGTCTGAGATATAAATAAAAATAACTAATGTTTTAATGTAAGGGTTCCCACCCTGATGTGAATTTGAGTGCATTTTTTTCAATAGAGATGTATTTATAGATCTATCAATTATATTTGTATAAATTAAGTTTTTGATCATTTGATGACAAAGAAAAATAATATATAAAATAATATATAATCATAATTTTATGTAGGGGGTCCCCAAGACACGAAAATTGTTTTAAGGGGTCCCCACAGATAAAATGGTTGAGAAACACTGCTTTATATTGTTATAACAATAATGCATTAATAACTCTTTTCTAATTCACACATTTATGGCACTGCCACACTGTGCCGCAAAGAGCAGAGCTGAGATTTCAGCTGTTCAAGTTCTCTATTACAATAAACTCTTCTGCTGTGTGACATTCTGCTGTAACAATCCTGCAGGGTGGAAATTAACGCAAGAGGACATATCTGAACTATATGATTGGTAATTCCTCTCTCCCGCTGCTGGAAATTGATTACTGCACATGCTCAGCTTAAAAATTGTCATATTGGATAAAAGGAATAGTCTGTTAAAAGAGGGAAGGGGAGGATACTGAGCCTTAGCCAAACAAGTACTGGATTGAAGGTGTGCAGCAACACATACATATCAGCAGTGAGTGCTGCTTACATGTATTTATTTCTAGATGAAGACAAAGACAAACAGGGTTATTCAATAAAAGTTATTATTATTTAAAATGGTGCTAAATTTGCCCCAGCCAATCAGAACTTATTTAACATTTGAAAGCTAACATCTGATTGGTTGGGGCAAAATTAGCACCATTTTAAACGATAAGAACTTTTATTGAATAACCTTGAAAGTATTTTTTTACCCTATTGTGGAAATACAAGCCAGCAAAAAGGGATTCAAGGCATGTCTAAATTATGATAAAGGTGAAAGACCACTGCAAGGAATGTAAGGGTTTTTAGTATACAAATTCAATTCTCTACTACTATTAACATACAAATAACTTTACCCTTAAATTTAATTACTAAAAGCAACCCTTTTTTAAACTGTTAATTACATCGAAATTCTTTATTTACATTGACAGGAATGTGGACTTTATAGATTTCAGATCAGGATTCCAAGTAGGTCAGTCAAAACCTATTTTGACTTCTAACCAGCCACTCAAATGTAGACTTGTTGCATAAACTTGTGTGTGGGTGAGATGAAGTGATTGGATTGAATGATTTTTAAGGTAGGGCCTGAGGTGAATGGATAAAATAAATGTGTGCAATATGTTTAGTGCAATATAAGGAAATAAATACACACATACTTTCTGTCCGATTAAAAAACATTTGTGGGAAGCATTTTTGGTGCATGATTTTATGCTAGTTAATGCGATAGTTTCATCTGTAGCAAACTACATGTAAAATGTTGGTGAATTGTTGCATACATTGATTGATCATTCTAATTTATGATCAATCAAATAGAACTCATGTTCAAAGAATTTCAATTTTGTTGCCTGTCTTTAGAACATCATGTTAAAAGTCGCAAGGTTCAATTGTAAATATTTAATCTTAGGCAGCAATGGTTTATGCCAGGTGGCACTGCAATAAATACCATTTTTGCCAAATCACTTTCTTATTGTGTCATTTGAACAAAGATTTAGCTGAGAACAGAGAGGTCAGCAGTTATTTGTTATTCTGGGATGCTTTTGGGCTTCCTTTGAATTTGAAACAGTGTCAGGTCAACCCCATCTAAAAAGAAATTCTAGGCAGAGAGCTAGGAGAAAAATCCTAGTCTAGCCTGTTGGTCACAATCACATTACATGAAATGACATCCTAATTATGTTACTTTGTGATTTTTTTTTTTTAATCTCTAAGCATGTTCTGAATATATTTGTACTTACCTTTACAGTGTAGGAAGCTCCAGTGTCACTTGTATACGCATCTATACTGATTTGTGTCAGGTGACTTGGTACTGTTGCTTTATATATTGTGATGTCTGGACAGAATGGAGGTTCAAGCTTTACTCCAGAAACAGACAGCTTCTCAAGGTCACAGTTGTTCATCTTCAAAATAAAGTGCCTACAAATATATTGGGTACCATATACAAAAATCATTCTGGTCAAACACTTATGTTAAGATCTTTCTGCGTATGTATGTACAATAATGACTAAATGTATTATTCCTACCTACCTACGGCAACACGTACAGTTTTCATCTGCCAGTTCAGTGTCCTGGGCTTTCCTGTATTAAAGATAGTGATGAAGCCAAAGGAAGCCTGAAAGAAACGAATTTTCTTCATGCTCACTGAAACAACCTGGAGTGCTAGGAATTAGTAATACCACATGTACCTCCCAACCCAAGGCACTTTTCATGCTAACTGTTTTGTTATTGTTTTTTTACATTTATATATGCACTATATTTCTCCTTTAATTCAATTAATTACATAAAAATGTGTCCATGCACATGTTGGATAACTGTTGTTTTCTAATGATTTCTGTACAATAGCCAAAAAGAACAAACAAAAGGAAAACATTCCTTTAAGGGACACTAAGGGGCATATTTATAAAAGATCGTTATTTTCGCCATGAAATTACCTCTGCACATCACCGCAGAAAAATCGGTATTATCGCCATACTTATAAAGGCGACCATCATTGTGGCGAACAGCAATACCGCGGCGATGTAAATCGGTAATTTGAGCTCTCTTCACCGCTATAATGTAAGTATAGTATCACGGCGAATGGCTCAAATCCCAACCTACCGAGCAGGGGGCTGGGAGGGGCTGCTGGGAAAGGATTGTGCTATGGGTGGTCGCATCTGCCGCACAACACCTGAGGAAGGGGGCTCCCCGAAACGTTGTGTGTAATTGGTTTTTCAGCACTTAAATAAACGATTTATTGAACAAATATTTTTAAGTGTGCCTCCCTTCAACTCTTTTGCACCTGCCACACAACCCCGTTCCTGCCACCCTGTACACTTTTGGGGGGGAAGGGAGGGGCCCTCCACCACCATCCCCAGTAGGGGAACTGAAAAGTTCCTTTTTGGGCTTAAGGGGTTCCGCAGCTTGAACTGGGACCCCCCTCCCCCAGCCCTTGCAGCCTGGTTCGAGTTGTGGGACCCCTTAAGCCCCAAATGGCACTTCATAGTGCCTTTGCTGGCAGGACCCTCCACCCCCCAGTTGGCCCCTTCCCACCCCGTGAGCAGGGCATGGGAGGGCATGCTGGGAAGGGGGTACGCCGCGGGTGGTTACAACGTGGGCGAGGGCGCGTTGGGCGTATACCCAGCTGTGCTCCTCGAGCGAATTCAACCACCCATGTGGTGGGCGTACACCCAGCCCTCTCTGGCAGCGGGTGCGACCACTAGCAGCCCTCTCCGGCAGCGTTTCAATTCGCCAACTCGAAGTTGGCGAATTGAAAATGCCGATGTTAACGCCAGAACAAAGTTACCGCTGCTTTGTAAATAGAAGCGAATGGTAACGGATGCAATGTTATCCCAGCGTTAATTTTCCGCTGCCGTTTTCGCCCTTTTAGAAATCACGGTAAATTAAATTTTGCCGAAAATAGCTGGAAAAACGGTGGCGGAAAATTAACACCCCTTTTTAAATATGCCCCTAAGCCGTTAATTTAATGTACTTTACATCTTCATCTATTATTTATTGGGAGGTGAGATCGCTCACCTCCATGTGAATAATTGAATGTCTGGATTACAGAGATAAACTTACCTGCCGGCACTCACGGCAGCTTCTCACTAGCTGATCAGTGTGCCCTATAGTGCTCCTATCTTTATTATAGGCGGAATGTGCTTGAGAGAAGCTACGAGTAGAGCACAAGCAGGTAAGTTTAAATCTGTAACCCAGGCATTCCAATATTCACAAGGAGGTGGAAATAAGCAATCTCACCTCCCTATGAATAGTAGATGAGGATGCAAGTTATTTTAAATTACCAGTATATTGTCCATTTAACGGGGAACTAAAGTCTCCAGACAACATTGTCCCAATAGACAGAGCACATTCACAAACATACAACAAGCTATGTCTCACCTCTCCCTTTGCTGTGGCCATTGGGTGATTTATAAAAATAGCCTGTGAGTACTAGGGGTCAGCTCCCACAATCCACCTTAGCTGGGTAAACCCCAGCTAAGTGTCTGTGTACAGGCACATGCTCTGTAGTGCCCAACAGATCAAAACAAGGAAGTTGCAGCCTTGCTTCCTAGAAGCTGACAGCCAATCACATTACAGCACAGAGATCCTCCCTCTCCCTGACACAGAAAATGGATTTTAGTTTTTTTGTTTTCAAACACATTCATTGCTCCTGTCCTAACAATTATATAATCCTTTATGCTTGTGAAGGTTCTCATTCATCCAGGTCATGGTATATCTGTTGTATTCAATTAGATCAACTGGACTTGAAGTTTAGTTCTTGAAGACGTTTCGCTAGTCATCCGACTGGCTTTCTCAATTCAGAATGACTTGTACAAGAATCTTTGGCAATTATGTACCCTGGAAAATCCCAATTAGCATATCACAGCCAAGTGTTAAGGGCGTGATTGGATAGTGGCTAAGAGGTGTTATAGGAACGCCCAGAGTAATCGGACCAGAGCAATGAGGGAGATTACAAGTAAGCACTTCAGGACTTTTGTAAAGTACCCAGAGGTGAGGACTTAGCGTTTTAAGTCCTCACCCTGGGTACTTTGCAGGAGTGGAGGGGAAGGAAGGGGGGAGGTGAGTATAATGGCCCTTAAACAACTGAATATTACATCCTTCTAAGTATTGCTTAGCTATGTTATTCCTTTTTCACGATGTCACATGATGCAGTGAAACTTGTGTATTATATGAAATAATGTACCCTGTATTTTTTTGTGGGCCTCAGAAAAAGAGTTATTCCTTCTCCTATTGTTGAGTTTCCCTCCCTATAGTCTCAGGCATAATAGTCCCACCTACTTTTCTAGTTGTATGGGCCCTACCATAGGTGGTACATCCCCTAATTGAAGGACTTGGTGAAGTTGCAGGACCTGAGACAAGAATCAAGGAAGCTAGTAGATAAGAATCTAGCATTTTAGTTCCTCACGTGGGTACAGACAATGGGAGAAGGGGTCAATTTGGCTTCTGTAGCCCTTTAACATGAACAGAAGAATGTGGCATATACAACACCCTCAGGGTTATTCAATAAAAGTTCTTATCATTCTAATTTTGCCCCAACCAATCAGATGTTAGCTTTCAAATTTTAATAATCTGATTGGATGGGGCAAAATTAGCACCATTTTTAACGGTAAGGACTTTTATTGAATTTCCTGCATGTCTTTATACCTAAGGCTTGTGCACTATTTTTAGCGTATGCGATAATGCAGAGGCATTCATTTTTGTATACAATTCAATGTGTCCTATTCCACCAGTGCGTTGCATAATGCTATGATAAAGCACAGCTGCATGCATTTTTTGCATTGCAGACACCAATAGAAGTCAAAGGGACTGTGAAAGAAATCGCACACATACGCAACAAATTTATTGTACCGTTTATGTGGGATGTACCAAATTTTGATAATACAAAGTTGTTAGCATGCATTTTACAGCACATCGTAGTATCAATGTAATAAAAGCATTAATCCAAATGCTTAGCCACAAGTTAAATTAATAATATCTCCTTGTGCTGGTTCCTAAGATATCTGCAAAAAAACAACCAGCTCAAGTCACTGGGGCTGCACCGGTAAATTGTGGGGTTACAGTTACGCTAACCTAGTCAATACCCCTACTGCTGCACTGGTATCACAAAAAAACACCCAAGTAACCACTGGCAGCTTTAAAATATGGCTTTACCTCCTTTCCGAGACTAGTTAAAGACAGCTAATGTAAAAATGTTCTGGAAGGGTAAATCCTTTTTGGGACTTAACCAGAGCAGCAAAGCCAGTAATGAATATCAGAAAGGAAATCTCTGTAAAGCTAGTCATACAAGCAGAGATATCTTCTGATCGCCCAATCAGATATTAGTTAACATTTGAAAGCTAACGACATCGATTGGTTGGGGCAAAATTGGCACCACAGATTTGCCCTAAAAATCTGATGGGAACTTGATGATGGGGTTGTTGAAAAAGTGCTCAGAATATTGACCCCATGTATTAAGGCATTAGGGTAAGGCCCCACTAGTGAGCTTTGCGATCCGCATAACATATTATTATAATGGACATCGTGGGAGTAGGACCCAATGTGTGCGTTGCGATCTGTTGCAATTTTATAATGCAAGCAATCACTATTTTGGGTTCGTTTTTGTCAAAATCGCACTAAATACAAGTCTATGGAAAAGCGGACCCAGCAGATACAGTGGACACAGAGTTTTTACGTGCGCTCAAGTGGGGCCTAGCCTTACTGGGTTAAAGTATTCAGAAACACTGGCCCAGTGTTATTGGGTTCTCCTTTAATTCAGGGCCCCTATCAGTAAATGAGTGGGCCGATGATTTACATTCCTTTTTCTCTCACAGTAATTTTATGTCAGTCCTGTCAGTTGAACACAGATTTATTCTTTATGTGCTGATAACATCAGTGATGGGATCTGAGACTGGGCTGTAAATTGATCTTGCAGGGGAAAAAGAGTAAATTTACTTTTTGGATCAGGAAGCATTTTTCAGTTGACATGGATAACCAGGATTTGTCCAGCCCTGTGCTAGAACATAAATAGAGCTGTGAAATGATTCCAGTGGATAATTTTCCCATTTCTTGGGAAATGACGACCTACTCTTGGAAATAATGGCCTACTCTTGGGAAATGATGGCCTTCTCCTGGGAAATGTAACATAGTAATTAAGGTTGAATAAAGACATTCGTCCATCAAGTCCAACCTATTCACTTTTTTTTTAACCCTACCTAACAGTTGATCCAGAGGAAGGCAAAAAACCCAGCTAAAAAAGGGGAAAAAATTCCTCCTGACTCCAAAGGCAATCGGAAAGTATCCCTGGATCACAACAGTCTATATGCATTAATACCAGTAATTCTCAATATTTTTGTTTTAGAAACCTATCCAGGCCTTTTTTAAAGTTATTCAATGAACTTGCCATTACCACCTCTCTGGGAAATGATGGCTACTCTGAAATGATGGCCTTCTCCTGGGAAATGATGGCCTACTCTTGGGAAATGGTGGCTACTCCTGGGAAATGGTGGCCTACTCCCAACCCATTATAAAAATATTGAAAAGTATTTGGAATGAAGAAAATAGGCATTCAGCTAAACCTCAGGAACGGCTAGGACCACTGGCATGATTCTCACACACTCCTGATTGGATTTTCTTTGCTTTTCAATGTGGGTGGCCACACTATATGTGCATGCAATCTGCTTTTGAAAATGGGTTATTGTGCAGCACAAACACGTATGTAAATGAATTACCATTGTGCTTTACACGTGAGCTAGCATACACACGGCAGATGTTCTTCCAATCGGAAGTGCAACAATCCTAAATCTATTGGAAAAACCGCTCTATGTTCACGTGCATTTTCAGGGCGATGCGGTTGCTCATGCGTTCTGCGTTTCTATCTCTAAAGAAAAAACGCATGCGCCAACGCATCAAAATCACGGTGCAGTGTTGCCGTGCCCTAAGGGTTAGGTCCCACTGTGTGGGTTGTTTTCTGTTTTGCTTGCGTCTTGCGAATCACAATGTAATATTTTATTACGACTTTGGTCTGTGTGCGTCATCGCACTTTATAATAGTCATAAGAACTAAAAAAAAAAAAATACAGGGTAGGCCACACTATCACACTTTTTTTTCTAACACTGCAATCAGCAGCAATGCATGCGGTTGCGTTTTTGTGTGTGATACGCAATCGCATGCAATTTCGTATCCCAAAAGGTGAAATCGCATGTGCAAATGCAATGGAATCGCACACGCAATCGCGTGATTTCGACGCAGTGTGGTCGTGCCCACACAATTTTTTTTGCATTCTTTCCCCCCCTGGTATTTCCTGTTAATTTTACAAAAACTGCACACGGAATGGAAAATCGCATGCCTGTTAATGAGGACAAAATGTATTGTCCAAAACAGAACGCGAACACTAGTGGGACCTAAACCTTATATAGAACCAAAACCCAAATTTCAATGATCCACTAATCAGAACCGAATGCGGAGAGCTATGGAATACCAGCCTGTGTATGTGCCTGTAAATTGCTGGGTCCGTTTCTTACGTTCTCCGGTGCAGTTTTTCGCTGGCTGATAAGAACCGGGACTATGTAGTGCCTACAACCACACGCCTAAACGTTGCCTAGCAACGCATAAACAATCGACCTTCCATGCGTCATAACGTACGCCACGCTCTAATTCCGCAAGCTTTCCGGAAGTTGAGTAGTAAGGGTGAGATCTGGGCTAGGTATATAACTGTTTGAAAGTAAAGCAGCTGCCGCGGTGCTGAAGTGTTTGGGTCTGTGAGGTTCGGTGTCCAGGAAGCTACATTGGTGGTCAGTATTACTTTAACTTCTCATCTCAAGGGTTAACCAATATGGCCGCCCCCATGCCTTAATGCTTTCTATTACTTATTTCACATACTAAACAGTGCTCTCATGTATTCAATAATAAGGGAAAAATAACAGGCTTTATTCAATAAGATATTTACCACCTCAACCTACCTATTGGTCTAGAAACCATTAATAAACACCCGATTATTGCTGCAGATTAAAGGGCATGTCAGGCAACCCCCCCTCAAATTTTCATTTTAATGCAGAGCACCCCTCCCCCCCAAATCCCTAGTTCCGCATTATACAGAAATGCCAAAAATGTCCCTGAAGCTACCTACCTAACCTTGTCCCTCTCTTCTGCTCTACTTCTTAGTTGCGTCAGTCAGTTAAGGCGCACTGTAAAATCACTCCCAATACCCCTATATCTTGAGTGCTGTAAATTTTCAGCAACAAATTGTTTTCTCTTAAGACTAAAGGTTCGTACACACGTGCCATGGCAGGTGCCGACCCCCACCACACGATGTGTGCGAACAGCCATTTTGCCCGATAATCGTGCCATGTATTGGGCAGATCTTCAAATGAGTGTCCGATTTGGCTGAGAAAATGCCATACACGGCACCAATTATTGGCCGAAACGACCATTCATACTCGTTGGGCGTCACAGTTCGGCACCCGCGATTGTACCTGTGTAAGAACCATACACAGGCGAGATGGATGTTCTTCCAATGATTTCTGATCAAGTGCAACAATATGAAAAACTGATTAGAAAAAGGCTCTGATCTTTCAAAGATTTCCGTTTGAAATCTGTGGAGAGATGGGAACTGAAGATGGGGTTGGCAGAAAATTTTCCGCCTGTCACAATCTTTTGGTTTTCCAATAAAACGCTCAACATTGTTGATTTTTAAAAACAGGAAAAACTTTTCGACATTTTGAGCGATCCAGTTGGGTTGCTCAAAATGTTGATCCCATACTGAACTTACCTAGTAAAAAGCTGGCTTCTGATTGGTTTCTGCACATTAATAGTACAGGTAAACTTTTCCACCTATTATCAGCCTTTTGTGTGTCTAGATGGCACAAACTCTGGGACTAGCTAGATGAAAAAATGAAATGCACATCAAAAAGAACAGTAGAGATTTATATTGATGTGCAATATGTGCAAATTTTGTGAATGCAGAAACCCTCATACTGTTTTTTTTTTTTGCCTCCTATGGATCAACTGTTAGATAGCAAATGTGGGTATCGCTGAGTAGGTTGGACTAGATCAGGGCTGCCCAACCCAGCCGATACTGGGGGCCACACTAGCAGCACTAAGCACTGTGAGCGGGTCGCGGGAGTAGCTCCGCCATGGCCCGTGCGGGTTATGCCCCCGAAATGCCCCCGCCCCTTTTTACGCGGACTAGATGGACACATGCCTTTATTCAATCTCAAATATTTATACTATGCTATCCAGTAATATGTTGTGTTTTGTTTCTAACTACTATAGAACTGAGGAAAGATTTAGTCTGGTTGCTGCAAATTGTGTGTGTTCGGTGCCATCAACTGAAAGGGTAACTGTAATCCAAAAATGACAGGAATTGCTTCTTTAATATTTTGCAATTTACTTTCTTTATTTAAATTTTGATTTCACATAGTTTTGATATTTACATTTGTAAAGGGTATGTGCTCAAAAAAAACTTGTTTTTTTTTTTCCCCTCCCTTGCAGACCCCCTGTGGCCCCTCCCACTCAGGGGCCCAGGGACCCTTCTCCCTCATTGGTCCCCACACTGCAGGCCCCTTGGCCCTTCCTTGAAGCCCCCCATACAACCCCTACAGAAAACTGTTTAAAAAAAACTGTTTAGGAAGAGGGCTTCAGAGTGTTAAAATTCTGCCTGCCTCTGTTTTACAATTTCCTGTAGGAGGTGTCGGGGGGGGGGAGCACGAGTGGGATGGAGCCCCTTTGGCCCGCAAGTAAGAGGAGCCTGCAAGGGAAGGATCCACAGGGGCTGCAATGGAAGGGACCATGGGGGCTGCAAGGGGAGGGGCCATGGAGCCCCACATGGGGAGGGCCAGGGGCCTGTGAGTGGAAGGAACCACAGGGCCCACAAATGGGAACGGCCAGGGGGACCAGCGAGTGTGTGAGCATTAAAAAGACAAACATTTACAAACACTGTAACACAATCTTTCCTGGTTTATCTGCTTTCTCCTGCATTGAGCATGTGCCAACTGCCGATTAGAAAGAGAAACTAGTATTGTGACCATGATTAAGATTAAAAGTCTTCTATAGGTCTTACCATACATGCTTATAGGTCAAAAATGATGCTGCTTTTTAGGAACTCGTTTGATGTGAAAAGATGATGCCAATATCAATGTGCTTAATGTATTGCAAACTGAAACAATTAGATAAGGCATATAGCATTGTGAATCCCCGCTTAATTTCATGAAGCGCTGCAACTGGAAAATATTAAATGGGAATTACCCATAATTTGAAAGCATTCCTCTCAGAATACCAATGCTGTGTGTGTTAGTTAAAAGCTCTTGAGTATACGTTAATGTACATTCTATAGACAATACATTTGTACTGATAAAAAAAATTGCACAAATAATTAAGATTAGGACCCCTGCTGTGAAGGGCTTACATTCTGCAATAGAAAGCTGAAAGATAATGTCATGTTACCCCATCTTTTTGCTTCCAGTAACCAACTGTTGGCCTTCTAAGCATGTGCAAGCGTGCATAATGATTTCCTACATCTGTTGGCTTTCAAACTTTTTCAGTTTTGGAGAATGGGGAGGTGATTTATTTGTACAATTTTTCTTCGAGGGTGGAATTGTCCTTAAAGGGTATCTCCACCCTGGAAAAAAATCTTTTTCTGTAGTGTAGCCCACCCCCAGCACAATGTACTTACAGTCCTTCATTCCCCCGATGCAGAGTGGCTGGGGGACGAAGGAGCATAAGTACATTAGTACTGCATTTTTTTTTTTTTACAAAAACTAACTTTCAGTTGAGGGTGGGCTACACTACAGAAAAAGTATTTTAATGGTAGGGGATCAAGGAGCCAGAAGGGATCCGGAGGGAGGGAGGGGCCAGATCGGCAGAGGATCCTGTGATTGGCTGAGACAAGATGTCCTGCTCTTCTGATTGCGCGCCACTCTTGTATTGGCGCTCCTGCGCCAAAGATAGGCGCGTGGTCAGGAGACAGGGGCACAACGCCGCTCGAGATCAGAAGGAGCGAGTGGAGCACCAGGTAAGGTAAGTACTGCTGTGTCCCCTGAGCAAAACTATTCACAGGGAGGTGAGAATAAGCGTTCTCACCTCCTGTGAATAATAAACGATTGGCAAACACTTATTTTTTAGGTTTACAGTTCCTTAAAAAATATTATTTAGACTAGGTTGGGTGTCCACACTGTGGGCCAACCACTGTCTAGAGAGATTTTTTGTGGCCCGTGTAGATCCACAGGAGGGCATGACGTGAGCATAACCACCCAGGGTGAGGAATCACCCGTGACCCAGTCAGTGCACGGTGCCACTAGTGCCCCAGCATGGGCAGGTTGGGCACCCATGGACTAAACCATAAAAGTGCTAATAACTGTGGTGGTTAATACTATGTAGACTTTTTCTGCACTAAAAAAGAATTGTCTTTTTTTCCCAAAATGAAAAATAGAAATTTATGAATTTTCATTGGTACTTTCTGTTTTTCTCTCCTACTTTGGCAGGTTCCAGTCTAGTCCTATTATGCCCAACATTATTTGGGATTTTATAAATAGGAGGCTTAAGTTTGACAGCTTTGCAAACTTTATAAAATTCAATTTTAATCTCCTCTATCTAAACAGGTTTTAGTTTTTATGTTAGTGCTTGAAACATTACAATATAATGTATTTTAGCACCATAAAAACGTGTTTAACGTGTGACATCTTGCAGTTGGCTCCCAAATTATTCCTTAAACTTAAACCTTTGCTGTAAATATGGTTTTAGATCTAGCTAAAGCTTTTTGGCAGCAGCTGTGTGTGTGTTGATGTTTATCAATTGTGCCAAGTGAATGCACTTTATTTAACTTAAGAGGTGTACATATCCATGTGTACGTGCCTTGGATTTCTCAATCACCTCCAGTTGCTTCCTGCTATAGAATCTCACCTATATTTATTAGCTACCACTCCTGCCCTGTGCTGTTGATTTGGTACATATGGAATATGGAAGTCCGGAAAAGACTTTGAATGCTGCTTGTTACCTGCAATCTATTAACCATCAGTGTGAGTTGCTGAAAAAAGGTAGCAAGCAGCTTTCAAAGTCTTCAGGGACTTCAATATTCCATTTTGAAAATTATTCTTTATCTTGCAAAAGATTAAGTTTCCAAATGCACCTGCTTTCGTTGCTAGTTCAGTGTTGGCACATCGGGTAAGGACCAGGTTTAGAAAAACACAGTTCAGAAGGCCACAAGTTCAATACCCTAGTCTTCCCTTTTTTTGTTTCCATCATGTTCCAAACAAAGGATAACGTTCTAAATGTACCTCTACTTTCAGCTTTATTGGTGGCTCACATCTGGTAAGACGCCAGGTTTAAAAACACACATTTAAAAGGTCACAAGTTCGAATCCCCAGACTAACCTTTTTTTTTGTTTCCATTATGTTCCTAGTAAAGATTCTACATGTACCATGTTCTATATACTATCTCTGTTAGCCTAAAGGTAAAAGCTCTCCTTTTAGCAAGACAGAGTAAATGTACAAGTTGCAGGTTCTATTCCCCAGACTTTTATTTTTTCTGAAATATTAGTATTCTGTTTCTTACATCCATGCTATCTGAAATACACTGCAATGATTACTTTTCTTTTTGTATGAAAAGTAAAGGATTATATTATTGTTAGGTAAGAAGCATTGAATTTGTTTGAAAACAACAAAAAAAAAAAAAAACAGAAAGTCCCTGTTCTGTGTCAGGTAGAGGGAGGATCTCTGTGCTGTTATTGATTGGTGTCAGCTTCTAGGAAGCAAGGTTGCAACTCCTTGTTTTGATCTGTTGGGCACTACAGAGCATGTGCCTGTACGCAGACACTTAGCTGGGGATTTACCCACTAAGGTGGATTGTGGGAGCTGACCTCTAGTACTCACATTATTTTCATGTCACCCAATAGCCACAGCAAAGGGAGAGGTGAGACACGCTTGTTGTATGGTTTGAATGTGCTCTGTCTATTGGGACAATGTTGTCTGGAGACTTTAGTTCTCCTAATGGCTGTTATTGGGGGTGGGATTGTTTTATAGAGTTTAATGAACAAAACACACATTTTCATTTTGCCCCTGAGACTATTTCAAAACCTGAAAAAAATGCCAGACCTTAGAAAGTAATGAGGTATCGTGTTACAATATTGACCCCACTCAAGCATTGTATCTTTTTCAGACTAATTGTAAAGAAAACTATTTACTATTAACCAAACCAGTCCTTAACTTAAATTTCAATTTTATTTTCACAAACCACGAAGGCTTGCAGTTTGTTAGGGCAGTTCTTGCTTCTTGGTGAGGCATATAGTAAGGATTTCTGTGCATATTGAATTTTGTATATTTGCATAAATGAATTCTTGTTTACTAATGTATAGGCGAGTAATGCAATTTATAGGGGAGCTGTGGTCTCCAGACAAGTGCCCTCTAAACAAGGACCATTGTAAAGAGCTCTCATACATTTCAACCAAGTTATGGTGATTTATCAGCCTCTGTGAATCCAAAGTTATAGGAAGGTTTTACTTCCTAGTCTGCCCTGCCCTTTAATTGCCATAGCAGTTGCTATAGGGCCCAGAGCCAAAGGGGGCCCTGCCAGGTCCCCTACAGGCATGTCCACCTCCTAAGAAACATTTACCTCATGAAGTTCAGTCCCAGAAACTCCATTTTTGTTTTACTTAATGACGCTCAGATCTTCAACTTACAAAACCTCAGCTCCTCTTCATCCTGGTAATGGCCGTAATCACAGCCATGATGGTAATGTTATGGCCAATGGCTGGTGCCCGTTAGAGAAGTAAAACCGGATTTGTGGAGTAAACTACGTTAGGTAAAATTTTTCTTGGGCTTGGTTTTTTTTATGTGGGTTGGAGGGGGCCCCATCTAAAATCTTGCTATGGGGCCCTGTGGTATTAGCTATGCTCCTGACAGCAGTAGGATACAAATTTGTATGCTCAAGCAAGCAGTAACTGGAGGAACAACAGTGCTAATAATGTCACAGCAACAATGTCACTTTAAATTGTAGCTAGAAGCATGATCCTGGAGTCATTTTATAGTGTGCTCTTTTTATAGTGTAAAGACCACATTTGCCCATTAATATGTAGTTTCTGGGCTACATTAAAGGATAAATATACTCGCCTCCACTCTGCTCCATGGCAGCACAATATTAAAGTTTAGTGCAAATACATGTACTTTTCAGAAATAAGAGCAGCAGTATTTTCATCCCAATGACCTTAATATGCCAATTCAGCATTTTGTCCATTTATAAATAAATGCAACCGAAATACGACTTCCTGTTTGCAGGACCCCTGAGAGGACTGTTATGGCCTTGCCCTTGACCCAGCGCCTGGGTTGAGTCAGTTGCTCAGTAGAGATCTGAGCATCTTTGACCCATCAACAGCCAATCAGTAGAATTACTGTTAGCAACATTTCAAGAAAGTGGTGCATCCTGGGAAGAAGAAGAGACCATGAGAACCTGAAATGTCAGCTCAATAATATCAACAGCAGGGAACAGCAAAGAGTATGAAATCAACTGTTTTTTTCAAAATGGAAGAGAATATGTAGAATAACTAAGTATGCATTACACAAACTATCAATTTAACAAATATGATCATTTCCACTGAACTGTCCCTTTAAACAAAAACTTTTTTTTAAAGGGGTGCCCTGTAGGGAAAGCGGTCATTAAACTTCCTTTTTCTATGTGGCTAAGGGAGTGGGTTGTGAAATTGAAAATTGCAGCATTAATTAGAAAGACAGGGCTTTACAGGTGATTAAGAGACCTGGCTTAATTTTTGGCTTGAAGAGCCAAATTGCTGTTCTTTTTATTTTTTCTCTGTTTTCTTCGATTTTTAGGACTGTATCTACTCCCACAGTTTGTGAACTAGAGACCTGAAATTCGGTACAGATGCGCGGGGCATATAGGAGAAGTGTGCTATTACCTAGCTAAGTAAACCGCGGAAGAGTTATATGGCGTTATCAGTGTATTTCGGGACATTTTTTCCATAGACTATAATGGTAACAATCCTCAAATGTGGATATTCCAAAACAGTTTGTTCATGGTCATAGATACAAATGCTGATACCCCAAACCCCACAGACACAGGTACACCCACCTACTGACTACCTTTCCATTCCCATACTAAAGGGTAACTAGTAAAAAAAAACAAATTTTGATCAATCATCAATTAAAGTTAATTTATGGTCATACATGCAAAAACACAAACCCAACCTCACACGAGTTCACACACATAATGACCTATCCTTCCATGGCAGCCATAAAGGTTAAATAAAGTAAAAACATTTTTTTAAATATCCTTAATAAAAGATTGTTTTTGTGGTTGTAAACACAGAAAGACATGCCCCCTCCACCAGACCCAGGTAAGCACACACACTTGACCTACCCTTCCATTTCTGTAATAAATTTTGATCAATAATCAAAAACTGACCTACCTTAATTCTTGCGACAGCCATATTTAAAGGGGAATAAAAAGCAACAATGTCCCCATCATTGGTATTATTGAGTTTTAAAATCCGCCGCACAAACACATACATTCCCTTTCAAAATGCGGCCTTTCAAGCCAAATTCAAAGTTTATACTTTCCCTTTTAGTTAGCACTGTTCTTATAGGTTTTAAGGGCCAATGCAATTTCGGGCATTTTTAGTTAAAATGAGTTCAAAACATTTGGGAATAGTGTGGCGTGCCTATTAATTATGAACTGGTACAAATTAATTGCTTTTTCTGGGATTTTGCAAAATGAGAGACATTTTGCATTCTGTGTTTGCCTTTATATTGAATTCAGAATTAAAAATTCCACTGCAATGTCGTGCTAAAGTTGTTGCTTAATTTCCAGAATGTTAAAGAAGATAAAGTTAGAGATACCGGGACAGAGCAATTGGTAAAACTTCTTATTACCTAATTCTAATGTGGTTTTGAATGAAAAATTAACTAAAGTCAAGATATGGGGGTTTGACAGGCAGGGGAGATGCTTTTTGTGAATAACATAATTTACGTTGTATAGATAATGTCACTGTGGTATTTAGCTAGATCACCGGGACTTAAATAGCATGTTCCACCTAAAACAATAAACTGGTCACATGTCTATTACCTGCCTCTAACTTCAGCTGACACATTCAGTGTATTATTGTTTTGCCCTTAGCCCCGTGTATACATATATATACTTTTAACACCCATAACCCCAATCTACATTGGATTACAACAAAGGCTTAATGTGCCTGGCTGTACACAGTTACCCTCATGTCACAGAGTAGGTAGTAGGTGCTGAGGCTAGCAATACCAGGAAACATAAACAGATGACACAGGAATAGCCGGGAGATGGTCCAAATTCCTACGAACAAAACAAGTCGGTCAAGGAACATGAGAGAGACAAGAGTAGCAACCGGTAGATTGGATTCCGGGTCCCTGACAAAATTACACATCTGATACGTGCGATCAGCTGTTTAAAATCAGTTTGGGCATTGGCTTTTACAGCATGCGCACACGTGCAAAGAAGCGTGGACATGTCTGAGACTGTCAGAGAAGCCAGCACTGGAGGGATCTATGGTTCCTCCTCCGCTCTTGCAAGTTTACTGAACGGGAGGTAAGAAAAAAACTCATTTGCCTCCCATTCTTCAGTTAAACAGAATAAAAGAAAGTTACAAAATTGCTGGACATACCCTTTAAATCAATATTTCCATACTGCTAATACAGATTATTGTTAGGTAATCTGACACTGGGACAATATATTCTCTATTGTAGACTATTGTAGAATAAAAACAGTGTTCTTAGGGTCTTTTAGCCGGGCGGCCCACCCGGCTACTTTTTTATCCCACACGGCCGGGGAAAAAATTTTAGAGGGAACACTTGTAATTTGAAAGAATTTAGATGTAGGTTATAGGTGTACCAATACACTTACAAGATTATTTTAGCACATGTAACTAGTTTTTCCAAGATCCCTAAGGCCACAAAAGGGTGGCACATGTGCTTGTGTGCTATATCACATCTGGGTTACCTTCAGATGTTGGAACGACCACCCTGCGATTTCCGACATGCGACCGAAGACCACCCCCTGCGGATGTTGCGAAGACCCCCCCCTGGGAGTTGCGAACGACCACCCTGCGGATGTTGCCGAACGACCCCCCTGCGGATGTGCCGAACGACCACCCCCTGGGATGTTGCCGAACGACCACCCCCTGCGGATGTTGCGAACGACCACCCCCGGGATGTTGCCGAACGACCACCCCCTGCGGATGTTGCCGAACGACCACCCCTGCGGATGTTGCCGAACGACCACCCCCTGCGGATGTTGCGAACGACCACCCCCCGCCGATGTTGCCGAACGACCACCCCTGCGGATGTTGCCGAACGACCACCCCCTGCGGATGTTGCGAACGACACCCCGGATGTTGCCGAACGACCACCCCTGCGGATGTTGCCGAACAGACCACCCCTGCGGATGTTGCCGAACGACCCCCCCCTGCGGATGTTGCGAACGACCACCCCCTGCGGAGTTGCCGAACGACCACCCCCTGCGGATGTTGCCGAACGACACCCCCTGCGGATGTTGCCGAACGACCACCCCCTGCGGTGGATGTGCCGAACGACCACCCCCTGCGGATGTTTGCCGAACGACCACCCCTGCGGATGTTGCCGAACGACCACCCCCTGCGATGTTGCGAACGACCACCCCTGCGGATGTTCCAACGACCACCCCTGCGGATGTTGCCGAACGACACCCCCTGCGGGATGTGCCGAACGACCACCCCTGCGGATGTGCGAACAGCCACCCCTGCGGATGTTGCCGAACGACCACCCCCTGCGATGTTGCCGAACGACCACCCCCTGCGGATGTTGCCGAAGACCACCCCTGCGGATGTTGCCGAACGACCACCCCCTGCGATGTTGCCGAACGACCACCCCCTGCGGATGTTGCCGCAGGGGGAATGCTGGGAGTTATAGTTTTTAAACATCTAGTGGGAGGAAAGTTAGACATCCATGACCTATTAATGAGCATGAGTGCACATCCAAATTTCCCCACACCAAATTTCCATCCCACCCCACCGGCTACTTTTTTATGCCACCTGGCTGGAAAAACATTCTGGGGAGAAACACTGAAATGTATTGAATTGAGTGTACGTATAATGTGCTGTTTATTACTTATATGCAGCACAGAAATTGCTAAAATTTGCATTTCATTCTGTGTCTAGTTGTAAAATCAGAGTAAGACAAATGTGTCAAATTTTTTCGTTTGTTCCAACAAAAACACAACAAACGTATTTTAAGCGATATCACAATATATAGATTTAGGGAATTAATACCAAAAATATGGATAACCCCTTTCTATAGGGCAACAGGTTGGCATACCGTGGGGTGAATTTTGCCCCTTCATGCTGAGGCAGTTTGCTCTCCGATCCGTTGATCAGAGCACATGCAATCACCATGTGCTCTGATCCCTGAAATGACAGGGATCACAGCGCAATTGCCCACCAACGTGCATTAAGTGCGGGCTCAATCGCACTTCTTTATTGAGGCATCGGCCTCAAACGATTTAAAACTATTTATATTGAGGAAATACTAATAGCAGGTATCAATGTAGGATTAAATGTCAAAAATGAGCAGAAGAGCTCATTGCAAGTTTAGAGTTGTAAGTTCGGGAGTTAGATGCTTAACCAGGGGTAAGAAACAAGCTGTTTATTTCCATTATTCTAGGTGGAGTTACTCCAAACAGCTGGGAAGAAGCTTCAGCAGAGGATAAAAGATTAAAATAATTTTTGTATGTATGGGCACTCCTTTGCAATAATTCTTTCTCGGTGCTACTGGTGGATGCTTATATTTTAATTTGTATACACCAACAATAGTGTGCCCGTTGGTGCACAGTGGGAAATATGTGTGTGTGTTTGGCTATGTATGGATACACACTAAATCAAAATGGCAGGAATGAAAAAATTAAGACAAGATGTCAAATCAAATCAAAAACAGTTAAGTAAAAAAAATAAATGCTACCAACCTGGTGCGATTAGTATGTGTGAATTGCTGGTGGGGAATTGTCTCCCAGTGATAGCCCATAGTGATTAATGAGCATGCCTGCACATAGTCAGATTAGTCATGAAGGGAGGAGAGAGACAGTATGGCTATCATATAACTGTATGGGACTACGTATAGGAATTCTGCTGTCCATTTAAAGGGCAGCTAAAGCCTCAAAAATAATGCAGAATCCGAAGGCAATCAATTTAACAATAAATACTATCCTCTGCTAGTGAAGTTTCTCATTCAGGTCATGTGTATCTGTTGTATTCAATTAGATCAACTAGACTTGAAGTTTAGTTCTTGAAGACGTTTCGCTAGTCATCCGACTGGCTTTCTCATTCAGAATGACTTGTACAAGATTCTTTGGCAATTATGTACCCTGGAAAATCCCAATTAGCATATCACAGGGCGTGATTAAGGGCGTGATTGCAAGTGGCTAAGAGGTGTTATAGGAACGCCCAGGGTAAGGTGTCAAAACAGCATAACTGGTGGACTGGTTCAAGAGAGGTGTCAAGGAGGCCATTTATGTGAAAATAAAGAAACCAATCCTGAATAGAGATGGGGGGGTTCGACACCAACTGTCTGCCAGTACAATGCTATTTGACACTTACCCTGGGTGTTCTTATAACACCTCCATATAGGACTTGCCTCCTGTCTGTCCTCGGGAGAATTTTGCCATGCGCAGAAGTTACTTTTCCAATTGTTCCACTAAAATAAATGTCAGTCCCCAGATAGTTACTACCATGCCTTGTTCCTTCGCCGCACTGCCCTGGCCCTTGCTTGCACAGAAATGAAAGCAGGGGGCGGGACCGGCAGACGCGTCTGTGATTGGCTGCAATGCAGCCAATCACTGACGCGGCTGCGGCTCTCAGTGCGGCGAAGGAGCGAGGCATGGTAAGTAACTATCTGGGGACTTTCTAAGAAAATTAAATAGCGGTTGGGGCTGGGGGCACATTTACTATTATATACATAAAAGGATTTACGCTAGGGGGAGGGAGACCAGAGTGAGTGGGAGGAGAGGGAGGGGGGGGAGAAGTGCTGCACTGCGCATGGCAAAATTCTCTCCGGAGGGGAGACAGGAGGCAGTCCTATATGGACTCTGCTCTCCACATGGTGGGCAGTTTTTGGGATTACTGGAGAAACACTTAGGGCTGGGTTGTAAGGTAAGGATTTTATTGCACTACACATTGTAGCCAGTAGTGGGGGGGATTATATGTAACCCCAGTCTGGAAGGTCCTAACTTCTAACCTTTTTAATTTATTTCTAAAAACCCTTGTTTATAAAGTATGCCAGTGTGCAGATAATATGATATGTATGGGGCCTAGGAATGTGCACATGATTATCTTTTCTATGTTATATAAATGTTTGACCAGATCAGTAGCACTTCCGCTAAATGTAGTGGTAAATTAGCCTAATTGGAGTTCTTCCACAAACTTGTATTGTATGTATTTATTGGGAGGCTTGGTAAGCCTCCATGTGGTAAGAGCACCCCCAACACGCAGCTTTTATGGGAGGGTCCTATGCCTTTAATATAAAGCACTGAATGGTCTCTTCCCTCATTTTAAAAAGCCAAAGGGCTAGGGGGAAGTGAGAGAGCTGTTATATGGATCCAGTGTGTAAGAATGAGAAATGCAAAGTTTGCTAATAGTAATTGAAGTAAAAGAAATTTAGAAAGGTTAGACGTTAGGACCTACAGACTGGGGTACCTTGAGGTGTTGGAAGGATTTTCATTCATGTGATTACAGTAATGTATACTAAAACCCTTTGTTTATAAAGTATGCCAGTGTACAGAGAATATGATATTGTATGGGGCCTAGGAATGTGCATTGATATCTTTTCATGTTTGTTATAAATGTTTTACCAGACCAGTAGCACTTCCGCTAAATGTAGTTGTAAATTGGAGTGGTTCCACAATCCTTGTAGTGTGGTGTGTATGTATGTATGTATGTATGTATGTATATATATATATATATATATATATATACACACCTACCTCCAGAACGATCCTGAGGACGGCCAAGCAATGGCTGAAACACGTAGATAGCTCTGTTCCGACACTTAACTGAATGGCTGTTTGAAGTCCGTGAGTGCCCTGGGTCTGAAGGTGTATGTGGTTTTTCCTGTTAGGCACCCGGGGCAATCTACCCAAGGAGGCGTGCATGTTTGTATATATTTATATTACAAAACAGGCGACCATCGGATATTTCCGGCCGACCGAAATATACCTGGCACGGTCGGTCGGCCTGAAATATTCTGCTGGTGTGTACCTAGCCTTAGACAAACACACTTCTGCTTCTGTTTGATTCCTAGTGCTAATAATAGGGCATTAGAGTTGGTCTCAATTCTGGTTTAGGAATCAATGTTCATGGAAAAGTATCCAGATGAGGACAAAATGGGCATCAATTCTGTCTTCTTTAATATAAATAACCTATGACATTTAAAAAAAAAAAAAAAACACCTGCCTATAGTTCTCCTTATTTCTAGGATTCAGTCTTAATACTGAAAATAGTAGTACAAAATGTATGGCACTTTGCTCTTCTAGCTTCTCTTGTGGTTATAAATGGTTTATTGTCCACATTAATACATACAGAGACTCTATATAAAACCTTCTGTATTTGGATTCAAGGCTTCCTTTTACTGCAATATATAAATAAGATTTATATTGAAAGGGCATGTCCACCACCAAAACTAAAATTTAATCCATATGGCCCGACTCTGTAGTTTAATAAATCCTTACCTTCCATTTCTGCTCCAATGGTTCTCCGCTATGCCCCTCCAAAGCCCAGGAAACTGCAGTGTAGGGTCTGTCGCTACTGCCTCAACCTCAACAAGGTTTGAGGCATGCGCAGCAGAGCCCTCCCATAGCTATGAAAAGAGAATAGATGCTACTTACAATCCTCGGATTGGAAGATGGTCTTTAATTATCTTTAATGTTTCACTAAAATAAAATATTGGAGAAATTTATTTGCCGAGAAAATCTGTTAAATCTCACAGATCATCAGAATATTTGGATTAAAAATTATGTTTATGGAATGTTGTTTTTCTGCTATATTTAGAATTTTTATTAAAGGGCATGTCCACCCCCAAAACTTACTTTAACCCACTACTGGCTCCACTGTGTAGTGTTTGAAAAATCCTTACCTTACATGTGTTTGTTCAAAGTCCGAAAAATTGAAGAGCAGGAGCCTGGCTGTGCGCCTAATGGTTTCTGCCTTGTAGCTCTCTCGGGAGAATTTGACATGCACAGTGAAGCCTTCCCTCTCCTTCCCCTAACTCCAAGACCTTTTTTGTAGGTAGCAGTCCCTATCCCACCTCCAACTGCTATATTTATTTGTAAAAAGAAGAAAAGATCCAAACACTACTTACTTTACTTCATTCCCTGGCATCCTGTAATGCCTGCAGCCATGAATGCTGCGGCTGCAGGTCCGGCTCCCTGCTTGCAGTTCCAGCAAGCAGAGGGCCGAGATTACAGCCCCGGGGGGGGGTGAAGTAAGTAAGTAATGTTAGGATCATTTATTTTTTTTACAATTTAAACATATTGTTTGGGGGTGGGATAGGGAGCACTTTAACATATATAAAAAATAATCTGAGGGGTGGACATGCCCTTAACAAAAGATATTTGGGCAAATTGGATACATGAACATCCAGCTGGGAGTTTATGGAAAGTATTTTATATTTTGACATTATTTGATTTTATTTACTATTTGTGGTTATCTAATTAAAACCTAAACATTATGTACTGAAAACAGGAAGTCTGGTTAAGGTTGTTTGGTCCAATTCATTATTTGTTACTATGTACAAACTTGGCTGTGTTGGGAATCAATAAACAATCTCTATTGGCTGGTGTGCAAAATAGTAAGTAGAAGTTACACATTTTTATTTAGCCATCTTTTAGATTTTTATTAATATATACAGCCAGGACAGTAAGTTTGCCACAAAAAAAATGGGTTAAATATATTTCTTACCTTGCCAACAACCCCAAACCCTGAAATGTTATAGTTGCTATCTCACGCTGTCCCTGGAGCCCAGAAAATGTACCTCTCCCTGACGCAAATAAAGCTGGCATCTGTTTGAGATGCCTGCTTTCTTTGGAAAGCAGAAGCCAGTCTCGGGCTGGACACTCTCAGACTTGTGAGGAAAACTATAATGATCTGAAGTGTAGGGGGGTAGGGAATGTAAGTAAAGAGGAACATTATGCTATAAATTAATATAGTCAGTGTAAATACTAAATTGATGTTAATTACTGAAATGTTTTTTCTACTAACATTGGTCATAATATTTTTCTGCTGATTAGCCTTCTGAATTTAGAAGAGGTTTTGCTAAAATAAAAACAAGAAGAAAACATTACATAATATCAGATCTTATACAGGTTATGTCTTTCAACAGAACAGTGACTGACCACACAGCCAACCTAGAAATGCAATGAAGCTGCTATTTCTTTATTACAACGTTCTTGCAATAGTACCAAATTGATAGTCATGCATGGTACATCGCCTTGTTTTTTTTTAAGGATATCTATACTAACTTAATATAACTGTTTACAAATAGAAAGCACATGGGTCAGGGAGGTCAGATTGATATTCCTACCTCACAATATATTTAGTTGAGGAGCTACAATTAACAATTTTCATTTGCCAGGTTAGTCCTGGACTATTCCTGTATTAAAGATAGTGCTGAAGCCAGGAGGAAGACTGGCAGAATCAGTTTTTCTTTGGATGGAGGCTCCTCACAGAAAACATATTGGGAGTTAGAATTACCGTATTTTCCTGTATCTCTGTCCCAAGTACAGTTTTTTTTTAAAATAATCTTTATACACACTATAGTTTGCCTTTAATGTACGAATAAGAACATAATGCTTACCTATTTTGAGTTCTGACAAATATGTTTCTCAGTTGATAAGTCGTTTGCTGAAAAAAATAGACTTTTATGATATGGTTTTATAATAATCGATCAAAACAAGTCTAAAGAAAGTTTAATAAAATGAGAAGTTACTATAAATATAAATATATAGGGATAGCCCTAAACATAGAGCCCTCCACATTATAGCCTCATCTTGAATTCCAATATTGTAAGACCATAGCTCACAAACCACTGTGTGCGGAATTGGAAGGAAAGAGGGGTCAAATTGTCTAAAAAACATTTCTTATTACCATATAAACATTACTATACCAAAATACACCATAGCTAAAAAATCGAAAATCGGGCGTCCCCGATCCTAACTGGACTTGTATTCAACCACAATGCTGAGTATAGGGATCCACCGTATTGTCCCAGATGTTAAAAAGAAATCCATCTTTAACTGCGAAACGGATTGTATTCCGATTGTAAGAGGAAAATCAATATGCTATACTCAAGATGAATTTGAAATGTCCCTCGGACCGAGGTGTTTAATAGATATCCCAAATCTAGGTCTAGCGTTCAATATCTTGATAAGACAGATATAGCAAATAATGAGTCACTTGGCTTACAGAATACTATGTATCGGAACTTATTGGCAAACACTAAAAACACTTGATATCACAGTTACAAATGTACGGATGTGCGGTATAGCTGATACTATTGCCACTCAGCCGACTAAGTTGTTGAACAATGTGATGCGCTTCACCCGAGAAGATTCCTTGTCGCCAGTGTTCATCTCTATCCATAGCAATTTCTTTGTATGCAAACTTGTCACCAACAATCTACTCCAAATCCGATGGTTACGCAACTCAGCACTGCTCGCTAGAACCTAGATTTGGGATATCTAGTAAACACTCGGTCCGGAGGACATTTCAAATTATCTTGAGTATACATATTGATTTTCCTCTTACAATCGGAATACAATCCGTTTCGCAGTTATTAAGATGGATGTCTTTTAAACATATGGGGACAATAACGGTGGATCCGTATAATCAGCATTGTGGTTGGAATACCAAGTCCAGTTAGAGATCGGGACGCCCGATTTTAGGTTAGCTATGTGTATTTTTGGATAGTAATGTTTATATGGTAATAAAAAGAATGTTTTAGACAATTTGATCCTCTTTCCTTCCCATTCGCACACAGGGTTATGTGACTAATGGTCTTACAAATATTGGGGAATTCAAGGGGATGGAGTGCTATAAGTGGAGGGCTCTATGTTTACGGCGTATCCCTCTATATTATAGTACTTTCTAGCCCTCAGCACCCCTGTATATATGGGTTGTCCCATTTCCCATTTGGATTTATGGATGTGCATCTAGACACTATATATTATATACAAAAAATGAGAAGTTAATTTTACATCTCGAGTTCTAATAAGAAGTAAAGGATCGGTTATAAAATATATACGACAATAATTATTTTAAAGAATATAACATAAATAATCCTAATTACCATTAGAAGTTTCATATTTATTCACAAAAGAGCAAGTTGCAATTTACCAGGTATAAAATTTGCATAGTCCGATATAAACAGCAGTTCTAAATGTATATTTATGGAGGAAAAACAAACTAGCTATAAATAATAACTTCAATAATTACATTTGTAGATTCAAATTTGGGTGGGTGATAAACAGCAAAAAAGGTAAATAAATAGTGTAAGAGGGAGCATGGTGAAAATTCGCTGCTCTCTTGTTACACAAATATTTTTTTTTGTGATCAAAGGATCCAGTGAATGGTTTTACCAGTCTTTGATGTGTAAGCAGTATATGATGACACACAAAAGTTGTAACATGACTTAAACAAATCACCATGACTATAAAATTCAATTTTTTAACTGGCAATAATAAATAAATAATAAAAAATAAAATTGACAGTCAGATGTGGCGCCTATTAATGCGGCAGGGCTGGTTACAGGCATGAAAGGCATGTAACACTGTTCAAGACGAGTAATATTGCCTGAACTTTCTTGACAAACGTCTTACAAATCTACATCCTAGAGATGTGATGGGGGTTTGAGGTATGACAGAAGGCTTTTCAAAACCAACCCATAACTTGTTTTAAAGAATTGGAGACCACAGTTGGTCCCAAGCGCAATTTCAGGGTTTGTACCAAGAGCCATTATCCGCATATTGTGTATGTTAAACCGATTGCACCAAGGCTTACGTGGATTTAAGACACAAACTAACGGCAGTTGCACGCGTTATGCGAAAATGGTCTGTGCACCAACTGCTTAACCAAGCCGCTTTTTTTAACGGGATCGTAGTAGAGAAAATGAATAAATTCTTTTCTTTCTACCGGTATATACTCGGTATAAACAGTCCGAGTATAACGAGGTATCTAGTTTTACCTAAAAAAAAGGGGAAAAAAATAGGACTGACTCAAGTATAAACGAGGCGTTTGTAACCCCTACTGAGTATGTGCAACTTAAGATATTTGGAAACTACAAATCTCCAGCATGCTTGTTGTAGTTTTCAAACACATTAAGTGGCAAATAGGGGAAATCTCCTTTATTTGTGCATGCAGTATGTATGTGTGCCATGGTTGTCCCGTGCTATTCTCCTACCTTGTCCGGCGGGTCGCTCGCTCCTCGCTTCACATCTCTGGCGCTTCAGGGATGAGTGTCATACTCGGTGCCGAAAAATGAGCCGCCGGTGGTAGTGACGTCATGCCGGAAGCGCACTGGAGCTGCGGACTAGTGCGGCCGCCGGACAGGGTAGGAGAAAAGCGTGGACTCGAGTCTAACACGAGGTAGATTTTCAGGCCTTTTTACCCCTAAAACTCGGTTTTTCTACTTAGTATATATCCGGTATGTGAGGTCATGGTATATCTGTTGTATTCAATTAGATCAACTGGACTTGAAGTTTAGTTCTTGAAGACGTTTCGCTAGTCATCCGACTGGCTTTCTCAATTCAGAATGACTTGTACAAGAATCTTTGGCAATTATGTACCCTGGAAAATCCCAATTAGCATATCACAGCCAAGTGTTAAGGGCGTGATTGGATAGTGGCTAAGAGGTGTTATAGGAACGCCCAGAGTAATCGGACCAGAGCAATGAGGGAGATTACAAGTAAGCACTTCAGGACTTTTGTAAAGTACCCAGAGGTGAGGACTTAGCGTTTTAAGTCCTCACCCTGGGTACTTTGCAGGAGTGGAGGGAAAGGAACGAGGGGGAGGTGAGTATAATTGGCCCTTAAACAACTGAATATTACATCCTTCTAAGTATTGCTTAGCTATGTTATTCCTTTTTCACGATGGTCACATGATGCAGTGAAACTTGTGTATTATATGAAATAATGTACCCCTGTATTTTTTTGTGGCCTCAGAAAAAGAGTTATTCCTTCTCCTATTGTTGAGTTATTCCCTTCCCTATGAGTCTCAGGCATAATAGTCCCACCTACTTTTCTAGTTGTATGGGCCCTACCATAGGTGGTACATCCCCTAAATTGAAGGACTTGGTGAAGTTGCAGGACCTGAGACAAGAATCAAGAGAAGCTAGTAGATAAGAATCTAGCATTTTAGTTCCTCACGTGGGTACAGACAATGGGAGAAGGGGTCAATTTTGGCTTCTGTAGCCCTTTAACATGAACAGAGAATGTGGCAATATACAACACCATCAGGGTTATTCAATAAAAGTTCTTATCATTCTAATTTTGCCCCAACCAATCAGATGTTAGCTTTCAAATTTTAAATAATATCTGATTGGATGGGGCAAAATTAGCACCATTTTTAACGGTAAGGACTTTTATTGAATTTCCCTGCATGTCTTTATTACCTAAGGGCTTGTGCACACTATTTTTAGCGTATGCGATAATGCAGAGGCATTCATTTTTGTATACAATTCAATGTGTCCTATTCCCACCAGTGCGTTGCATAATGCTATGATAAAGCACAGCTGCATGCATTTTTTTGCATTGCAGACACCAATAGAAGTCAAAGGGACTGTGAAGAAAATCGCACATATCGCAACAAATTTATTGTACCGTTTATGTGGGATGTTACCAACTTTTGATAATACAAAGTTGTTAGCATGCATTTTACAGCACATCGTAGTATCAATGTAATAAAAGCATTAATCCAAATGCTTAGCCACAAAGTTAAATTAATAATATCTCCTTGTGCTCTGGTTCCTAAGATATCTGCAAAAAAACAACCAGCTCAAGTCACTGGCGGCTGCACCGGTAAATTGTGGGGTTACAGTTACGCTAACCTAGTCAATACCCCTTACTTGCTGCACTGGTATCACAAAAAACACCCACGTAACCACTGGCAGCTTTTAAATACTGGCTTTACAGCTCCTTTCCGAGACTAGTTAAAGACAGCTAATGTAAAAATGTTCTGGAAGGGTAAAATCCTTTTTGGGACTTAACCAGAGCAGCAAAGCCAGTAATGAATATCAGAAAGGAAATCTCTGTAAAGCTAGTCATACACAGGCAGATATTCTTCTGATCGCCCAATCAGATATTAGTTAACATTTGAAAGCTAACGACATCTGATTGGTTGGGGCAAAATTGGCACCACAGATTTGCCCTAAAAATCTGATGGGAACTTGATGATGGGGTTGTTGAAAAAGTGCTCAGAATATTGACCCCATGTATTAAGGCATTAGGGTAAGGCCCCACTAGTGAGCTTTGCGATCCGCATAACATATTATTTATAATGTACATCGTGGGAAGTAGGACCCAATGTGTGCGTTGCGATCTGTTGCAATTTTATAATGCAAGCAATCACTATTTTGGGTTCGTTTTTGTCAAAATCGCACTAAATACAAGTCTATGGAAAAGCGGACACAAGCAGATACAAGTGGACACAGAGTTTTTACGTGCGCTCAAGTGGGGCCTCAGCCTTACTGGGTTAAAGTATTCAGAACACACTGGCCCAGTGTTATTGGGTTCTCCTTTAATTCAGGGCCCCTATCAGTAAATTGAGTGGGCCGATGATTTACATTCCTTTTTCTCTCACAGTAATTTTATGTCAGTCCTGTCAGTTGAACACAGATTTATTCTTTATGTGCTGATAACATCAGTGATGGGATCTGAGACTGGGCTGTAAATTGATCTTGCAGGGGAAAAAGAGTAAATTTACTTTTTGGATGCCAGGAAGCATTTTTCAGTTGACATGGATAACCAGGATTTGTCCAGCCCTGTGCTAGAACATAAATAGAGCTGTGAAATGATTCCAGTGGAATAATTTTCCCATTTCTTGGGAAATGACGACCTACTCTTGGGAAATAATGGCCTACTCTTGGGAAATGATGGCCTTCTCCTGGGAAATAGTAACATAGTAATTAAGGTTGAATAAAGACATTCGTCCATCAAGTCCAACCTATTCACTTTTTTTTTTAACCCTACCTAACAGTTGATCCAGAGGAAGGCAAAAAACCCCAGCTAAAAAGGGGGAAAAAATTCCTTCCTGACTCCAAACGGCAATCGGAAAGTATCCCTGGATCAACCAGATCTATATGCATTAATACCAGTAATTCTCAATATTTTTTAGTTTTAGAAACCTATCCAGGCCTTTTTTAAAGTTATTCAATGAACTTGCCATTACCACCTCTCCTGGGAAATGATGGCCTACTCTGAAATGATGGCCTTCTCCTGGGAAATGATGGCCTACTCTTGGGAAATGGTGGCCTACTCCTGGGAAATGGTGGCCTACTCCCAACCCTATTATAAAAAATATTGAAAAGTATTTGGACTGAAGAAAATAGGCATTTCAGCTAAACCTCAGGAACGGCTAGGACACACTGGCATGATTCTCACACACTCCTGATTGGATTTTCTTTGCTTTTCAATGTGGGTGGCCACACTATATGTGCATGCAATCTGCTTTTGAAAATGGGTTATTGTGCAGCACAAACACGTATGTAACTGAATTACCATTGTGCTTTACACGTGAGCTAGCATACACAGGCAGATGTTCTTCCAATCGGAAGTGCAACAATCCTAAATCCTATTGGAAAAACCGCTCTATGTTCACGTGCATTTTCAGGTGCGATGCGGTTGCTCATGCGTTCTGCGTTTCTATCTCTAAAGAAAAAACGCATGCGCAAACGCATCAAAATCACGGTGCAGTGTGGCCGTGCCCTAAGGGTTAGGTCCCACTGTGTGTGTTGTTTTCTGTTTTGCTTGCGTCTTGCGAATCACAATGTAATATTTTTATTACGACTTTTGGTCTGTGTGCGTCATCGCACTTTAATAATAGTCTATAAGAACTAAAAAAAAACATACAGGGCTAGGCCACACTATCACACTTTTTTTTCTAACACTGCAATCGCAGCAATGCATGCGGTTGCGTTTTTGTTGTGATACGCAATCGCATGCAATTTCGTATCCCAAAAGGTGAAATCGCATGTGCAAATGCAATGGAATCGCACACGCAATCGCGTGATTTCGACGCAGTGTGGTCGTGCCCACACAATTTTTTTTGCATTCTTTCCCCCCCTGTGGTATTTCCTGTTAATTTTACAAAAACTGCACACGGAATGGAAAATCGCATGCCTGTTAATGAGGACAAAATGTATTGTCCAAAACAGAACGCGAACACATAGTGGGACCTAAACCTTATATAGAACCAAAACCCAAATTTCAATGATCCACTAATCAGAACCGAATGCGGAGAGCTATGGAATACCAGCCTGTGTATGTGCCTGTAAATTGCTGGGTCCGTTTCTTACGTTCTCCGGTGCAGTTTTTCGCTGGCTGATAAGAACCGGGACTATGTAGTGCCTACAACCACACGCATAAACGTTGCCTAGCAACGCATAAACAATCGACCTTCCATGCGTCATAACGTACGCCACGCTCTAATTCCGCAAGCTTTCCGGAAGTTGAGTAGTAAGGGTGAGATCTGGGCTAGGAGTATATAACTGTTTGAAAGTAAAGCAGCTGCCGCGGTGCTGAAGTGTTTGGGTCTGTGAGGTTCGGTGTCCAGGAAGCTACATTGGTGGTCAGTATTACTTTAACTTCTCATCTCAAGGGTTAACCAATATGGCCGCCCCCATGCCTTAATGCTTTCTATTACTTTATTTCACATACTAAACAGTGCTCTCATTGTATTCAATAATAAGGGAAAAATAACAGGCTTTATTCAATAAGATATTTACCTACCTCAACCTACCTATTGGTCTAGAAACCATTAATAACACCCGATTCATTGCTGCAGATTAAAGGGCATGTCCAGGCAACCCCCCCTCAAATTTTCATTTAAATGCAGAGCACCCCTCCCCCCCAAATCCCTAGTTCCGCATTATACAGAAATGCCAAAAATGTCCCTGAAGCTACCTACCTAACCTTGTCCCTCCTCTTCTGCTCTACTTCTTAGTTGCGTCAGTCAGTTAAGGCGCACTGTAAAATCACTCCCAATTACCCCTATATCTTGAGTGCTGTAAATTTTCAGCAACAAATTGTTTTCTCTTAAGACTAAAGGTTCGTACACACGTGCCATGGCAGGTGCCGACCCCCACCACACGATGTGTGCGAACAGCCATTTTGCCCGATAATCGTGCCATGTATTGGGCAGATCTTCAAATGAGTGTCCGATTTGGCTGAGAAAATGCCCATACACGGCACAATTATTGGCCGAAACGACCATTCATACTCGTTGGGCGTCACAGTTCGGCACCCGCGATTGTACCTGTGTAAGAACCATACACAGGCAGATGGATGTTCTTCCAATCTGATTTCTGATCAAGTGCAACAATATGAAATCTGATTAGAAAAAGGCTCTGATCTTTCAAAGATTTCCGTTTGAAATCTGTGGAGAGATGGGAACTGAAGATGGGGTTGGCAGAAAATTTTCCGCCTGTCACAATCTTTTGGTTTTCCAATAAACCGCTCAACATTGTTGATTTTTAAAAACAGGAAAAACTTTTCGACATTTTGAGCGATCCAGTTGGGTTGCTCAAAATGTTGATCCCATACTGAACTTACCTAGTAAAAAGCTGGCTTCTGATTGGTTTCTGCACATTAATAGTACAGGTAAACTTTTCCACCTATTATCAGCCCTTTTGTGTGTCTAGATGGCACAAACTCTGGGACTAGCTAGATGAAAAAATGAAATGCACATCAAAAAGAACAGTAGAGATTTTTAATGGTGCAATATGTGCAACATTTTGTGAATGCAGAAACCCTTCATACTGTTTTTTTTTTTTTTTGCCTTCCTATGGATCAACTGTTAGATAGCAAATGTGGGTATCGCTGAGTAGGTTGGACTAGATCAGGGCTGCCCAACCCAGCCGATACTGGGGGCCACACTAGCAGCACTAAGCACTGTGAGCGGGTCGCGGGAGTAGCTCCGCCACTGGCCCGTGCGGGTTATGCCCCCGAAATGCCCCCGCCCCTTTTTACGCTGGACTAGATGGACACATGCCTTTATTCAATCTCAAATATTATACTATGCTATCCAGTAATATGTTGTGTTTTGTTTCTAACTACTATAGAACTGAGGAAAGATTTAGTCTGGTTGCTGCAAATTTGTGTGTTTCGGTGCCATCAACTGAAAGGGTAACTGTAATCCAAAAATGACAGGAATTGCTTTCTTTAATATTTTTGCAATTTACTTTCTTTATTTAAATTTTTGATTTCACATAGTTTTGATATTTACATTTGTAAAGGGTATGTGCTCAAAAAAAACTTGTTTTTTTTTTTCCCCTCCCCTTGCAGACCCCCTGTGGCCCCTCCCACTCAGGGGCCCAGTGACCCTTCTCCCTCATTGGTCCCACACCTTGCAGGCCCCCTTGGCCCCTTCCCTTGAAGCCCCCCATACAACCCCTACAGAAAACTGTTTAAAAAAAACTGTTTAGGAAGAGGGCTTCAGAGTGTTTAAAATTCTGCCTGCCTCTGTTTTTATACAATTTCCTGTAGGAGGTGTCGGGGGGGGGGAGCACGAGTGGGATGGAGCCCCTTTGGCCCGCAAGTAAGAGGAGCCTGCAAGGGAAGGATCCACAGGGGCTGCAATGGAAGGGACCATGGGGGCTGCAAGGGGAGGGGCCATGGAGCCCCACATGGGGAAGGGCCAAGGGGCCTGTGAGTGGAAGGAACCACAGGGCCCACAAATGGGAACGGCCAGGGGGACCAGCGAGTGTGAAGCATTAAAAAAGACAAACATTTACAAACACTGTAACACAATCTCTTCCTGGTTTATTCTGCTTTCTCCTGCATTGAGCATGTGCCAACTGCCGATTAGAAAGAGAAACTAGTATTTGTGACCATGATTAAGATTAAAAGTCTTCATATAGGTCTTACCATACATGCTTATAGGTCTAAAAATGATGCTGCTTTTTAGGAACTCGTTTGATGTGAAAAGATGATTGCCAATATCAATGTGCTTAATGTATTGCAAACTGAAACAATTCAGATAAGGCATATAGCATTGTGAATCCCCGCTTAATTTCATGAAGCGCTGCAACTGGAAAATATTAAATGGGAATTACCCATAATTTGAAAGCATTCCTCTCCAGAATACCAATGCTGTGTGTGTTTAGTTAAAAGCTCTTGAGTATACATTAATGTACATTCTATAGACATACATTTGTACTGATAAAAAAAATTGCACAAATAATTAAGATTAGGACCCCTGCTGTGAAGGGCTTACATTCTGCAATAGAAAGCTGAAAGAAATAATGTCATGTTACCCCATCTTTTTGCTTCCAGTAACCAACTGTTGGCCTTCTAAGCATGTGCAAGCGTGCATAATTGATTATTCCTACATCTGTTGGCTTTCAAACTTTTTCAGTTTTGGAGAATGGGGAGGTGATTTATTTGTACAATTTTTCTTCTGAGGGGTGGAATTGTCCTTAAAGGGTATCTCCACCCTGGAAAAAAATCTTTTTCTGTAGTGTAGCCCACCCCCAGCACAAATGTACTTACAGTCCTTCATTCCCCCGATGCAGAGTGGCTGGGGGACGAAGGAGCATAAGTACATTAGTACTGCATTTTTTTTTTTTTACAAAACTAACTTTGCAGTTGAGGGTGGGCTACACTACAGAAAAAGTATTTTAATGGTAGGGGATCAAGGAGCCAGAAGGGATCCGGAGGGAGGGAGGGGCCAGATCGGCAGAGGATCCTGTGATTGGCTGAGACAAGATGTCCTGCTCTTCTGATTGCGCGCCTATCTTTTGTATTGGCGCTCCTGCGCCAAAGATAGGCGCGTGGTCAGGAGACAGGGGCAACGCCGCTGTCAGATCAGAAGGAGCGAGTGGAGCACCAGGTAAGGTAAGTACTGCTGTGTCCCCTGAGCAAACTATTATTCACAGGGAGGTGAGAATAAGCGTTCTCACCTCCCTGTGAATAATAAACGATTGGCAAACACTTATTTTTTAGGTTTACAGTTCCTTTAAAACAATATTATTTAGACTAGGTTGGATGTCCAACCTGTGGGCCAACCACTGTCTAGATGAGATTTTTTGTGGCCCGTGTAGATCCACAGGAGGGCATGACGTGAGCATAACCACCCAGGGTGAGGAATCACCCGTGACCCAGTCAGTGCACGGTGCCACTAGTGCCCCAGCATGGGCCAGGTTGGGCACCCATGGACTAAACCATAAAAGTGCTAATAACTGTGGTGGTTAATACTATGTAGACTTTTTCTGCACTAAAAAAGAATTGTCTTTTTTTTCACAAAATGAAAAATAGAAATTTTATGAATTTTCATTGGTACTTTTCTGTCTTTTCTCTCCTACTTTGGCAGGTTTCCAGTCTAGTCCTATTATGCCCAACATTATTTGGGATTTTATAAATAGGAGGCTTAAGTTTGACAGCTTTGCAAACTTTATAAAATTCAATTTTAATCTCCTCTATCTATAAACAGGTTTTAGTTTTTATGTTAGTGCTTGAAACATTACAATATAATGTATTTTAGCACCATAAAAACGTGTTTAACGTGTGACATCTTGCAGTTGGCTCCCAAATTATTCCTTAAACTTAAACCTTTGCTGTAAATATGGTTTTAGATCTAGCCTAAAGCTTTTTGGCAGCAGCTGTGTGTGTGTTGTATGTTTATCAATTGTGCCAAGTGAATGCACTTTATTTAACTTAAGAGGTGTACATATCCATGTGTACGTGCCTTGGATTTCTCAATCACCTCCAGTTGCTTCCTGCTATAGAATCTCACCTATATTTATTAGCTACCACTCCCATGCCCTGTGCTGTTGATTTGGTACATATGGAATATGGAAGTCCCGGAAAAGACTTTGAATGCTGCTTGTTACCCTGCAATCTATTAACCCATCAGTGTGAGTTGCTGAAAAAAGGTAGCAAGCAGCTTTCAAAGTCTTCAGGGACTTCAATATTCCATTTTTTGAAAATTATTCTTTATCTTGCAAAAGATTAAGTTTCCAAATGCACCTGCTTTCGTTGCTAGTTCAGTGTTGGCACATCGGGTAAGGCACCAGGTTTAGAAAAACACAGTTCAGAAGGCCACAAGTTCAATACCCTAGTCTTCCCTTTTTTTTGTTTCCATCATGTTCCAAACAAAGGATAACGTTTCTAAATGTACCTCTACTTTCAGCTTATTTGGTGGCTCACATCTGGTAAGACGCCAGGTTTAAAAACACACATTTTAAAAGGTCACAAGTTCGAATCCCCAGACTAACCTTTATTTTTTGTTTCCATTATGTTCCTAGTAAAAGATTCTACATGTACCATAGTTCTATATACTATCTCTGTTAGCCTAAAGGTAAAAGCTCTCCTTTTAGCAAGACAGAGTAAATGTACAAGTTGCAGGTTCTATTCCCCAGACTTTTATTTTTTCTGAAATATTAGTATTCTGTTTCTTACATCCATGCTATCTGAAATACACTGCAATGATTACTTTTCTTTTTGTATGAAAAGTAAAGGATTATATTATTGTTAGGTAAGAAGCATTGAATTTGTTTGAAAACAACAAAAAAAAAAAAACAGAAAAGTCCCTGTTCTGTGTCAGGTAGAGGGAGGATCTCTGTGCTGTAATATGATTGGCTGTCAGCTTCTAGGAAGCAAGGTTGCAACTTCCTTGTTTTGATCTGTTGGGCACTACAGAGCATGTGCCTGTACGCAGACACTTAGCTGGGGATTTACCCACCTAAGGTGGATTGTGGGAGCTGACCTCTAGTACTCACATTATTTTCATGTCACCCAATAGCCACAGCAAAGGGAGAGGTGAGACACCGCTTGTTGTATGGTTTTGAATGTGCTCTGTCTATTGGGACAATGTTGTCTGGAGACTTTAGTTCTCCTTTAATGGCTGTTATTGGGGGTGGGATTGTTTTATAGAGTTTAATGAACAAAACACACATTTTTCATTTTGCCCCTGAGACTATTTCAAAACCTGAAAAAAATGCCAGACCTTAGAAAGTAATGAGGTAATCGTGTTACAATATTGACCCTCACTCAAGCATTGTATCTTTTTCAGACTAATTGTAAAGAAAACTATTTACTTAACCAAACCAGTCCTTAAACTTAAATTTCAATTTTATTTTCACAAACCACGAAGGCTTGCAGTTCTGTTAGGGCAGTTCTTGCTTCTTGGTGAGGCATATAGTAAGGATTTCTGGTGCATATTTGAATTCTTGTATATTTGCATAAATGAATTCTTGTTTACTAATTGTATAGGCGAGTAATGCAATTTATAGGGGAGCTGTGGTCTCCAGACAAGTGCCCTCTAAACAAGGACCATTGTAAAGAGCTCTCATACATTTCAACCAAGTCTATGGTGATTTATCAGCCTCTTGTGAATCCAAAGTTATAGGAAGGTTTTACTTCCTAGTCTGCCCTGCCCTTTAATTGCCATAGCAGTTGCTATAGGGCCCAGAGCCAAAGGGGGCCCTGCCAGGTCCCCTACAGGCATGTCCACCCTCCTAAGAAACATTTTACCTCATGAAGTTCAGTCCCAGAAACTCCATTTTTGTTTTACTTAAATGACGCTCAGATCTTCAACTTACAAAACCTCAGCTCCTCTCTTCATCCTGGTAATGGCCGTTAATCACAGCCATGATGGTAATGTTATGGCCAATGGCTGGTGCCCGTTAGAGAATGAAAACCGGATTTGTGGAGCTAAACTACGTTAGGTAAAATTTTTCTTGGGCTTGGTTTTTTTTATGTGGGTTGGAGGGGGCCCCATCTAAAATCTTGCTATGGGGCCCTGTGGTATTTAGCTATGCTCCTGACAGCAGTAGGATACAAATTTGTATGCTCAAGCAAGCAGTAACTGGATGGAACAACAGTGCTAATAATGTCACAGCAACAATGTCACTTCTAAATTGTAGCTAGAAGCATGATCCTGGAGTCATTTTATAGTGTGCTCTTTTTAATAGTGTAAAGACCACATTTGCCCATTAATATGTAGTTTCTGGGCTACTTAAAGGATAAATATACTCGCCTCCACTCTGCTCCACTGGCAGCACAATATTAAAGTTTAGTGCAAATACATGTACTTTTCAGAAATAAGAGCAGTATTTTTTCATCCCAATGACCTTAATATGCCAATTCAGCATTTTGTCCATTTATAAATAAATGCAACCGAAATACTGACTTCCTGTTTGCAGGACCCCTAGTAGAGACTGTTATGGCCTTGCCCTTGACCCAGCGCCTGGGTTGAGTCAGTTGCTCAGTAGAGATCTGAGCATCTTTGACCCATCCAACAGCCAATCAGTAGAAATTACTGTTAGCAACATTTCAAGAAAGTGGTGCATCCTGGGAAGAAGAAGAGACCATGAGAACCTGAAATGTCAGCTCAATAATATCAACAGCAGGGAACAGCAAAGAGTATGAAATCAACTGTTTTTTTTCAAAATGGAAGAGAATATGTAGAATAACTAAGTATGCATTACACAAACTATCAATTTAACAAATATTGATCATTTCCACTGAACTGTCCCTTTAAACAAAAACTTTTTTTTAAAGGGGTGCCCTGTAGGGAAAGCGGTCATTAAACTTCCTATTTTCTATGTGGCTAAGGGAGTGTGTTGTGAAATTGAAAATTGCAGCATTAATTAGAAAGACAGGGCTTTACAGGTGATTAAGAGACCTGGCTTAATTAATTTGGCTTGAAGAGCCAAATTGCTGTTCTTTTTATTTTTTCTTCTGTTTTCTTCTGATTTTTAGGACTGTATCTACTCCCACAGTTTGTGAACTAGAGACCTGAAATTCGGTACAGATGCGCGGGGCATATAGGAGAAGTGTGCTATTACCTAGCTAAGTAAACCGCGGAAGAGTTATATGGCGTTATCAGTGTATTTCGGGACATTTTTTTCCCATAGACTATAATGGTAACAATCCTCAAATGTGGATATTCCAAAACAGTTTGTTTCATGGTCATAGATACAAATGCTGATACCCCCAACCCCCCACAGACACAGGTACACCCACCTACTGACCTACCTTTCCATTCCCATACTTAAAGGGTAACTAGTAAAAAAAAACAAATTTTGATCAATCATCAATTAAAGTTAATTTTATGGTCATACATGCAAAAACACAAACCCCCAACCTCACACGAGTTCACACACATAATGACCTATCCTTCCATGGCAGCCATAAAGGTTAAATAAAGTAAAAACATTTTTTTAATATATCCTTAATAAAAGATTGTTTTTGTGGTTGTAAACACAGAAAGACATGCCCCCTCCACCAGACCCAGGTACGCACACACATTGACCTACCCTTCCATTTCTGTAATAAATTTTGATCAATAATCAAAAACTGACCTACCTTTAATTCTTGCGACAGCCATATTTAAAGGGTAAATAAAAAGCAACAATGTCCCCATCATTGGTATTATTGAGTTTTAAAATCTGCAGCACAAACACATACATTCCCTTTCAAAATGCGGCCTTTCAAGCCAAATTCAAAGTTTATACTTTCCCTTTCTAGTTAGCACTGTTCTTATAGGTTTTAAGGGCCAATGCAATTTCGGGCATTTTTAGTTAAAATGAGTTCAAACATTTTGGGAATAGTGTGGCGTAGCCTATTAATTATAGACTGGTACAATTTAATTGCTTTATTCTGGGATTTTGCAAAATGAGCAGACATTTTGCATTCTGTGTTTGCCTTTATTATTGAATTCCAGAATTAAAAATTCCACTGCAATGTCGTGCTAAAGTTGTTGCTTAATTTCCAGAATGTTAAAGAAGATAAAGTTAGAGATACCGGGACAGAGCAATTGGTAAAACTTCTTATTACCTAATTCTATAAGTGGTTTTGAATGAAAAATTAACTAAAGTCAAGATATGGGGGTTTGACAGGCAGGGGAGATGCTTCTTTGTGAATAACATAATTTACGTTGTATAGATAATGTCACTGTGGTATTTAGCTAGATCACCGGGACTTAAATAGCATGTCCACCCTTAAAACAATAAACTGGTCACATGTCTATTACCTGCCTCTAACTTCAGCTGACACATTCAGTGTATTATTGTTTTGCCCTTAGTCCCCGTGTATACATATATATACTTTTTAACACCCATAACCCCAATCTACATTGGATTACAACAAAGGCTTAATGTGCCTGGCTGTACACAGTTACCCTCATGTCACAGAGCTAGGTATAGGTGCTGAGGCTAGCAATACCCAGGAAACATAAACAGATGACACAGGAATAGCCGGGAGATGGTCCAAATTCCTACGAACAAAACAAGTCGGTCAAGGAACATGAGAGAGACAAGAGTAGCAACCGGTAGATTGGATTCCGGGTCCCTGACACAAATTACACATCTGCATACGTGCGATCAGCTGTTTAAAATCAGTTTGGGCATTGGCTTTTACAGCATGCGCACACAGTGCAAAGAAGCGTGGACATGTCTGAGACTGTCAGAGAAGCCAGCACTGGAGGGATCTATGGTTCCTCCTCCGCTCTTGCAAGTTTTACTGAACGGGAGGTAAGAAACAACTCATTTGCCTCCCATTCTTCAGTTAAACAGAATAAAAGAAAGTTACAAAATTGCTGGACATACCCTTTAAATCAATATTTCCATACTGCTAATACAGATTATTGTTAGGTAATTGACATGGGACAATATATTCTCTATTGTAGACTATTGTAGACTAAAAACAGTGTTCTTCCTAGGGTCTTTTAGCCGGGGCCCACCCGGCTACTTTTTTATCCCACACGGCCGGAAAAAATTTCTAGAGGAACACTTGTAATTTGAAAGAATTTAGATGTAGGTTTAATAGGTGTACCAATACACTTACAAGATTATTTTAGCACATGTTAACTAGTTTTTCCAAGATCCCTAAGGCCAAAAGGGTGGCACATGTGTTGTGCTGCTATATCACATCTGGGTTACCTCAGATGTTGCGAACGACCACCCCCTGCGGATGTTGCCGAACGACCCCCCTGCGGATGTTGCCGAACGACCACCCCTCTTGCGACGACACCCCCTGCGGATGTTGCCGAACGACCACCCCTGCGGATGTTGCCGAACGACCACCCCTGCGGATGTTGCCGAACGACACACCCCTGCGGATGTTGCCGAACGACCACCCCTGCGGATGTTGCCGAACGAACACCCCCTGCGGATGTTGCCGAACGAACACCCCTGCGGATGTTGCCGAACGACCCACCCCGCGGAGGAGTTGCCGAACGACCACCCCCTGCGGATGTTGCCGAAACGACCCCCTGCGGATGTTGCCGAACGACCACCCCGCGGATGTTGCCGAACGACCACCCCCTGCGGATGTTGCCGAACGACCACCCCCTGCGGATGTTGCCGAACGACCCACCCCTGCGGATGTTGCCGAAACGACACACCCCTGCGGATGTTGCCGAACGACCACCCCTGGGATGTGCCGACCCCCTGCGGATGTTGCCGAACGACCACCTGGGATGTTGCCGAACGACCACCCCCTGCGGATGTTGTTGCCAACGACCACCCCTGGGATGTTGCCGAACGACACCCCCTGCGGATGTTGCCGAACGACCACCCCCTGCGGATGTTGCCGAACGACAACCACCTGGGAGTTGCCGAACGACCACCCCTGCGGATGTTGCCGAACGACCACCCCCTGCGGATGTTGCCGAACGAACACCCCCTGCGGATGTTGCCGAACGACCACCCCCTGCGGATGTGCCGTAACGACCACCCCCGTGGATGTTGCGAACGACCACCCACTGCGGATATTGATTTTTTTGTGTGTTGTATGTTGTGTTTTGTAGTGATTGTGAGTTGAATATTTTGAATGTATAATGTTTTGGTGTTGTTGACGAGGACCACCCATGACGGATGTTGCCGAACGACCACCCCCTGCGGATGTTGCCGAACGACCACCACCCCCTGCGGATGTTGCCGAACGACCACCCCCTGCGGATGTTGCCGCAGGGGGAATGCTGGGAGTTATAGTTTTTAAACATCTAGTGGGAGGAAAGTTAGACATCCATGACCTATATAATGAGCATGAGTGCACATCCAAATTTCCCCACCACCAAATTTCCCATCCCACCCCACCCGGCTACTTTTTCATGCCACCTGGCTGGAAAAACATTCTGGGGAGAACACTGAAATGTATTGAATTGAGTGCTACTGTATAATGTGCTGTTTATTACTTATATGCAGCACAGAAATTGCTAAAATTTGCATTTCATTCTGTGTCTAGTTGTAAAATCAGAGTAAGACAAATGTGTCAAATTTCTTTTTCGTCTGTTACCAACAAAACACAACAAAACGTATTTTAAGCGATATCACAATATATAGATTTAGGGAATTAATACCAAAAATATGGATAACCCCTTTCTATAGGGCAACAGGTTGGCATACCGTGGGGTGAATTTTGCCCCTTCACTGCTGAGGCAGTTTGCTCTCCGATCCGTTGATCAGAGCACATGCAATCACCATGTGCTCTGATCCCTGAAAATGACAGGGATCACAGCGCAATTGCCCACCAACGTGCATTAAGTGCGGGCTCAATCGCACTTCTTTATTGAGGCATCGGCCTCAAACGATTAAAACTATTTATATTGAGAAACTACTAATAGCAGGTATCAATGTAGGATTAAATGTCAAAAATGAGCAGAAGAGCTCATTGCAAGTTTAGAGTTGTAAGTTCGGGAGTTAGATGCTTAACCCAGGGGTAAGAAACAAGCTGTTTATTTCCATTATTCTAGGTGGAGTTACTCCAACAAGCTGGGAAGAAGCTTCAGCAGAGGATAAAAGATAAAATAATTATTTGTATGTATGGGCACTCCCTTTGCAATAATTCTTTCTCCGGTGCTACTGGTGGATGCTTATATATTTAATTATGTATACACCAACAATAGTGTGCCCGTTGGTGCACAGTGGGAAATATGTGTGTGTGTTTGGCTATGTATGGATACACACTAAATCAAAATGGCAGGAATGAAAAAATTAAGACAAGATGTCAAAATCAAATCAAAAACAGTTAAGTAAAAAAAATAAATGCTACCAACCCTGGTTGCATTAGTATGTGTGAATTGCATGGTGGGAAATTGTCTCCCAGTGATAGCCCATAGTGATTAATGAGCATGCCTGCACATAGTCAGATTAGTCATGAAGGGGAGAGAGACAGTATGGCTATCATATAACTGTATGGGACTACTGTATAGGAATTCTGCTGTCCATTTAAAGGGCAGCTAAAGCCTCAAAATAATGCAGAATCCGAAGGCAATCAATTTAACAATAAATACTATCCTCCTGCTAGTGAAGTTTCTCATTCAGGTCATGTGTATCTGTTGTATTCAATTAGATCAACTAGACTTGAAGTTTAGTTCTTGAAGACGTTTCGCTAGTCATCCGACTGGCTTTCTCAATTCAGAATGACTTGTACAAGATTCTTTGGCAATTATGTACCCTGGAAAATCCCAATTAGCATATCACAGGGCGTGATTAAGGGCGTGATTGCATAGTGGCTAAGAGGTGTTATAGGAACGCCCAGGGTAAGGTGTCAAAACAGCATTAACTGGTGACTGGTTCAAGAGAGGTGTCAAGGAGGCCATTTATGTGAAAATAAAGAAACCAATCCTGAATAGAGATGGGGGGGTTCGACACCAACTGTCTGCCATGTACAATGCTATTTTGACACCTTACCCTGGGTGTTCTTATAACACCTCCATATAGGACTCTGCCTCCTGTCTGTCCTCCGGGAGAATTTTGCCATGCGCAGAAGTTACTTTTCCAATTGTTCCACTAAAATAAAATGTCAGTCCCCAGATAGTTACTTACCATGCCTTGTTCCTTCGCCGCACTGCCCTGGCCCTCTGCTTGCACAGAAATGCAAGCAGGGGGCGGGACCGGCAGACGCGTCTGTGATTGGCTGCAATGCAGCCAATCACTGACGCGGCTGCCGGCTTCTCAGTGCGGCGAAGGAGCGAGGCATGGTAAGTAACTATCTGGGGACTTTCTAAGAAAATTACTATAGCGGTTGGGGCTGGGGGCACATTTACTATTATATACATAAAAGGATTTACGCTAGGGGGAGGGAGACCAGAGTGAGTGGGAGAGGGAGGGAGGGGGAGAAGTGCTGCACTGCGCATGGCAAAATTCTCCCGGAGGGGAGACAGGAGGCAGTCCTATATGGACTCTGCTCTCCACATGGTGGGCAGTTTTTTGGGATTACTGGAGAAACACTTAGGGCTGGGTTGTAAGGTAAGGATTTTATTGCACTACACATTGTAGCCAGTAGTGGGGGGGATTATATGTAACCCCAGTCTGGAAGGTCCTAACTTCTAACCTTTTTAAATTTATTTTCTAAAACCCCTTTGTTTATAAAGTATGCCAGTGTGCAGATAATATGATATTGTATGGGGCCTAGGAATGTGCACTGATTATCTTTTCTATGTTTATATAAATGTTTGACCAGATCAGTAGCACTTCCGCTAAATGTAGTGGTAAATTAGCCTAATTGGAGTTCTTCCACAATCCTTGTATTGTATGTATTTATTGGGAGGCTTGGTTAAGCCTCCATGTGGTAATAGCACCCCCAACACGCAGCTTTTATGGGAGGTCCTATGCCTTTAATATAAAGCACTGAATGGTCTCTTCCCTCATTTTAAAAAGCCAAAGGGCTAGGGGGAAGTGAGAGAGCCTGTTATATGGATCCAGTGTGTAAGAATGAGAAATGCAAAGTTTGCTAATAGTAATTGAAGTAAAAGAAATTTAGAAAGGTTAGACGTTAGGACCTTACAGACTGGGGTTACCTTGAGGTGGTTGGAAGGATTTTCATTCATGTGATTACAGTAATGTATACTAAAACCCCTTTGTTTATAAAGTATGCCAGTGTACAGAGAATATGATATTGTATGGGGCCTAGGAATGTGCATTGATTATCTTTTCCATGTTTGTATAAATGTTTTACCAGACCAGTAGCACTTCCGCTAAATGTAGTTGTAAATTGGAGTGCTTCCACAATCCTTGTAGTGTGTGTGTATGTATGTATGTATGTATGTATGTATATATATATATATATATATATATATACACACCTACCTCCAGACCGATCCTGAGGACGGCCAAGCAATGGCTGAAACACGTAGATAGCTTGTTCCGACACTTAACTGAATGGCTGTTTGAAGTCCCGTGAGTGCCCTGGGTCTGAAGGTGTATGTGGTTTTTCCTGTTAGGCACCCGGGGCAATCTACCCAAGGAGGCGTGCATGTTTGTATATAATATATATATTACAAACAGGCGACCATCGGATATTTCCGGCCGACCGAAATATACCTGGCACGGTCGGTCGGCCTGAAATATCTGCTGGTGTGTACCTAGCCTTAGACATAACACACTTCTGCTTCTGTTTGATTCCTAGTGCTAATAATAGGGCATTAGAGTTGGTCTCAATTCTGGTTTAGGAATCAATGTTTCATGGAAAAGTATCCAGATGAGGACAAAATGGGCATCAATTCTGTCTTCCTTTAATATAAATAACCTATGACATTTAAAAAAAAAAAAACACCTGCCTATAGTTCTCCTTTAATTTCTAGGATTCAGTCTTAATACTGAAAATAGTAGTACAAATATGTATGGCACATTTGCTCTTCTAGCTTCTCTTGTGGTTATAAATGGTTTATTGTCCACATTAATACATACAGAGACTCTATATAAACCTTCTGTATTTGGATTCAAGGCTTCCTTTTACTGCAATATATAAAATAAGATTTATATTGAAAGGGCATGTCCACCACCAAAACTAAAATTTAATCCCATATTGGCCCGACTCTGTAGTTTAATAAAATCCTTACCTTCCATTTCTGCTCCAAATGGTTCTCCTGCTATGCCCCTCCAAAGCCCAGGAAACTGCAGTGTAGGGTCTGTCCTGCTACTGCCTCAACCTCAACAAGGTTTGAGGCATGCGCAGCAGAGCCCTCCCATAGCTATGAAAAGAGAATAGATGCTACTTACAATCCTCGGATTGGAAGATGGTCTTTAATTTATCTTTAATGTTTCACTAAAATAAAATATTGGAGAAATTTATTTGCCGAGAAAATCTGTTAATATCTCACAGATCATCAGAATATTTGGATTAAAAATTATGTTTTATGGAATGTTGTTTTTCTGCTATATTTAGAATTTTTATTAAAGGGCATGTCCACCCCCAAAACTATACTTTAACCCACTACTGGCTCCACTGTGTAGTTTTGAAAAATCCTTACCTTACATGTGTTTGTTCAAAGTCCGAAAAATTGAAGAGCAGGAGCCTGGCTGTGTCCCTAATGGTTTCTGCCTTGTAGCTCTCCTCCGGGAGAATTTTGACATGCACAGTGAAGCCTTCCCTCTCCCTTCCCCTAACTCCAAGACCCTTTTTTGTAGTGTAGCAGTCCCTATCCCACCTCCAACTGCTATATTTATTTGTAAAAAGAAGAAAAGATCCAAACACTACTTACTTTACTTCATTCCCCTGGCATCCTGTAATGCCTGCAGCCAATGACTGCTGCGGCTGCAGGTCCGGCTCCCTGCTTGCAGTTCCAGCAAGCAGAGGGCCGAGATTACAGCCCCGGGGGGGGGGTGAAGTAAGTAAGTAATGTTAGGATCATTTATTTTTTTTACAATTTAAACATATTGTTTGGGGGTGGGATAGGGAGCACTTTAACATATATAAAAAATAATCTGAGGGTGGACATGCCCTTTAACAAAAGATATTTGGGCAAACTTGGATACATGAAACATCCAGCTGGAGTTTTATGGAAGTATTTTATATTTTGACATTATTTGATTTTATTTACTATTTTGTGGTTATTCTAATTAAAACCTAAACATTATGTACTGAAAACAGGAAGTCTGGTTAAGGTTTGTTTGGTCCAATTCATTATTTGTTACTATGTACAAACTTGGCTGTGTTGGGAATCAATAAACAATCTCTATTGGCTGGTGTGCAAAATAGTAAGTAGAAGTTACACATTTTTATTTAGCCATCTTTTTAGATTTCTATTTAATATATACAGCCAGGACAGTAAGTTTGCCACAAAAAAATGGGTTAAATATATTTCTTACCTTGCCAACAACCCCAAACCCTGAAATGTTATAGTTGCTCATCTCTCAGCTGTCCCTGGAGCCCAGAAAATGTACCTCTCCCTGACGCAATAAAGCTGGCATCTGTTTGAGATGCCTGCTTTCTTTGGAAATGCAGAAGCCAGTCTCGGGCTGGACACTTCCTCAGACTTGTGAGGAAACTATAATGATCTGAAGTGTAGGGGGGTAGGGAATGTAAGTAAAGAGGAACATTATGCTATAAATTAATATAGTCAGTGTAAATACTAAATTGATGTTAATTACTGAAATGTTTTTATTCTACTAACATTGGTCATAATATTTTTCTGCGATTAGCCTTCTTGAATTTAGAAGATGTTTTGCTAAAATAAAACAAGAAGAAAACATTACATAATATCAGATCTTATACAGGTTAATGTCTTTCAACAGAACAGTGACTGACCACACAGCCACCACTAGAAATGCAATGAAGCTGCTATTTCTTTATTACAACGTTCTTGCAATAGTACCAAATTGATAGTCATGCATGGTACATCGCCTTGTTTTTTTTAAGGATATCTATACTAACTATATATTAACTGTTTACAAATAGAAAGCACATGGGTCAGGGAGGTCAGATTGATTATTCCTACCTCACAATATCATTTAGTTGAGGAGCTACAGCATTAACATTTTTCATTTGCCAGGTTAGTCCTGGACTATTCCTGTATTAAAGATAGTGCTGAAGCCAGGAGGAAGACTGGCAGAATCAGTTTTCTTTGGGCTGGAGCTCCTCACAGAAACAATATTGGGAGTTAGGAATTACCGTATTCCTGTATCTCTGTCCCAAGTACAGTTTTTTTTTAAAATAATCTTTATACACACTATAGTTTGCCTTTAATGTACGAATAAGAACAATAATGCTTACCTATTTTGAGTTCTGACAAATATGTCTTCTCAGTTGATAAGTCGTTTGCTGAAAAAAATAGACTTTTATGATATGGTTTTATAAATAATCGATCAAAACAAGTCTAAAGAAAGTTTAATAAAATGAGAAGTTACTATAAATATAAATATATAGGGATAGCCCTAAACATAGAGCCCTCCACATTATAGCACTCCATCCCTTGAATTCCCAATATTGTAAGACCATTAGTCACATAACCACTGTGTGCGAATGTGGAAGGAAAGAGTGGATCAAATTGTCTAAAAACATTTCTTTATTACCATATAAACATTACTATACCAAAATACACCATAGCTAAAAACTCGAAAATCGGGCGTCCCCGATCTCTAACTGGACTTGTATTCAACCACAAATGCTGAGTATAGGGATCCACCGTTATTGTCCCATATGTTAAAAGACATCCATCTTAATAAACTGCGAAACGGATTGTATTCCGATTGTAAGAGGAAAATCAATATGTATACTCAAGATGAATTTGAAATGTCCTCCGGACCGAGTGTTTACTAGATATCCCAAATCTAGGTTCTAGCGTTTCCAATATCTTGATAAGACAGATATAGCAATAATGAGTCACTTGGCTTACAGAATACTATGTATCGGAACTTATTGGCAAACACTAAAACACTTGATATCACAGTTACAAATGTACGGATGTGCGGTATAGCTGATATACTTGCCACTCAGCCGAACTAAGTTGTTGAACAATGTGCTGCCGCTTCACCCGAGTAATTCCTTGTCGCCAGTGTTCATCTCTATCCATATGCAATTTCTTTGTATGCAAACTTGTCCACACAATCTCCTCCAACATCCGATGGTTACGCAACTCAGCACTTGCTCGCTAGAACCTAGATTTGGGATATCTAGTAAACACTCGGTCCGGAGGACATTTCAAATTCATCTTGAGTATACATATTGATTTTCCTCTTACAATCGGAATACAATCCGTTTCGCAGTTTATTAAGATGGATGTCTTTTAACATATGGGACAATAACGGTGGATCCCTATACTCAGCATTTGTGGTTGAATACAAGTCCAGTTAGAGATCGGGGACGCCCGATTTTCGAGTTTTTAGCTATGGTGTATTTTGGTATAGTAATGTTTATATGGTAATAAAGAAATGTTTTTAGACAATTTGATCCACTCTTTCCTTCCACATTCGCACACAGTGGTTATGTGACTAATGGTCTTACAATATTGGGAATTCAAGGGATGGAGTGCTATAATGTGGAGGGCTCTATGTTTAGGGCTATCCCTATATATTTATAGTTACTTTCTTAGCCCTCAGCACCCCCTGTATATATAGGGTTGGTCCCATTTCCCATTTGGATTTATGGATTGTGCATCTAGACACTATAATATATTATACAAAAATGAGAAGTTAATTTTACATCTCGAGTTCATAATAAGAAGTAAAGGATCGGTATAAAATATATACAGACAATCTAATTTAATAGAATATAACATAAAATAATCCTAATTACCATTAGAAGTTCCATATTTATTCACAAAAGAGCAAGTTGCAATTTACCAGGTAATAAAATATTTGCAATAGTCCGATATAAACAGCAGTTCTAAATTATTATTTATGGAGAAAAACAAAATAGCTATAAATAATAAACTTAAATAATTACCATTTGTAGATTCAAATTTGGTGATAAACAGCAAAAAAGTAAATAAATAGTGTAAGAGGAGCATGGTGAAAATTCTGCTGCTCTCTTGTACACAAATATTTCTGACTCAAAAGGATCCGTGAATGTTTTACCAGTCTTTGTGATGTAAGCAGTTATGATGACATCACAAAAGTGTCACATGACTAAACCAAATCACATGACTAAAATCAATTTTTTAACTGGGAAAAATAAATAAATAATAAAAAATAAAATTGACAGCTCAGATGTGGAGCCTATTAATGCAGGCAGAGGCTGGTTACATGGCTGAAAGCATGTAACACTGTTCAAGACAGAAGTAATATTGCTGAACCTTTCTTGCAATAACGTCTTACAAATCTAATCTAGAGATGTGATTGGGGGTTTGAAGGTATGACAGAAGGCTTTTCAAAACAACCCTAACTTGTTTTAAAGAATTGGAGACCACAGTTGGTCCCAAGCGAATTTCAGGGTTTTGTACCAAGAGCCATTATCCGCTATTTGTGTCATGTTAACCGATGCACCAATGCTTAACGTGGATTTAAGACACAACTAACGGCAGTTGCAGCGTTATGCGAAAATGGTGTCGCACAACTGCCTTAACCAAGCCGCTTTTTAAAGGGAATCTGTAGTAGGAAAATGTAAATTTCTTTTCTTTCTACCGTATATACTCGAGTATAAACCGTCCCGAGTATTAACCGAGGTATCTAGTTTTACCTAAAAAAAGGGGAAAAAATAGACTGACTCAAGTATAAACCGAGGGTGTAACCCCTACTAGTATTTGCCACTTAAGATATTTGGAAACTACAACTCCCAGCATGCTTTGTTGTAGTTTTCAAACATCTTAAGTGGCAAATAGGGGTAAATCCTCCTTTATTTGTGCATGCAGTATGTATTGTGTGCCCTGGTGTCCCTGTGCTATTCTCCTACCTTGTCCGGCGGACGCTCGCTCCTCGCTTCACATCCTCTGCGCTTCGGGATGATGTCACTACTCGGTGCCGAAAAATGAGCCGCCGGGTAGTGACGTCATCCGGAAGCGCACTGAAGATGCGGATCGTGCGGCCGCCGGACAAGGTAGGAGAAAGACTGACTCGAGTATAAACCGAGGTAAGATTTTCAGGCTTTTTTTAAAGCCTAAAAACCTCGGTTTATACTCTAGTATATACGGTATGTGTTCTATAATTACCCCCAACCCCCAGAGTACCTTTATTTTCCTCAGAAGTCAAGATTTCAATACACCTCTCCTGCTTGAGCTGGCCATCAAATCCCCTAATAGCATGCCAGTGTAGTGTGTAGTGTGTGTTTAAAGCAAGTCTCCCAATGACTCCTTCCTGCTCACTAAAATGCTTGACTAATACTGGGTTAAAAACAAAAGTAAAGGGAAGGAAAATGAAACCGCTTTCACCAATTTATTGTCTGTCAAAGGGAGATCGGGCTGCAGTAATAAGGTAGGACTCGGGTCTCTCCTAAATCGCCCCCCTCCCACTCCTTATGTTGCAAGTATCTCCACAACAGTGGGTTTTTATGTTTACAAATGTTAGATTGACATGTAGGAGGATTAATGCGCATGAGTGGCTTGTTTCGCTGTCTTGGTTTACAGACTGACTATATGAACGGGGGAATGACAAGAAAGGAAAGGAGGAGTGGGGAGCTCTGCAGTAAATCAGACTGGGCAAACACAGAGGCACAGAGCAAGGTGGGAATAAGGCAGCATACACTAACCTTTTTTATGTCTGGATTGGAGCAATGTATTAATTTCACTATAGATGTCTTTTAAGACAAAATCTTTAACACCAGATTACCAGATTCGCAATAGGTAAACCCCATTTGTAATGCTCTGAGAGCCATTATCAACTTGGTGCATGACCTAAAGGGGGACAATAGAGAGCGATAACGGCTCTCTGTGCATAGTCCTGAATATAGCTTGAGAGATGTATGAAATTGGAACAATCACAGTGAGGATACACTTATTGGCCAACAAACTCTCTTCAAAATCCATCCTGTAGCTCTTTAGTTGTTGCACTGATATTAATACTTACTAAGCAAAATGTTGTCCTCAGATTAAATTGGAGCTCCATTTAGTAGCATGTAGACATAGCTAAATGTTTATAGATATCCCACTTTTTGGGATATCCCATAATATGAGCAAATTGGTTTATGGCTGGTGGATGAAGTCTGAATAATTAGACCTACGCTGCATCAGTTTGGATAACCTGCAGTATACACGCGTCTTGTGGGTGTGGATCTAATAAATGGGGCCAGTATAGAAATATCGTTGCTGTTGTTGTCAAACATTTTTCAATATGTTTAACCGTTTCATTTCAGTACAAAATGACTGATGAAGGTACAAGTGCAGAAGAGTACCCCACAGAGATCCATGAATATCTATCAGCATTTGATAAATCTGTTATCTCTGTAGATGAAATGTTGAACAAAATGATGTCTGTGTCTAGGTCTGAACTTCTTCAGAAGGTAAGTTTCTTTTTATTCAGAACCAAGGAAAATCTCGGCACATTTTATAAAATGAAATTATAACGAATTTCTCCCACTCCTGACACTTAATCTACAATTTATGAATAGTTGGTCTGCATGTCTTCATTCCCATATTTGTTTTGCTTAGGCTCAATATCTCCCCTCTCTTAACTAATGGTATTCATAGACGCAATGATCGCTGTCGTACGATATAGGCATATTATAGTTTACAGTATTTGAGGTTGAATAAAGACATAAATCCATCCAGTCCAACCCATCTAGCAATATCCTCATTTCCTGCCTAACTGTTGATCCAGAGGAAGGCAAAAAAAACACCACCAAATTTATAAGGGGGGAAAAATTTCCTTCCTGACTCCAAGTGGCAATCGGAAATTTCCCTGGATCAACTCTACTTTATGTATCAATACCAGTAACTTGCAACATTCCTTGTTTGGAGAAACTCATCCAGCTTTTTTTGAAACTGACCAATGAACCTGCCATAACAACGTCCACTAGAAGACAGTTCCATAGCTTTACCGTTCTCACAGTGAAAAACCCTTTCTGAACTTGAAGCCTAAACCTTTTTTTCTTCAAGTCTTAAGGGATGTCCTCTGACATGTTCTATTGGTGAACAATGCCCCAGATGGTTTATTGTATGGCCCGTTAATGTGTTTATATACAGTAATCATATCCCCACGCAAGCGCCTTTTCTCCAGCATACATAATTGTAACTTTTCCAGTCTCTCTTCATATTCAAGCTCCCCCAATCCCCTTATTAATTTAGTTGCCCTTCTCTAAACACTTTCCATTTCAAAGATGTCCTTTTTGTAAACAGGATTACAAAATTGCACTGCATATTCCAAACGAGGCCTTACCAATGCTTTGTAAAGAAGGAGAATTACATTTTCCTCCCTTGAATCCATACCTCTCTTTATACAAGGCACAACCCTGCTGGCTCTGGCTGTTGCCACCTGGCACTGCTTGCTACCTTTTAAGTTTGTTATCCACCAAAACTCCAAGATCCCTTTCCAACAGGGATTCACTTAACACAGAGCCATTTATTGTATAAGTAGCACAAGGATTTTTAAGTCCAAAATGCATCACCTTTTTATCAACATTGAATTTCATCTGCCACTTAGCAGCCCAATGTGACAATCTATCTAGATCCGCCTGCAACGATTGCACATCCTCTGAAGTTTTTAATGGTCGACAAAGTTTTATGTCGTCGGCAAACACAGAAACCTTGCTGACAATACCCACTTCCAAATCATTAATAAATAGATTAAATAGAAGCAGCCCCAGCACAGAACCCTGTGGCACCCCACTTAGCACTTTAGTCCATAATGATGAAGCCCTATTTACAACTACTCTCTGCATCCTATTCATTAACCAATTTTCTATCCATGTACAAATGTGACTCCCCAGACCAACAGACCTTAGCTCATACATTAGTCGCCTATAGGGGGACTGTATCAAAAGCCTTTGCAAAATCCAAGTAAACTACATCTACTGCTATGCCAGAGTCTAAATTTCTACTTACTTCCTCATAAAAGCCAAGCAAGTTAGTTTGACAAGATCTATTCCTCCTAAATCCATGCTGGTTACTACTTATAATGTCAGTCCTTGAAACATACTCTAGAACATGTTCCCTTATTAAACTTTCCAGGATCTTCACCACCACTGAAGTTAAACTTACAGGCCTGTAATTACCCGGCTGTGAACGACTACCCTTTTTGAATATTGGAATAACATCAGCCTTTTTCCAATCCAGAGGCACACCACCGGACATGAGGGAATCCGCAAAAATAAGAAACAATGGCCTAGATAAAACTGAACTTCGCTCCCTAAGTACCCGAGGATGTATTTTATCCGGTCCAGAAGATTTATTAATATATCTGTAACCTTATTTAGTTCTTTCTGTACCATATCCTCGGTTAACCAAAGTGCACTTAAATCTTTTACACCATTATTGCTACTATACTCTATGATATCTGTACTTGGATCTTCTATAGTGTATACAGAGGGAAAAAAAGTATTCAAGACATTTGCTTTATCGCCATCCTCCGTAACTAACTTATCCTCATTAATTAATGGTGCCACATTCTCAGTCCTCATCTTCTTACTATTAATATACTGTATATACTCGAGTATAAGCCGACACGAGTATAAGCCGAGGTACCCATTTTTACCCGAAAAATTAATAAAAATTGATTGACTCGAGTATAAGCCGAGGGTAGAAATTATCACCACTACTGCAAACCTGTAATTACCTAAAATGATTTACCTTTCCCAGGTAACTCTGAGGCTCTCCAGATGTTTGGAAACTACAACTCCCAGCAATCAAAGCATGCTGGGAGTTGTAGTTTCCTAACATTTGTATTGCCAGCAAATGTACTTGAAATGTGCATGGTTTGTTCCCCCAGTTCCACTAAACATTGGCTTTACAGTAAACAAGCAAAAAATGAATGTACAGTAACTTACCGGACCCACAGGACCGGACAGGAGCATCGGAAAGCTCGCTCCTTCCCTGCTCCTCCATTCCGGCAGTACAGTAGAGGTACGGTACGTAATGGCGCGCCCCCACCTAACGTGCCTGCGTGCACATTCCCTGGTTGTACCGGGAGTCTCTCTGCAGCTGTTGTTCTGCAAGCTCCCTCCCGATGTCCAAGGCGGCTGTGCAGATGGGCTGGAACCGGTAAATTAAAAACCCTTTTTTTTTTTTTGCAGATTTGCGCTGTGACCAAGTATAAGCCGATTCAAGGTTTTTAGGTTTATTTTAACTAACATTCTCGGCTTATACTCGAGTATATACGGTACTTTAAAAGAAATTTAGACTTAGTAATTTTTAATTTTAGCTAGTTTGATTGCTTTCTTACACTCCTTGTTACAGTTTTGATAATCCCTAAAGGCCCTTTCCGTTCCCTCTGCCTTAAAGGTTTTAAAATGTCTTTTTCTTCCTTTCCATTTGCCTCTTTACATCAGAATTCAGCCACATGGGCGCGGATTTATTTTTTTTACATTTATTTCCCAAGGATATAAATTCAGATGTGAACTGGCTTAAAATCCCCTTTACACAGTCCACTTCTGTTCAGTACCTTTACCTGATAATGCATTAACCCAGTTGGCATTCTGAAGAGCTGCTTTTAACCTGGGAAAATTTGCTTTCCCGAAATTAAAAGTCTTTGTTAACCCAGCGCACTTTTCCTTTTGATAACAAAGTCCAAACGCCACTATTTTATGGTCACTATTCCCTAAGCCTCCAGTTACCTTTTATATCTATAATGTGCTCCACGATGTTAAGATATTACCAGATCCAATAGAGCTCCTATTCTAGTAGGAACCTCAACCACCTGTGAGAAAATTATCCTGCAGCAAATTCAGGAACTCTGAACCTTTTTCTGAGATGGCAGTTCCACTATACCAATCAATGTCAGGGTAATTAAAGTCCCCCATAATGAGCACACTCCCCAAACTTGCAGCCCTTGCCAACTGCATATGAAGGTGACTCACCTCCTCTCTGCTAGCATTTGGCGTCTTATAGCAGACACCAACAATGACATTACCCCCTTTCCTGTTGCCTAATTGCACTAATATAGCCTCCACTTTAACATCCTTATCGCCACTTATCTCTTCTTTTAAATTTGGCTTCAATTCTTTTTTAACATAAACACATACTCCTCCCCCTTTCCTTTTTTCTCTGTCCTGTCTAAACAAGGCATATCCTTCTAAATTTACAGCCGAGTCGTGAGAACTGTTCAACCATGTTTCTGCTATACCTATTACATCATACTTTTCATTCAACGCCATAATTTCCAATTCACCCATTTTGTCAGCCAGGCTTCTCGCATTTGCAAACATACATTTTAGATTATGATCCTGTAATTTATTAGTACACTTTAATAAACATGCCTCCCTATGCTAGCCCCACCCCCCTTTCCGCTCACCACTGGCCTATCTACACCCTGCTTTCCTCCTGAGCTATCTATCCCAGGGAGACTGCGAATACCCTCCCCCCCTCCCAAACCTAGTTTAAAATCTCCTCCAACCCTCTAGCCATCTTCTCCCCTAAAACAGCTGCACCGCCATCAGTGAGGTGCAACCCATCCCTACTAAAGAGCCTGTAGCGGACGGCAAAGTCTGCCCAGTTCTCAATAAACCCAAACCCTTCTTCCTTACACCACACTCATTAATGCTCCTAAGCTCCCGGTGTCTCCCTGGCTTAGCACGTGGCTGCTGTAGTATTTCTGAAAACACTACCCTGGAGGTTCTTGCTTTTAACTTGGCCCCTAGCTCTCGGAAATCATGTTTAAGGAACTTCCCTCCTCCTCTAACTTTGTCATTGGTACCAATGGGAACAGTTTTGTCGGTACCATGCAATGTGCATCCTGCCACATGTATAGGAACCTGGAGCAGACGTTCCAGGGAACATATGTCTGTGTCAGGTGTGAGTAGGTTGCCCATTTGGAAGCGGAGGTGGAGAGTCTAAGGGGGCAGCTTGCAGCATTGCAGGGATTGGCAGAACTCGGGAGTCAGCAGGCACTGGCCGGGGCCAGTATAGATGTAGGTGGAAGTGGGACAGGGAAGGTTGAGGTTCCCTGACACAGACATATGTTCCCTCCTCAACACCTTAGACTCTCCCCCTCCGCTCCCAAATGGGCAACCTACTCACACCTGACACAGACATATGTTCCCTGGAACGTCTGCTCCAGGTTCCTATACATGTGGCAGGATGCACATTGCATGGTACCGACAAAACTGTCCCTTCTAATACACAACACCAGCACAGTGACACACCAACCTTGTTAAATTGCCCTTCTTGTTTCAATATCCTTCTTTTTCTATGTCCTTGAGATCAAGGTCCTTAAGATCAAGGAACTTTATACACGTTCCACTCTAGTTCGTTTCACTCACAGGAAACGTCGTTTTGTTAGGTCCAAACCTTTTGTTAGGTCTATACCATACAATTGTCTAATTGTGTATGGAAGATCCGCCGATAAGCTTATGAAAAAATATTCTTATTGGGCTAGTTGAAAAAATTTGTTGTGTCTATGGCCACCATAACTCCCCCTTTTATGTAACCTGATTCTTTTTAAACTGAGCATGCTCAGTAATCACCCTCAACCACTGCTACGAGAGGGAACTTCCCACCACGCAGTTCACACATACCATCTATCACCCTTAAAGTTACACCCTTCTGGTTACAGCAGTAATGCCCAACCCGCAGGACCCATGCGGGTAGGAGGGGCAAGGTTGGGTAACCCCGAGTTGTGCAAACTCCAGAGCAAATTGGACTTCACAGCATAATATTTTTTGATGATAATAAAACACTTGAATGGTAGCTAAAATGCAAGATGCTTGAGATCGGATCTATTTTCGGAGCACACGCGATTACCATTTATTTATATATCGCATCTACTCCAATAATGCAATATTGCGTGAATCACGGCACAGTTGCACTGTAACTCACCTGAAACGCATGCAATTGCAGAGAGCTTATTACATAATGCTGCTAATCTCAGAGATGATTTGCAGCTATTGTCTATAAAAATAAAACACTTCTGATCTGTAAAGCAAGGTTAGAGGAATCCAGGAACCCTGTGTGTTTAGACCATCTTTTCAAATGTTTTCAGTTGGGGTCTTATGGTGGCCATACATTGGTATCTGTTGGCACACATGCTGTGGGGACCGCACACACGGACCCCACTGATCCCCATACGGGATCGGTCAGCCGTGCGGCCATACACAGTACGATCGTATCGGCTCCCTTTACTTAAAGTTAAGGGAGCCGATACAGACTAACAGAAATTTTCCGTTGTTCCCGCCCGGGATCACAGTCCAACCATCATTGCTTGGGCTACTAGCCAAAAACATGCAACATTCCTTTTTTTTGGTTGGACTGCTAGCCATATCCCAGTAAAGTAGATGAAACTATGTCTCTGGACAAAAAGATTGTATTGGGTTTGTTGGTAAAGTCCCAAGGATAGAATGAATGGCAAAATTGTCTGCCATGTTCTAAAGGGCATGTCCACCCTTAAAACAAAAACAAATGGTGACTTGTTAGTTATCTGCCTGCAACCCCAATTGATATTTTTACCAGTTTATTACATTTTGTAACCAGATATTTAATGATAAGTTCTAATAGGTTCTATTCTTTTCTGGCAAAGTATCTGCCTCCTCCATCTGCTCAATGAGCTTTTTATATGCTTCAGCATGTGCAATGGAGGCAGCAGGGGAAACAGCAGTCAAACATTTGTTGTCTTGTCTGCAATCACAATGGAGAGAGGGGCCAGCTTACTCTACCAAAATGGGGACAATAAGGATTAGTCCACACTAGTGCGCTTTTAAATGCGATCCAATCACGATTGCTATCCAATCATGCTATAAAAAGCACACACTAGTGTGGCCCAATTGTGGTGGCCACACAAGTGCGCTGCCCATGTGGTTGTTCACTGGATGCTCTTTAGGATTGCATGTGATACGCATTTTTTTGTGCACAATCGCATGCACTCTGATTGCGCGATTGCAGTGCATGGCAAAGAGCATGAGCGAGCCAGAAACACGTGTCTCAGCCTTATTATCCTTTTTTTTTTTTTTTTATCGCCTCCGTTAGGAGGAATTTTATTGATGGGAATATAAAAAGAAAATTAACAGTTTTAAACAAACATTAAACATGTAAAGTATTAGATATACATGTTGATCCTATTCTTAATCGGGTAACGTTTGTTTTGTATAGGGTTTCTATCCAGTGAATTATTCTAAGTTAGTCCCTTAGGACTAGTCCCATAGTCCCCTAGGAGAATGGTAAATACAGTTTATAGCATACATTTTGGTTCCCTAGGAGGCACACTTTAGGGTCTAGGCCAACAGGAGAGTCCATGTGATCATGTAAGAATTTCGTAACTTGATACCAAAATCCTTGGATCTTTGGAAAGGTCCAAATCATATGAAAGAAATTACTGGGGCAAGCAAGCATTTTGGGCAATATGAGTTACATTCTGTTCTATAGCGCGATAGTTGTATTGGGGTCAGAGGCTCTGTGGAGTATGTGCAGTTGTCTTAATCTATCCGATACTCTAGGGGTACCAGAGTGTGGTTTTTATTATCCTTTATTACCTGCGTTACTAACCAGATATTTAAGTGCAAAATATATCCGTTGGGGGCAGGTTACTGACAAATTACCATTTTTTTGTTTTAAGTGTGAACATGCCCTTTAAATCTCCCTTAACACCAGTCTATTGAATTCATTGGTATGTGCTTTTCTATTTTGTTCGTTTATTGCTAATCCAGAAACCTGTAATATCTTTGACTTTAGACTTACAAAGCGCTAAATTCACCAGGGAAACGGAAACTGCTGATACAAGAGGCCAAACGCACACAAGCAGACATCCTTTTCCTACAGGAAACCCACCTAATGGGACCTGATGCATTTAAGTTCATTCGACACATATACCCTACTATCTACGCATCTGACTCTGGACACAGAAGCACGGGCACTGCAATCTTAATCCACAAACAATGCTCTTTCCAACCCAAAGCACAACAAATACACACAGCAGGAAGGTTTATTATTCTACAGGGCACACTCCAGAACACTGAAATAGTACTATGCAACCTATACTCCCCGAACAAAAAACAACTGAGATTCCTAAAAAAAAGTCCTCCACCGCCTCTCCTTGTTTGACTGCCCTCACATACTGATGAGAGGGGACTTCAATATGGTCTTTTCTCCCACTATAGACAAAATACCCTTAAATCCCCGAAAAACAGCTAAAAGGGAAGAACTATCCAGGGGCTTCAGGAAACTAATGCGTCAATGCCACCTCTACGATCCCTGGAGGATCAAATACCCGAAAACCAGACAGTTCTCTTTCTACTCCTACCCTCATCATACCCACTCCTGGATAGATTATTTCTGGACAACCTCATCCTTACTACGCTCCGTCTCCTCATCACACATACCCCTCCTTACCTGGTCGGACCTTAGCCCCATTATCCTAGAATTGAACTTAAAGGGCATCTATAGTGAAAAAAACACATTGCCCCTTTGCAAAGTTAAATTCATGTACTCTGTGCTGCCTTAATCCTATCTATGTCAGTGACTGTTTAACCATGGTTTCAGATCTGTGTGCAGCACTCCCCCCTTCCCCCTCCCCTCTGTTACCTCATCCATGTCTCAACTTCGGCTAACCGACAAGCTTATCATGTGCAGTAGGAGTTAAAAGTTCAACATCCTGAAAAACACACCTATGCACAGTGGCCAATAGAAAGCAAGCTGTCTTGGAGACACGGAAGAAGAAGGAGAACAGTACAGTTTACAATCTCTCTCTTTGTGACCCATCATCAATCAGTGAAGTCTATCAAGAAGCGGGGTCAAGTGCAGCCTTATATCTACCATGAAAGCTACCTCTCTCCCCCTGCTAATGCTGTTATCTCTATGTTTATTACAGAGCAGGGAGGGGGGATCACGTCACAGGGACTTGATTGACAGTCCAAGTAGGAATAGAGGAATACAATCGCGTATTCTTCTAACTGGTGTATCTCAGGACAGAGAGTGAATCTGAAAAAAGTGATGGCACTCTGGGGGTTGTGGGAAATTATAGAACACATGAAAAAGAAAAAAAAGTCAGACTATAGATGCCCTTTAACTTCAACACACACTAAAGTATACCAGTGGAGACTAAATCTAAACTCCGCAACCCTCAAGCACTTCAAGACCTAACACATTCCCTAGAAGATTATTTTAATCTAAACACTAATTCGGTTTCCCCAGGAATGTTATGGGAAGCACATAAAACAGTAATCCGAGGACATTTGATCAAATGGGGCTCCAGACTCAAACAAAACTTTACCCTCAGATGATCAGAACTGCAGACAGATCTACTCACATAAGGAAAAAAAACTCTACTCACGTCCCTCCACTACACTCCTTCGCAAGGTTACCGCACTCCGGACTCAGCTCAAAATATTGGACACATCCAAAGCCGAAAAATCCCTACTATGGTTCCGTCAAAAATTCTATGAATACAGCAACAAAGCACACACATTACTGGCTAGGAGACTCCGAAATACAGAGTTCACACACCCTATCACCACAGACTCTGGGTCCAAAGCCACGAGTCCCGAACAAATAGCTCAAGGCTTCCTTCAATACTACAAGAGGTTATATTCCAAACCAGACCCCCCGAACCACACACGAACCCAACTTAAAACTTACTTAAATACCTGCCACTTACCCACCCTAACCACCTCCCAACTAGAAACCTTAAACAAAGAAATTTCACAAATAGAACTCCAACAGACAATATTCTCCTCTCCACCCGGAAAATCCCCTGGACCAGACGGCCTTATCCACAAATACTATAAAATATTTCTTAAAACTCTAACCCCCCACATGACCAAATTTTTCAACTCCATCCTAGAAGACCAACCACCGCCCCCAGACTTTACATCCTCAAACATAACCTTAATCCCCAAACCGGGGAAAGACTTGACTAACAGAGCAAGTTACCGCCCAATAGCCTTACTCAATTCAGACTACAAAATCTTCACTAAGATCCTAGCCGGCCGCCTGGGGTCCCTCCTACCACAACTGGTCCACACAGACCAGGTGGGGTTTGTGACGGGCCGACAGGCGAGCGACAACACAAGAAGAGCCATTAATATTATAGACATCGCAAACAGAGACAAAACCCCTCTCATAATATTAAGTCTAGATGCCGAGAAGGCCTTCAACAGACTAGATTGGGTCTACATGTTCACAACCCTAGAGACGTTCGGAATAAAAGGGAAATTTATTCAAGCACTGACTCAACTTTACAACACCCCAATGGGGCAAATCAAAATACCAGGATCATTATCCGACCAATTTCATATCCAAAGAGGAACCAGACAAGGCTGCCCCCTCTCCCCACTCCTATACGCCCTTAGTATAGAACCCCTAGCGGCAAGAATCCGAGACTCCCCAAACATTTATGCCCTATCCATTAATAACGAACAATATACCATCTCTCTATATGCGGACGATGTCCTACTCACCAACCCACAGACATCCCTACCCATGCTCCATGATATCATGCAACAATACGGATCTTTCTCGGGATACAAGCTCAACCGAGACAAATCCGAAGCTCTCCCGATAAATATCCCAGCCCCAACAGTGAATTTTCTTCAATCAAACTTCCCCTATCAATGGAAAACAGACTATATCCAATACCTGGGGATCAAAATAACCCCACAATTCCACCAACTTTATCATGCCAATATAGCTCCAATGATCCAGAAAATCAAAAACTCTTTCCAGCAATGGAAAAACTACACTTTCTCTTGGCTGGAGCGAATAAACTCAATAAAAATGAAGCTCACTTCTCTGTTTGACCCTCCCAATAGATATTCCATTACACACTCTGTCAGCTCCAACATGAGGTAATGATATTTATATGGGACAATAAAGCACATAGGATCTCACGAAAGGTGGCCATGGCCAGATGGACACAGGGCGGTCTGGGAGTCCCTGATCTAATTAAATATTACTACACTACACAACTGACACATCTTACTCATTGGACTTCTATTAACCCCCAGGCCCGCTGGGCAGAAATTGAGAGTGCACAAATCTACCCTTCCCATCTACTCACTCTGATGACCCCACATACCACACCTACACGGAACAACTTACACACCAACCCTATGAAAACCTCATACGCAATATGGCGCCGAATAAATAAACAATATTCACTTATCCATAATCCCTCCCAGTTGCTCCCCTTCGCCCGGACTCCAGACATTCCCACAAGTCTAATACCAGCATATTTCAAACCCTGGACAGGCCTGTCAATGCTAAAAAGAAAGTCCCTCCCACTCTCTCCTATATGTATTGTCAAATAAAACACAGTGCAGACACCTTAACAAGAAATGGAGTATTCCCCCATTTAACGCAGTTTGAAATTACTCTACTAGGAGGACCATACAAAAAGGGAATCGTATCCTCGATATACTACATTCTAAACTCTCTCCCCTCAAATCCTTAACCCAGACACTCCCATATGTCCAAATGGGAAACTGCTATCGTACCCCAAATAGATATTGATATATGGGAAGAAATCTGGGAGGCCACAGCCAAAACCTCGATAATTGTTACACACAGAGAAAATGGCTGCAAGGTATTAACGCACTTTCTCATCCGTTAGACTTCACGCCATCAACCCAGGCCTCCCAGCGACTTGCTGGCGATGCGGAAAAGCAACAGGCACACTCTGCCCAGACCTAAAACCATATTGGCCTTTGATTCAAAACTTTGTGAAAAAGATATTTCAAAGACCCATACCACTAACCCCAGAATACGCCCTTTTAAGTTTCCTACATCCAGACCTACTAAAATCAGAGCGAGATCTGACTAGACATATTCTAACGGTTGCACAGTGTTTGATCCCAAAATATTGGAAAAACACCCAAATCCCAACATACACTGAACTAATCAACAAACTCGATGAAGTACAAATAATGGATCACCTTACAGCACGTATTAAAGGCAAACTGACTAAATATGAAATTATATGGCGCCCTTGGATCAATTACTCCGGACAAGTATGATTTCCCCCCTGGTGAATACCCCACTGGACAATACTGTCCCTCTGAAGTTGAAAGATACAAAGGCAGACTTAAAATCAGAGTGTATTTGCCAGAGTGAAAAAGCTATATATTGACTTTCAATGAGGTGGAGGGGACCAGAGTGACAATGGGAGACCGGGAGGAGCTGCGCGTTCAACCTGCGTTAGTGGGGTAAGTCTTAAGTTAAATCTAAGCTAAATCTCAGGATCAGGTTTAAGTTAAATGAAAATAATTTCTTAATTCCTGAAGATTAGGTTGAAATGCTCGTACTTGCCTGTTCATCTCAACTATATTTTTTTTCTACTATTTTTCTTATTTTGCTGACAAATTTAATGTTGTACTCTAAATCTGATATTTATAAAAAACGGAGACGACAATGTTTGTGAATATGTAATGCACTTTGAAATCGTTATCTCAATAAAAATCTATAATTACAAAAAAAAAACCCTGTGTGTTGAATGCTATTTATGGTCAAGTGGACATTGTTTTGGCCCATTTAATTGTTTCACATGATGTTTATTTCAGATTGAGCCACTTGAGCAAGCAAAGTTAGACTTGGTTTCAGCGTACACATTAAATTCCTTATTTTGGGGTAAGTGATTTTTTGTTTGTTTTGTTTGACATTTTACTATAAAGAGCAAGTAAAAATGTAAACCCTATATAATGATATTTTTCTTGCAGTATACCTGACCACTCAAGGAGTTAATCCTAAAGAGCATCCAGTGAAAGATGAACTGGTATGGTTTAACAAGTTTTTAACAATTTCATTAATTTACTATACATATATAATAACCAGATCTCATTTTCCTCTTTACTTTTACTCTTTATTGGGGACTGGTCCTTTGGTTTCATTACCCTACCACCCCAAGATCTTTATACTCACACCTCCTTGAAGTGCATCTAAAATAATTTAGTAACTTAGATTCACTTTGCCCCAGACGCATCTGAAAGTCATATGAGCTTGCACATGCTCAGAGAGTGAATGCTCCCCGGGTAGACCCTGCTGTGAGATCTGTCATGGCCATGACTAACTGCTCTACCTGAAGAAGATAAACAATACACAGAAATTCAAAACATCAAAGGGAATAAGTTCTTTCAGATGCACTTGGGGGAGCTTTGAGAGTTAAGATCTTGGGTTTGTTACATGTAAGTAAAATGCTGTAAATAAGAAGGCTTCCATGTCTCCACACCAATATGTAAGTCCCTGATAAGATGTTGAAAGCTGCTTGTTACCCTACAGATTATTTTCCAGCAACTCACACTGATTAATAAACTGCAGGGTAACAAGCATCTTTCAAAATCTTATCAGGGACTTCCATATTTTTATAATTCTGTTCTTAGCAAAAGATAAAGCTTCTAAATATACATGGATTTGCATATTTACTGGTGGTGCACCTGGTAAGGCACTAGTTTTAGAAATAGAGTTCAGAAGGTCAGAAGTTAAATCCAGATTTACCCTTCTTATTTTTAAAAATGGTGCTAATTTTTGCCCAATCCAATTAGATGTTGGCTTTCAAATGTTAAATAATATCTGATTGGTTGGGGCAAAATGAGCACCATTATTAATGATAGAAACTTTTACTGAATCTCCCTGAATGTTCCTATATGTAGTGTCCTATATTGGTTTTCTGATAGGCTAGCCCTGTCCAACTCCTGTCTGTTACAGCTCAAAAACATCTCACACATTCGTCCCTTCCTTTCACAGAAGGCTACCAAAATTGTAGTTCATGCCCTTACCATCTCTCGGCTGAACTAGTGTTAACACCCTCCTATGTGGTTTACCAAGCAACCGACTGGCAACCCTTCAATCCTTAACTCTGCTGCCAGGCTCATTCACCTCTCTTCCCGCTTCTTACACGCTGTCCCTTTCTGTCAATCTCTCCACTGGCTTCCCATTACCCAAAGGATCCAATTTAAGCTGCTAACCTTATCCTACAAGGCTCTCTCCAATACAGCCCCCCATACATCTCCAATCTGTTAAACCGATATTAACTGATTCAATTCCGGATAGAGAATTGGTTATTGGATCGCAAACAGAGTGGTGGTAAATGGAGCTACATCTATTTAGGCTAAAGTTCTAAGCGGAGCGCCTCAGGGTTCTGTACTGGGGCCACTTCATTTTAATCTGTTTATAAATGACTTAGAAGGGTTCATTGAGAGCAAGGTCTCTGTGCTTGCTGAGGATGCTAAACTATGCAGAGCTTTGCATCACTTGCACATCATTTGAAGTTTCCTAGCAGACCTAGATAGATTATCAAAATGGGCAGCAGAATGGCAGATGAGATTCAGTGTTGATAAATGTAAGGTGATGCATTTGGGATTTAATAATCCCTGTGCCACCTACACCATAAATAACTCTGTGTTAAGTGAATCTGTAATGGAAAAAGATTTGGGGGTTCTGGTAGATAACAGACTTAGCTGTAGCAAATAATGCCAGGTAGCAACGGCTAGAGCTAGCAAGATATTGTCTTGTATAAAGAGGGGAATAGATTCAAGAGAGAAATATTATTCTCCCTCTTTACAAGGCACTGGTAAGGTCTCATTTGAAATATGCGCTGCTTTGGAATCCCATATACAAAAGGGACATCTTGGAAATGGAAGTTTAAAAAAGGGAAACTAAATTAATAAGGGGAATGGGGGGGGCTTAAATATGCAGGCAGATTAGACAAGTTAGGGCTGTTTACATTGGAGAAGCGTTGTTTGCGTGGGGATATGATAACCGTATACAAATATATAAATGTGCCATTCAATAAACTCTCTGGTGCATTGGTCACTAATAGGTCATATCAGAGGACTCGTGGAAATCCTTTAAGGTTGGAAGAAAAGAAGTTTCATCTTCAGGTTAGGACAGATTTCTTTACATTGAGAACGTAGGAAACTGGAACTGCCTTCCAGAAGATGTGGTAATGGCAAGTTCATTGAATAGCTTTAAAAATGGCCTGGATAAGTTTCTAAAACTTAAAAATATTGAGAATTACTATACATATACTGTAGATCTGATTGATCCAGGGATATTTCTAATTGCCGTTTGGAGTCAGAAAGGAATACCCCCCCCCCCCCCCCTTTTTTTTTTTTTTTTTTGCCTTCCCCTGTTAGGTAGGGTTAAAAAAAAAAAAGTGAATTGGTTGGACTTGATGGACATATGTCTTTATTCAACCTCAATTACTATGTGTAACCTCTGCTCTGCTAATGATCTTCTACCTTCATCCACTCTGATCACCTCTTCCCACGCCCGTATACAGGACTTTTCTCGTGCTGCCCCTCTGCTCTGGAACTCCCATCACTTCAAATTTTCAAACGCAACCTCAAAACTTACCTCTTCAGGCAAGGTAACAATCTGGACCTGGACATTCCTACCCCTCTTACTGACCCATTGCAGACCCGCAAGTTACTGATCTGCTTCACCTTATGTTTCATCCCCATCTCCTCTAGACTGTAAGCTCTCAGGCAGGGCCCTTCTTCCTATTGTACCACAGTAATGCTGTAACATGCCACACTGAATGTTGCTGGACCAGTACTTAAACAATTTGCACTTTGTATTACTTGCACTACCCTTGTATGTAACATGTATATTAATGCAACTGTAAAGCGCCATGGAAGATGTTGGCGCTATATAAATCCACAGTTATAATAATAACAGAGGTAAGAGCTCTGCTTTTAGCAACATGTAAATGTACAAGTTGCAGGTTCAATTCACCAGACTTTAAATCCCTGTTCTGTTTCTGGGATGGGGTGGATCTCTGTGCTGTTATACAATTGGCTGTCAGCTTCTAAGAAGCAAGGCTACAACTTCCTTGTTTTCCTTGTTATTACTTACCCAACCGAGCGTTCACGTGACATTCGTGTGATCCTGCCGGAACCGTCTCTCCCTATCTTATCTGCGACCGACACGCGATTGTAAAATCCCATTCATTTTGCGATCGCATGTCTGTCGCATATAAGATCGGAATAAACCGTTCCGGCAGGATTGCACAAATGTTTTGTGAGCGCTCGGTCGCGTAAGTAATAGCGAACATATGTATGGCCAAGTTAAGGCTATGCAGTATTGCTTCTTCATCACTAATGCTAACCACATACAGACTGCAGGGCTGTTTACTAACTAAACTATGCGACTGCAATTGTTGGAAGATGGAACATGCATCTAAACTAATGAATAAGTTTATAAAGTATCTGAATTTAATTAGCTAACCACACAAGTAGAGAGGGATAAAAGGACAGCTGTGTTCCACCACCACAGTTTGGGATTTATCCAACAAGCTTAGCACTTACGGTCCGTTGGTGTCCGCTTGCGCATGCAATTTGGTCAGTTTGCCCTTATCGGATGCAAAAGTGCAGAACTGTCTGCATAATTGCAGGATTTTTCTGCTGTATCATACAAAATAAGAAAAGCAAGAGATTATCGTTATGTTTTTTTGTGCGCTTGAAAAAGTATTTACTATTGGTAGTAAATTTACTAAAAATTATATTCTATCAGGGAGATTCAATAAAAGTTCTTATCTCGTGCTAATTTTGCCCCAACCAATCAGATCTTATTTAACATTTGTAAGCTTACATCTGATTGGTTGGGGCAAAATTAGCACCATTTTATACGATAAGAACTTTTATTGAATAACCCTGTATGTCTTTTGAAATGGAAGATCATTGGGAAAATGTACGAATGCTGCAATAGCTGGAAACTTGTTCTAAGCTTTTTGTGCGGAAATATAAGGGTGTGTAAACAGAGATGCTTTTTGCCATCAAATACAAATAGATTAGCCTTATAGGATGTCCTCACTCCACTCTACTAACAGGGGAAAGACCAAAAATAGACAAGACTGGTCTAATATCTAGGATTTTTAACAGGTTATAAAGTTAATTTAAAACCGCTAACTAAATGTCCATAAAACACCATGCTTAAACATACCCCAACAATGTTTCAAGTGGATGCATGCACTTATGCTCCTTGATGCCCACCCAAAACTGGGGTGGGGGGGCAGCCATATTTATACATGAACTTCCTTAGTGCTGCACACTTGCTGCAACACCTTATTTAATTGCAACAGCCTTTTCTAACCTTCTTAAAAACTGTTTGTATGTCCATTTTTTTTTAACTTTTGGAACCTTTTCCACAATTTCCATTTCCCAAATAATATCTGTTAAAAAGAAAAAAGCTTTGCCAATAATGACAAAAAATACATTTGTCAGCCTTCAAGGTGAACCTGCTCTGTACAGAAAATAAACATTATTTCTCACAGCTGCATGTAGAGTTCACAGTTGTATTCTGTAACCGTATAATGTGAACTATTTGTTATTGTATATGTCTTGTACAATCCTAAAGAAATTGGATTGTTGTTGCCAGCAAAACTATCCATCATTTCTTTGAAGAGAAACCATGACAAAATAATTAGAATTGCAAGATTTTGTACAAAGCCAGAAAATGGAGATTAGGATAGAAGCCAACAGACTTTGTCACACCTTAACTCCAAATATTTGCAGTTAGTTGGTGGCTTCCTTCTGTGAACTGACCTTGCAGAAGAAATTGCCAGATACAAAAAAATTTGAAAAATTGGGCCATTTTTAATGAAATATGTTCCCTTTGTCCAAATTTAAAAAAACTAAATTTTAAGAATTACACACAAAAGACTGCCAGGGAAAAAGTTCTAGGTTAACAAAAAACAACTTTTCTTAATCCAGTTTTGTTGTTTATTTATTAACAGTGTGGTAACAAGTGTTAAACATTTAGATTTTCTGCACTGTGAAGCATTAGTAGTATTTTGCTGTTATGGTAAGTCATTAGAGTACTTTCTACTACATTAAAACAGTTTGAATCCAACAATCTGTTTTGACAGAAGCAAACAAAATCAAAAGGCAATTTTTTCAGAGCCAACGGTTTGTGTATTTAGCACCTTGCAGAGTAATGTCTAAAAACACAGCCTAAGCAAGTGAAGAGAAGGTCTCAAGATACAGATTTGACAGATCAGGTGGTGATAAGAAGCCACTGCACAATAAGGAAAAAAAGGGGTTTGTCTGGGTCTTGAACCAATGTATTTAGACAACAGAAAACTTTCAAAGAAGGAAGAAAAAAGAAATATGCACATTCTACCTTGAAAAACACAGCAGTGACTGGAAAGGGATTTATGAACTTGCTAAGAAAAGTACTGTGTTCATCATACAGGATTTCTTGCACCATAATTAGGCCACATCTACCATTAGGCAGAGTGAGACATTTGTCTCAGGCGGCACTGAATAAGAAAGACTGCAGACAGGCAGTAGTGGGGGGGGAAATATTGTTTTTCCTTGACTGGTTAAGAAAAAAATATTTTTCCCTAGTAACAGATATGATGTTAAAATCATTTTATATGGTTAGGTTAGCTTTAGTTAGTTTGTTAGGCTAGTTGGATTAGTGAGGGCCCTGGTGGCAGGCTTACAAATCTTTTGGCTAAAGTATGGCATTTCTTGTGTATTGCAACAGTTGAACCAACATGTATAGCACAGGCTATAAAAGAAGTTATTTTGTTTTGAGCAACAAAAACCTGAAAGGAGCAATATGGTGGTGGCACCACAAGCTGTTTGAGAAAGGGATGTAATATCTGTTTCTAGTAATTTACATTATTGCTAATTGACTGTCTGAGGAACTGTTTAAATACATGTGAAAGGAATTTTAGGAAATTCAAAATCGTAAAATTTTAGCCACGCCCACCAACAAACCACGGCCACAAAGAAAGCCACACCCAATTTAACACCGCTTTTTTGGACCGTATCTCCCACAGTTTTTGAGCTAGGGACATGAAATTCGGGACAGACGTGCGGGGCATATAGGAGAAGTGTGCTATCTTCTAGTTACGGCGTTATCGCTGAATTTCTGGACATTTTTTCCCCGTAGACTATTATAGTAACAATTGTTAATTGTTAACAATTGAAATGTGGATATTTCAAAACCTTTTTTTTTTCATGGTCATAAATACAAATGGTGATACCTCCAACCCCCCACACAGACCCAGGTACACCCACCTACTGACCTACCTTTCCATTCCCATGGAAGCCATATTAAAAGGGTAACTACAGTCAAAAAAACTAATTTAGATTTATCCTCAATAAAAGATAGTTTTATGGTTGTAAACACAAAAAAGACATACCCCCTCAACCAGACCCAGGTACACACACCTACTAATCTACTTATCCATTACTGTGGCAGCCATACTTAAAAGGTAACTAAAGTAAAAAAAAAAACAATACATATAAAAGATATCTGTTGTATTCAATTAGATCAACTGGACTTGAAGTTTAGTTCTTGAAGACGTTTCGCTAGTCATCCGACTGGATTTCAATTCAGAATGACTTGTACAAGAATCTGTGGCAATTATGTACAGATTCTTGTACAAGTCAATCTGAATTGAGAAAGCCAGTCGGATGACTAGCGAAACGTCTTCAAGAACTAAACTTCAAGTCCAGTTGATCTAATTGAATACAACAGATATACCATGACCTGGATGAATGAGAACCTTCAAAATCAATAAAAGATAGTTTTATGGTTGTAAACACAAAAAAGACATACCCCCTCAACCAGACCCAGGTACACACACCTACTGATCTACTAATCCATTGTGGTGGCAGCCATATTTAAAGGGTAACTAAAATAAAAAAACTAATTTAGATTTATCATCAATAAAAAATAGTTTTATGGTTGTAAACACAAAAAAGACATACCGCTCAACCAGATCCAGGTACACACACCTACTGATCTACTTATCCATTACTGTGGAAGCCATACTTTAAAGGTAATTAGTCAAAAAAGCAAATTTTGATCAATAATCAAAAAACTGTTTTTTTAACCCCCAACGTGATACAGGTATACACAGCTACTGACCTACCCCTCCATTACTGTTGCAGCCATACTTAAGGGTAACTAAAGTAAAAAAAACTAATTTTGACCAATCGTCAAAAAAGCTAGTATTTTATCCCCCAACCTGATATGAATACACACACACCAACTGACCTACCTTTAATGCATGTGACCTATTTAAAGGGTAAGTAAAAAACAACAATGTCCTGTTCATTGACATTATTGAGTTTTAAAATCTGCAGCACAAGCACACAAATTCCCTTGCAAAATGCAGTCTTTCAAGCCAAATTCAAAGTTTATACTTAAACTTTCCCTTTCTAGTTAGTCTATGTATTGCTTCTCTCTGTGTGAGAAACTGCAACTCCCAAATTTGGATCCAGCAAGACAGAGAGCAATTGTGTGTTAGGCCTTTTGGTTCTAGACAGGGACGTTTTTAGGCATAGACCACCTAGACAAAGAACCAGGGCGCCTATTGTTCTCCCTAGCATCTCCCTGTCAGCTTTTACTTGCTGTGTTAGAGCTGCTCTCCTTGTTCTGCTGTACTTTGTACCATTGTAGTGAGTAAAGAGCCTGAACTCCAATCCCTGTACCTGGAATCCATGTTACAAATGAACTGAAGGTGAACGAAGGAGGGGGAGGATGAGCCCAGTTAATAGTACTGATGAGAACAGTTCTAAATTGCCAGGTAAAAGCTGCTGCAGACTTTATAACAGTGGCCCTGTGACTAGCTGCCATGAGATACCTATCCCTGCCTCTTTCTTCCACCCAACTCTCCGATTAGAACTTAGAGTCGTGAGGAGTGAACAATTCAATGGAGGAGACATGGAAAGCAGGTACATACTGTATATCATGTTAATGCTGGCACTGAAATGTTAATGCCAATACTCTGGGAAAGTGCTGGCACTCAAAGTATTAATAGGAAAGTCTGTTGGCATTGAAGGGTTGATGGTAATACTCTGGAGAGATGCTGGCACTGAAAGTATTAATAGTAAAGTCTGCTGGCACTAATGGGTTAATGGTTATGTTCTGCTGGCACTGAAATTATTAATGCCAATATTTTGGGGGAATCTGCTGGCACTAAAAATCTCAGATCACACCATATTTCCTTGTTCTGTCCTATCCGGCTGGAAAGAATTTCTGGGAAGAACACTGGTGCACACCTGCCTCACTTGGTACAGCGTGCGCCTCTTACCAACTAGTAAAGCGTTCCCACAGGAAGAACATCAGCAGTGACTGTCAGAAGGAAGAAACCAGCTGTAGTTTGACAGGCCAATTAGGTGGGAGGGCGCATAGGGCACTTAAATAGGTAGAAATGGCCCTGGTTCTGGGTGGCAATCTTGCAACACTATGCAGAAACCTCTGTTCTACTTAGGGATTCTGCAATGTAATGAACATCCTAGCTATATCAGATTAACTTTTAAAGGGCAACTGTGGTCACTGAATAGAAGCACGCAGTGTTTCCTTTAAAATGACCCCTTGATCACATCGATGGCTGCAGCCTTTGAGAAATTATATTGTGGTAATGTCAACATTTCCTCCGCCCAGTTGGTTGAAAGACATCACTCGACCCTCTGCTCTTCCACCCCAAGGACTGAGGCCACAATAAGGCGCACAGCAAAGCACGGAAGAGCATTTCCGTCCACTTGTGATGCCATCTGCAAAAAAAATGGTGATCGCATTCACTGTGAAAAGCATACTGCAGCACACCTAGTGTGGCCAGACGGTCTTCCTCTGTAAATGTTTCTGCCCATTTTCTTTTCTCCTGGAGGTATTCTGGCATGCGCAGGGGAGCTGAATCCCTCCCTCCATCCAGATCCATTGTGATCATCTTAAAGGATAAGTACACTGTTAAAAACAAGTTAAGTTGAATTGAAAGCAGCAGCTTTAAAAAATCTAGGTCCCTCCCTTTATTCTAAGTCTCCCAGGCTGCTGTAAAGTTGCTGACATCCTGGATGTGCAGTGTAGTCTGTTTAGCTCTTCCCCTTTGAGACTTGCTGGATCTCCTTGTTCTCAAGCCTCCAAAAGCAGTGATCGTTTCATCTGTGCGCACACGATATGTGCGCAATGTCTTCATGCCGTGCATGTACAGCATGGCGCGCTGATGTCCTGTCGCGTGCGCACAGATGAAACGATCGCTGCTTTTGGACCCTCAACAAGGAGATCCAGTTTTTGAACAAATAATAAAGGAAAGATTAGCATTAAAATTTTAATGTTTTGGAGATCTAAGTATCTTTATCATATAGAATATTCCTTTGTCATGTTTCAATGTTACATCAGTATCTGTATTTTCATATTAAAATAACCCTTCACTGCACAGTACCTGCAGTTAGTATTTTTAAAAAAATTAACATTAGCTCAATCTGTATTGCTGCTACAGTGCAATATACAAAGCATTAATACATCTGTTATACAGAATGTTTACATTCATAAACTTTTAAAAGCAAGAGAACTATAAAGCATATAAACTTTTTTCAAAAACAGTTTAAATGAAAAGTACCTTGGACAGGGAGGTAGGATTGGTACTTTTCTACCTCCCAATATAATTTCTATGAGGGGAGGCAACATGAAGAAAACTGCTTCTGCCAGGCATCCTGAGTGCTTCTGCACTAACTTTAATACAGGAAGGCCCAGGGCCATAACCTGGAAGATAAAAACAGTATGTGATGTAGCTCCTCAACAAAATAATATTCGAGGATGATAATAATCAATCCTACCTCCCTGTCCCAGTTACTTTTCATTTGTATGTATGTATTTTCTTATATAGCGCTACGTATTCCGCAGCACTTTACAATTATTTACTCTATTAACATCAGGCCCTGCCCCAAATAGCTTACAATCTAATCACTTTATGTACACATACAACCTATCAGTATGTTTTTATGATTTTGGAGGAAACCCACGCAAGCACGGGGAGAACATACAAACTCCTTGCAGATGTGTCCAAGGGTGGAATTGAACTCGACCTCAGTGCTGCAAGGCATCAGTGCTAACCACTGAGCCTACGTGCTCTAAAAAGTACATTTTTAGAATATAGTTGTCTTTTAGTGCTCAACACAATTGAGTCTGCAAATCTGGAATTCCCATAGCAAATCAGCTTTTATAGTAATACAGTCTACCCTATTGATATGTTTTGGCAGTAAATGTTCTTTTCCTTTTACAAATGATTTTCAACAATTGGCTCATGGAACTTGCTGGTGAATATCCTCGAATAATGGAGAATATCCTAAATACTGATGTGCAGATTTTTTTTTTCAGTCATCTGAATGCAATGATATTTTGTATTGGATTTCCAACAGTCTATTCTGTTCACGGTGCTCGTGTTGAGGTAGCAGGGGCTTGTGCTAATGAAACAGTCATATAAGGGGTCTGACTTAAAGTCCATCATGGGTGTTAACTCATCCCACAATGAAACCCCTCTTCCTGGATGAGCTTGCAAGTGGCCCTTGTATTTCCACAATATGGGGTTCATTTTATTAATGTGCAAATGCTCATAAAGCAGTAGCCCATAGCAATCAAAGGATTCATTTTGGTGCATTCTTAACTTGTTTAAATATATCATTGGCCACAGTACCCTGGACTATATGCCTGGACACCATTAATTTTTTTTTTCAGTGTTTTTTCAGAGTTATATTATTTATTATCAGTGCTATATCAAGATAAAGTACAGAGGCCACTTACTTTTTAAAGGGCATGTCCCACCCCCAAAACTAAAATTTAACTCCACATCCTTATCTTACATCTCTGCACAGGCACTGCAAGAAAACCATTTGGAGCAGCGAGTCATCCGTTCCCTGCTTCCTCTCTGACCTCTGAGAGGTTTCTGGCAAATGCAGGGGAGTCTCCCTCCCTCCGCATCCCTTCTGGCTGCTGCATGCCCTAGCTATATAAACTTTATACTGTATGTAGCCCTCCTCAGAAGGATAATTACAGACCTTTGTTCCCCCGGTGCTCTGACAAGTTGGCAGATGCATCTGTTAATGGCTGCCGTTCCTACCTCATCTCTGCTGCTTCCGGCTAGCAGAGAACTAGGTAAAGAGCACCAGGGGATCGAACATCTGTAAGTATCTTTCTGAGGTTTTCTTGCAAAAGTAAATTGGTGTTAGGGGCTGGGATGGGGTGGGCTACACATAGTAAAAATTTTAATTTAAGGGTGGAGATACCCTTTAAAAATGTAATTGGGGGTCATATTGGGGATACAGCTGGAAAATGCTCTTTCATTTTAAATGCTTGCAGCATTAAGAGTAGCTGTGGATGTGTACAAAGCAATCTCAAGTGAGATTTGCTGACCATGAGGGGTGTGTTTGTGTGCGAACCAAGACTGTGATCCCAACATCTGCTGTTAGGATATGCAGTTACAAGGTTAACCAGGGGTAAGCACCTTTCAGTTTATGTATGGTTTTGATAAATACAAAACTATATTGGTTCCTTGTTTAGCTACCCTACCATATCCTAAAAATGTATAATTATTTTTTTGAAATGTAGAATATAAATTAACCCTCCATTGATTTGTGCATGGGGTGTGTATATATATATTGGCAGCTCTCAATTCAGAAATATTACTTCTATTAAGGTGATCATGTAATGTCCACTTTCCATGTTTCTTTTATATTCTTGTAAACAATATGGTGCCTGATTTACTAGTGAGCAATAGAAAGCAGCCCCCTAAAGACAACCCTTTTACGCACACACGTCCATTCACGCGGACACCCCACGTCTAGTTCCGTCATTAATTCATTTTCTCAACAGTTAAGAATTTAGGCCTGCAACAAAGCTAAAAGCTTTTTTGGCATTGGCAGCATGTGTACTGTCCAGTAATCCTGTATAAGTGACATATTTACAACTTCTAATAAATCTCTTTTCGTTTGTCTTTGTGTTCCATTAAGTTGAATGAACAGATTGAATATATATGGCCTGTATTTCATGATTTCTGCCAGCTGAGAACATCAAAGCGTATCATTGATTTTCAAGTATGAATTATAAAATTAGAATAAACTGGTTCCATTCTGAGGCTTGTCACATAGGAATAATAATGATTCTGATAAATGGAAATGTATATTTTATATGAACATTATTCAGAGCCAAGCAAAATTTAAAATTGATATATAGCTCTATTCCAAACAATATTAATTTTTAGGATTTACTTTTTTTCTCCTGATTTTGACTTTTAACTGGCTTTTCCAGCAAATTTGTTCATTCTTGCAGGTTTTTGGTGCATCATTTTAATATTTTGGCATAAACAAGTGTAGACTGTATTGAAAGTCTTATCTGTTATTTGTAGATCTTGTCTCTTGACTTTTTGGGGTCTATTTTGTACCCATATTGATGAATCCTGAAAAGGTTGTTAAAGCTCTGCACAACCTAACATTGCAGGCAAACAATGTTCTTACCACTAGTGCATTTAAAATATCCCATTTCGTAGATGCAACCTGTAAAAAAGTTAACACTACACGGCAATAGTAAAGCATGGGTTAATGCACTGCACAGCATCAGATCAATTGATTTGATGCACCTCTAAAGCTAAATGGTGCAGCCTTGTGACAATTGAAAATAATTAGTATGGCTAATGGGCCTTGTCCCAAGAAAATAAGACAACTTAGAATGCAGGTGCTTTAGGGGTCAGAAAAATAATTTTGCAAACAAGGCAGTAAAAAAATCAAACTACTGCACTGCTAGCACCGAGCTGGACTAATAGCAGGGGGTCTGTATGCCTAGAATTTCTATGGAACATTATAGTCTCTTGCTGCTCCTGGCATTGTCTGAATGATTCTATTGTATTAAAAGTAGGAAGACTTTTTGTTTTTTTAAAGTTTCTGAACTCTGAACCAAAGTGACTTTTTTTTTTTTTCGTTGTTTGTTAAATTTTTAATATTTGACAGTATTTTGTCTGAATACTGCTGGTTTCTTGTCTGGGGGTGTGTGGGGGGGGGGAGATTTTCATATCACTTTTTGATTTTAAAATGCACGTGAAATTTCTCCACCCTAACTTGACCTAATCATTTGTATGTAATACTGGTAACAGATCTTTTAATATGGTTTTCATGGAGTTATACCTTGGTAAAGATATATGGTCCTTTTTTTTATTGCAAAATGAATATTTCTTGTAAACTTATTATAGTTGTTGTTTTTATACCATTAGTTGAGGTATTCTAAGTAGATTAATTTCTCAACTCATAGAAGCTTTAATTCACAACACAAAAGGCTAGGTGCAGACTGACATCTTGTCACATTCAACCACCTGAAACAATATCCGGTTAGTTGGGTTAGATATTGTACCACCTGATACAATATCGGTTAGTTGGGTCAGATACTGTACCACCTGATACAATATCGGGTAGTTGGGTCAGATATCGTACCACCTGATACAATATCGGTTAGTTGGGTCAGATATCGTACCACCTGATACAATATCGGTTAGTTGGGTCAGATATCGTACCACCTGATAGAATATTGGTTAGTTGGGTCAGATATTGTACCACCTGATACAATATCGGTTAGTTGGGTCAGATATTGTACCACCTGATACAATATCGGTTAGTTGGGTCAGATATTGTACCACCTGATAAAATATCGTTTAGTTGGGCCAGATATTGTACCACCTGATACAATATCGGTTAGTTGGGTCAGATATTCTACCACCTGATACAATATCGGTTAGTTGGGTCAGATATTGTACCACCTGATACAATATCGGTTAGTTGGGTCAGATATTGTACCACCTGATACAATATCGGTTAGTTGGGTCAGAATATGGACAAAATATTTTGTTGTAACTGGTATTTTTCATGTATGCATCTTCCCAGATCAGGGAACTTAAAACTCTGCAGTTATTTAATTTGCCAGAGACATCCAAAGATCTATTTTTGGAAACCTGTGACTTAATTATAAGGTATACATTACTTTGTACATTTTCTCTAGAAAGTATTTGCCAACATCTAATTTGCCTGTAGCATATTTTTAGTCCTTCATACCATGATGTTTTATCAAAAAGAATTCTGTCTTGTTGACTGTCTGGCTTTACAGTTCCTTAGCTGTGAGCTAATGGTGTTACAGTAAACAGCTATATGAGGTTCCTTTAATACTATGCAGTCAGTGTGATGGATAATACCAATTTACATGCTAAGTTATAGCTTCACATAATGGGCCATACATCAAAAACGTAACCACCTGGTGCTTTCCAACACGCAGTGAGATTATCCTTTTTTTTTTTTACACGTCTATATATTAAAAACCATTTCACTTGTTTTTTTTTAACCTTAGGAAAGAATAAGGAGCTACATGAACAGAGTAAAAGAAATAACAGATCGTAAGAAGGCTGCCAAACTTGACAAAGGAGCTGCAAGAAGATTTATTAAGCATGCTCTGTGTGATCCAACTTCTGAGGAAGCTTCTCCAGCCAAAATAGAGTGCAAGTCCAAGACACAGAAACAATAGATGTCTTTTTGCATTTCATTAATCCACCATTTCTATATGCAGAATTCGTTTTTTTTTTTAACTAATAAATTGCATCTTTCATAGATGTTTTGCGCCATACAAAAAGCTTTGAGCAAGCCAGGAACCTTTGAACAACGTTAGTAATTTATTAGCATTAGTTTTGGGGGGTTTAATGACCATTTTGTGATTTAATCTGAGACAATATTTGATACAAACTGGAAACTTCGGAGTATTCAAAAAAAAATAATTGTGAAATATCGGTTATCATCTCTTGAAGGAAAATGATACAGCCCCCCCCCCCTCGCTCCTCTTGCTCCATAGCTGCATAGTACCCAAGGTGAGGACCTAAACCACTAAGTTCTCCCTTCTGGGTACTAACTCCTGCAGTATTTACTCAAACTCTCCCTCAGCATTTCACTTTTCCTTTCAACCCCTGTAAGTAACAGATTGTGATAAAGCCAGTGGGAAGTCATGATCTGCAAGGAGGCGTGTCTTCTCATTGGCTGCATAGCATACTGTCGCTGACAGCGGGAGAGAGGAGGGATGAAGCGGAGCATCAAGGGAGAGTTTGAGTCCCAGGGTCCTCACCCTGGGTACTTTGCAGGTATGGATGGGGAGGAGGGGAGTGTAATGGTAATTTTAAAATAATTTCACTAAAATAACTCTTTCTGCATAAATTCAGACTGGACTTGATGCACTGTACAAATGATACAAAAAATTTCTTCCACATGGGGACATCTACAAAGAATTTTCAGTTCTGGACATTTCTATGTGGGTTTGAATAATGCCAATATAATTTTTATTTAAATAAACCAATGGATTCACAGAGAAAGTATAGAGCTTCTTTTCATATGTGTCAGTGGTTACTTATTATTAAGGAGTATCACAGTTTGGGTTAGAAGGGCATACAGTTAAGTCATTTGAAAAAGGGGATATACTCATTTTGTTATTTGTTTACATTATATACCCACAAACGGTTAGCTATGGTGGGCGGGGTTTTTTGGTTTTTTTTTGTAGACAAAATAATCTGTTTCATACAATAATTCTTGGAATACAGCATTTTTAAAAATATCCACGGTGTCCATATACAACATTGTGCAATGTGTTTGCAAATAATACATTTTTATTATATACGGATTGTTCTGACTTAATTTATCCATGATTTATATTGAATCATGGATGAATCATTTTGTTTTAAAAAAGGCCAAGTTCTTACGGTCTAATTTTTAAAAAATGTATAACCTTTTTAAAGTATAACTGTATTGTCCAAGCAATTAATATAATTATTAAATGGGAGGGGGGGGAGCTTTTATTCTTTAACTATTGTCAAATCTGGTTTCCCCTTATTCTTTAACCATCCATCTCTATGCAGTCTTTATGGCAGCTGGACTGAATCTGGGTGATACATTACCTAGAGCACTATGTAGGTAGAAGGTAAAATAAGGTATTTTGATGACTAGATTGTGATTAAAAGACAACTAAAGCCTCAGAACTCAGAAGGCAGAGCACATTGTCCTCTGTGTAATCTGTGCCTTAACCCATTTTGATATGGCTGCTGGGAAATTTACCTTGCTAACATGGGGTTTGTGCTTTATTTCCTAGCATTCCAGGATTGCACAGTTTGGTCACTGACCATTAAATTGTTTACATATGCTGAGCCCTAAGATACTGCAGAAACGTGTTACAGATGGTCATAGCCACCTTATTTTGTTTTTCTTTATCTTTGCAATTTAAGTGGAAATAATGCTAAAAATAAATTAGGCCTGAATGTAATCCATTTTTTCATTTATTTTGTAAATTCAGCAGGAACTCTCCCTCTGTCCCTTTTCTTTTTGGTCATTCAGGGCCAGTCAGTAGTGACTTTCAGGTACAGTAATTGTTTATTCTATAATTCAAATTTTTCAAAACTATATTCACAACTTGGTAATTATAGATAAAGGTACTGGAAAGATTGTAATTCGCCCAGATTAAGGATTATGGGCCATATTTATAATTCGTTATTTAACAATCCGTTATTTTGCGACCGTGTACGATTGCAGTTGTACAGTTACGATCGTATTTGTAAGATCACCTTTACAATACCATTGCGATCTACTACCACATGGTATTGTGTGGCTGACCGTTCATAAATTTTAACCGCCGCCATAATTGTGTGGCTGTAATTTTATGATAACCAACGTTATCGGAACTTTCCAATAATGTGGCTTAAAAAATTTGCCCCACCTGTGTCTCTTAAGAATAACATTTGTAAGTATTAAATCTAGGAGCTCTAATAAACGGCTTAAAGGGGAAGGTCAGTGCAAATACATATTTTCTTTAGAAAAAAAAAAGAACAGTATTTTTCCATCCTAAAGACCTTAACCTGTCACAACCCCCCTCTCCGGTCTGTTTACCCACTTTTCAGTTGTCGAAAAATGTATTCCAACTAACAGAAAAGTTAAGTAAAACAGACAGGAGGAGGAAAAGTAGTGAACATAAATACAGTACACACTAAAATATATCTACATATTCTAAATATTCTACATATGAAGTATGTGTGTGTATGTGCAGTGTCAGACCACACCTCCTTACCTCAGTCACATGCTTTCTTGCTTTATCTGTCCTGTAAAAGTATTGGCTAGAGATTATTAATGGGTGTGACCAACTGTAACAATTTCTGCCATAGCTAAGGACTGAGCATGGGCAGAACATAATGGTCGTTGACCAGACTGTGTGACATTAGAATGCTGTGATGTTAAGCAAAAACCATATATTATTTAGGTAAATTTCCCAGCACTCATATCAAAATGAGGTAAGACACTGATTACTGGCTTTATATCAAGGTGTTCTGCCTTCTGGTTCAGTCTTGTTCTGAGGCTTTAGTTGTCCTTTAATACCTAATGATAGGCTGCCACCACATTCCGAGATGGTGGAATGACCTTCTAAATATATCTAAGAAATTATACACACCCTTTAACTTGTAACATTCCTGTTAGAAAAAGGTTATTCTCACCTAGAACTTTACACAGTTATATATATGGGCAGCACGGTGGCTCAGTGGTTAGCACTGATGCCTTGCAGCACTGAGGTCTGGAGTTTGATTCCACCTTTGCACACACCTTCAAGGAGTTTGTATGTTCTACCTGTGCTTGCGTGGGTTTCCTCCGGGCACCCCGGCTTACCCCACAGTCATAAAGACATACTGATAGGTTGTATATGAAAATAAAGTGATTAGATTGTAAGCTCTTAGTATAGTATAATTGTCTAGTTTTACACAATGCAAAAGTACCAAACATGATATACATATGTGTTTGTATGACCAAGAAGTAAAATATCTCCAGTTCCCCTTGTGATACCAACCTATAAAATATATGTACAGATGCGCCTTCGTTCCAGCGTTAACTGACCTTATTTTGTAAATATGCCATAATTTCTTCCCTTGAATTACGATGAAATATCAATTGAATGGGGGGAACTGACATCTGTTCTAGCTTCCTCTTAAAGCTAGGCCTCCTTACTGTTTCTGTGCCCAAAAGTCTTGGTATGCTGCAGTTGCTGCATGATGATTAACACCTATTGCCATTTGAATTATACCCTGTTGAGTTAGATCCTCTATAGCAAACAAATGGAGATTAAGGGAGAATACTTTTATAAAGGGCCAGTCAGGGGCTTTTATTTATCCTTTGAGTACCTCTGGGTTGAAATAGGTGGGAACTGCCATATTGATTGACACTGCTAATAAAGTGAGAACTTTAATTTAAAATTAGTTTAAATGCCACTCATGTTCGTGACACTGTCTGTGTAAAAATAAATGCCTCCTGTTTGCAGGACCCCTATTAGTGTCTGTTATGGTCTTGTCCTTGACCCAGCGCCTGGGTTGTTTAAGTTACAAATATGGCCCATTGGGCCAAGGTTAGTCTGTGTATACCAGATCTATTTGATAATGACCTTATCAAATTAGCTCAATTTTTTTTATTTATCTACTAAAAATCATGCTGTTTTATATAAAACTAAATATTAATTAAAAAAAATAATACAGTATTTTAATAATTAAATCATAGCACAGAATTCATTTTGGTGGATCTCAAAACTGCCACAGAGCCATGTAACAGTATGTAATATGATGTATTATTTTTAACCTGACTCCCTACATTAGAACTGAAATGTTTAGTAGCTCTGGACTCCAAACACTAACATTACTTAGAGTCTCAATTTTATTCATTAGCTTTGTAATGTTAAATCAACATTATGAAAATTTACTCTAACAATTAAGCTAAATATTTGTGGTACCAAATAATGTCAACACAGTGTCTATTTATAAATTCAGGAAGAGGCAGCCATGTACACCTTAGAATTCAACACCTGCTAATGCTGCAGGGGATGACATGATTACAGCTAATATATTACAAGATCACATTCTCAGCACAAAGCCTATTATTGGGCACCTGTTCAACATAGGATGCATTGCCACTTTCAGCCAGCTCAGTATAACAGTCCTCTAGCTACAAATAACATAGATGTATTCCTGATAACGGGAAATACATTTTATAATCAGCAAACTTCTTAAATAAACATTCTACAGTATCAATGTTAAATTGTACCCCAGTAATGTCAAACATTGGCACTCCAGATGTTTGGAAACCACAACTCCCAACATGCCTTGGTTGCAGAATTCTACACTGCATAGCTCAAATGACCTGTCCACCCATAAAAAAAAAAATGGTCACATACCTACCCCCAAACCCAACTGGTATATTCAGCACATTATTACATGTATTATAAACCAAATATGTAAGTATAATTATGCCTCCATTCTGGCAGAATATGCTGGCTCCTCCCTTCATGCAGTCAATAAAGGCTGTGCCTGCTGATATTACAACCAATGATTGACTGCTGTTTCCCTGGCTGCCACCACTGCACATACTCAAGCATAAAAATAAAAGGTCATGGAACAGAGGGAGAAGGCAGATACCTTTGCCAGAACGGAATATAACTTATGTGCCTTTATAAATATGACACTTGGTTACAGAATCTATTTCTCACATGTAAGAAATCAACTTACTGACGAAGAATCTTACAATGTATAGGTGTTCTGGGAAGAATAGCTTTCACATTAGGATTTTAAAAAATAAGTTTAGTTCTCCTTTGAGTTACTTATAGATGGCCTAAAAAGAGATACTTTAATTTTTAATTTGTATGTTTAAAATGTGGTGTATCAGTTTTAATTTAGTGTTATTTATGTTTGTTTCTAAAGAGTACATCTGGAACATGGACTCATTTTACAATTTCTGGTTGATTTTAGAGAGCTCACAATACCCATATCACTCTGTATTTAGCAACAGATTGGTATTTTAAAATACCCAAGCAGTTATTTTACAATGCAGATTTAAAGTATTTAAAAGAAGTGAGTAAACCCCATTTATATATATTTTTGCAAATATTTTTATGGGACAATACTGAACATATGACAATGTGCAAGTGTACACCTTGTATAAATTAGCTCTCTCAAAATAACTCAACACACAGCGATTCATATCTAAACTTCTAGCAACAAAAGTAAGTACACCTCAAAATGAAAAATTTCCAAATTGTGGACTATTAAGCTGGGTACACACAGTAACGATAAAGCCCCGATACCGTCGGATCCGGCGGTATCAGGGCTTTATCGTTACGTGTGTATGCTCATTTCCCGAATGATCGCACGGCCGCCAAACGATCGAGTCGGCCGAACGCTCGTTTGGGAAAGGCCGAAAATTTCCATCGGCCGCGCTAGACTCCCTATAGAGAAGTCTAGCACGGCCGATGGAAACACACAGTCCCCAGCGTTCTGCTTATGAAGTTCATAGGGAGAACGCTTGGGACTGTGTGTATGCAGATCTTTGAAAGATGGCAGACAGGATCTTGCAGATCCTGTCTGTTATCTTTCAGAAATCTGTACTGTGTGTACCCAGCTTTAGCCATTTTCCCTCCCCGATGCCATGTGAGTCAAGTGTGAATGGGGAGCAGGAATGTTTAATTTATCATCTCTGAAGGTTCTTTATCGCTCTAAAGGTACGTACACACGTGCGATCGTAGGTGCCAATAAAAAATTGAGCTTAATGAACACATTATTTCCGGTAGGTTTAAATTGTTAAATGTGTATATTGCATGCATTCTTTTAGGAGTGGTCCTGTAACCAGATTCTAGAAAAAGAGATATTAAATGTTTCTTGCTCAAGGCCATACAAGGATTCTAAGTTTGTTTTTTTTATACAAGTGCAAACCCTTCCAATAAACTCTTCCAAACTGAAGGTAGAGGGTTTTTTTTTCCAAGAATATTAAATGAGGTGTAAATTGTGAAATCCCACACATTTCACTGCAGGGCTCTGTAAGGCTTATCCAAAACCTGCTGACAACAGGAATATGCTAACTTCTCTTTACATTTAACATGTTTATATTCCTATTGACACAGGGTCCAAGTGATCTGTTAATGACATTTCACTCAAATGTTAAAATACAATCTAAATTGCATTGATAATTCTACTATAATGCCAGGCTATTGTAGGACAGTTATGACCTGTGTTTGCTAGAGGCGAAACTATGGGTGTTTATAAACCCGCAATATCTGAACTTTCCAAATTATGTCTGCGATCGTACATTTACAGCCGTACCTATACAGTACCACCATGGTATTGGACAGGGACTACTGCATGTTATCAGTTTTTAAAATGTGTTTTACTAAATAGTGCCTTATGGGTGGCAAATACAAACCTTTGCAGTAGGAGGCATGTAAGATAAAATGGGTACAGTCATTTTTAAAAGTTTAGGTACATCATAGTCCCCATTGGTAGATGACAAGATATTCTAATTTCTGAATATTTTGCTGTGGGCAAGAAGCATTCTGCCTTCATTTTGTCAGACTGACCCCTATTACAAACAAGCAATTTTTTTTGTTAATTATTAAGGTCATTCTATGCTATAAAATTGCAAATAACTCATAATAATAACAAAAGTTAATTGTAACCAAAGAGGTTAGGACAGATGTTACAGATGATGCTGCTGCCTCGTGCATTCACCGAGTGGGACTCGGATAAGCTGCAGCTCAAAGTTTTAACCAAACTTTAAACAGCTCATATTTCTGTCACTAGAGAAATTACTCTTTTACAAAAGAAAAAGGCTTTTACAATTTTAAGAAAGACAGAACAAGGTGTTTAAAAGCTGTAAGGCTGGGTACACACGGAGGGACTATTTGTCCCGACCGAGCGCTCGCTACGACAAATGTCCGTCGGTCGCCGCAAATTCGAAAGTGACCGAAAGTGCCGTAAATCGGTCGGCCGGGAGAGGCCGAAAATATCTTCTGGTGTGCACCCAGCCTAATAAGGAGTGCAAGAAAACAATTAAACTAGCTAAAATAGAAAATTAAATACGGATAGCAGAACAAAACAAGTCCAACCTCAAAATGTTTTTTAAGTATATTAATAGTAAATAAAGACTGAGAATGTGGGACCATTAAATAATGAGTCTTAGATAGTTATAGAGGATGCCAAAAAGGCTAATGTGCTAAACTGTTTTTCATCGGTATTCACTGACCAAGGATATGATACGGTAACAATTAGACAAAGTTAATATGAATAAAGCCCCATGAACAGATGAAATACATCCTCGGATCTTAAGAGCTTAGTCCAGTTTTATATAGACCATTGTTTCTTATCTTTTCAGATTTATGTTTGTCAGGTGATGTGCTGCTGGATTGGAAAAAAGCCAATGTAATACTAATATTCAAAAAAGGTAGTCATTCCCAGCCAGGTAAGTATAGATCTGTAAGCCTAACATCAGTGGTAAGAAAGTTGCTGGAAACTTTGTTACGTGATCATATCCTTGACTTTGTCTTCAGAACTGATCTCATTAGTAGTAGTCAGCATGGATTTATGAGAAATAGATTATGCCATACAAATTTACTTGGTTTCTTGGTGAGTAAGAATTTAGATTCAGGCATAGCAGTGGATGTGGTATACTTGGATTTTGCTAAAGATTTTGATACTGTAGCACATAGGCTTCTAATGTTTAAACTGGGGCCTGTTAGCCTAGAAAAAAACATTTGTACATGGATAGAGAGTTGGTTGGTGTTCAATGGAGTGCCTCAGAGTTTCATACTGGGGTCACTTCTTTTTAACCTGTTTATAAATAACTTAGAAGGGGGCATTGAGAGCAAGATCTCTGTATTTGCTCATCACACTAAACTATGCAGAGCTTTGGAAACTTCCAATGATGTGCAAATGCTGCAAGCAGACCTAGATAGATTATCAAAATGGGCAGCAGAATGGCAGATTAGATTGAATGTTGATAAATGTAAGGTGATGCATTTGGGATTTCATAATCCTTGTAATTAACCAATAAAGCACAGTATCGCTAATGTGTGATACCACGCGTTTATAAATATGGCCCTTAGTGAAGGTTCTCATTTATCCAGGTCATGGTATACCAGTTGTTTTCAGTTAGATCAACTGGACTTGAATTTTAGATCTTGAACACTTTTTTTCTTGTCATCCAACTGGCTTTCTCAATAAAGAAGGACTTGTACAATTGTACAAGAATTTGTTGGTTATAAATACTTTTTAATGAGTCCCAATTAGCAAATAAGGTTTTATCAAAACTGCCCAGTGTAAGGCATCACAACAACATTGTATATGGCAGACGATTGGTGTCAACACCACCACCACCACCTCTATTCAGGCTTGGTTTATTTTGACATAAATGTCTCATTTACACCTGTTTTGAACCAATAATGTTCTTTAAAATCTTCAAAGCGCATATATTTGAAGAACTAAAATTCAATTACAGGTACACTGCAATTGTCAATAGATTGCAATTTTTCTGTCTTTACTATTCAGCTCCCCTTCATTCCATGCTATGCCCCCAACAATGTGGCCAAACTGCACAGGAGCTGCATACTTGGCCCATGGAAGCCTTTTTAACTCCATAAATAGCCTCTAACTTACCAACTATGAGGAAACAGTGAAGCACATGTTTATCTCCCACCTTTAATAGGATGATCCAGGAACCCTGATTAACTCTTCAAACAGCCCCTTAATGCAGTAGAGGGAAAACCATATGGTTCTTGTTTAAAGTAAACCAAGTTGGCCACAATGTAAAAATGGATCCATCATATATCTGGCTTTCACAGTTTGTTTTCGAGTTTTATTTATGTCATTAACCAAGCCGGCAACAGCTGTTTAACAGATTTGATGTCCTTTTTCTTCTTGAATGTATGAATGTGTTCGGTTACCATTGCATAGTCACGGTGGCAGATTTTGATTTTGAAAAATCTGTGATTTCAAATGAAATTAAAATAAAAAAAATTTCTTCTGGAATCTGTTTTTTTTTTTGATGCCACGGAAAAAGATGAAACAATATAAAGCAAATGGTTTTGCACATATATAATATACACATTGTGCTAAATGTAAACAGACTGCTTAAACGGAACTTTGACTTTTGAAATTCAACATTAAACACAGGCATCTGAGCACACATGGCCTTACTGATAGTTTTTCATTGTGTCTGACAGCCTCTATTTTAAGATTCCTATTCAGTCTGTAACTGTGGACAGCAGTATTCAATTTAGGACAACTGGCAAGTACACTTTGTTTCCACAGTAAGATAACCGTAAACACTTATGAACCATTTTACAAAATAAAAAAAATATAAAATCCAGCTAAAGCCACTAAAGATAGGAAGATTTACAAGTAAGAAAGCGCATCATTGGAATGGAATTTACTTTCAGATCACTCTGGAAAAATAATTCCATCTTTGGAACATGATGTGGTGGGAGTTTTCAACTGATAAACTTGCAATATGTGCCTAAGAATAAAAGCACTTAAGGTGGGCGTATGGAATTTCAGTACTTATGATTTAGGAAAAATACACCATATGCTGGTGAATCTTCACCATAATTATTTAGGAGGTTTCGAAGAGCAGACAGTGAAAGGATCTGCCACTGAGATGCAAAGCAGATGCTTTGCGGCAGAGTGTTGCTAGAGATTAAAGCAGATGTAAGTCATTGGAGAAGTTTATGACTGGTGATGTCAGTATCCATTAGTTTTGTATTACATTTTCCTAGGTAATCCAAATACCTAATTGGCATGCACTTCTCTCTAAAATAAGAGCTTTGCGCTAATCAAATTAGAGCTAGAATATATGAAAGGTAAGCTTTTTAAATGAATGTTTTCTCCTCAGAGGGAAGATCAATTTGTATTGTCTTTGAGGACGTCTGAGCAACAGCTACAGTACTTCAAGCATTGCATATGATATCCATGTTTTGGCAATAACCACTAGAGTCTGCATTCTGAACAGATGAATGGTAAATGGACTTGCCATTATTTGAACACACCCTTTAAGAAAACAGGTGTGTGAATGTTTGAGGCATTCTGCTCATGTCGTTGGTTGCTAAGCCAGGATGAGTTTGTTTGAATTTAAGTGTTTTGAGGTTAATCATTATAAAAGAGACAGCCATGTTTTGTTTAGAATTTTATAATACACAACTTTGCTATGTGTTACAGCACATCTAAGTGTCCAAGGTTTCATAACATTTACCAATGAGATATCTCTACAGAAACGCACACACCTTTTACACATTGTACAAGCACCAGGGAACATTCTTTGAAGTTAAGCAACATTTCACAGCTAAGTAAACATTTTGGAAAGTTTATTTTGGCAGTGATATTCACAATGTAGGAAAGGCAGAAGAACAAGGTGTCACACCATGTCAATAACTGTCCTGGTAACAGATAAAGCAGTTTTATTGCTGTGTGAAGCGTTTTCTTGTAACTCTGATGTGCTAAACAACTAAAGTGTTTTCACTAGAACAATAGTAATAGGCTAAGCAAATTCACTTTGTCTAAAGGAGGGCGTAGTAAATTAAGTCTGGTTAAATTCTGTATGGGAATGACTAGCCAGTTCCTTGCATAACTTAATGGAAATTCTGAGGCTAAAATAAATGTTTCCTGACTTATAACCTAGAAATTGCTAATTTAAAGGGCAAATACAGTACACTGAATAATTCATTTGACGTATCTTAATTTATAAATAAATACTATGAGGAGTGTGGATTGCTGCTGCCTTTAGTCCAGTACTTGCTCAGTATCCCCCTCCCACTGTTTACCGACTCCTACTTCCATCTAGCATGACTTTCTGAGAAGTCAAGTATGCTCAGTTATCACAATAAGCCAGCACTGGGAGAGGGAATTTCCCACTAGCAAATTCACACATACCAACTGTCACTATTCCACCATCAAAACTGCACTTATCAGAAGAGTTTATTATAATACGGCACTTGTTTGAATGTAAGTTTCTTCTGTTTTCATATCTAAAGAAATAGAGGATCAGTAAAAAACATGGTACAGTGATAGTTGTTAAAAAATATAGTTTCAGTAATGGGCAATTAAAAAAAAAATCTGTTCAGTATAGATGTTCTTTAGGCTGGGTACACACAAAGCTATTATTTGTCCTGACTGAGCGTTCGCTGTGAGTGAGCGATCAGCTGGGACAAATGATTGTCGGTTGCGGCAATAGTGGCTGCGGACGTCATTGTATGCCACTAATCGTACGTTTCCCTATGGCACCACACGATTGGCCGTGATTTACCAACGGACCCGACCACCCTTTTGTCCAATTTCAGCTCAGTCCCGGCCAGCCGCCCCACTCCATCAGATATTTCCGGTCAGAGGGAAATATCTGCTGGTCTGGTGTGTACCCAGCCTTAAACAGTAGAAAGTTTTCTTTCAAGTAGACAAAGTCCCTGCATGCTCAGTGTGCTTTACCCAGTGAGAAAGAGCAGAGACAGAGTAAGAAAGGTGTTTAGAATGTTCACTTTAATGAAAGATTGTGATGATTTAGGCTGGGAAACAATAGTGTAGTTTGATAAAGAAATCACTTTGAAAGAAAAGTGATACATCATTTATCATATTAATGAGTAGTCTCAGAACAGTAAGGCAGGCACAATGAGATTTAGCCTAAATATTTCCTTTAAGCTGGTATATACATAATTGGATCTGCTTATATGGAAATCAGATGATATGAGTGGATCTGTTTACTAGACCACCTGCAAGGCAGTAGTTATCTCATTCACTGCAAAGCCTTTTCTTAACATTGTTAATCTATTGCTTCTGTAATATAGGGCCCTATTTATAAAAGATCGTTATCGTTATCGAAAAAATAATGATCGCTATAGTAAAATAACGACTGTTATTTTACGATAGCGATCGTTATTTTTTTCGATAACGATCTTTTATAAATAGGGCCCATATTGTGGTGTTGTTTAATGTGCTATACAGGAATTTAACCTGTGTTAAAAGTGTTAATACTGCAGCTTATTAGAGGAAAAGGCAGCAAGCCAACAGATAGCTACATGTTTCTATGATGCTCCATTAACAAAAATATCAGGCTTAGAAACAAAGGAATCCCCAAACCCAGACAGTAACCTTTTTAACTTCTCCTTTAAAGGGCATCTCCACCCCAAAATATAACTTTTGCTGTAGTGTAAGGGACAGCCTTGCAACCATAACCGCCATGGATATAAGTTAAAAAAGTGCCCAGAAACTTACTGGTCAACCTTCATTCTCTCTGCCTCTAATGCTACTTCTGGGAATAGTGTAGCAATAAGGGCCAGACCGGCAGCCATGTCTGTGATTGCCTGAAAGTCAAACGTGGCTGCTGGCTATTGAGAAAGCACTTTTTAAACTTAATACTATGGCAGACAGGGTTGCAAGGGGGTCCCCTAGACTACAATAAAAGTTATATTTATTAGATAATCTGCAGGGGCAATGGATCTGGATGGAGGAAGGGGTGGGAAAGAGTCCCTCCAGGCAGACAGGGAAGAGGCAGATACAGATCACACACAGGAAGGCTCCTATTCTTTTACACTACGTGGTGGGGCCAGCAGTGGGCTAAATTTTAGTTTTGGGGGTGGACATTCTGGAAAACTGCATTTCACGATGGGCAAAGTTGGCATGGACCAGGGGTGGAGTCACTAATGTTGCTCCAAAACATGATTTAGGTTTAGTAATTGATCATTATATCAGCTGTCTTCACCCAAACATTTCTGCTCAGCAATCTAGCACCTAAACATTGCCTCATCACCATCAATATCATCAAACAATGGCCTTTGTAACCCCAACTCCGCTTGAAGTCTTCCACTTCTTTTATTCACAGACTTCATGTTTCAGATAATAAAGCAGTTAAAGGTTAGTTTGAGAGTATTTGATGCCTGGTACTGATAGCTGACATCATGAAAACCTACTCCAATTATCATGTGCAAGGAGGATTAACTATGGAAGACAGCGGAGTGACCTATGCGGTAAGTTTTGCTGTGCTGAGGTTCGGGGTAATGGGCAAGGAAAATATAAATATTTGTGTGAGGGGTGGACATGCCCTTTTAAGCTTATCAGAATGGACATCTGTTTTTCTTTGTCAATATATTTCTTGCATAACATAACTTTGGTAGAACACAATAGAAACTGGTTAATCCTGTACTTTATTGGTAGATACATGGGAAGATTTACTTTAAAAAGAATGTTTGCAAGACACTTTTGTGATAATTGTTTCCTGCTACAGTGTCTTTATTTTCTTCTCAGTTGACAGTTGAAATTAGCAGATCAGTGATTTCATAAAACTTGGTTTAACAGAAAGTGTCTTACAATTTCACTATAAACATTGTTGGAGATTATGTTACATTCTGGTTAAAATGACCCCTTGTGTATTTTTACTCCCACTCTGGACTTCAGGGTGACTAAACTATGGAATTCTAGTTTTGTGAATGAGAAAAAAAAGACAGATTTTGATCATTTTTCAAACTGTTTAACCTTGATTGTTGGGGAATTTCCATCTTGCAGCCTCCAGATGTTCCAGCAACTCCCAACTCCAAGCTGTCATGAGATAGTGGGAAATGAAAGATGAACATTCCAGGCTAAAAAATGATTAACTAGCATAAACATTTTGTTTAATTTTTTGTTGGCAACTTGGCAATCAGTACATTATAACGGTTTTTAGATTACTTGTATTTTATATTTGCTATGTGTATCTTTAATTTGAACCAAGCTAGCTAGCAAGTTTGACCTGACATTTTACATGAAGTTTCTCAGCATTTGAATGATCAGAATCCATTGCTGAAATTTAATTGGCTTAATAAACCATATTGTCTGCTCAAATGTGCCCAATTATTTGTGCACCAGCACAAAGAAAACTGATTCTGCCAGGCTTCCTCCTGGCTTCAGCACTATCTTTAATACAAGAAAGTCCAGGACCAACCTGGCTGATAAAAATTAAATGTGTTGTAGCTCCTTAATGAAACAATATTGGGAGGTATAAATAATCAATACTACCTACCTGCCCCAGGTACATTTCATTTATTACTATTAGATAAGTTTCCACTGCTCCTAAACTTGTTTCAGATTTTAAATCTAAGCTGTAGATCCTAAGAAATTATCATTTGAAATAACAGCATTTATAGGGAAAGACCTGTCACTCAGAAATTATAAAATGTGCCCCACCCGTGCCTGCCAGCACACTTTTGCAACATTTAAGACAATCAGCAGACAAAAGAAGGCAGGGGAGGGAAGGGGAGATGTGTAAGCAGAGCAGGGTCCATGGTGAGGCTGTGCAGAACTTATAAGTGTCACAGACACTACAAAAAGGCAGTGATTAATGGAGGGTGGTTGCAATCACAAAACATTAATTATTTAATGACAAAGCAAGCACAGGTAAATATGTGAGTAGCACCATTTTACTTCTCTCAAATTGTAGTTTCAGAAAATGTAAAGTTGTTTGAGTGAGTATAGTGATACTTTAAACATGTTTGCAAGTTCATGTTAATTTTACAGAAGGCCCTTAGAATTCTAATGATTTTGTAATGGCTTCCTGAATGCAGGAGCACCTAGTGTTTATCAAAGCTTAACATCCAATGTGCATCCTGGAAGAAAAAGCAGGGGTATTCTAAAAAATTTTTAAAAAATCTGTTTAAATATAGGAATACCACTGCATAAATAAGAATTCTACCTAAATAAAGATACAGGTCCTTAAATATCAATATCCCTCCTTAAAGAAGAACGAAACTTAAATTTTTTTCATCCTAACATGAAAGCCTTTCTCCCCAAAACACCTATTACATTGTAAGATTATTCTCTAGTTATTTTCATTTACTAAATGTAAGTAAAAGATTCTTTAACTAAGAAGGCTTCCATGTTTTTGCCCATACAACTTACAGCCCATGTAGGTTTCAAAGAGCCACGCCCCTGACCCCAGTATTCACTGTATCTTTGCACAGAGTTTCTAGTAAAAGATAAACAGGGAGATTCAATAAAAGTTCTTATCATTTAAAATGGTGTTCATTTTGCCCCAACCAATTAGATGTTAGCTTTCAGCTTTTAAATAAGATCTGATTGGTTGGGGCAAAATTAGCAGCATTTTAAACGATAAGAACTTTTTATTGAATCTTCCTGAAAGTTTCTAAATTTACTCTTTTGTGTTGTATCTCTGTTGGTGCAACATATAAATGCCATGTTTTTTGAAACACACAGCCCAAGAAGTGACATTTTCAAATCCCCTGGCTTACTTCTGAAACAATACAAAATAGTAGTTAGTCTACTTCCTGAATTTAATGTTTTGTTTTTTTCTTTTTTTGTTTCCATTATGTTTTTAGAAAAATATAAAGTTTCTATATGTTCAAACTTTATTTATAGCAGCTCTGTTTTTCTTTCTTTCTTTTTTTTTTTGCCAACCAGCGTGAATTGCTGACAGCCTTCCTGGAGCAATACAAAGAAGACAACTGATTTTACTGACATTTTTTCCAAGCAAAAGATAAACAGAGATTCAATAAAAGTTCCTATTGTTAAAAATGGTGCTATTTTTCCCCCAGCCATTCAGATCTTATTTAACATTTCAAAGATAACATTTGATTGTTTGGGGCAAAATTAGCACCATTTTTAAAGATAAGAACCTTAATTGAATCTCCCTAAAAGATTCTAAATGTACCTGCATGTGCAGTGGTGGCTCACTGCTAAAGTGCTGATTTTAGAAACACACAGATCATTGGGTCACAGTTTAAATCGCTAGATTTTTTTTTTTCTCTATTATGCTTCTATTAAAAAAGATAAAGATTCTATATATACTCACATTCCAGCTCGTAGCTCTTGTGGGATAGTGGTAAAAAGCATCCCTTTTTAAAAAGACAAAGTACATAAAGTTGCAGGTTTTATCCCCCAAACTTCTAGTAAAATGTAGGCACCCCCTGCCCACCCCCAACCCCCAATATATTTCTTCCAAAAAATGTTTAGATCATTACTTAAGGCCCTTTAACTCCCATGGCGTCTCCTCCCAGCTTTGGAGGAAGTCGTAAACAGGGGCTGGACCGGTAGCCACGTCTGTGATTGGCTGAAAGAATCTGGCACTGGATGACTCATTAACAGCTTCTACTCCTCACTTTCCTGGACTTTGAAAAGGCATTACAGGAGAACCATTTGGAGCAGAGTTGGCCCCACTACACAGTGGGGCCAGTATGAGGTTAAATTTTAATTTTGGGGATGGACATGCCCTTTAAGAGAGGAAGGGAGGATACTGGACCTGAGAAATGGGCTGAGTCTGAATTGAAGGCATGCTGCAACACACACACACCTCAGAATAATTGCTACTTACATATATTTAATTATAGATTAAGTTGAAGCAAAGTATTTTTTTCAGTATAAATACCCTTTAAAACTGTATAGTAGGTTAATGCATCTGTGGATTATTAGCCTCAAAATTTAGGTTTTATTTAAAATGTTGACAGTTTCATTGCAAATGTTGCAGGTGTTTTGTGCCTTTGCTGTACAATTAAATCTTGTGAGTTTATTATTGTGACCGTGTTAATTTCAAGCCATCTTTGTAGTTTTCAAACATCTGTAGGCACACTGTTGAGAATCTCTGATTCCGACCATGGCTTGAAATTAACAAGGTCACAATAATAAATGTGTCTCTCCTGAGGCAGATGGGTGAAGTTCTCAACCAAGGAAGCCATGTGGGTAAGTGAGGGGTGATGACTTAGGTTGGCCACCCACACAAACGATAATGGGTAAATCCCATCAGGCAATGACAGAATTTGCCCATAATCATCAGTGTGTAGGGGCTGTTCCCGATCGGTAGTCGTCAGGAAAGACAGAGAATTTCCATTGGTCAGTATCGGCTCGCTTTAGGTCTTTGGGGCATATTTATAAAGGTTTGTTAAATTTTTTGCCTCCGTTTTCACACACTTTTTGCCAAATTTGGACTTTTCGCAATTTATAAAGCAGTGAAAACCAGTGGCGAAAAGTCATTACCGCTACTTTTTGGTTTTTGACATACATCGCTGCGGTAACCGCTGGATCATATTTATAAAATGCTGAAAAGTGTTTTGTTAAGTTCAGCCATTCAGATTCACCAATTGAGGTGGTGAAAACACGTAAGTGGCCAATTATTTAGCCTGCTAATGGGTCCATGGAAGGTGTCAGTACATTGTGGAGTGTTTCTCAATACTAATAAGTACCCAGGGGGGTGTTAGACTATTTTCCAGCATTTAGTATAATACGATCTGAGATTTCCGATTTTCCTAAGATCTCTTTACCAATAAAGTCAAATTGGGGTCTAAGGGACATATTTATAGTTACATTATTTTAGATTCAAAAAAATCTTTTGAACTTTCAACTTTTCTATTAAAAAGGCTCATTTTCATCAAAGACGAAAATTACATATCAAAAAGTATCATTTATAATGCTGAAAAAGTTTAGCACAAATTATGGTAAATAGGTAATACTCCCTGGTGAATTTTCAAAGTAGTATTTCTCTCTAATTGACGGAGAAGCTGTTGAATCAAAAGGTAAACTTTGTGAACCATAAAAAATGGAAATTCCTAGGCTCCTTTTGTTTTTTTTTCTTGTTTTTTTTCTTTTGGGTTCCTTTTGTTGCCTGTTTTTAAACAGATCTAACTATTCCAGAGGTTAAAGTTGAAATATTTTACATAATCCATTTCTAAAGTACAATGACTTAGGAAGTCAGGCTTAAAGGATAAAGCAATGGGCCAGAAGTTAAAACGAACACAGGAGATGTTTGCACACCTGGGGCTGCTGAAAGTCTCTAATACAAGAAAGATATTTAACATTTTTTATTATGAAACATTTCCTTGATTTTAAAATATGAAAATAGATGAAAATAAATAAAAAACAAATCCATGACATATTCTTCAACAGGAAAAACACACTTTGTTTTCATCCAATTCTTGAGGAACTACAGTTCATAATGTACTTAAAGGGCAATTGTGGTCTCCATACCTTTAAAATCAGTGAACCCTGGATAACTTACCTACGTAAAATGTGTGATAAGTTTTATTGCTAGAAAGATTTAGCAATCTAACTTCCTGAATACTTCCTGCTTTCACCAGCTTGTAGTCATGTGATCATCCTCTGTCTGCATTAACAGGCCCTCTTCTCAACTCAAGCTTGGCCCCTGGGGAGGAAGGGAGGAATTGAAGCTCTGGTGATGTCACTCAACTCTCAAGCTCTTGGAAGCAGAAAGCCTGTACAATCTTCAAAATATATTTTCCCACAGGCTGCAGCCAAAAAATTGATTCAGGGCTCATTTTAAAGGAAAGTCTGCAAGCTTTTATTTAACTTGTTCAAAGGCCACACTTGCCCTTTAAAGGACAATTTACAAAAAAAACCTCAGCTAGAATTAAAATATATTCCTAGCTGAGGTTAAATGCTTAGTCGTACCTCAATCCATTGTCATGTTCAATCAACCGTGACAGTCCTAATGCAGTTCTATGGAGATTGTGACATCAGACTGTCACTGGGGCCTCCAAGGTAAGAGACCTATTGAGGTTTTTATCCTCAAGTTCTTTTTGTACTCTTTGTTATCGTTTCTAGCAGCACTCTAATGCTTGGAATTCTAGGTATCAATAATAGAGCAGGAGTACAAATCTGCTTTTAAAAGATACAGGATTTCCACTGATTACAAAATGTAAGGTCTGAATATTATTTAATGCAGTCTCTGCAAGGAGGGCACACTCAAACAGTGCTTTACAGCAGAAATAATTTATTCAGTGCTGAAACCATCCAAATACACGCAACGTTTCGGGGGTTTACCCCCTTCCTCAGGTTACACCTGAGGAAAAAGCCACTCCTCTTCCCCATCATATTACCTTCAGGACAAAGTAGCTTCCCCCCCCCCCCCGAACTGTGGGCACAGTAACGTAAAAAGGCTCCATGTGAGACAGTGTCTACATGACTTATAGCCCAGACAGGGATGCCATGTCGATAAGGGACCAAGAATTTGCTTGGGACAATTGCTACCTCTCCAATGGAATTCTATGCTTGTTCCACCCACCTCTTGTTCATAAGGAGCAATGGCAAGGGGGGCAGCACAAGATATTTTGAAGTGCCATTGAGCCCAGAAACTGCTGATTAGCACACTAACCTTCATTGGTACTTTCTACACAGATGCAGCCACTAAATTTACCCCAAACTCTACAAACCCATGCTCTCTTAATGTGCTCCACCACTGCAAGCCAAAAGCTATTGGTGCCAAGAGAAGTAGGAGTAGAAGCAATGAGAAAGTGACTGGACTAGTAGCATCCAGTTCTTTACACTATCATGTCTCCATGTAATGTACCCATCAAGAAAGGCAAGTGATACATCATTTTAATTACCATTTTCTGGGCTATAAATCTGTAGAAGTGTGTTATACTCTATAGCTTTTCATTTTTTCTGCTAAATAAACAAAATACAAATGCTAATTACAATACCATACAACTTCCTATTAGAAACATCTGCATTTTTATTTTCTTTATGTTAAGAAACAACAACATGTTTGCTGGCGCTTTTTCCCCCCGCAAGATACTCAGTCTCCAGTTCTGTGGCTAATACCTTAGCATATCTGTGGCTGCACACATCAGGAAACAAGACTGGCTGTTATTGAAGATTAACCTGTCACTGCTTGGCTCAGCTCCGCTGTTTGATGTGCTTTTAGCTACTAAACTTTATATGAGCTTCGTGTAAGACACCAGATTAAATCAATCAATCACTCAAGAAACTGGCTGCTTCCTTTGGCGGAGAAGATTTCTATAAACAGAAAATGAATTTCTCAGTTCCCTGCTGTGAAAATGCACACATTTATAAGGAATATGTAAACTCAGACACACCAGGCTTTCCTGCTTTATATTTGGATGTACACATCTGCCAGGGCCTTTTCACAGTCTAATTTATCATTGTTATTAACAGGCTCTATTTGAAAGAGCACTTGAAGGATAATGTAGAAATATGAGCACTTTTGTATTCAGTCAATGCTTTCTTTCTTGGACAGTTCAGATTTTGCCTGTTTGGGGTTTTCTGGAATTTTAGACTAAGATGTTTATTCAAGCACTTTGGTACCATAAAGATGGCCAACACACATAGCTCTCAATGTATCTGCTTTAATAATTTTCTGATTGGCCGACCATCTTCCGTAGATGGAGTGGACCGTGTTGCTGAGTGATTCGTTTTTAAGTTCACCGTCCAATTGGAATATATTGAACGACAAGGATAGGGAAAAGCATGGAAAGCAATATGGAGTCACAAATGCAAGTTTATTTATAAGAGTGGCTGTGCTCTAGGTCCCTCATTAAGGAATTAGGAAGGGGGAGTTTATTTAACATATTTATTTCAATTCAAATAGGGCAACATTTCAGGGGGACGTTACACCTCCATTTGTCAGGAAACCCCCCACTATGTTATATATTTTCCAAGTTTGACTTGAAATAAATGGGTTTCAATAGTTTTAATAGTGCATGCAACTCTTTCTACATTAACAGGAACAAAAAACACCATGGGAACTCAATCCCTGTGAAAAAAGAACTGCATGGTCAAGTGCTATAAAAAACATTTTATTAATAAAATCAAAGCTTACTAGAGGGGAAACCATCAGGTCACTCTGATGTGTCTCGTGCTGTGATCCCAGCACAACATACCGTATATTCTCGAGTATATACGGTAATACATGTGATGTAATATAGTGGATAATGCACCCCCAACTGTAAATTAGAAGTCACCAAGCAGTTCCGTGACCATATAAAAGCGCGAGACCGCCGGCCGAGGTGACTTCTAATATCCCTTTAATTTACAGTTGGGGTGCCTTATTTATTACAACCTACCCCTTTGTGGCTTCTGGTTTCCTTCTCCTCCTGGAACTGTAAGATTATAAGGCTATAATCTTACAGTTCCTCCCATAAAAATTCACTACAGGGGTAGGTTATATTTTGTATTAGCGCTTTATTTGAGATATACCCGGGGTAGCCTCACTTTGAACCCTGGCCTGTCAGTCCCTTTGTCACATGGTTAGTAGGTGGAGTTAGGAGGGTATAAATATTCGGTAGTTATATGTACTGGTTATACCTGAGGAAGGGACACAGTGTTCCCAAAATATTGCATCACATTTTTATTACAATATATTGTTGAAACACATATGTAGTGTGCTCCTCCTCTTTTGTTCTATGTTTGAATTGCCTGGACGATTGCACCTACCTATTGTCTGGCAACAGCCGATATCAGTGTGCTAGAGTGGCTCTGGACTATATATATGTTTGGGCATTACAACTTTGGGATCTGGAATTTGATGGCAGATTTGCTTGTTTTTTAATTGATTTTAAGTGTTTGTATATTGTAAATCTATGATTTTTGTACTGATCTAATAAAATTGTAGTTGTTTATGTTAGAACAGGAATTAGTAAAACAAACAAACAAAAAAAAAGATGTTGCAAATGTGTCATGGGGCAAATATGATGCCATCTGCTTTTCCCTGCTAAACAGAGATTCAAGAGTAGAAATGTAGATGGACTTCTTGGGAAACCGAATGAAACATCCAAATTGCCTGCTTATTTCACAGATTTTCAAAGGGCATGGCAAGGAAAATAAAGAGAAAATTCTGTCATTTTATTTCATTATCCACCAAAGATTTGCAAAATATTAAAATGAAAAGAACCCGCGGCAGGGGGTGGGATTATTTCCTACTTCCCGATATTGTTTCTGTAAGTCGTGTCAGCATAAAGAAAACAGCTTCTGCCAGGCTTGTTCAATGCTTCAGAAGGACACTAACCTGGCAGATAACAACTCTACGTGCTGGCACTCTTTAACAAAATGATAGTGGGATTTAGAATTCGTCAGTCACACCTAACTGACCCAGGTATTTCTCCTTTTAAAAAATATAATTTGTACGGTTTTGTTGTCTTTTAATCATACAAATAAAAACAAGCATTCAGGTCCTTATGCAAAACAACAAATATCAATATGTTTTGCTGATCATTAAAAGACATTTAATGTAATAAGAGAGTGAATGTAATTCATACCAGCAGGATTCTATTTCACTTTCCTCTACACAGTTAAACTCAGTGCAAGAGACTGTACAAACACCCTATTCTTTGTTAATCAATAAAGATGCAAACAGCAGCAAGTTCTCCTTCCCAAGAGCCATGAGGCATGCTGCTGTAAAGCTGAATTCCAGCTTAGCAAGGTATATTGGACATGCCATAAAGCACAATCCCCATTACTTGTAACAATCCCACTGTTTTAATGTCCTTTCATAATTAAAAATAAGTTCAATGGATTTCGAGCTTTGCACCAAAAAGCCACATTGAAATCTAAGATTTATTATTAAAAAAAATGCTACTCACGTGCAATTTAGAAAAAATAATCACCAAATGAGTAACAACCATACTAGATGTTAAAATGGTTAAATTTACATGTTTTTTAAGAAAGTGTTTCCTGATCTTTGCAGTGTATCATTTTATTTTCAGCATTTGTAGTCTGAGCAGTAATGAGAGTGCAATGGTGAAGTTTTTTTTAAATTTTACTGAAATAACCAGATATCTTTACCATTATTTATACGGTGAGAAATTAGGGCCATAACATAATGAGCACATTTTGCATAAAAATATAGATCATTTTTCTATTTCTTTACATACTGTAAGCCCTGCTTTCATACGGATACCATGGATCACGGTTTTGAAGCAGTTTGCTAGTGGCAACCTATAGCCAAATGCTACACATAGCATTTCACTAGTGATACAACATCTGCAAGCCCCGTTTTACCATTAGGCACAGTAGACACGTGCCTAGGGATCGCCTGTGGTTGGAGGGGCGGCTGTCAATCTTCCTCCTCCCTTCTCACCCCTATATAGTCTATTTTCCTTCCCAAAAAAGAGTAAGTGGTTTTGGTTTGGGGGTGTGGTCTGTGTTCAGGGGTGGGGCTAAGGACGCCAGGCTTTTTGTGCCTACATGCCCCTGAGGTGTAAATCTGCCCCTGAACATCTGGAGCCATTTAGAAAACTGACAGACCCTGGGCGAAGCACAAATTCAGCCCAAAGGTCCACAATTCAGTTTTGTTAGAACACCCTCTGAATTCTACTCTGAATTTATTACATTCCTGTATAATTTCACAAAATAGAGCTACGTTACCTGCAATCGCTGTAAACACACATGATGGGAGGCCACTCTTATAGTTACACCTACATGAGGTTACTCATTTATTCTTTCAATTTGATGCATCCTGCGAGTGCTTTTAAGGGACTTTTTGTTTCTCATTATGGCTCACACGGTGGTGGTGTGTGGGGTTGGCGATGCCTGGTACAGTAGCAAGGTAGAGTGATTGGAGTCTGAGTCCTGACAGAGGGGGGATTGTTGAGTTTGGATTGTGAGGGGGCAGGTTTCCAAATTCTACATCAGGGCATTTAGTATTGCAGCTACACCACTGCTTACAAGTAACCCCCACACCAGCAAGTACAGCCTGCTTGCGCATTTCACAATGAGAATCCTTTCAAAAACAGTTAACAAGTTATCAAGAGTCCTGGTTCTCACTAGGCAAATATCGGATAAAAAGAGAATGGAGCTTTTTAGCTATTCCTAACTTATTTAAAGGTTAACTATTACAAACATTATAATAAATGTATACTTAGATTGGGTATTTTCATCCCATGTGCAACAGAGCCTGAACATTCTTAGGGGGGGCATCCAGGCAGTAGACATTTGCTCAACATAACTGGGCAGTTCTGAGGGTCAGTTTTTGCCATTCTTAGCTAAGGTTCTTATGGTCCCAACAGTTAACAAGCCAGTTGTATTAAATGACAGTCCTGTAGACAGAACATATATCTTAAACCCCATTCCAGTGAAAATACTAGTATATATACTATATTAGTTATTGGATAACTAACATCCACACACCCTGGATCTCTCCCTTTTTAAGGTGGGCATACACGGCATTGATATTCTGATCAATTCGATCAATTCAATCAAATCGATCAGAATATCAATGACACTTTTTCGGGTTTCCGATAGACCGATCGGCGATATCGATCAGTCTGTAAGAAAAAAAACTAATCAGGCAAGATGGAAAACTTTCCATGGACTCCATCTACCAGAACCAGACCTTCCATAGATTTCAAGCTGAAATCTACGGAAGATCGCCAGTGCAAAGCAGGGATATTGGAAAATCCGATTGGAGGAATAATGGACCGTGTATGCCCACCTTTAGTGTTTTATATTATGCAAATTCTGGGTTTAAAAAAATGTTAAACAAAGCACCCATTCCAGGATTCAACTCGCCTGGTCTTCCCTGTTACTTGCTTAAAGTTGGAATGGGAGAAGGGGCTACTAGACATAATAATGATTTCTGTAAAACCAGCTGAAAACATAAAAAGTTGTTACGCATTAACTGTCTTTGGTATTTTTTAACTAGAATTAAAACCAAAAGGAATGCCCACTCTGCAAAGCCACCAGAAGCTTTGCAGCAACTCTTCCCAGGATTCACTAAATGTTAAAAGTTATTATAATTTCAACAATGCATATTGTATGTGTATAACATATACAAGGGAAATATTTACTGTCATTTTTCCATATGGCATTTAAATTGCATGTAACTGCATTAAATGAAACACTACAGTATATTATGGACACTGAACCTTTGTCAGTACACCCATAGAATTAAATGTAATATATTTTGAGCTGCTGTCATTACCCTCGTGGAGGTTTATGAGCAAGAAAGTTGTCAGACCAGCACATTACATTAAGAGATGGGAATTTGCACATGTACAGTATAACTCCTTCATATGGATCCCCTGGGGTGAGTTTCTTGCAATCTAAAAGCTTATATCGTTCTGAATTTTTTTTTTTTATAAATACTCAGCGCAGTGAGCATTGTCTGTACTAAAGGGGTTAATAGAGACTCGTAGTGATATGTTAGACTGTGGTGTCAGTTCATGTTAATACTGGTACCAAGGAAATTGTCATTAAAGTGACAATTGCCATTTGTGTCATTGTATGGGCTCTATTACCATCTATGTGGACAATTTCATGCCTGTCTCCTAACTATTAACACCTGTACCTGAGATAGCCATTAGGGCCAGACTCAGCAAGCTGCTAGCAGGGACAATCAGAGCAAAGAGTTAAGATTATTACCGTATATACTTGAGTATAAATCAAGATATTTTACCTTTAAAATCATCCTGAAAGTCTCCCCTCGGTTTATACAAGGGAAATGGAAAAAAAAAGAAGTAACAGGATTTAACTAACATCTCTAAAGGAGGGATCTTTACTATTCAGGCTGCACAGACAGGCATGCAGGTAGGGTTTCCAGACGTCAGGGAAATCCCAGATTAGTTCTCTTTTTCAATGACAAATCCGGGGTCCAGCCAGAATTTCACATAAACCTCTGTTTGTCCAGGTTTTCTGCCTCTAACACACACACACAGGCAGTGTTCCTGCAGCTAAATTACTGACAAAACATTCAGAGCTGTTCCCTGATCCTGTTCTGATACATTATTGCAAACCCGAGCACAGCACAGCAGCCAAGGGAGGAAAGTTCACAATCTGATACATTGTTACAAACCAAGCATGGCACAGCAGCCAAGGGAGGAAAGTTCACAATCTGATACATTGTTACAAAACCAAGCACAGCACAGCAGCCAAGGGAGGAAAGTTCACAATCTGATACATTGTTTCAATCACTTGGTTACATCCCCAGCACAGCCAGCAGTGAGGAAAGATTATCTGTTTTAAAGAGGGAATGTCCACCCCCAACACTATAATTTAATATGTTATTGACCATTATTCTAGCGTTAAAACAAGCCAAACCGCATTAAAATCCTTTTTGCAGACCAGGAGCATCTCAGTGTAAATACAAGCTCTCCTCCATAACCTCACATCTGTGCCTTAGCTGTTCCTACACAGTCTGCATAGGAGCTCCATAGTAGTGAAAGTCAACCCTCTGTTTATACTCGATTATATATCAATTTTCCTGGTTTAACAGTTAAAGTCCACCCTAAAAATTAAGTTTGCCCATAAGGTAGGTGCCCCCTGCCCACCCCCAACACCATGATATTAATTTAAAAAAATGTTTAGATGGCTACTTACAGCCCCTTCTCTCCCGTGGAGAGGGAGGCAGCCAATCACAGAAGTGGCAATGGAGACACCGTGGGAGAGAAGGAGCTGTAAGTAGCCATCTAAACATTTTTTTAAAGAAATATTTTGGCGGTTGGGGGTTGGCAGGGGGGTACCTACATTATGAAGGGTTTCACGCTAGGTGTCACGGCGGCAGAGGATGCATGTGGATGGTGGGAGGGAGGGGTGGAAGGGCTCCCCTGCGCATGTCACTGTCTTACTGAGGTTAAGGAAATAGCAGGGACCGGATGACTCACTGACACCTCCTTCTCTTCACTTTCCTGGACTTTGAACAAGCACTGCAGGAGAACCAGAAGGAGCAGAGATTTAAGGTAAGGGTTATTGTAAACTACACAGTGGGGCCAGTATGGGGTTAAATTTTAGTTTTGGGGGTGGACATGCACATCAAAAATAAGTGCCTCGGTTATACTTGAGTATATATGGTATATCAATATCTGAAACTACAAAGCAAGCAGGTAACTATGAAAAGGAGGGACTCTGGGCACCTGTAATCCTGCAAGTTGCTATTGCCCAGTAACCTAACGTACATATCAGATAATTTATTGGAATGCCTCCTTAAAGGAGAACTAGAGTTAGAATAGAAGTGGGCCTATATGAATTCTTTAATTGCTCAGTAGTAGCTGTACCCTTCACCTCTGAAATCAGCAGCATTTTGGGCATAAATCATCACAGGACTCTAGATTTTGTAAAGTGGGTCACACAAAAAGCATGTCAATGCATGACAATGTAGGTGGCCACATTGCATGCACTGCAATCCCCATTTTTTAGCAAACCCATGCGTTCCGATTCCAGTCTATTAAAGGAAGAGCATTCCAAAAGGCAGGAACACTAGAATGTGCACATTCGCTTTTCACGTGCATTACCATCTGTCACGAACGCCAGTTCGCTGGGCACGTGATCTGACTAATTAATCGGTATTCGCTGCCACCACTTTAAGTTACGGCCTTAAAGACGCCCCAAAAACCCACTCTTGACTCTCACTGACTATGCCCACCCCTGTCCTGGCAGCTAAATGGTTAACACTACACCATTCACTCCAGCAACTAACTGGTTAATTAGCATCAGTCCTTCACAAGCAGTCACAGAGTTAATTAGCATTTACACTGCACACTCCATTCAAACACATATAAACTTATCAGAGGCTAACTGAGTTCTTTTAGAGCATCAAAGACAAAACTTATTAAATTTTAGATTTAATATTCCAAAAGGTGGACAGTGCATATAATACAAAAACAAAATAAAATGGTGTTTATAATAAAATGACATACAATAAGTACAACAGTTATAGAAAATAAAAAGGATAAAACTATTCACAGACCCTACTCACTAGAAGAAGTCCTGTGTCCTGGGGCAGGATGAAACATTGGGTCCATACACACGTTTTTAGCATGTCCCCAAGTATGAACAACATTATTTTGGACTACATGGACTTTTAAACTATTTGTTGAACTACGCCCTCCACATGAGGTGGGAGTGTCCAGGAATGTCCAGATTTACGACTAGCCAAAAGCACTCATTCCCCCTCATTTAGGCAGACTCCATATAAATGTAGATATGTACATTGTATTGGGATATTGATCACATATTCCTCTCCTTTATTAATTATCAATTCCTCCAATACCAAACATGACCTGTGTGTAATCCATATTTCCCCAGATATTAATATCTCACCTTGGCAAGGGAATAAGGGCTCCATGTTGGGTATCCTATTAATGGGCATATTATTATATTTACAAATATAACATTGGTTTCTGTCTTACACATTCCAATACCGAAATACAATTATTTTACATGTATGACTTGTCCTTAAAATGACCTCTTAGTACCCACCAGACCCCTAGCTGGAGAGAATTCCAGATACACGGTTCGGCCCCACATTGTCTGAGAAAGGAGACCTGGTTCCATGCTTGACTAATCGTAATATAAACAATAGGACTGTTCCAGGGTGGAATGGAATGTTTATTGGTTCTTTTCAAGAACCAATACTACTAGTTAACCCATTCTTACCAAGTCACTCTACACATTTTCCTGACACCTCCCTCTTTAAAATTGGCGCACAGGATGTGACTCACAGGTCACTCCTACTGCGTCCATAATCAGGTGGTTCCGATAGACACGAATATCGTCCTGCATCCCCTTGGTTCGGTGAATGTAAATCATATTGCTCCATGATATGATTCCACCTGCACATTTTTACAAAACCACCATCCTCTTTACTGTGGTTATGAGAACTGGGTTTGGGTTCACAGTCATTCACCCAAGTAGACTGGTTAACCTCTTGATGCCCAGTCTGTGCACACTCTGATATAGAGAGCAAACCACCCATACTACCATCTGTGTGACCACTCTGTGTGCTGACAGGTACAGTTCTGTATTTACCACCTGGAGTACATTGATATGTAGGGGACTGTACCCGGCCACTCCTAACCTCAGGCATCTGTCCTCCCTCTGACACACTCTCCTGCTGGACAGATCCTCCTTTATCCTCACTGCTACCTGTATCCTGTGAGTCTAAAGTTCCCCATTCCCTGGGTCTAAACTCAGACAGATACTGGTCACTCTTAACCCTTAACTTGCCTTTCTGCTCACCATATCCCTGCTCCCTCTTAGACTGGGACAAACCAGTGACTGTTACTGGTATGGTTTGGTCCTCAGGGATAGCTACCTTCTTTCCATCTACCTGGGACACTCCTAGCTCTGTTAGCTGTCCCTCTTTAACCCTTACTCTTCCTTCTCCACCCACCACTGAGGTTGGTACTGGCGCTACCGCATGCCCACAGCTACCCTCTTCTCCCTCAGTCTGAGTGGAAACATCCCTTAGGACCCTGCTTTGAGTCCTTACCACCTGCCCCACACACTCCTGCGCTAATTCCTGACTGCTATCCAGGGCCTCAGGCAGATTGGGCACAGGATCAGGGATCCTACTCTGGAAATCCCTCTCTACTACGGGTACTTTACCCAGAACATCACCCTGGGGATACCTTTCCTCCCCCTCTACATTCACACATGTAGACAGTACTGGTTCTGGCACTGACTGACACCCTCTCTGGTCTCTCAGCCCTCCCTCCCAGTTACCTTGCCCCTTGTTACCTGTTCCCTTTACTGATTGCAGTGGGTGGTCACACTCCAGCGCGGCTGGACCTAGTGAGACCGGATCATTTGGCACAAAAGCAGAGACCATTCTCCCCAAATCATTCCCCAATAACACATTGACAGGAATTTCATTAGATATCCCCACTTCCCTCAGACCTCTCCCCACACCCCAATCCAAGTAAACATTAGCCACAGGCACCCGTGGATGACTCCCACCCACTCCCTTTACCAATAAAGTCTTCCCAGGAATAATGTCCCAAAAGTTAATCATCTCTGGGCGCACCAGAGACAAGTTAGCTCCTGAGTCCCATAACCCCTGGGTAACTTTATCTCCCACAGTCACAGTCTGCATATGATGACATAAATTCTCTGTCTTACCAGATACGAGCATTACCACAGGATTGACTGGTGACACTGGTCCCTTTCTTTCTGGACAGGAAGCTCTTACATGTCCCGTCTGGTTACATATAAAACATCTGCGTGGATCTCCATGGTTTACGCTCACACTGGGCCTTTCAGACAAATTCTCACCCGCCTTGACATTCTGCGGTGCGGCTTCCCTGTGGTGACGATCCTTCCAGCTTGGTGATCTTTGTAGAGTTGTACCTTTTGGATATGTTGGCACCCTGTTGGCTGTATAGGTGTCTGCGACTTCTGCTGCTTTTTGCGCTGTTTTTGGCTCCCGATCCAATACAAACTGTTGCACATCTCCAGGACAGATATTAAGGAACTGATCCATTACCATAAGATCCTCCAGCTCCTCAAATTTGGTAACTGACAGTCCTTTAATCCACTGGCGAAAACTGGTTCTCAGATTACTCACAACATCTGAGTAGCTGTCAGTTGGACCTCTCTGCAACGCTCGAAACTTTTTGCGATACACCTCTGGCGTGAGGTTAAATTTCTTAATCAGAGCCTGTTTCAAAGCCTCATAGTCCCCATCAAGCTCTGGTGGTAGTTCAACAAAGGCATCTAAGGCTTTGCCTTTTAATCCAGGTGTCAAGTATCTTGCCCACTGCTCCAGTGGCAACTGATACTGTCTGCAGCACTTCTCAAAACTCAACAAAAAAGTGTCCAAATTGCTATCATTGTCCATGACAGGAAACTTGGGTGAACCATGCAAAGCAAACGGACCCTCTCTGGACTCACTGGACTGTGGAGACTGGGTCTGGTGCTGGAGCTTTGCTAACTCCAGCTGAAATGCACGGTCTGCGGCTGCAGATTCGAATTCTCTCTGCGCCTGCCGTTCAGCTCTCTCAGCTGCTGCTGCGGCTGCCTCCCTCTCCTGATACTGCAAGATCAATTGAAGACGTAGCTGTGGGTCATCTGAACCCAACAATTGTAAATCCTTTTGCAGGGAAGAAGTATGTTCCTGCACTGTAGTATTCCCATGCTGAGAAAATCCAAGGTTAACAGTCCTCTCTGGGATAGCTAAATCCACATCGCTTCCCGACTCAGTTGTGTAGTTCTGCTGCTCCTGGTCACTCTCCAACAATGCCCTTATCAGCAGCTCCTTGGACTTGTCTAGGACATCAATACCTCTTTCCTCACAGAGATTGATCAGGACCTCCTTGGTTTGTCTCTTGTAAAAGGTTGCCATCCTCAGCTAACCTTGCCAAATAAAAGATAGGAAAGAAAAAAAAAAGAAGGGGAGGGAACAACTGTTTGTACGTATGTCTTTTAAAAAAAAAAATGCACTGAGTTTGTCTTTGAAGACTGATACCCTCGCAAGGATACAGTTCTTTAGTACAAGGTTTAAATAACTTAATCCAAGCACTAATGCTCTAATAAAAAATAATTTATCCCACACGCTGCCAGCCAATTTGTCACGAACGCCAGTTCGCTGGGCACGTGATCTGACTAATTAATCGCAGGACAGATATTAAGGAACTGATCCATTACCATAAGATCCTCCAGCTCCTCAAATTTGGTAACTGACAGTCCTTTAATCCACTGGCGAAAACTGGTTCTCAGATTACTCACAACATCTGAGTAGCTGAGAAACTTTTTGCGATACACCCCTGGCGTGAGGTTAAATTTCTTAATCAGAGCCTGTTTCAAAGCCTCATAGTCCCCATCAAGCTCTGGTGGTAGTTCAACAAAGGCATCTAAGGCTTTGCCTTTTAATCCAGGTGTCAAGTATCTTGCCCACTGCTCCAGTGGCAACTGATACTGTCTGCAGCACTTCTCAAAACTCAACAAAAAAGTGTCCAAATTGCTATCATTGTCCATGACAGGAAACTTGGGTGAACCATGCAAAGCAAACGGACCCTCTCTGGACTCACTGGACTGTGGAGACTGGGTCTGGTGCTGGAGCTTTGCTAACTCCAGCTGAAATGCACGGTCTGCGGCTGCAGATTCGAATTCTCTCTGCGCCTGCCGTTCAGCTCTCTCAGCTGCTGCTGCGGCTGCCTCCCTCTCCTGATACTGCAAGATCAATTGAAGACGTAGCTGTGGGTCATCTGAACCCAACAATTGTAAATCCTTTTGCAGGGAAGAAGTATGTTCCTGCACTGTAGTATTCCCATGCTGAGAAAATCCAAGGTTAACAGTCCTCTCTGGGATAGCTAAATCCACATCGCTTCCCGACTCAGTTGTGTAGTTCTGCTGCTCCTGGTCACTCTCCAACAATGCCCTTATCAGCAGCTCCTTGGACTTGTCTAGGACATCAATACCTCTTTCCTCACAGAGATTGATCAGGACCTCCTTGGTTTGTCTCTTGTAAAAGGTTGCCATCCTCAGCTAACCTTGCCAAATAAAAGATAGGAAAGAAAAAAAAAAGAAGGGGAGGGAACAACTGTTTGTACGTATGTCTTTTAAAAAAAAAAATGCACTGAGTTTGTTTTTGAAGACTGATACCCTCGCAAGGATACAGTTCTTTAGTACAAGGTTTAAATAACTTAATCCAAGCACTAATGCTCTAATAAAAAATAATTTATCCCACACGCTGCCAGCCAATTTGTCACGAACGCCAGTTCGCTGGGCACGTGATCTGACTAATTAATCGGTATTCGCTGCCACCACTTTAAGTTACGGCCTTAAAGACGCCCCAAAAACCCACTCTTGACTCTGACTATGCCCACCCCTGTCCTGGCAGCTAAATGGTTAACACTACACCATTCACTCCAGCAACTAACTGGTTAATTAGCATCAGTCCTTCACAAGCAGTCAAGAGTTAATTAGCATTTACACTGCACACTCCATTCAAACACATATAATAGTTAACCCATTCTTACCAAGTCACTCTACACATTTTCCTGACACCATCCGATACATTGTGGCTGCAGCCAAAGAGATTTTTATGGCCATTAAAGGACAACTGTGGTCTCAAAACAAGTTAGGGTTAAATGAAAGCCTGCAGTATATCCTTTACACTGAGCAAACAATCACATCTCTGGCTGGAGCCTGTGAGAAATTGCATTGGGGTGAATGTTCAAACTTCCTGCTTCTAGTAGGTTGAGTGACATCACCTGAACTCTGCCCCACCCATCCACCCCGGGGGAGAAGCATGCTCAGTTGAGACTTATTGCTGGGGAAATCAGGAAGTACCTGAGGAAAAAATTGACAGTCGAGAAGGGGAGCTTATTAATGCCGACAGGCTGGTCACATGACTACAATCTGGTCACATGGCTAAAAACAGAAAGAGTTCAACCAGGAAGTTACATTGCTGAACCTTCTCACAAATTTTATCTAGAGATGTGATTTAGGTTTTATTTTGAAGGTATGATGGAAGGCTTTTTATATAATTATTACTAGTTTGGAAGAATTTTAGATCACAGTTGCCCTTTAAGAACCATATAAGTGTTTTCTAAATGTACGACTGTACGTCAGGAAACACAGGGTTTCCTTATAATGACAGAAATAAACACAAATGTACAACAAAACACAACACAAATAACTGTGATGATAGTTACAGCTATCCGTAACATAAGAATGATAGAATTTAATTAAAGGGTATCTATAGTGGGAAAATGAACTTTTTTTTCTTTCCATGTGTTCTATAATTCCCCACAACCCCCAGAGTGTCTTCACTTTTCAGATCCCCTCTCTGTCCTGAGATACACCAGTTAGAAGATTGCATTCCTCTACTCCTACTTGGACTGTCAATCAAATCCCTGTGACGTGATCCCCCCTCCCTGCTTTGTAATAAACATAGAGATAACAGCATTAGCAGGGGGAAAGAGGTAGCTTAGATGGTAGATATAAGGCTGCACTTGACCCCCCTTCTTAATAGCTTTCACTGATTGATGATGGGTCACAAAGTGAGAGATCGTAAACTGTACTGTTCTCCTTCTTCTTCCATGTCTCCAGGGGCCCTATTTATAAAAGATCGGTATCGTTATCGTAAAATACCGATCGTTATCGTAAAATAACGACTGGGTTTTTACCGATAACGACCATTATTTACCGATAACGACCGTTATTTACCGGTATCGTTAAATACCAGTCGTTATTTACCGATAACAACCATTATTTACCGATACTGGTAAATAACGGTCGTTATCGGTAAATAACGGTCGTTATCAGTAAAAACCCGGTTGTGCGTGGGTGTGTCTTTCAGGATGTTGAACTTTTAACTCCTACTGCACATGATAAGTTTGTTGGTTAGCCGCAGTTGAGACACGGAGGAGGTAACAAAGGGGGAGGGGGAGGGGGGAGTGCTGCACAGAGATCTGACACCATGGTTAAACAGAGTCACTGACATAGATAGGATTAAGGCAGTACAGAGTACATGAATTTAACTTTGCAAATGGGCAATGTGTTTTTTTCACTATAGATGCCCTTTAAGGGTCATTCATAGTTAAGCTTTAGTTCACCTTTAATTCCCTACATAAGAAACTGCTCTTTCTGTGATATACCACATTCCCCTGGCTATTGCATGGCATTGTTCCGTATTGCTTGGACAGTTTCGCCAGACGGTGGGAATTGGTAAATAGAAATGAGTCATTTGAATTAGAAACTGTTCACATTCCTAGTTCCGTTCCATGTCTTCCCTGCTCTGGGCTCTTTAGCCCAAAATGCCACAGAGGGAAGGAACTGGGTTCCTGCTGTATTAGTTCAGCTGTTTTGCTCCTAGAGGTTTTGTGTAAATGAAATAATGTTTTATTTATAAGCCACTAAGTGAAACTTGTTTAATATACAGTAGAAACATGTGTTTATTTTTGTCAGGCAGGGAGATTGCATCACCTTGGTCTGCTTCACCGTGAGAGAGGCCATGAATCATTATAGCTCACAGATGTGTCAAAGACAACAGGACAGGTTCTTGTGCTGTAGGTAAAACCATAGACTGCACAGAAAGCACCAATTATACTTCATAAAAGCCACATTGTTTCTTGCTCAAATATTGCATTTTCCATGGAACCAAATGTGCTGTGTATATATGCCTAGCCCTCTACGGAGCCACAGATAGAATTACCGATATAAGAATTAAAGGGTAACCAAAATCCTATATACCAAAGAGACCTACGTAGTAGCTTTAACGTAAGTAGCTTTCTTTTATAAATCGTTAGTACTCAGCTTGCATGTTCCTTTGTGGCTAGCTCCCGTGTGCGCTATAACCTCTACTGTTTGGGAGATAACCAAAATCTTGTGTTCTTACCTTCTGTATGGGGGGAGTTGGTATAGTTGACATCACGGGAGCCTTTATCTAGATAAGGAATTATGCTCTTTGTTCCACAACTTTGTAAGGCTGATAGGAGGGAGTCCAGCAAACCTATAATAGTATTTAAGAGCACCCAGGACACTGTTTCATGGTATATCAAGGTTAGCATAAATGTATGGATTTCGGATTATTCCCAGTAGTCAGATACACGTTTATTCCTGCAGTAAGTGAACTAGAAATGGAAGTATAAACATTTTTGTAGGCAACACGGAAGGATAGACAATGATCACTGAAAAGAGAAAACACTCCCCTTTTTTTCTAGAAAACATGTATTTGTGCTGAACTTCCCCTTTATACTGTGCGACCTTGACCTGAACTTCAGTGTGCTCAAGTTTAATCTGCCTCCAGCAAAACTGTACCTACAACTCGTGTAAAATGTAATCTCTGCTGAATAGCTGGTTGCAGGCATTGCCTACTTTATCCTATTATGGTCTCAGACCGGCTTTCTACTGTGTACACAATGGCTTTAAAGTAAGATTTATTCGATTATGTGAACATAAAGTGTAGTCTCTAGGGAATATGCAATCTGGGTTTGTTTGGTTCTCACTGGTTGTAGACACTTTCCAGAACCATTTTGAGCTGTTTCCTGTACAGAAAAGTACTGTAATTAAACTACAGAATTCCTTTTCTGTTCAATATAGTTTCATGACATCATCAAAAGTTAAATATAAAAAACATTCCTTCTGCTGCAAAACTGAGGAGATCCACTATTACTCTAGGCTACACCTTGAAAGTAAACTATTATGGGGAATATCCTACTGTAGGTAGAAAGCAATCACTGGCTTCAGTAACTTAAAGGGCAACTATACCGAAACAATTCAGTACTTGTTTTGTTCAGCAGCATTCCCTACCTCGCTACTCTTAACCTGACTCCTCCTTCCATCCGACATTACTTTCTGAGAAGTCAAGCATATTTAATAATGAGCCAGCTGGCAAAGAGAGAGGGACTTTCCCACCATGCAATTCACACACACCTGCTGTCACCATTTCAGTTACAGCCAAAATGCTCACAGCAGAAGAGTTTATGTTAATAAGGGACATGATTGATAGCAGAAATGTAAGATGATTCAGACTGGTTAGCTAAATAAATAGCGAATAAATAAAAAAAAAGATGTATGGTACAGTGATAGCTGGAAAGAATTATATTTTCCAGCAATGGGCAATTTTAATTTTTTTCAGTATAGATGACCTTTAAAGCCAGGGGCCTGTTTAGAGGGCAAATTACTGGTGCATAGAACCCCCCCTTTATGCCTGCTGTCTGCTGTTCTACTTCTCCTGGTGTCCTTAGACTGTTATATAGATTGTTACATTGTTAATTGAGCTGTGAGTTAGAAGCAGCATTTGTATGTTTCAAAAATGTATCCAGTATATATATATATATACACACACACGCAAACACACAGGAGTGATTGTTCCATATATTGATTGTTCAATGTGCCCATACATGGTCAGATGTTATCGTCTCACTTTAATGTAAATTTCCATCTTGTCCAATAGGTCCCGAAACTGACAATATTCCGTAAATTCTGTCCAATCTGCCATCAGTGCAAATGTGGATTTCTCAGTAAAACAGAACAGTAGGCTGGGTACACATGGAAAACCATTTGGTGCTATCGAGTGGTCGGCTGCAGCAAATGTATCGCATGGACCACACAATCGCTGATTTACCGGCGACCAACAAGGTTCACCGCTGCTGAAATCACCTCCGATTTTTCGGCCTAAGTCCGACCAACAGATATTTGGAAATATTGGTTGGAATATACTTCATAACAAAGGTGATACCTGTAATAGCTAACTGTGATGATAATCATGGCAAGTAGAGAATATATATAATATTATTGTATGACCATACATAATAGAACACATGGATGATTTCAGTCATGAACCTCCTTCTGGGGTTGTTCAGTGGTAACCCATTCAGGAATCCCCCCTAGAAAATCCTACGCTTGTCACTGAAAGCAGTGTATGGAGATCGTGGAAATATTGGATGGTTTCTTCTGCCGGTCTGGAAAATCATCGGACACGGCTACTTTTGCCCATGACCGACAGTCCTTCATCCTGGTCAACTGGTCAGAAGAGCCGAACGGTCGGTCTGGACGAAGGATTGGAGGGTGTGTACCCAGCTTAAGGGAAAGTCCTTTCTCTGTGTTAAGATACACAGAACATGTAACCACCACACTTAAAACACATACCTGTTTAATGACAGGGAAATTATACCCTGACAGTTCTTTATGTGGTGCATTGATACCTTGTGGTGCTTTTAACTCAACCAAGTACTTGAGCAGAGATGCCCAATAATCACAAATAAGTCCAGTTAAATCCCCCACTTTTTCTTTGAGTAAAGTACAAATGTCTTTAAGTATAAGTACTGTGATTTCTTTTAGCTCTAAAGTCCAATTATAAGTTTTGTACCTGGACCCTTGTGTTTAATCAATTCATTTTAGGGGGAAACAACTCTGACTTCACCCTCCAGCAGTCCAACAAGTGAAAACAAAGGGCGCTCTGTACCCTGATAGGTGTCATTGCTGCATGCATAGATGTGACCTGTTTTTGGTTTCTCTTTTTATCCGTTTCATTTAATCACAAGTAAAATATCATGACCTGGATGGATGAGAACCTTCACTAGTAAAAAGGAATGACATGGATAATGGAATGGAAGATATGTAACAAAGTTACCTTTACTTGTTATTAAAATGTTTCCTCCACTTGTTCATCATGAAGCTTTTATTGACCTCAAGCAATAGATTGGTCTAAATGATCTGTCAGAGCTAAAAAACTAAATCCTGCTCAACCAGCCCTGATCCTGATCCTGATGAGAACCAATAAAACCCAAACAACTGTCTGCAAGTCTGATATATTTGTTTGAATGTCTGTCTGTCTGTATAATGTTAATTCAGGGGGGTTGGATACAAAACTATTAAATTTCCCCTCCTCCGAACAGCTCTTTTAGGGACGTATTTCTAAAACCGCAGTATGGTAACAGCAATACCAATGTCTTCATTTTACTATACAAATTATTACATAATGATGACATTCGATATTTGTAGTTATTGTTTCTGGATCTTTATTAATAATAATAATGATGTTGTCACACATTAACAATAAGTAACATTTAATAATGTCCGTCTGTGTGAAATAACAGTGATTAGTGTAAAATAACAGTAATTAGTGTAATACAATGCATGGTAGTGTATAACAACTCCCAGTTATGTTAAATTGTAATAGCAACAGACAGGAAATAAAACATCATACAGTTCCTATCTTCATCTACCTGGTGCTTGTGTGGAGGAGATCGGCTGTATTGCTCCCAAAATATCCAGTAAACCAGTTTCACACCGCACACAGGTTTTAATCTTCAATTTTCTTTTATTTCACATTAGCCCATGTAAAACGTACAACGTTTCGGGGTTGGCACACCCCTTCCTCAGGTACAACAACGGCTATCACATGTGATACAAACCCATAACCCTATATACCCTCCCCCACAGGATCTGACATCAATAATCCAACCTGTTAACCCCGTGCAACATCACCATTAACCCTGAAGCACCTATGAGACTACCCTCATATATATTTTATTTTATATTTTTATTATTATTATTTATTGAGGAAGATATACATGGTTCCTTTTCAACTATAGTGTTTATAGATAATGATACAGATCGTAATCTCTATTAAGTCCCAATGGGTATAGGCTTTGTAATTGGTACACCCACCAGACTTCTCTCCTTTTTAATTTTAGCACCCGATCACCTCCCCTGTTCCCCAGGGGAACTACCTCTAATACTCTATATTTTAAATCATTTTCCGTATGCCCCAACTCTCCAAAATGCTTAGGTACCGGCAATTTAATTTCTTTTTTCCGAATGCTAGAGCGATGCTGAGATATCCGGGACTTGACCATCTGCGTGGTTTCTCCCACGTAGATGAGACCACACGGACACCACAAGGCATATACCACATAAGCAGAATCACAAGTGCAGAATTCTCTGTTTTTATATTCCTTGCCCGTCCGTGGGTGCTTAAAAGAGGGTCCCTTGGCTACAAATCTGCACTGTACACAATGCAGGCAAGGGTACATCCCACATTTACTAGACCTCATTGTCTTGCCCTCCTCATTTTTTCTGAAAGTGGCTCTCACCAAACGATTGCCTATAGAAAACCCCTTACGGTAAGAAATGAGCGGCGGAGATTTAAATTCCTCAATCTCCGGGTATGATTCACTTAACATATGCCAGTTCTGTCTGATAACCTTATTAACAAGATCACTACCCACCGCATAATCCATAATTAAGGGAATTCTCCTGTTCTTGGTGTTGGTTCCTTTCGTTATGTTTCCTTCCATTCTTTCTGCTTTTAATGCAGCTCCCTCAAGGAGTTTGAATGGGTACCCCCTTTCAGCCAATTTCAAGTGCATCTGTTCCTGTTGTATTCTCCTAGTTTCTTCCTTGCTTACAATCCGATTAACCCTCTTGAATTGACTGATTGGAATCGATCTCTTGACATGGGGCGGATGAAAGCTCCCATATGCAAGAATCTGATTCCGATCAGTGGGCTTAGTATATAATTCAGTGCTGAAGCCTCCATCATTTTTTATTTTCACATCCAAAAAGTTGATCTCGATATCACTACACTCTAAAGAGAACTTGATCTCAGAATGAACCTTATTCACTTGCTCATGGAATTGGCGTAAAGAACCAACGTCGCCCCGCCACAGAAGGAAGACATCATCTATATATCTCCACCAGGCAAGACAATGCCTGGTGAAGGATGTTGAACTATAGATGAAGTCCTCCTCCAGCCAAGCCATAAAGGCATTGGCATACGACGGAGCGACGTTGGATCCCATCGCCGTCCCTCTCATTTGCATGTAGTACAACTGATCGAACCTGAAATATGATTTATGTAATATCAAACTCAAACATCCAATGAAAAAATCAACTTGTGTCCCAGTGTAACCTCCACATCTCTCCAACAGCCGGTGGCAAGAAGCCAACCCGTCCCTGTGAGGTATGGACGTATTCAGAGAAGACACATCCATAGTGGCCATAATAATACTCCCCCAATCATCACATTTGATATTTTTTAATCTTTCCAGAAAGTGAGATGTATCTCTAAGGTACGCTTGCGAACCCTGTACCAAGGGCGCAAGAATCCCATCCAGCATAATGGCCATAGGGCTGAACACAGAACCTATGCCAGCAACAATAGGTCTTCCAGGCGGCTGGACGGGATTCTTGTGCACCTTGGGCAGGGCATACAAAACAGGAGTAATGGGGTGATTGACAGTTAAAGTGGCCTTTAAATCTTCAGAGATAATGCCATATTTAGTAGCACTGGATAAATACACATCAATTTCTTTTTTTATGTCCCCTAAGGGATCTCTCTCAATTTTACAATATACATTCGTGTCTCCCAATTGGCTTCTTATCTCCTGAAGGTAATACTCAGTGTCCATTATCACGATCGCACCTCCTTTATCGGAGGGTTTGATCGTGATATTGGATCTACATTTCAATGTTTCTAACGCTTGATATTCCATTTTACTCAGATTTTGCATCCTAGATGAACAATTAATTTTTTCTAAAACTGGACTCATATCATGCTTAACTTTATTAACAAAGGTACAAAATTGCTTTTTGATGATAATCCAACTGATAAAGTTGTTAATTTGTCCAACCCTTCAACATGGGTCACTCCAGGTTTAGGGGGTTTATGTAGAAAATGAACTTTTAATCTTAAACGGCGAAAGAAGGAATATAAATCAATGTCCAACTTGAAGGGGTCCAATTTTGTCACTGGACAGTAACCCAATCCCTTGGATAACACGGTAAGTTCAGATGTAGTTAAACTTACTTTAGACAAGTTTATGACAGCTACTTCCTCCTGGGACGCAGTTCTCGCCTCGGATGCGGCTCTCTCCGCTCGCGGTAGGGGCCTGCGTCTCCCCCGCCTACACGGTCTCCTACGGCATCCGGAAAAGAGCGTCCTCCATTTCTATCTCCCACTCTTAATTCCGGATCCGAACGCCAATGGCGTAATCTTGCCGGACGTTCCCGTGTCTCGCGGGACCAGTCATACACGTGACCTCGCTCGTAATCCTCCTCATCTCGGGCAAACTTCGTTCTCTTGAAGTCCTCCCCTTTCCTCCTATAGGTCAGCATCCGTTGTTCGAGATCCACCCCCAGCTTAGAAAACTCCTCACTCGGCAGGTTTGTATTTAATTCCAATTCCAATGTCCCGATCTTGGCTTTAAGAGTATTTAATTACGAGCGAGGTCACGTGTATGACTGGTCCCGCGAGACACGGAAACGTCCGGCAAGATTACGCCATTGGCGTTCGGATCCGGAATTAAGAGTGGGAGATAGAAATGGAGGACGCTCTTTTCCGGACGCCGTAGGAGACCGTGTAGGCGGGGGAGACGCAGGCCCCAACCGCGAGCGGAGAGAGCCGCAACCGAGGCGAGAACTGCGTCCCAGGAGGAAGTAGCTGTCATAAACTTGTCTAAAGTAAGTTTAACTACATCTGAACTTACCGTGTTATCCAAGGGATTGGGTTACTGTCCAGTGACAAAATTGGACCCCTTCAAGTTGGACATTGATTTATGTTCCTTCTTTCGCCGTTTAAGATTAAAAGTTCATTTTCTACATAAACCCCCTAAACCTGGAGTGACCCATGTTGAAGGGTTGGACAAATTAACAACTTTATCAGTTGGATTATCATCAAAAAGCAATTTTGTAATTGTGTGCCGCCTACCACCTTATTGGGATCGAAAGTTTTGTTTAATAAAGTTAAGCATGAATGAGTCCAGTTTTAGAAAAAATTAATTGTTCATAGGATGCAAAATCTGAGTAAAATGGAATATCAAGCTTAGAAACATGAATGTAGATCCAATATCACGATCAAACCCTCGATAAAGGAGGTGCGATCGTGATAAGGACACTGAGTATTACCTTCAGGAGATAAGAAGCCAATTGGGAGACACGAATGTATATTGTAAAATTGAGAGAGATCCCTTAGGGGACATAAAAAAGAAAATTGATGTGTATTTATCCAGTGCTACTAAATATGGCATTATCTCTGAAGATTTAAAGGCCACTTTAACTGTCAATCACCCCATTACTCCTGTTTTGTATGCCCTGCCCAAGGTGCACAAGAATCCGTCCAGCCGCCTGGAAGACCTATTGTTGCTGGCATAGGTTCTGTGTTCAGCCCTATGGCCATTATGCTGGATGGGATTCTTGCGCCTGGTACAGGGTTCGCAAGCGTACCTTAGAGATACATCTCACTTTCTGGAAAGATTAAAAATTCAAATGTGATGATTGGGGGAGTATTATTATGGCCCACTATGGATGTGTCTTCTGAAACGTCCATACCTCACAGGACGGGTTGGCTTCTTGCCACCGGCTGTTGGAGAGATTGGAGGTTACACTGGGACACAAGTTGATTTTTTCATGGATGTTTGAGTTTGATATTACATAAATCATATTTCAGGTTCGATCAGTTGTACTACATGCAAATGAGAGGGACGGCGATGGGATCCAACGCGCTCCGTCGTATGCCAATGCCTTTATGGCTTGGCGGAGGAGGACTTCATCTATAGTTCAACATCTCCACCAGGCATTGTCTTGCCTGGTGGAGATATATAGTGATGTCTTCCTTCTGTGGCGGGGCGACGTTGGTTCTTTACGCCAATTCCATGAGCAAGTGAATAAGGTTCATTCTGAGATCAAGTTCTCTTTAGAGTGTAGTGATATCGAGATCAACTTTTGGATGTGAAAATAAAAAATGATGGAGGCTTCAGCACTGAATTATATACTAAGCCCACTGATCGGAATCAGATTCTTGCATATGGGCTTTATCCGCCCCATGTCAAGAGATCGATTCCATCAGTCAATTCAAGAGGGTTAATCGGATTGTAAGCGGAAGAAACTAGGAGTCGGGTGCCTTGTTTGGCTGGGGGGTATTCCTTGGGCTGCTTGGGTGTGGTCGGGGACGGGGATTCCCTTTTTGGTTTGCGGTGGGTAGTGTCTTGTTTGGTTGGCTGGTCTGTTGGTTCAGGGTTGGGTTTTTGAAGATTTTTCGTCCGGGGTAAGTGTACATAAGATCTCGGACCCATCCAGTTTGACGTGAGAGCCACTTTCAGAAAAAGAGAGAGGAGACAATGAGGTCTAGTAATGTGGGATGTACCCTTGCCGCATTGTGTACACAGTGGATTTGTAGCCAAGGGACCCTCTTTAAGCACCCACGGACGGGCAAGGATATAAAAAAAGAGAATTCTGCACTTGTGATTTGCTTATGTGGTATAGAGTGTGGTGTGTGTGTCTCATCTACGTGGGAGAAACCACGCAGATGGTCAAGTCCCGGATATCTCAGCATCGCTCTAGCATCGGAAAAAAGAAATTAAATTGCCGGTAACTAAGCATTTGGAGAGTTGGGGCATACGGAAAATGATTTAAAATATGAGTATTAGAGGTAGGTTCCCCGGGGAACAGGGGAGGTGATGGGTGCTAAAATTAAAAAGGAGAGAGTCTGGTGGGTGTACCAATTACAAAGCTTATACCCATTGGGACTTAATAGAGATTCAGATCTGTATTATCTATAAACACTATGTTGAAAAGGAACCATGTATATCTTTCCTCCATAATAATAATAATAAAAATATAAAAAAGAGGGGTGTCTCATAGGTGCTTAGGGTTAATGGTGATGTTGCACGGGGTTAACAGGTTGGATTATTGATGTCAGATCCTGTGGGGGAGGGTATATAGGGTTATGGGTTTGTATCACATGTGATAGCCGTTGTTGTACCTGAGGAAGGGTGTGCCAACCCCGAAACGTTGTACGTTTTACATGGGCTAATGTGAAATAAGAAAATGAAGATTAAACCTGTGTGCGGTGTGAAAAATGGTTTTATATATATATAAATAATATATATAGAGGAGAGAGAGAGATGAGAGAGAGGGAGAGAGAGAGAGAGAAGAGAGAGAGAGAGAGAGAGAGAGAGAGGAGAGAGAGAGAGAGGATAGATGAGAGAGACGAGGAGAGAGGAGAGAGAGGAGAGAGAGAAGAGAGAGATGAGAGAGAGAAGAGAGAGAGAGAGAGCATTCTAGCTCACTCCAAACATCCGTCTGCCAATAATCTCGTGTATATACAACCAAGGTTACTGCTATCACATATTGCTCAACAGTTTCCATTGTGATGTCAGGGGATTCTTTTAATAGATGCGTTTTCTAAATGTGCATAAGCCCCATAGTGTGGATATCCATAGACGGGGAAATATTCAGCTGGGACTTTTAAATAAACCATCATCTGCTTATATAAAGGTTCTTAAAAAGTCTTATCTTTTAATGTACATTATCTTGCCTGACATGTTAATCTAACTTTTCCTATATACAAAATTTTTTTTACGAGATTATACAGCAGTTACCACTTGGTGGCAGCAAAGATCCACACCAGAACCCTTTAGTTGAAACCTGCCCAGAACAGTAGGAGAAAGTAAACAAAAGTAGCACATTTTAGAGAGTGTGAATGGTATATAAAATTGTCCTGCCCTACATCGCCTCAAATACTAAATCTGCTTCTTACATCTTTACAAGCCTTCGGTTATTACGGTGTAAAAAGAAATTGTAAAAAGAAATTGTAAAGCTGGATTGTTTGCCCATATTTTTTTTGGGTTAAGTAACCATACATAGCAATTGTAATATAAAGGAACAAAGGGAGATTCAAAAAAGTTCTTATTGTTAAAAATGGTGATAATTTTGACCAAACCAATCAGATTTTATTTTACATTTGAAAGCTAACATCTGATTGGTTGGGGCAAAATTAGCACCATTTTTAACGATAAGAACTTTTATTGAATCTCCCTGATTATTGTTTGATGATTGAACTAGAAATGAAAAATATAACTATCAGGGTTATTCAATAAAAGTTCTAAATGGTGCTAATTTTCAACCAACCAATCAGATGTTAGCTTTCAAATGTTAAATAATATCCGATTGGTTTGGGCAAAATGAGCACCATTTTTAACGATAAGAACTTTTATTGAATCTCCCTGGTTTTGTGAACTGATTATATTTCTTTTCTTCCATTTCAGATTAATACAGCAATGGACTCTTTGCACGGTAAATTTGGTCTTTGTTTAATATCTGAGCCATTACTGATGGTTTATATTAGGGTTAAAAGATCAGTGGGAAGAAAATACAGAGGTCACACGTTAAAAGCACATGGAGCAGGACTGAATATGAGTCAGTGTAATTCAACTCCAAACACTTTGCAATCAGGGCCGGCTGAACATTTTTTCTCAAGTAAAGAATTTACAGGCTCTTCACCAATGTATATTCAGCGAAACAAGGATTTGTTATGTGCTCAATACAAACAAATCACTTCTTAAAGGGCAATTCAAATGAAAAATTGTATATAAGCAAATCACTCCCCAAACTCCAAAACTGCAATAGTTGAAAAGCAACGATAGCAAAATGTTATTCTCCCACTTCCCTTTGGCTCTTTAAAGGTTTCTATCTACCTAGCTTTCCGAGCTTGTTAGTGAGCTTGCACATGTTCAGACAGTGAAGGCAGCTGGGGGAATAGAATTCAGTCACTGGCTGTGATGTCAACTGTGAAGTCCTGATAGTTGCTAACCTGAAGAACCAACAAGCAGAAAAAGGGGAAGGGATAACAGAATATTGTGTAGCATATAAGGTTAGTCTTATGTCTCTCAGCTTTCTTATAATTGCAGGGCAATCAGCACTAGCCACACCCATATTCACTTTGGTAAAGGTGGTATTTTCCTCTGCAGATGCTAGTTTTTATGTTTATAGCTGTGACATAATAGCCAGAGGTAAAGGAGAGCACCATTACCTGATGCACATTTCAGAAGATGTCTTCTGTCCTTCAGATCACGGGACATGCTACTGGAAAAGGGGGACACATTTAGCAATGTAGGGTCTAGAGAGGCACAGCCAGGTAGTTTATTACTTCTAAATATCTTTATTGCTGCTATATGTTTTTCAGTAATAAACTACCTTGCTGTGCCTCTCTAGACCCTGCTAATTGGTGTATACAAGCACAAGCGGAGGTGCTGACTGAGGAGAGCATGCAGCAAGAATAACAATATTGAAGAGAGGGACAGATTGCAGCACTTATGCCTGAGGTGAGGGGCAAAGCAGTGACAACCCAACAGAAAATCTCTTTTGTAACAGGTATGAAACTCTTATAGTAAAATATTGCCCTACATATACTTCCCTTCTGCCCCTGAATAAATGCTTAGCACGGTGGGTAAAATTGTGGGCAGTAGCAGTAGTAGTGGGTAATTGAAATATGAGACTCGTGTTAATAGATGAGGCCTTCAGTTCATGCTAATACTTGTACCAATGAAATAGCCATAAAGGAGAAAAGTACATATTTGTACCATTGTGTGGGCTCTATTACTGTCTATGTGGACAATATCACACCTGTCCACACACAAATAAACATTTTCTTCTAATACCACAGGGGGTGCCAGGCTCAGCAAGCTGCTAATGGGGGAATCAGGACAAAGTATGAAGAGAATTAGCATATGAAAATATGGAGTGTCATAACAGCAGGTGAAATAAAGTGTCCTAGAGCTGTGGTTACCATTCCTCCAATGTAGCCCATAAGCATATAACATAGAAGGAGTGAAGGCAGAGAAAAATAACCAATAGATGAGACACAATCGTCTGTCTTGCAGTGATTTATTGGTTGTGTTTGATGTTGATGTGTGTTTGAGATCTAAATAAATCCCTCACCCACCAGCTGTGGCTGTCCATTCTCTTTGTGAGTGGAGATGATCAGATCATTATTAATAATAAACTCCAACCAAATAGTAATTGAAGTTGAATAAAGACATATATCCATCTAGTCCAACCTAGAAAAAACCCTACCTAACAGTTGATCCAGAGGTAGGCAAAAAAAAGCAGCTAAAAAGGGGGTGGGGGGTTGGTGGGAAATTCCTGACTCCAAAAGGCAATGGAAAGTATCCCTGGGTCAACCAGAACTGCAGTATATATATATATATATATATATATATATATATATATATATTAATACCAGTAATTTTCAATATAATTTAGTTTTAGAAACTTATCCAGGCCACTTTTAAAGCTATTCAGTGAACTTGCCATTACCACATTCTGGAAGACAGTCCACAGTTTCACCGTTCTCACGTAAGAAAACCTTTCCTAACCTGAACATGAAACTTCTTTTCTTCCAACCTTAGAGGATGTCCCGTGTCCTCGATATGACCTATTCGTGAACAATGCACCAGAGAGGTTCTTATAAGGCTGTTAATAAATTTGTATAAAGTGCTCATATCCCCAAAACAGCCCTAATTGTCTAATCTGCTGCATAGCCAAGCCCCTCCATTCCCCTTATTATTTTAGCTGCACTTCTCTGAACACCTTTTTTCTCTCCCTTGAATCTATTCCCCTCTTTATACAAGACAATATGCTAGCTTAGCCGTGGCTGTCTGGCATTGTTGCTACAGCTAAATCTGTTAACTACTAGATGTTATTTATGGTTTAGATGGATTGTTATGGTGTAGAAGGATTGTTAAACCCTAAATGCATCACCTTACATTTATCAACATTGAATCTCATCTGCCATTCTGCTGCCCATTTTGATAATGTCTAGATCTGCTTGCAGCACTTGCACAACGTTTGAAGTTTCCAAAGCTCTCCATAGTTAGGTCATGAGCAAAGACGAAGGGGGCATAAGAGCAAGCTCTCTAAGGGCTAGGCCACACTAGCTTTTTTCGGCAATTGCGCATGTGTTTTTGCTGCGATTGCGCCCTCGATTTCGCTAACATGGAAATCACGGGAATGCAAAAATTCCTGTGATTCCGATGCGCATGCGATTGCACGTCCGTTTCGCTTCAATCATTTTTCGCTGCAATCACATGCGTTTTTTTCTCTGGAAATAGCGAGAAAAAGCATGGCAAATGCGAAACAAAACGCTTGCGAAGACAGAATTCGTGGACACGATAAGCTCGCGATTGCGTGCATGATTCGGTTGCATTGTAGTGTGGCCTCAGCCTAATAATTATAAACAGATTAAAAAGAAGCAGCCCCAGTACAGAATCCTGAGGTTCTCCACTTATAACTTTACCCACATAGATGTAGCTCATGACCACCACTATTTTGGTTGCCTATGTGGCACAGTATCAAAAGCTTTAGCAAAATCCAAGTATACCACATCCACTGCTGTGCCGGAATTTAAAATCTTACCATTTCATCATAAAAACCAACTAGATTTGTCTGGCACAGTCTATTTCTCATTAAATCCATGCTGACTACTACTAATAAGACAGTCAAGGATATGGTCCCAAACAAAGTTTCCAGCACCTTCCCTACCACTGATGTTAGACTTACAGGTCTATAGTTACCAGGCTCGTGAACGACTACTCTTTTGAATATACTGGACCAAGCTCTCTTAAGATGTATTTCATCCAGTTCTGGGCTTTTGATATTAAACTTTGTCTAATTTTTCCGTACCATATCCTCTGTCATCCAGAGTGAATATTCTCATTATACATCTTCATATAAGGACTCAGGATTTTATAGTGAATACTGAGGAAAAAAACTGTTTAGAACATTAGCCTTTTCCTCTATCCTCTATAGCTATCTCACCCCCATTATTTATGGTCCCACATTCTCAGTCCCTATTCTTTACTATTGATATACTGAGAAAACTTGTCTTAACTTGCAGATTGGTATTTAGAAAGCAAAATTTTTTGGCATAATGTAAAAACAAAATACTGAGCCGTGAGGTGTAAAGAATGCATTCTGGCATAATTTGTAGCATGGAAGTTTTTACATGAAATTAATGTGTAATTATAATATTGAAAAAAGGCCATGGGGTGTTCCCCAAAGTAAATACAGAAAAGTGTCCAGATTTTTCTAATTTTTGCCAGGAAGGTATAAAACTATTCCAATACTATAATGTGTGTGGAGGTTTTACAGCCACAATAACTGTCTCATGATGTCTTTACTTTAACATGCATTATATACATTCGGCTTTGAAGTTTTCATACCTATGCTACTTATCTCTGCAATGCGCCATTCCCCCATTGGGTGGTATTTAGAAAGCATGATATAGCAAATTGGATTATAAATACAGCTACGTTTGTATTGTATCGACTGCATCAGTATTCTATGACCTTGGTGCAAAATACCATCTGAAGTATTTTTTATTGCATTGCGGTCCGTATGGCTCTGCAGTATGGCTACAGTAGAGAACAGCAATTTTCTATTATGTCATTTTTTCTGCCAAATTTGTCAATAACTGCACAATAAGGAGGTGATATCCAACCTTTTCAATATCTTTCTTTAAAATACAGCTATAAAGTTCCACTAACCTTATTAACTGAAGTACCCATCTCCAATGCTCCACTACTGGGAAGCTAAAATGTGCAGTGTCACTCTTGTTGACATATGACCAGGAGTTAGCAGGGCTTCTAAAGGAGCTGGCTGAAGTTGGCTCTACAGGTCTCAGAGATTTAAAAAACAAGTATCTCTAAAAACCCTAAACTAGACAAACCTTAATGCAGGTATGGTAAACACTAGAGATGGGATCCGGATCCGACACAGAACAGATCGTCTGGATTTCGGGACTTCGGAACAATTTTTTAGATTTTCAAATGTACGGAGCTATTTTCGATAATTTTCGAAATAGATTAGAATGTTTGAAAATACGACCGGAAACTCTAAAGTGGCCTCTGATCTATTTTTGAAGATTTACGAACATTCAAATATTTTCGAAATTACAAAAATCTTTGAAAAATTCGTTCCATTCTGGATGTTTCGGATCATGGGATTTTCCCGAGATCTGGGAATCTCAAAAACAGAACGAAACTATTGAGTTTCGGCCATCTCTAGTAAAACACTATAGATTACTTGCTGGAAGGTTGAATCCTTGTACTAATGGATTAAAATGAGTTTTTAGAAAGATGAGTTCATTGTGACAAGACAGGTCCTTGGGATCTTATATATAGATTGCTACACTGGCAACTTATCTGTCATGTTCCCACGACATTCTGGAAAACTGCCCAGCCAAATAACTTTGCCTTAATGTTTAGTTCAGATGAATGGTTAATCAATGTAAAGTCGGCCAGTGTATGGCCAACATAAGCATTATATTCAGGGACTGTGTATTCCTAAAAAAATATAGAGAAAAAATATCATTATTTGCATGAATTGGAGAATTAAATCAGGTCAAATATTTCTATTAAATGCAAATAAACTGAAAAAAAGAGTAGAGTAGCCCCACCCTGTAAAGTTATAGATGCTGAGTACAGGTCGTGTTTTCCGTAATTTGTGAACTGACAAGAAAATAGAAATACAATTTAGCATCTTAGCATCTAAAATGCAAATAATAAATGTTTATTTATCAAGTTCTCAAGCCTGAATAATAATCTGAATTATTTTAGGTTAATTAGCATTATATTTACATTATATCTACATACATCTCACTTAAACTTGACTTCGCTATTAGTGTATTTTTAAGAAGAATGTGCATTTGGGAGATTGATGCAGAATATTTGACACTGGATTGATGGGTTGGAATTGAACAGTGGGTAAGAAGGCATCTCCTTATACCTAGGCACCGCACTTAGATTGTAAGTTGTACGGGCAAACGTCTCCTGTTTGTTGTGCAGAATTATTTGCTACTCAATGTAATACACCTTGTTATCTTTTGTAATAAGTGTGCAATTGATTGGAAGTATACTGGATATTCAATTCCAAGGAAAACTATATGGTAACCTTTAGGGAAAGTTATGCTTGTTAGGCTTTGGTCCTTTTTACTGCTAGGCATTACGGAATGTCAGGGTTTTTTGCCACATTTTTTGCCTTCATTTCGTCACAGCGAAATTTGAGTGTAAAATGGCAAAGTAGAAAAATGAACAAAATCCTAGGTAACAGATTAGGGTTGGTAATGCAATTCAGAACATAGCAGGGTGGTCTTTTTAAGCCAATAGAATAGGTGTTTAACACTTAATTCCGTTCACATGGAAATGAGTCTAAAGCGGGTACACACAGGAAAGATGTTTGAAAGAGGACAGACAGAATCTGCAAGTCTGTGTCATTTTTCAAAGATCAGGGTATACACAGTCTCGAGCGCTCCCTATACACAGCATATACACGCATAGGTAGAACGTTCGGGACTGCATGTTTCTAGAGATGGATTAGAACTTGAAACCGAGTTCGAACTGAACTTATCAAACTATCCTGGATCCGGATTTCTCAGAATTTCGAACCTTCAATAATTATTGAATTCAAAAATCGAACGATCTTTGAATCTTTATGGGATAATTATGGATGTTCGAATTGTTTATGGGATATTATTAAGTTCAATGTTTATGGTAATTAAGGAATGTTCGAATTGTTTATGGGATAATTATGGAGTTCGATGTTAGGGATAATTATTGAAGTTCGAATTGTTTATGGGATAATATGGAATGTTCGAAGTGTTTATGGGATAATTATGGAATGTTCGAATGTTTATGGGAATATTATGGAATGTTCGAAACGTTCATGGGATAATATCAAAAATCAAAGCGGGAGCCAAAAGGACCGTGGGTGAGAAAAAAAAATAGATTTTTTGAAAGTTGGATATTCAAACGTGTTCCCAGACCATTTCCAGGTCCAGAGCCATTTACATTAAGTTAACATTGATATTTTAATTGTATTTCATTAGAATTTTGAACTATTTGACTCCCATTGACTTTAAAGGGCATCTATACCGAAAAATAGGTTATTTAAATTTACCATTACTGGAAATTATAATTCTTCCCAACCACCACTGTATAATTTTTTGTTTGATCCCCCTATTTCTTAGATATCCAGTCTAAACTTTTATATTTCAGCTGTCAATCAAGTTCCTTGCTCTCAAAAACTATTCTTCTGTAAGTAGTTTTACTGTAGTGGAATGGTGACTGACAGATTTGACAGTTGGAATGCTGTATGCTGTGTGCAGGCTTGACAGTTTGTGGGAAAACGTCAGGTCGGATGGAAGTGGGAGTGGTTAAAAGAGGGAGGGGGGATTGCCCATAAACAAAATGTGTGTGTGGTTTGAAGGCAGCAGCAACACATGCAAACCAGAGTAAGTGCTACTTACCTGTATTTAATTATAGATTAAGATGAGGCAAGTCATTTTTTCAGTATAGTGTCCCTTTAATGGGTCGTTTCGAACTTTCCATACAGTTCGAAAGTTCGAAAACGGACCACTTTCGGAAGTTCAGCATTCTACATTTTCCCACAACGCGCCCGACTCCCCTACAGACGACGGCGGCCGAGGAAAATTTTAGGTCTTTTCCAAATGACCGTAAGGCAGACAGGAAATTCGGCACCGCACGCTCGTTCGGAAAATGAGCTAAACACACTGACAATAAGCCCAGATACCATTATGAAGCGAAAGTCCAAATGTCAACAATTTATAACTTGTGATAATTTATTGCTGTTGGAATTGGCTACAAAATTTTACTTTCCAAATATACCCCTTTAAAAAGAGGCCCATTAACCTAGCGAGGTTATAAGATAACTTTCCTAGGGTACAAAAGTAAAAGACAATTGTACCGTGTTAGCCATTGTGAAAATGAAGACATCTGTGATATAAATAATACCTTTTAGTTCTAAATCAAATGATTGAAAATGAAGCTTTCGAAGCACTTAGGTCTTCCTCAGGGTACAGTAAGAATGATCTCTTCCAATGTTTGGTAGAAATAACATAAAGTGGATGCAAAACTACAATTCGTTTTGGTTTTTAAAGGGAAATTAGCCTATTGAAAAGGGAGCTTTTATGTAGTTTCAGTGTTCTATCTGTCTTCGTGTGCAAAATATACACGCAACCGAAATTGATGATAAAGGGGGACTAGGTAAAAACCGGAACAGTCGCCGGAACCGGAACAGAAAATGAACAGCGCCACCTATCGTAAGACATTAAAATTACACCACTTTATTATAGATGCTGGAATAAGGTTTACACCCTTTTAGATCTGTTTTGGCCGCAGAAGAGGGGGTCTGGATACTTTTGGCTCTGTTCTGGCCGCCGGACGGGGGTCCGGATACTTTTGCACTGTTGTGGCGTGCGGAACGTGGGTCTGGATGCTTTTGGCGTCTGTTCTGGCTGCGGAACGGGGGGTCTGGATGCTTTTGGCTTTGTTCTGGCCGCCGGAACGGGGAGGATACTGGAGGTTTTGGCTTTGTTCTGCGTGCCGAACGGGGGTCTGGACCCCTTTGGCTCTGTTCTGGTGCGAACGGGGGTCTGGAAGCTTTTGGCTCTGTTCTGGCTACGGAAGGGTCTGATGCTTTTGGCTTGTTCTGGCCACCGGAAGGGAGTCTGGACCCTTTGGCTCTGTTCGGCTGCCGGAATGGGGGGTCTGGATGCTTTTGGCTTCGTTCTGGCGCCGGAACGGGGGTCTGGACCCTTTGGCTCTGTTCCTGGCTGCCGGAATGGGGGTCTGGATGCTTTTTGGCTCTGTTCTGGACTGACGGAACCGGGGGTCTGGACCCTTTGGCTCTGTTCGGCTGCCAGATGGGGGTCTGGATGCTTTTGGCTCTGTTTCTGGCGCTGCCGGAACGGGGGGTCTGGACCCCTTGGCTCTGTTCGCGGCTGCCGTAACGGGGTCTGGATGCTTTTGGCTCTGTTCTGACTGCCGGAACGGGGATCTGGACCCTTGGCTCTGTTTCGGCTGCGGATGGGGGTCTGGATGCTTTTGGTCTGTTCTGGCTGCCGGAACGTGGGTTGGATGCTTTTGGCTCTGTTCTGGCCGCCGGAACAGGCGGTCTGATGCTTTTGGCTAGTTCTGGCCACAGGAATGGGAGTTGGACCCTTTGGCTCTGTTCCGGCTGCGGAAGGAAGAAGTCTGGATGCTTTGGCTCTGTTCTGGCTGCCAGAACAGGGGTCTGGATGTTTTGGCTCTGTTCTGGCCGCCGGAACAGGGGTCTGGATGCTTTGGCTCTGTTCTGGCCACCGGAATGGTAGTCTGGACCCCTTTGGCTCGCTGTTCCGGGCTGCCGGAATGGGGGTCTGGATGCTTTTGGCTCTGTTGGGCTGCCGGAACGGGGGTCTGGACCCCTTTGGCTCTGTTCTGGCTGCCGGAACGGGGGTCGGGACCCCTTTGGCTCTGTTCTGGCTGCCGGAACGTGGGGGGTCTGGAGCTTTGGCTCTGTTTCTGGCACCGGAATGGTAGTCTGGACCCCTTTGGCTCTGTTCCGGCTGCCGGAATGGGGGTCTGGATGCTTTTGGCTCTGTTCTGGCTGCCGGAACAGTGGTCTGGATGCTTGTGCTCTGTTCTGGCCACCGGAATGGGAGTCTGGACCCCTTTGGCTCTGTTTCCTGGGTGGAACGGGGGGTCTGACCCCTTGGCTCGTTCCGGCTGGCGGAATGGGGTGTTGGATGCTTTTTGCTCTGCTCGACTGCCGGAAAGGGGTCTGGACCCTTTGGCTTGTTCCAGCGCCGAACAGGGTCTGGATGCTTTTGGCTTGTTCTGGCCAACGGAATGGGAGTTGGACCCCTTTGGCTTGTTTCCGCTGCCGGAAATGGGGTTCGATGCTTTGGCTTGTTCTGGCCGCCGAACGGGGGTCTGGACCCCTTTGCGCTCTGTTCGGCTGCCGGAATGGGGGGTTCTGGATGCTTTGGCTCTGTTCTGACTGCCGGAACGGGGATCTGGACCCTTTGGCTCTGTTTCGGGCTGCCCGGAATGGGGGTCTGGATGCTTTGGCTCTGTTCTGGCTGCCGGAACGTGGGGGATTTCTGGCTTTTGCGCTACTGTTCTGGCCGCCGGAAGCAGGGGGTCTGGATGCTTTTGGTTGTTCTGGCCACCGGAATGGGAGTCTGGACCCCTTTGGCTCTGTTCCGGCTGCCGGAAATGGGAGTCTGGATGCTTTTGGTTCTGTTCTGGCTTGCCAGAACAGGGGTCTGGATGCTTTTGGCTCTGTTCTGGCCGGCGGAACAGGGGTACTGGATGCTTTTGGCTTGTTCTGGCCACCGGAATGGTAGTCTGGACCCCTTTGGCTCTGTTCGGCTGCCGGAATCGGGGGTTGGATGCTTTTGGCTCTGTTCTGTGGCGCCGGAACGGGGGTCTGGACCCTGGGCTCATTTCTGGCTGCCGGAAGGGGGTCTGGACCCCTTTGGGCTCTGTTCTGGTGCCGGAAAGTGGGTCTGGATGCTTTTGGCTCTTCTCTGGCCACCGGATGGGAGTCTGGACCCCTTGGCTCTGTTTCGCGGCTGCCGGAATGGGGGTCCTGGGATGATCTTTTGGCTCTGTTTGGTGCCGGAACGTGGTCTGGATGCTTTTGGCTCGTTCTGGCCACCGGAATGGGAGTTGGAACCCCTTGCGCTTGTTTGCCGCTGGGAACGGGGGGGTTCTAACCCCTTTGGCTTGTTTCCGTGCTGCCGGAACATGGGGTGGGTAGCCGGATGCTTTTGCTCTGCTGATGCCGGAACGGGGTCTGGACCCTTGGCTCTGTTACAGGCTGCCGGAACGGGGTTGGATGCTTGTGGCTCTGTTCTGGCACGGAATGGGGTCTGGACCCCTTGGTTCTCTGTTCCGGCTGCCGGAATGGGGGTCGATGCTTTTGGCTCTGTTCTGGCCGCCGGAACGGGGGTCTGGACCCCTTGGCTCTGTTCGGCCTGCCGAATGGGGTTGCTTGCTTTTGGCTTGTTCTGACTGCGGAACGGGGAGTCGGACCCCTTTGGCTATGTTCCGGCGTGCCGGAATGGGGGGTCTGGATGCTTTTGGCTCTGTTCTGCTGCCGGAACGTGGGGTCTGGATGCTTTTGGCTCTTTCTGCGCCGCGGAACAGGGGTCTGGATGCTTTTGGCTTGGCTCTGACTTGGCCCGGGGGAACGGGGGGTTCTGGATGGTTTTGGCTTTGTTCGGTGCCGGGCGGGGGTCTGGACCCTTTTCTCTGTTCTGGCGCCGGAACGTGGGTTGGATTCTTTTGGCTCTGTTCTGGCACCGGAAATGGGAGTCTGGACCCCCTTGGCTCTGTTCCGGCGCGCCGGAATGGGGTTGGATGCTGTTGGCTCTGTTCTGGCTGCCGGAAAGGGGGTCTGGAACCCCTTGGCTCTGTTCTGGCTGCCGAACGTGGGTTCGGATGCTTTTGGCTCTGTTCTGGCCGCCGGAACAGGGGGTCTGGATGCTTTTGGTATGTTCTGGCCAAGGGAATGGAGTTCTGTACCCCTTGGCTCTGTTCCGGCTGCAGAATGGGAGTACTGGATGTTTGGTCTGTTCTGGCTGCCAAGAACAGCGGGTTGGATGCTTTTTGGCTCGTTTGGCCACCGGAAAGGGGTCTGGATGCTTGGCTCTGTTCTGGCCACCGGGAATGGAGTCTGGACCCCTTTGGCTCTGTTCAGGCTGCCGGAAGGGGGGTCGGTGTCTGGATGCTTTGGCTCGTTCTGGCTGCCGGAACGGGGGGGGCTGGACCCCTTTGGCTCTGTTCTGGCTGTATGGAACGGGGGTCTGGACCCCTTTGGCTCTGTCTGCTGCCGGAACGTGGGGTTCTGATGCTTTTGGCTTGTTTTTGGCCACCGGAATGGGAGTATGGACCCCTTTGGCTCTGTTCCGGCTGCCGGGCCAGGAAGGGGGTGGGGTTGGATGCTTTGGCTCTGTTCTGGCTGCCACGGAACGGGGGGGTCGGACCCCTTGCTGCTGTTTGGCTGCGGAACGGGGTGGTTCGGAAGCTTTTGGCTCTGTTTGGCTACACCGGAACAGGGGTATGGATGCTTTTGGCTCTGTTTGGCCACGGAATGGGAGAGGAGTAGGTCTGGACCCCTTTGGCCTGGTCCGGTGCCGGAATGGGGGTCTGGATGCTTTTGGTCTGTTTGGCCGCCGGAACGGGGGTCTGTCTGGACCTTTGGCTCTGTTCGGCTGCCGGAAGGGGTGGGGGTCTGGGATGTTTTGGCTCTGTTTGACTGCCGGAACGGGGTCTGGACCCCTTTGGCTCTGTCCGGCTGCCAGAATGGGCGGAGGGTCTGGTGCTTTTGGCTCTGTTCTGGCTGGGTAACGGGGGGTCTGGAACCCTTTGGCTTGTTTGGCTGCGCTCGAACGGGGGTCTGGATCGATGTGGCTTGTCTTGTTGACGCCGGAACGGGGATATCTGGACCCTTTGGCTCTGTTCGGCTGCGGCGAAGGGGTGGTCTGGAGCTTTGGCTCTGTTCTGGCTGCCGGGGAACGTGGGTCTTGGATGCTGTTTGTCTGTTCTGGCCGCGGAACAGGGGGGGTTGGGAGTTTCTTTTGGATGATTGGTGTCTGGCCACCGGAAACATGGAATGAGAAGTCTGACCCCTTATGGAATCTGTCCGGCTGCCGGAATGGGAGTGGATGCTTTGGCTCGTTTCTGGATGCCAAGAAAGGGGTATGGAGGCTTTTGGATCTGTTTCTGGGCCGACGGAAACAGGGTGGGTCTGGATGCCTTTGGCTATGTTCGGCCACTATAAATAAAATAGTCAATGAATAATTCCCCTTTAAACAGCAAAATAACAGTCAGTTCATGGTTCTAAGATACGCCAAGCACTGGTAAAAATGTGCAATGAATTCAGGGGTGGTTCTTCTATATCAGGGATGTCAAACTCTATCAAGGGCTAAAATCCAAAGAAAGATTAAATGGTGGGCCAATCTTTTTTTATAAAGATAATTAGCAGGTGCAATACTGGGACTTATTCCTATTACTGCGTCTCATCAGGGAAAGGATGTGAAGCATTCAGTGGACTGTCCTCGCCTAAGATGCGATGATGGTTCTGATATATTTTCACTTAAATAATTTTTTTTACAATTATGTAAATGTTCTTACAAAGTGTAACAAAACCATCAACAAGATTGTAATAATAAAATCTGTCCTTTAATGAGAAAATCACTGTACAAGTCTATGGGCAATTAACCACTCATTAAAATAACATACCATTAGTAAATCGCTCTCACTATGTAATATCCATTGCTGTGATGCTTTCATTTGCTTTAAGTGGATCAGGGCCAGTATGGAGTTCAGTAGCAGTAACATTGAGAAAGTCTGACTGATAGGACACACGTTACTCACAGAACAAGGTCATTAAGTTATAAAAGCCCGAAGGGCATCTGAAAAGAAGCAAATAGATTATAATAGAGCAATGACTGCGTCTATACCATGTGATACTAGAATTAATCCGATCTCTTATTCCCTTTTATCTATTCCTGATCAGTAATCGTTAATTATACTAGCTGCCTTGAGGGAAGGATTTCAGTCCTAAGTGTCAATGCACACCACACTATCTAGCAATCCATAATTATATGTATATATATATATATATATATATATATATATATATATATAATATATGAGGAGCCTTGGTGTATATGTCCGTTACAATACACATCACATCATAAACATACATACCAACATACACATCCTGTGTAAGAGACAGAAACTTTTTTTGGATTATACTTCCTTTCACATGGAGCAGACACAGGGTGTGGGTAAGCTGCCATTTGACCATTCCATGTTGAAATAGGGATCTCAGCTCTGTAAGTAAGTTTATGTATTTTGTATATTTTGTGGTGTACCCTAATATAAGTCGTGCTTACTTTAATACATTTACTGATGGTCATTTAAATATACAACTTTCCAATATGTAATATCATATACCCCCACCACATTGGTAGCTCCTAAAACTCAATGCAATCTCCTATGGATATATAAATATATTTATATAATATAAGGGAAGGGATAATTTTATATAATATAAGGAATATAATATATAATATTATATATATATATAATCATCAGAATAATTGAACACAGTGATAGCTCATTATATAACAGTGACCACAACCCCTTTGTTGCCACCCTCCAATTGTATGTGCAGTGTTTTGTAAGAAATTGTGACTAGCGTAATGTGAAAATTTTATTTTTTATAAAAATCTACATTTTTTTGGGTAATATTCATGCACACTTTTCTATATACTATCTAACTATCTATATATATATATATTCTAACCTATAAATGAAACTTTATTATGTATTTTTAATTTATCCGTTTAATTGCTTGCTCTTATCCCTTATTTGTTATATGTTTATAAAGTACAGTGTTGCTTACCCAACTGGCGCTTTATAAATAAAAATTATCATGCATTCTAACCTAACCTATACCTAACAACAACTCTGCATTCAGAACTACAGCCTTCTGTTACATCTATTGTATCTTGACTCTAGTCCAGCCCTGAAACTGAAAAACAGCAGTTTAGCAGCCTTGCACTATACTTGTTCCTGTGCCACCCAACCGATTCACTCTACCACAGTATCTACCCAGACCCCGAACTCTAGTATGGATTGTCCTATTTCTAAACATAGGGAGATAGTCCCACCATGCACGAAAGCGAGCGATGAGCTCATGCATACTGCCACCCTGGGAGGAAGGATTTCATACTTAAACAGGGGTTACATTTCATTTGTTCCTAATAGTTTGCTCTTAAATAGGTAAAAAAGCACAAAATTGCAGTATCGGCCTTTATCGTTGGTGCGTGTGTAGAGAATTTCCAAGCCATGGTCGTCTCCATGTACTTAAAATATAGGGGAGTCAGCCATTGCTGAGGGAAAATTAAAAGTACTTTATTTCACACACACACACACAATCAGTATATCTTTACAATTGGGAGGGAAAACAGAGTGAGAACATATAAAACTCCATGCACATGTGTCCAAGGGAGGTTTCAACAGAGTGCTAACCACTAAGCCACCACAGTGCTTAATTTAGCTGAAAAACTTGCCTAACCCTTGCCTCCCTCAGTTCAGGTATGGCCTAGGCAAGGGAATCTCTGCAACTCCTGGACTAAAGGAGAAGGAAGAGTGGACAGGACAGGTTAGGGGTGGTTTAGTTAAAACTAAAGTTAAATTAGGAGGTGTCAACGAACGCCAGTTCGCTGGGCACGTGATCTGACTAATAATCGGTATTCGCGGCACCACTTTAAGTTACGGCCTTAAAGACGCCCCAAAAACCCACTCTTGACTCTCATGACTATGCCAACCTGTCCTGGCAGCTAAATGGTTAACAACACACACCATTCACTCCAGACAACTAACTGGTTAATTAGCATCAGTCCTTCACAAGCATCAGAGTTAATTAGCATTTACACTGCACACTCCATTCAAACACATATAAACTTATCAGAGGCTAATGAGTTCTTTTAGAGCATCAAAGACAAAACTTATTAATTTTAGATTTAATATTCCAAAAGGTGGACAGTGCATATAATACAAAAATAAAATAAAATGGTGTTATAATAAAAATGACATACAATAAGTACAACAGTTATATAAAATAAAAAGGATAAAAAATATTCAGACCCTACTACACTAGAAGAAAGTCCTGATCCTGGGGCAGGAAGAAAACATTGGGTCCATACACAGTTTTTAGAATGTCCCCAAAGTATGAACAACATTATTTGGACTAATGGACTTTTAAAACTATTTGTTGAAACTACGCCCTCCACATGAGGTGGGAGTGTCCAGGAATGTTCCAGATTTACGACTAGCCAAAGCATTCATTCCCCCTCAGTTAGACCGATTCATATAAATGTAGATGTGTACATGTATTGGGATAATTGATCACATTTCCTCTCCTGTATTATTATAAAATTCCTCCAATACCAAACATGACCTGTGTGTAATCCATATTTCCCCAGATATTAATAACTCACTGGCAAGGGAATAGGGCTCCATGTTGGGTATCCTATTAATGGGCAAATTATTATATTTACAATATAACATTGGTTTCTGTCTTACACATTCCAATACCGAAATACAATTTTTTTACATGTAGACTTGTCCTTAAAATGACCTCTAGTACCACCAGACCCTAGCTGGAGAGAATTCCAGATGCACGGTTCGGCTACCACATTTTCTAGAAAAGGAGACCTGGTTCCATGCTGACTAATCGTAATATAAACAATAGGACTGTTCCAGGTTGGAATGGAATGTTTATTGGTCCTTTTCAAGAACCAATATTACTAGTTAACCATTCTTACCAAGTCACACACATTTTCCTGACACCTCCCTCTTTAAAATTGGCGCACAGGATGTGACTCACAGGTCACTCCTACTGCGTCCATAATCAGGTGTTCCGATAGACAAGATATCCACCTGCATCCCTTGGTTTGGTGAATGTAAATCATATTGCTCCATGATAAGATTCCACTGCACATTTTTACAAAACCACCTCTCTTTTACTGTGGTTATGAGAACTGGGTTGGGTTCACAGTCATTCACCCAAGTAGACTGGTAACCTCTTGATGCCCAGTCTGTACACACTTCGATATAGAGAGAAAACCACCCATACAAACATCTGTGTGACCACTCTGGTGCTGACAGGTACAGTTTGTATTACCACCTGGAATACAGTGATATGTAGGGACGGTACCCGGCCACTCCTAACCTCAGGCATCTGTCCTCCCTCTGACACACTCTCTGTGGACAGATCCTCCTTTATCCTCACTGCTACCTGTATCTTGTGGGTCTAAAGTTCCCCATCCCGGGTCTAAACTCAGACAGATACTGGTCCCTCTTAACCTTTCCGTGCCTTTGCTCACCATATCCCTGCTCCTTTAGACTGGGACAAACCAGTGAATGTTACTGTATGGTTTGGTCCTCAGGGATAGCTACCTTCTTCCATCTACCTGGGACACTCCTAGCTCTGTTAGCTGTCCCTCTTTAACCCTTACCCTCCCTTCTCCACCACCACTGAGGTTGGTAATGGCGCTACCGCATGCCCCACAAGCTACCCTCTTTCCCTCAGTCTGAGTGGAAACATCCATTAGGACCCTGCTCTGAGTCCTTACCATCTGTCCCACACACTCCTGCACTAATTCCTGACTGCTATCCAGGACCTCAGGCAGATTGGCACAGGATCAGGGATCCTACTCTGGAAATCCCTCTCTACTACGGGTACTTTACCCAGAACATCACCCTGGGGATACCTTTCCTCCCCCTCTACATTCACACATGTAGACAGTACTGTTCTGGCACGACTGACACCCTCTCTGGTCTCTCAGCCCTCCCTCCCAGTTTACTTGCCCCTTGTTACCTGTTCCCTTACTGATTGCAGTGGGTGGTCACCACTCCAGCGCGGCTGGACCTAGTAGAACCGGACATTTGGCACAAAAGCAGAGACCATTCTCCCCAATCATTCCCCAATAACACATTGACAGGAATTTCATTAGATATCCCCACTTCCCTCAGACCTCTCCCCACCCCCCAATCCAGTAAAACATAGCCCAGGCACGTGGGACTCCCACCCACTCCCTTTACCATAAAGTCTTCCCAGGAATAATGTCCCCAAGTTAATCATCTCTGGGCGCCCAGAGACAAGTTAGGCTCCTGAGTCTCGTAACCCCTGGGTAACTTTATCTCCCACAGTCCAGTCTGCATATGATGACATAAATTCTCTGTCTTACCAGATACGAGCATTACCACAGGATTGACTGGTGACACTGGCATTTCTTTTGGACAGGAAGTCTTACATGTCCCGTCTGGTTACATATAAAAACTTGCGGGATCTCCATGGTTTACGTCACACTGGGCCTTTCAGACAAATTCTCACCCGCCTTGACATTCTGCGGTGCTGCTCCCTGTGGTGAGACCTTCCAGCTTGGTGATCTTTGTAGAGTTGTACCTTTTGGATATGTTGGCACCCTGTTGGCTGTATAGGTGTCTGCGACTTCTGCTGCTTTTTGCGCTGTTTTTGGCTCCCGATCCAATACAAACTGTTGCACATCTCCAGGACAGATATTAAGGAACTGATCCATTACCATAAGATCCTCCAGCTCCTCCAATTTGGTAACTGACAGTCCTTTAATCCACTGGCGAAAACTGGTTCTCAGTTACTCACAACATCTGAGGTAGCTGAGAAACTTTTTGCGATACACCCTGGCGTGAGGTTAAATTTCTTAATCAGAGCCTGTTTCAAAGCCTCATAGTCCCCATCAAGCTTGGTGGTAGTTCAACAAGGCATCTAAGGCTTTGCCTTAATCCAGGGTCAAGTATCTGCCACGCTCCAGTGGCAACTGATACGTCTGCAGCACTTCTCAAAATCAACAAAAAGTGTCCAAATTGCTATCATTGTCCATGACAGGAAACTTGGGTGAACCATGCAAAGCAAACGGACCCTCTCTGGACTCACTGGACTGTGGAGACTGGGTCTGGTGCTGGAGCTTTGCTAACTCCAGCTGAAATGCACGGTCTGCGGCTGCAGATTCGAATTCTCTCTGCGCCTGCCGTTCAGCTCTCTCAGCTGCTGTCGCGGCTGCCTCCCTCTCCTGATACTGCAAGATCAATTGAAGACGTAGCTGTGGGTCATCTGACACCAACAATTGTAAATCCTTTGCAGGGAAGAAGTATGTTCCTGCACTGTAGTATTCCCATGCTGAGAAAATCCAAGGTAACAGTCCTCTCTGGGAGCTAAATCCACATCGCTTCCCGACTCAGTTGTGTAGTTCTGCTGCTCCTGGTCATCTCCAACAATGCCCTTATCAGCAGCTCCTTGGACTTGTCTAGGACACAATACCTCTTTCCTCACAGAGATTGATCAGGACCTCCTTGGTTTGTCTCTTGTAAAAGGTTGCCATCCTCAGCTAACCTTGCCAAATAAAAGATAGGAAAGAAAAAAAAAAAGAAGGGAGGGAACAAATGTTTGTAAGTATGTCTTTTAAAAAAAAAAATGCACTGAGTTTGTTTTTGAAGACTGATACCCTCGCAAGGATACAGTTCTTTAGTACAAGGTTTAAAATAACTTAATCCAAGCACTAATGCTCTAATAAAAAATAATTTATCCCACACGCTGCCAGCCAATTTGTCACGAACGCCAGTTCGCTGGGCACGTGATCTGACTATTAATCGGTATTCGCTGCCACCACTTTAAGTTACGGCCTTAAAGACGCCCCAAAAACCCACTCTTGACTCTGACTATGCCCACCCCTGTCCTGGCAGCTAAATGGTTAACACTAACCATTCACTCCAGCAACTAACTGGTTAATTAGCATCAGTCCTTCACAAGCAGTCAAGAGTAATAGCATTTACACTGCACACTCCATTCAAAACACATATAAAATATCAGAGGCTAACTGAGTTCTTAGAGCATCAAAGACAAAACTTATTAAATTTTAGATTTAATATTCCAAAAGGTGGACAGTGCATATAATACAAAAATAAAATAAAATGGTGTTATAATAAAATGACATACAATAAGTACAACAGTTATATCAAATAAAAAGGATTTTTTTTACTCACTAGAAGAAGTCCTGTATCCTGGGGCAGGAAGAAACATTGGGTCCATACACACGTTTTTAGCATGTCCCCAAGTATGAACAACATTATTTTGGAACATGGACTTTTAAACTATTTGTTGAACTACGCCCTCCACATGAGGTGGGAGTGTCCAGGAATGTCCAGAATTTACGACTAGCCAAAAGCATTCATTCCCCCTCAGTTAGACCGATTCCATAAATGTAGATGTGTACATTGTATTGGGAATTGATCACACTATTCCTCTCCTGTATTAATTATCAATTCCTCCAATACCAAACATGACCGTGTGTAATCCATATTTCCCCAGATATTAATAACTCACCTTGGCAAGGGATAAGGGCTCCATGTTGGTATCCTATTAATGGGCATATTATTATATTTACAAATATAACATTGGTTTCTGTCTTACACATTCCAATACCGAAATACATTATTTTCATGTATGATTGTCCTAAAATGACCTCTTAGTACCCACCAGACCCCTAGCTGGAGAGAATTCCAGATGCACGGTTCGGCTCCACATTGTCTAGAAAGGAGACCTGGTTCCATGCTTGACTAATCGTAATATAAACAATAGGACTGTTCCAGGTTGGAATGGAATGTTTATTGGTCCTTTTCAAGAACCAATATTACTAGTTAACCCATTCTTACCAAGTCACTACACATTTTCCTGACACCTCCTCTTTAAAATTGGCGCACAGGATGTGACTCACAGGTCACTCCTACTGCGTCCATAATCAGGTGGTTCCGATAGACACGAATATCCACCTGCATCCCCTTGGTTTGGTGAATGTAAATCATTGTCCATGATAAGATTCCACCTGCACATTTTTACAAAACCACCATCCTCTTTACTGTGGTTATGAGAACTGGGTTTGGGTTCACAGTCATTCACCCAAGTAGACTGGTTAACCTCTTGATGCCCAGTTGTACACACTTCGCTATAGAGAGAAAACCACCCATACAAACATCTGTGGGACACACTCTGTGTGCTGACAGGTACAGTTCTGTATTTACCACCTGGAATACAGTGATATGTAGGGGACTGTACCCGGCACTCCTAACCTCAGGACATCTGTCCTCCCTCTGAACACTCTCCTGCTGGACAGATCCTCCTTTACCTCACTGCTACCTGTACTGTGGGTCTCTAAAGTTCCCATCCCCTGGGTTAAACTCAGAAGATACTGGTCCCTCTTAACCCTTTCCCTGCCTTTCTGCTCACCATATCCCTGCTCCTCTTAGACTGGGACAAACCAGTGACTGTTACTGGTATGGTTTGGTCTCAGGGATAGCTACCTTCTTTCCATCTACCTGGGACACTCCTAGCTCTGTAGCTGTCCCTCTTTAACCCTTACCCTTCCTTCTCCACCCACCACTGAGGTTGGTACTGGCGCTACCGCATGCCAACAGCTACCCTCTTCTCCCTCAGTCTGAGTGGAAACATCCATTAGGACCCTGCTCTGAGTCCTTACCATCTGTCCCACACACTCCTGCACTAATTCCTGACTGCTATCCAGGACCTCAGGCAGATGGGCAAAGGATCAGGGATCTACTCTGGAAATCCCTCTCTACTACGGGTACTTTACCCAGAACTCACCCTGGGATACCTTTCCTCCCCCTCTTACATTCACACATGTAGACAGTACTGGTTCTGGCACTGACTGACACCCTCTCTGGTTCTCTCAGCCCTCCCTCCCAGTTACCTTGCCCCTGTTACCTGTTCCCTTTACTGATTGCAGTGGGTGGTCACACTCCAGCGCGGCTGGACCTAGTGAGACCGGATCATTTGGCACAAAAGCAGAGACCATTCTCCCCAAATCATTCCCCATAACACATTGACAGGAATTTCATTAGATATCCCCACTTCCCTCAGACCTCTCCCCACACCCCAATCCAAGTAAACATTAGCCACAGGCACCCGTGGATGACTCCCACCCACTCCCTTTACCAATAAAGTCTTCCCAGGAATAATGTCCCCAAAGTTAATAATCTCTGGGCGCACCAGAGACAAGTTAGCTCCTGAGTCTCGTAACCCCTGGGTAACTTTATCTCCCACACACAGTCTGCATATGATGACATAAATTCTCTGTCTTACCAGATAAGAGCATTACCACAGGATTGACTGGGACACTGGTCCCTTTCTTTTGGACAGGAAGCTCTTACATGTCCCGTCTGGTTACATATAAAACATCTGCGTGGTATCCATGGTTTACGCTCACACTGGGCCTTTCAGACAAATTCTCACCCGCCTTGACATCTGCGGTGCTGTTCCCTGTGGTGACGATCCTTCCAGCTTGGTGATCTTTGTGAAGTTTTACTTTTGGAATGTTGGCACCCTGTTGGCTGTATAGGTGTCTGCGACTTCTGCTGCTTTTTGCGCTGTTTTTGGCTCCGATCCAATACAAACTGTTGCACATCTCCAGGACAGATATTAAGGAACTGATCCATTACCATAAGATCCTCCAGCTCCCAATTTGGTAACTGACAGTCCTTTAATCCACTGGCGAAAACTGGTTCTCAGATTACTCACAACATCTGAGTAGCTGAGAAACTTTTTGCGATACACCCCTGGCGTGAGGTTAAATTCTTATCAGAGCCTGTTTCAAAGCCTCATAGTCCCCATCAAGCTCTGGTGGTAGTTCAACAAAGGCATCTAAGGCTTTGCCTTTTAATCCAGGTGTCAAGTATCTTGCCCACTGCTCCAGTGGCAACTGATACTGTCTGCAGCACTTCTCAAAACTCAACAAAAAAGTGTCCAAATTGTATCATTGTCCATGACAGGAAACTTGGGTGAACCATGCAAAGCAAACGGACCCTCTCTGGACTCACTGGACTGTGGAGACTGGGTCTGGTGCTGGAGCTTTGCTAACTCCCGTGAAATGCACGGTCTGCGGCTGAGATTCGAATTCTCTCTGCGCCTGCCGTTCAGCTCTCTCAGCTGCTGCTGCGGCTGCCTCCCTCTCCTGATACTGCAAGATCAATTGAAGACGTAGCTGTGGGTCATCTGAACCCAACAATTGTAAATCCTTTTGCAGGGAAGAAGTATGTTCCTGCACTGTAGTATTCCCATGCTGAGAAAATCCAAGGTTAACAGTCCTCTCTGGGATAGCTAAATCCACATCGCTCCCGACTCAGTTGTGTAGTTCTGCTGCTCCTGGTCACTCTCCAACAATGCCCTTATCAGCAGCTCCTTGGACTTGTCTAGGACATCAATACCTCTTTCCTCAACAGGATTGACAGGACCTCCTTGGTTTGTCTCTTTTTAAAAGGTTGCCACTCAGCTAACCTTGCCAAATAAAAGAAGGAAAGAAAAAAAAAAGAAGGGGAGGGAACAACTGTTGTACGTATGTCTTTTAAAAAAAAAAATGCACTGAGTTTGTTTTTGAAGACTGATACCTCGCAAGGATACAGTTCTTTAGTACAAGGTTTAAAAACTTAATCCAAGCACTAATGCTTAATAAAAAATAATTTATCCCACACGCTGCCAGCCAATTTGTCACGAACGCCAGTTCGCTGGGCACGTGAATCTGACTAATAATCGGTATTCGCTGCCACCACTTTAAGTTACGGCCTTAAAGACGCCCCAAAACCCACTCTTGACTCTGACTATGCCCACCCTGTCCTGGCAGCTAAATGGTTAACACTACACCAAACTCCAGCAACTAACTGGTTATTAGCATCAGTCCTTCACAAGCGTCAAGAGTTAATTAGCATTTACACTGCACACTCCATTCAAACACATATAACTTATCAGAGGCTAACTGAGTTCTTTTAGAGCATCAAAGACAAAACTTATTAAATTTTAGATAATATTCCAAAAGGTGGACAGTGCATATAATACAAAAATAAAATAAAATGGTGTTATAATAAAATGACATACAATAAGTACAACAGTTATACAAATAAAAGGATTTTTTACTCACTAGAAGAAGTCCTGTATCTGGGCGGAAGAAACATTGGGTCCATACACACGTTTTTGCATGTCCCCAAAGTATGAACAACCTTATTTGGACTACATGACTTTAAACTATTTGTTGAACTACGCCCTCCACATGAGGTGGGAGTGTCCAGGAAGTCCAGATTTACGACTAGCCAAAGCATTCATTCCCCAGTTAGACCGATTCCATATAAAAGTAGATGTGTACATTGTATGGGATATTGATCACATATTCCTCTCCTGTATTAATTATCAATTCCTCCAATACCAAACATGACCTGTGTGTAATCCATATTTCCCCAGATATTAATAACTCACCTTGGCAAGGGAATAAGGGCTCCATGTTGGGTATCCTATTAAGGGCATATTATTATATTTACAAATATAACATTGGTTTCTGTCTTACACATTCCAATAACGAAATACAATTATTTTACATGATGACTTGTCCTTAAAATGACCTCTTAGTACCACCAGACCCCTAGCTGGAGAGAATTCCAGATGCACGGTTCGGCTCACATTGTCTAGAAAAGGAGACCTGGTTCCATGCTTGACTAATCGTAATAAACAATAGGACTGTTCCAGGTTGGAATGGAATATTTATTGGTCCTTTTCAAGAACCAATATTACTAGTTAACCCATTCTTACCAAGTCACTACACTTTTCCTGACAGGAGGTCAAGACCTTTAAGTAGAAGGTAGATGATAAATAAAATAGTCAATGAATAATTCCCCTTTAAACAGCAAATAACAGTCAGCGTCTGCCACGTATTCAAACGTGTTCCCCAGACCATTTCCCAGGTCCCAGAGCCATTTACATTAAGTTACCATTGATTTTTAATTGTATTTCATTAGAACTTTCGAACTATTTGACTCCCATTGACTTTAAAGGGCATCTATACCGAAAAATAGGTTATTTTAAATTTACCATTACTGGAAATTATATTCTTCCCAACCACCACTGTATAATTTTTTGTTGATCTGCCCCCTATTTCTTTAGATATCCAGTCTAAACTTCTTATATTTCAGCTGTCAATCAAGTTCCTTGCTCTCAAAAACTATTCTTCTGTAAGTAGTTTTACTGTAGCTGGAATGGTGACAGATTTGACAGTTGGAATGCTGTATGCTGTGTGCAGGCTTGACAGTTTGTGGGAAAACGTCAGGTCGGATGGAAGTGGGAGTGGTTAAAAGAGGGAGGGGGGATACTGCCCATAAACAAAATGTGTGCTGGTTTGAAGGCATGCAGCAACACATGCAAACCAGAGTAAGTGCTACTTACATGTATTTAATTATAGATTAAGATGAGGCAAAGTCATTTTTTCAGTATAGTGTCCCTTTAATGGGTCTGTTTTCGAACTTTCCATACAGTTCGAAAGTTCGAAAACGGGCCAAACTTTCGGAAGTTCAGCCATCTCTACATTTTTCCCACGAACGCGCCCGACTCCCCTACAGACGACGGCGGCCGAGGAAAATTTTAGGTCTTTTCCAAATGACCGTAAGGCAGACAGGAAATTTCGGCACCGCACGCTCGTTCGGAAAATGAGCTAAACACACTGACAATAAAGCCCAGATACCATTATGAAGCGAAAGTCCAAATGTCAACAATTTATAACTTGTGATAATTTATTGCTGTTGGAATTGGCTACAAAATTTTACTTTCCAAATATACCCCTTTAAAAAGAGGCCCATTAACCTAGCGAGGTTATAAGATAACTTTCCTAGGGTACAAAAGTAAAAGACAATTGTACCGTGTTAGCCATTGATGAAAGGGAAGACATCTTGGATATAAAATAATACCTTTTATTGTCTAACTCAAATGATTGAAAATGCAAGCTTTCGAAGCACTTAGGCTTCTTCCTCAGGGTACAGTAAGAATGATCTCTTCCAATGTTTGGTAGAAATAACATAAAGTGGATGCAAAACTACAATTCTGTTTTAGGTTTTAAAGGGAAATTAGCCTATTGAAAAGGGAGCCTTTTATGTAGTTTCAGTGTCTCTATCTGTCTTCGTGTGCAAAATATACACGCAACAGAAATTGATGATAAAGCTATCAAGAAATCATGGCAAAAAAGAATTACCTAGAAATCCCATTTTTTTGGCAAATAATTGTATACTGGGAGGTAGCAACAGCCAAAGGTTTTTAATGGAATGTCTATGCACATTTTAAAGGAGACTAAACAAACTAAATAATAATATTTGGTATGTGCACAATTCCTGAAATCAAAGGGAAAGTGACCAACCAGAGCAAAAGAATGTTCACATTCTAAACAAAAATATTATTTGTTAGAAGAACCACATACCAACTCTAAGGGGCATATTTATAAATGGCCTTCATTTTCTCCCAAATATTACCACTGCAATCGCCTTGAAAAACATCGTTATTACCATATTTCTAAAGGCGTCAATATCGTGGCGAAAATAAATACCGTGGCGATGTGCGGCGGTAATTTGAACACTCTTTGCCACGATAAGTATAAGTATAGTATCGCAGTGAAGGTCAAATCCCGACATATGGGACAGGGTCTGGGAATGGATTTCGCCACAGGTGTACGCCCACCTTCGCCCCCTGCGGTGACCACCCACGGTGCAACCCCTTCCCAGAAGCCGCTTCCAGCCCCCTGCCCTGTATGCTCATGGGGAGGGAAGGGAGGGGCTCACTGTGGGGTGGAGGGAACCACAAGCAGGAGCACTGAGAAGGGCCTTTTGGGGCTTAGGGGGTCCTGCAGCTCGAACCGGGGCCCCCTTCCCAGCCCTTAAGGGCCTTGCGGCACTCAGAAGTGCCTTTGCGGTCCTGACAAGGGCCCTTGGGGCTTAAGTGGTCCAGCAGCTCGAACTAGGACCCCCCTTCCCCGGCACTTAAATGCCATTGCGTACACCAGCAGTGCCCCTCTGGCGAATGCGACCACCCGCCGTGGGGTCGGTGTGCCTCTCACGGTGGGGTGGGTGTACACCCCCGCCCTCTGTATCTGCGAGTCAGCCGTTTTGCGCCAACTCGAAGTTGACAAATTAAAACATCCGAGGTGAACGCCAGAGCACCGCTGCTTTATAATAGAAGCGAGTGGAAACTGATGCAATGTTAAGGAGGCATAACTTTCCGGGTTTCACCATTTTATAATTGCGTTAATATGATTTTGGCGAAAACGGCGGGAAACCGATGGTGAAAAGTTAACGTCCTGTTTATAAATATTCCCCTAAGGGGCATGTTAAAACCCACGGTACTGCAAATTTGGCATATTGCGGGTTTCTTAAAAGTACGAACCGTAAATGTATGCCACGACTGTACATTTATGAAGGTAATATGTTCTAAATAGGTATAAAAATACCACAATGGTATTGTATGGGGAACGTAAATCTACGTGGATCTACAACCGTGACCGTAAATTACCCACCGCAATTGTTGATTTACAGGCACAATCGTAAATTTACATTTGCGGCAATGGTTGTTAATAAATATGGCCCTTAGAGTGCAATCTATGCGGAGAAACTTTGCCCCAATACCTTCTGGTGTTTTCATTTATTTGTTTATGTATCTTACTGCAAAGTTTTAAAATCCAATATATTAACATTGTGATCTAACCATGCAGCCACCATATTCTAGTCTTAAAGGCACACTAACCCTTTGTTAAATTGTACACGTAGTTTATGATGGAATACAACACCCGCAGTGCTTAAAAACACTTAAAAAAACACACTGAAAACATGCCTTTCTAGTATATGTGATGTTGTTAATAAAGACTGCGAGGCGTCTTGTCATTGTGCAAAGAAAGACTAAATACATACTGTCATAATGAAGCATTTTACGGCATGGATATTCCTTAAAATATTCACAAGTCTCTGTATTAATTGGACTCCATTGCAAAATAAAATACTACAGATCCTTCCAAATACAGGAATGGGAAAGAAAACTGACAAAAAAAGCCGTGCAGAATCACAGTCTGTAAGTTGCTATCAGTCCGAGAAGCAGAGTGCTATGATACCTCCTGTGAAACGGTTGACATTTTCATGTTTGCAAAACCTCCCAGCTTGATTGTTGGTCTATGAAATTGTCAGGGGGATAGGATAAAATACCTGAAAGATTGTTTGACATGAAAGCAGGAACTGTGAAAGGCACTAGACCACTCTTCTTGTTAAGGAGAGCACTAATAAGTAAGAAAAGACAGCAGGCAGTCAGAAATAGCATTCTAAATTCATGTGGCCTAAGGTCTCCAATCAAAGGCTTTATATATTAATCTAATTGACACAGAACGTATATTAACAGATTGCGGAATATTGTTTCTAGGAACAGTCTGAATATACTGACTTTTCTTGTAAGTGACCTGGAAAAACTGTATTATGCTTAAGGTTTGTGAATTGTGTAAAAAAGAAAAAAAAGATTTTGTAGCTCTGTAAGCTAATGAAACCCATTTATCAGTAGTGTTCAGGTATGACCCTTCACACTGCCATAACAGATGATGAAATTAAATTGACTCTTAAGTCTACCGCAGACTATAATATACACTTTGTAAGTGCCATTTGATCATTAATCTTAATAAACATAGTGTTTAAACAGCCTTCCAGAGAAGATCCTCAGATAAAAACACTTTGCAGTGAATTTTACATTGCTATCAGAAGGGGAATTCACTTTTTTTTAAAAATGTTTTTCAAGGTTAATCAAAAGGATTAACATGAACTACTAAAACGTATAGACACCACCAAAACACAAAAACTTTCTCAGCTCCCTAGTAGAGGGACTAGGACTCGAACTCGAAACCCGAGTTCGAGACATTATCGACCTGGATTTTCGATATTTTCTGGACTTTCAATAATATACGAATGTTTGACCATTTGAGGAAATTGAATATGTGAGTTAAATGTCTATTATACCTATACGCAAGCACGAATACGCGAGTAAAATGTCCATTATACTAGAGCAAGCATCGAATCCGCGAGTAAAATGTCATTATACTAGGCGCGAGCACGAATTCTGAAGTAAAATGTCTATACACCTATATGCGAGCATCGAATCCGTGAGTAAATGTCTTTATACCTAGATGCGAGGATTGAATCCGCTAGTAAAATGTCTATTATACCTAGGCGCGAGCATCGAATCCGCGCAGTAAAATGTCTATTATACTATACGCGAGCATCAAATCCACGCGTAAAATGTCTATATACCGATACCCCTCGACGAAAGCGAATATGCAAGTAAAATGTCTATTATACCTAGACGCGAGCATCGAATCCATGAGTAAAATGTCTATTATACTTAGACGTGAACATCGAATCCGTGAGTAAAATGTCTATTATACCTAGACGCAAGCATTGAATCCATGATTAGTTCATGGGATAATTATCGAATATTCGAACGCAAGAGCTCGAAAGTAGCGCACGTGAGAATAAAATCGATTTTTCGAAAGTCCTGGATATTCGAACATGTTCCCCAGACCATTTCCCAGGTCCCACAACCATTTTCATTAAGTTACCATTGATATTTTAATTGTATTTCATTCGAACTTTTCAAACTATTTGACTCCCATTGATTTTAATGGGTCCGTTTTCGAACTTTCGAACTTTCCAAAGTTCGGCCATCTCTACTCCCTAGCATACATTTGTTAGGCCATTTAGACTCAGATGGTAACGTGTGTAAAAAGCGTGAGTGCTACCAACCGTCTGTGCTGCGATTTACGAAAATGTGATACGCAAAAAAAATTATGATTGCATGCACTACAAAAACGTGGCAACATTGAAATGCACTGCTTTGCATTATTCACATGTTAATGGATCGCAAAACGCGATCATAAGCACAAAAGGAATTCGCTGGTGTGGCCCAGCCCTTAAGGAGCCTTTTTATAAACCCATGGTTTCAGTACCAGTAGTTTATGTCCATGTTGTTATTCTATTGGCATGGATGTAAAATACTAGCATATACGAGCCCAATATCATGCACCATGCCATATCATATTTTCAAACCGCATTATAAAATAAAGATGGCATCTTACAATACCAATATCGATTATGGTAAATGTACACCTGCTTCACAAGGATCACAACTTCCAATTGGACACTTGGGAAGGAATCCCGGATTCCTATAAGGGGGCAGTGTTACAAGCCTTTCATGGCTGTGTTTGAGGTAACTAAAGCAAGCCGAGGCTTGAGGACATAGTGGACTAGGTCCTCATCCTGAGTACACTTAGGGGAGGGAGAATGGTTTGTAAGGGTATTGCCTTTTAAAGGAATAGTTCACTTGAAAAGTGAACTATTCCTTTAATGTATTGATTGAAGACCAGGAGGTTAAGGAGCTGTGCCTTACCTTCTGTTCTTCAATCAATTTCTCAGGAGCCAGGAATGAAGTGTAAGATATTTATCTTTCGCACAATTCACAGCGGCTGCGCTGACAGGTCCCGACCGTTTCATGTTTTAGGTTAACTGTAGTGCGATGCTTCGTTTCTGGCTTTTGAGAAATGAATTGTAGAATGGGAGGTAAGGCATAGCTTAATCAATACATTAAAGGAATAGTTCACTTTTACAGTGAACTATTTCTTTATTAGTTTCCAGCAGTTGCATGGTTTACTTTTCTAAAATACAAAGCCAATGCAAATCTCACTTAGATTGTAAGCTCTTCAGGGCAGGGATCTCCTAATGTGTCGAGGCATGTCTCACTTCTATCAATTACATAATATATATTCTTTCTTAACCGATGTATGAAATTGTATTTAATTTAATTTGTATCTATCTGTATAATGGCCTTGCACTTATCCCCATGTTTGTATATTCTGTATTTTATAATGTATAGCGATGCGTACCCAAGTGGCGCTTTATAAATAAAATTATACATACAATATGTACTTCTAATTGCTAACCCTTTGTTAATGAGTTAATGAGACTTTAATTCTGCATTGCATCACTTAGCAAATCCCCATGACATGGTATAAAAACCTTATTTTTCTCTGTTTAGACATTAATAGTCAGAACATTTCCATGTTTCAGTCACATCTCCACATTGAGGCCCTAACAAAAATGTTGAATATAAATGTAAATGTTTGTATATCTGGGCTATTCTGCACAGGAGACAAATAAACATGTAAAACCTAATATTTTACTAGACTTTGATAAGAAAAGGCTTATAAATCAAGATCCAAGATCACCAGCAGAGAACACCCTGCACATTAGTAGAATGTTATCTTGTAAAATGACTTGGTTGGACTAAGAGAGGAGATGTAAAAACATTGACTCTTTGATGTCATTGAGGATTGGGATTGTGAATTCTTGCATTAAAGGCTCCACCTCCAATAAAAGTGAGTTTATTGTAAGTTTATGGAACTGTCATACACTCCTTAGTGCACACACCAACATGAAAACGCTCTGTTTACGATATTACAAACCACAGCTCATACCAAACCTGTCTCATATAAAATACTGAAATGAGTAACTAATAAAGAATTGAAGAAGTTGCTAAATTACTTTGTAACCTCCTTTGTAACCATACTATTCACATTATACTGTTATGGTCGGTGTGAACAATTTAAGATCAAATTACTTTTAATTATAGGGATATTCAGCAGAGCACAATACAAGTAGCTAAAGACAATGTCACTCAGACAGACAACAATGTTTAAATTGTCCATGTCAGGTTACTATGCTTATGTTAAGTTTATGTTTTAAGTAATAAAAAATCCTTTAGACTAGTTGTTAGAATCAGAGTCCTTTAAAACTTTGCTGTATTATGTATTTTATTACACAGAGGAACATATTCAGCATGGTTTTATGAAAAGAAAACATTTAGAAGTTTGAAAAATTGTTTCCAAACTCCTCGGCAGCTTATGATACCTACTGTCTGGCCAAATCCTCAATTGGCGTCAGTCCTGTACACTTTAATAGGGATGACATCATCAGCTGTAGATGACCATAGAAAACAAGAGAGGCAAGTTAGCTGACACTAGCTCTAGATGCAGGACCGCCCCGGAAAACAGTTGGGACATATAATATACTGTAGGATTGAATTCCAGAAGGTTAATATTTAACCAGATCATGTTTGAACTATACCTGTTGGGCTTTTGTTTGAGACAAACTTTATGAGTTTGGATGAACTCACACTGTTGGAACTAGTTTTGGTTTGAAGTAGTTAGGTTTTCCAAACTCGCAACTGTTTGCTAACCATATATTGTGTTGTTCAGTAAACCTCGATTGTAATGTTCATTTTAGCTAACCCTCAAATGTATCGTTCGCTAACCCTCAAATTTAATATTCGGTTTTGCTAACCCTCGAATGTAGCCTTCAACTTTCGGTAACCCTCGAATGTAATGTTTGTTTTTGCTAACCCTCAAAATGTAATATTCGGTTTTGCTAACCCTCGAATGTAGCCTTTGACTTTCCTTAACCCCCGAATGTATTGTTTGTTTTCGGTAATCCCAGAATGTAGCGTTTGATAACCGTCGAATTGGCCGTATCCCTTGAATGTAGCTTGTGCTAGCCCAACAATTGCCCGATCGTGGGGAAAGAAGTGTTTAAATGGGTTTTGTTGACAGGTGCATGTTCCCTAGACCATTTCCCAGGAGCCACAGCCATTTACAGTAAGTTACCATTCTAAGTTTATCTGTTGATCCGACCTTTTAGAACTATCAGCTCCCCATTGACTTTAATGGGTTCCTTTCCGAGCTTCTGAACTTTTACTAAAGCAAAACCGAATGGAAACAAACTGAACTTCAGTAAGTTCGTCCATCTCTACAAAGCATTCATTTGTTTAATGTTGGTCTTTGTGCATCATATTCTTTAACCTCTACCTGTGGATTTATCATATCAGTGATGGCTGTTGACTACTTCTCTTATGTCTGGGATTCTAACTGTGTTTCTACAAATTAAGTACACATCCTTTTTTTCTTATTGGGCAATAACACTGTTTTGTAAATTAATGTCTTTCTAATGTCATTTATACAAAATATTACTTAAATGAAATTGATACGCTGCTGATATTCTCAAGCTCTACATTGTTTGAAGCCAATATATGCCTTTCATTTATGCAGCTTTCACTCTTTTTATAGATCTGTACTTTAAATATTCTGGCAAATAAAAGAATGTTTGAAGTTTGACAACCCCAAATTATCCTTTGAAAATATGACTGCTGCATTGTGTGTTTGAAAAAAAAAGACATTATTTAAGTGTGTCAAATCCAGTGGTGGCACGTCATGACTCAACAATAAAATGAAAGATAGAATGTTGCCTTGCAGCGATATATCACTACTTTACAGACAGGTATTCATGAGTATAATCATCTTTCTGTGCATATGTTTCCTGTACATGTATTATAATACTATTTTAAAAACCAATGTTGAAAGTGAAAGCTCATATAGATGAATTAAAAATTTCTGCTCCCTATTATTTAGCCGCTGGGCCTCAAGCACCCCTAGTATATAACAAGTGGCAGAGAACCATGGACAGCAGGAAGAGCATTGACATCCATAATCACAGCAATTCATGGGCATGATATTTATCTAAGGACATCGGAATAATTATAGATGTGTGCTAGACATCAAATGGGTATAAAAGTTGGATATAATTGTTACTATACTTAATTAAGTTAATTAAGTTCACAACTAACATACCTCAAACCACTAAGGGGCCTATGCTATATTGGCTGTTTTTTACCGAAATTAGTGCAAAACCCACCCTACCTGATGTAATATCAGGTTACCATGGGTTTTGCAGAAAATTTGCTCTGTCCGAGCTATTGCCAAAAATTTTTGGAAATAGTGCAGCATAGCCAATGTAGTAATGGCTAAATTAAGATAACCACAGCAATATTATGCTATGTATATCTTAACACCATCCCTACAGTGCCATACGGGGTGGATGTAAGTTTATTCTTACTTGCGCAAGACTGAAATAAATAAATTATGGTAACTAAACTATTATATTTAAAAACACTGATACTTGCTCATTAATAAGTGGAATTATTGTTAGAAGTTCTGTTCCTTTTTTAATGGTTACCCAAACCTGGTGGCCCTCCTACCAGTGTGTTTCCTGAACACATTTGCACATGCTCAGTTCTCTAGTTCTCCTCCCTCGCTTCCCCTTATAGAACTGTAAAATAACTACTATCTGACCTTTCCATGACTTCTATGTAATCAGGGCTGAGCAGTCAGAAATCCAATCAAATCCTGCTGGGAAGGAGGGTCCGCAGAAGCAAGGAAATATCAGAAACTTGCAAAATTACAGATGATTTCTCCAAAATGCTGCTAGCTCATATATGAGAGTTGCAGCTATTGGAAAGCTATTCAGGCTTATTTACATTTTAGCCTTAATTCTCCTTTAAGTTTGAAAATGCTAATAGTTTTTCTAAAAAGTTATGTGAGTTTGGTTGGTGCATCATCTCCTCTCAGAACACTATAGAAGGTAGCACAGTGCAAGCATTGATTAATAGATCTTTATTCATTTACGCATAAGCATTGTTAAGCATAGTGATGAATCCTGGTTTCAAAATGAACCTGTTGTTGATTCGGTTTGGAAACTCAAGGGATCCAACAGATTTTTTGAAAGTTTCGAAACTCTGAACTTTCTATCCAAAAATTGAAAATATAAAAATATTACATTCAAAATTTCATTAGAAAATCAAAAATGTCGATAATTTCCAAAACTTCAATCTGTTCCACGTAACCAATATTGGAACAAAACTCAGCAGTTGTGTTCATCTCTATTTAAGAATAGAGCAGTATAGCTCCCAGTTTTTAATGTTAATCACCTAAAATTTATACATACCTTCAGGACCCCTCAAACCCTGAAATAGTTATACTCGCCCATCTCTTCACAATCCCTGAAGCTGAAACATGGAGATCTGCTCTGGGAGAGGCCAGTAGGAAAAGAAACTTTATGTATCACAATGAGGTATACCAAGTACCGGTATAAAGATCCCAGGGTTTAGGGGGTCCTGAAGGCAAGTAGAGATTTTAGTGGTTAGGGTGCACATGGATTTTAAAAGAAGTTAGCTTTCCTTTATGTTTTGCCACTACTTTTTTTCCCTTTAAGGAAGGCAAATTTAGTTTGTCATCCAGTCTTTCTTCTTTTTTGTTTTGTTTATTTTGGAATTTGCTAATGTTACAAAAACTTGGTTGTAAGATCAGCACATAAAACCTAAATGAGATTTATAGCAAACTGCCCTAAACCACCAGCATATATTAAGACCTTCAATAAAAATGTCATGTGTTTATATGGAAAAAGAAAACATAAATACCTTTTTGGGAAAAATTTTGAATCTGGGAATGAAGATTTACAAAAGATACAGCCCACAATTGAATATTTTATTTCAAAGGGATTTCTAAAAGCTATTGTATTTCAGTTTGTTTTCCCCAAATATCAGTTCTGGCCAAAGTGCTTTTTGACAAAAGGACTAAGCAAATTAATGAATGAAAAAAAACACAGCACCAGTTATATCTCAAGGACTTGCCAAGGATTTCAAATCAGTCCTCCTGGCAGAGTAATCAGAATAACGGTATTTTGGTCACAAACAAAGCATGTTAGATAGAACTTTTTTTAAGAACTTAATTGACAACACATTTTAGACATAAAAAATCAGGTTCAGACCATATATACCTAAGATGTTTGATACTTTATAATAATATAACGTGATGAAACATTTTCCTGTAGGAAACTTTGCTGACACATTTCACTGTTTGTAATAAAGTAAAAGACAACATAGTGGAGGTTTTTAGAAAGTACATGTCACAATTCTGGCCATGTATGTATTTTCCTTTGATAAAAAGTTCTATCCTGGAATATCATATCTGCAAATACTGCTTTAGTGCATTATTTTTTAATGAAAAACTCAAAAGCAATATGTTGTTTTTCTGTAGAACATTACTTGGAACAATTTATTTTTATTTTATATTTTATTTTATTAGGAAGCCTAGAACCAGAGGGCAAAATCTGAAAACTGGATTCACCTCTTTACAGACACGTGGAATAGCCTTTTAGCTATGCTTCTGTGTAACATAATAAGGACATCATAGTAAATAAACTTTTAAGTAACCGTGCCCATACACTAGCGATTACCTGCAGACGTTCCCCACAACGGACTGACCCAGTAGCTTAACAACCATTGTTACAGTCGAAACTTTGACTGTAAAGCATTGTGTGGCCAGGGGGGATGTCACAGGAACATTGCAGGTAAGAACCCCTTTGGTATTAGACATTAAAGCCTATGTGGTTTTCATCAAGTGCTGATTCGGTTTTAAAGGGCATGTCCTCCCTGAGTTTGATATATATATAAATAATGTAGGGCACCCAGCCCCAAACGCCATGTCAGAATGTTAAAAAAAGATTTAGAACGTTACTCATAGCCCCTCGATCCTCCGGCGCACTGATCCAGCTCCCTGCTTGCTGTGATAGGCTGGAGAGCTCCACGGGATCGAAGGGCTGTAAGTAGCATTCTAAATCTTTTTAAAACCAAATTACATGGCATTTGGGGATGTGCAGGGATGCCCTACACTACAGAAAAAATAATTAAGGATAGGTGGATGGATGGATCCGGATGGTGGGAGGGAGGAGAGGGGGACACCCCTGCACTTGCCACTGTCCCCTCATTGGACAAGGAGGAGACAGAAACCTTTTGGACAGGAAGACAGCTACTACTCTTTAGTTTCCTGGACTTTTGACAAGCACTGCAGGAGAACCATAAGAGAAGTGGATTAAATTTTAGTTTGAGTGTGGACATGCCCTTTAATGTCTAACTATTGTATGGTCAGCTTTAGTTTAAAATTAAGCACTTTTGAAGTAGCTGAAATGAAGGAGTCATAGTGGTGTTACTGTGACTAGTATGAAAACTTCTCAACAGAGTCGCAGTAAGCATTGTGGACCACTGCCTTGTTAGGACCTATTGATCAGCTCCCTCCACCCATTTGTAAACCAGACAATATGGGCATGGGTAAACAAGCTCAGTCAGTGACCCATGCAAAGCAAGGTCCCAGAGCCAAAACTACTGTCTTGAGCTTAATTATAAACAGGGATCCCCACATTTTTTAGACCACTGACTTCTTCTTGGAAATTTAAGTCACTCATAAACCCCCAACAGGGGTGACTCTAGAGTACAGATACAGATATGTACAGATAGGTACATATAACATGCCCTAATGCCCAGGTCACACAGAAAATTACGTTGCGTTGAAAAAAAGATGTGCCTAGCTCTGCACACACAGATAATTACTCCACTTATCATATGATGATCAGAACAGGGCCTGCTCTGTTCGCACCCACCTTTTTATTTTCCTCTGTCTGATGCTTTTCTAAAAAAAAAGTAATTTAAAGTGAGTTCTGCCTGCCGCCGCTCTTATATTTAGCAGGGGTACTGCCCTGAGCATTTTGCTCATATTGCCTCATTAGAGGGACACCCCTGACCCCCATGTGTATGCAAAAATACATTAATACAGTATTAAATAGTATTATTTTTTTCCTTAGTTTTCATTATTAGCTTCTGATGAGATTAATTTCCTGGTTAAGAAGTTATTGCATGGTATAGCTACAATATGTAGGCAAAATGAGCAAAAAATATGACTCTTTTAAGTTATACTGTTTGTAAAAAAAATGTAATTTCCAGAGTATAGAGCATATTTTTCCCTTCTTACACCCACCAGGACGCTGTGATGACTGAAAGTGCCCCTGTACTGTGTAACGAAAGGTCCATATTGATATTGTTTTGGATTTATAGTACACTTGCTAATCAAAATTAATTGGTTTTTGATATGGATTTTTGCAGATTTTCTTCTGCCTATTTAATAAAATAACTCCAAAGAGTCTCACCCATACAGAAAGTTCATAATGTCACTGCGTATTTCACAGATTTGCAGTTTGTTATAAATTGGATAACCAGATGCATTAACTTCCCTGCTATGTAGACAAAATAATGTTCTATTTAGAGGAGTAGCATTGACTTTTATGGTCCAGATCATGTGCTTGACAAGATTAAACAGTTTTCCTTTCATGAAAATAATTTTAGAAATGTAGTGAGAATTTCCAAGTTGTAAACCAAATGAGCAAACAGAAGATTTCTATTTAATTACTGACAATCTAAGCAATGAGAGGAAAACAAGTGAGAAACTGGCTGATACTTTTTGTGGTTGCTCATATGACTTTTTTTAACATATTTTTTAAATATATTGTTAACGAATATGTAAGATTTCCTGATTTTGGGTGTATTTTTGTGTGTGTGTATTTTTGTCTTCGTTTTTGTGTATTTTTGTCTTCATAAAAATTTTGTCTTCATTTTTGTCTTCATTCATACAAAACAGACACTGGTTATCACTGATTTCTTGCAGCTCTGAAGTCCTGAGTTCGATTCCACCCTTGGACACATCTGCAAGGAGTTTGTATGTTCTCCCCGTGCTTGGGTGGGTTTCCTCCGGGAACTCCCCCACAATCATAAAGACATACTGATAGGTTGATTGTGTCAAATAAATGTGCTTAGATTGTAAGCTCTTCAGGGCAGGGCCTAATGTTGTTGTTATATAAATCCACAATTATAATAATAATAATTTAGAGGGAAAAAAAGTGTTTAGCTTAAATTTAATTTATACCTAAACCTGGTTTATGGACTAACATAATAGATTATAGAAATCTAAGTACAAGAACAAGCTTAAGTTAAATCACCTGTAATAGTAAAATGTGGCTTTAAAAGGCATTTTTTAAAAATATTCTGTTATATTCTTACATCCCCCAATTGCCCCTTTATACTGTATTTTTTTTTTACCTTCCTCTGGATAAACTGTTAGATGGGGATCATGGGAAGGCTATAAAGTTTGGAGTAGATAGATGTTTATTCAACCTCCAATACTATGTAATGAATAAGCTATGTGACCCGACACTCTAGTCTGTGTTAGATATCTAAATTTTATATCTGTTGTATTCAATTAGATCAACTGGACTTGAAATTTAGTTCTTGAAGACGTTTCGCTAGTCACCAGACTGGCTTTCTCAATTCAGAATGACTTGTACAAGTAGATTTTCCAGGGTACATAATTGCCACAGATTCTTGTACAAGTCATTCTGAATTGAGAAAGCCAGTCGGATGACTAGCGAAACGTCTTCAAGAACTAAACTTCAAGTCCAGTTGATCTAATTGAATACAACAGATATACCATGACCTGGATGAATGAGAACCTTCACAAGCTTATCTAAATTTTGATTCTATGAGTCTTGACTTCACAGTTAATGCATTTTGTATTTTGTTTAGTATTTTGATACTTTCACCAGTATATTTGTATTTCTATCTGTGCTGCTGAAGACTATCAAATAATGATAAGAAATGTTTGGAGGCCTCAGTTTCTAATACAGATAGTTTCATTTTTTTTTGCAGGCTGCAGTGTATATCTTTTGCTTACATGTCTTTTGTTGTATTTAATGAAAAGTCCTTTCAATGCACAGTCAGTTTTATCAACAATTACTGACTTGTTTTTTTTCTTCATTGGCTTCAATCATGTTCAACATCTGTTTTTACTTTCATCCTAGTTTTCCATAAAAAGGTATATCCTATGTCTACCGCCTCATCAATCAACCCAAAGTATGTTTTAACAATGCCAATAATGTCATATTACTCATCAAACTCTATGCTCAAGTTCCCTTATTTTATCTGTTAGTTTTTGCTCTATTCGTCAATCCACACTAAATGGAAAAAGCCTAAAAACTAAAAGGTATTGCTGTGGATCCTTGAAATAAGCTGTATAGTTTTGCATTGCTGTGTAGTAGGGTGTATTTATTATTATTATTGTCTGGTCTGCTGAATCTGCCTGGATGGGAAGCTGGTAGAGATATTACACACATGCAATCAGTGGTACATACAAAAATATCAAGTGGTAGGAAACACAATTTAGCCCAGTGCACACTTCTACCATTTATCTGCAGTGGCACCAAAAGCGAGTCATGTCAGAGCACTGTAAGAAAATAGATCTAGCAGCTCTGCTCTTTTATATAGATCAGCTCTTTTTGCATGTTGGTGTTTAAAGTTGTAATCCATGTAAAAATATATTTTTAACATTGAGATGTATTTTTAATGCTTTATATACAATGCAATACATATTACATCTAAATGGATAAACTTTGCGGACAGTAAATCCTATTAAGGTGTTGTCTCTAGACCTATGCGTTTGATCCAAAGTGTTGGTAATTGCAAGATGTATTGAATGAAAATGACTGGCCATGACTGTCCATACTACCATATTGTCTCTCTTTCTCTCTTAGAGGAAGCTTATACTATTGCAATGTGTATGCTTACTGAGATTGGTCATGTGAGTGTATGTGTGTGTCATCATCCAATGGAATCTATCATGCAATTTGTAACAGGAGTCACATATGATTTGGCACCCATTAGCTATAATAGGAAGCAATGTATACAGGGTGTTATGGATAAAATTAATTATGATTACACTAAATGATTTTTGGCGTTGAATGAATTTTTTCTTATGCTTCCGTATGTTTTCTGGTCACAGTATAACAAGGAGTGTGATAACATTATTTTTTGAGTAAATTGTGTGTTTATATAATACAGTAGATATGAACCCCAGAATCTGTTTAAACAAACAATGATCATATTGACCATTAAATGGTTTGATCTTAGCTGACCAATTGTTTTTTAGCATTGACTCTTAAGATGGGGGTCTGTAACCAATGGTCCTCTTTTGCCTCCCTCATTCACCCATAATTTACCTTCAGGCAGCAAACTTAAATGTAAAGATAGGAAAATTCACTTGTGGTTTCGGAAGAAACAAAATCAGTATTCTTTTCTTGTTTATCTCTCATGACATCTGACTTTGACTGTACCAGTTCCTCTTGTTCTTCCGCTTTTGTCTTTAAGAAAATAGCTTCAAGGTGAAGCAGGGAGTTCAAGTCTTAGTTTGTTTAGTTTGAGCAGTCAGAAGGAAACTTAATATTATTCTTCTCAATGTCTTATATTCTCTGAATAATCTATAACTTTACAGTCGCTGCATTAAGTCTTTTGATTAACTATTGTTTCATACTGATGAAGTAGTACCTCTTCTTTTTGATTCAAACCCTCTTCATAATCCTGTATCCTTAAACCTCTCTTCATTATGTGATCATAATTATTTGTATCTGGAGAGTGCATAACCTATCACCTACATACATTGAGTTCCAAGGTTTGAAACCATAATAAGCTGAATTCTCACCTTCCAAGCCATTATTTCAATCATTAGACCACAGATTTTTCCTCTGGAGAACATTAACATTTGAAATTGTGTCAACCAGACTAAGAAATTCATCAAAATCATAGACCACCTGCCAACTAATTAGAATACAGCATTCTGATTTTCCTGTAGAAGTACATTAATTCAACATTTGACATTAGTTTATGTGTTCAAATTGTTTTCAGGCAGTGGTGTTGGAAGGACAAAAAATGTGATGTGGAACTGAAAATAAACTATAATCAGGAACCTGGTAGAAGATGCCAGAAAGGCAATCAGTTTCCTGCTTCAAAGAGTTTAATCATTCTCACAACAAGTTTCGGCAGAGACACCGGTAACCTATGCATATAGGAAACCCATTAAATTAGTCAGCAGTATGTTAAAAATTACAAAAGTGATCACTTTTGTGTAAGAAGTAAAGAGAAAATAAAAAACACACACACACACATATATGTATATATGCATACATGTATATATATGTGTTTGTTTGTATAAAAGGGGAAAGGGAAGAAAATATTTTGTATCGGGACACCTTCCTCCAATAATTATATATTACAAAAAAAGCAATGTAGGTGCGGAATGTATAATTCATGGGGTATATGTTACTGGAATTTATTTATAACTGTTGTGCTCTAAATATATTGTAAACATATAAAATATAGTCTTGTTATAAATAAATGGATTTTGGATGCTCGTATTTGCAGTTTTTCTTGGTGTGCACACATACATTTGGGATATTTTGGAGTACCCTTTTCACAGTTGTAAACCCATTATTGAAGGATTACAATCTGTACCATTCTACAAATATTTAACTAATGATTTCCAAGAAGGCTGATAGAGATATCTTCCTTGGAAGTTAACTAGCACAGAGTAGTCATTGTCACAGGTGATGTCACACTGGATTTATTTTCTGGTTGAAAATAGGAATGAAGTCCAGTTCCAAGTTGAACCCTATTCCTATTTCCGGTGGAACTCTTGGGTTTTCCAGATTATGGAACCTTTCCCAAATTTTTGATAATTATTGAATTTTCGAAATAAAATATTACAGAATTAAGGAATTTTCAAAATCAAATATTCGGATATTATTGAATATACAGACAGATTTAGAAAAATATCAAATACAGTAGGTGAACCCTTGATTCTAATATGGTTATATGCACGTGTTCCCCCAGACCACTTGCCAGGCTCCTGAGGCAATTTCACTTATTTGCTATATTTATACCTTACATTTTATCAGAACTTTCAGATTTATTAAAGGCCATCTATTCCAAAAAATAGGTTATTTTAAATTGACCATAAATGGAAACTATAATTCTTCCCAGCCACCACTGCATCATTTTTATGTTGATCTGCCCCCTATTTCTTTAGATATCCAATCTAAAACTTTGTATATTTCAACTGTCAATCAAATTCCTTGCTCTCAAAAACTATTAGTTTTACTGTAGCTGGAATAGTGACAGAGTTTTGACAGTTGGAATGCTGTATGCTGTGTGCAGGCTTTACAGTTGGTTTGTGGGGAAAAAGTCAGGTCAGATGGAAGTGGGAGTGGTTAAAAGAGGGAGGGGGGATACTGCTCCTAAACAAAATGTGTGCTGGATTGAAGGCATGCAGCAACACACGCAAATCAGAGTAAATGCTACTTACATGTATTCAATTATAGATAAAGATGAAGCAAAGTATTTTTTTCAGTATAGTGTCACTTTAACTCCCACTGACTTCTATGGGTCCATTTACGGATTTTGAAATTTTTCCAAAAATCCATTTTTGGAATGAAGCTTGTTGGTTTCGAACTTCCCTAATAAAAAACTGTCTAGTTTTAAAAGGTCTTAAGACTTCTTCATGCTACAGTAATGTAACAACAGAAACTTCATTTTCCAAAACTAGACTATTAGCCTTTGGGAGACCTTTTCCTATTTGCAAAAAAACACTTCTCCAATTCCAGGCACACTGCATAATTGTACTTTTAATACAGATGAAGGTACATTTATTTTTATGAATGAGGTATCCGGAATGTCAAGTTTAGCCCATACATCGCTTATTGTTTATATGAAATGGCCCCTTTAATTAGATAATTATGCCTTTAGAGCTAAATCTATTTGAACAATCTGGTGTTTGAAATTTTTCCTACTTAGGTGGTTGCTCTCATTCAATATTCTAAACTGTGAACATAATCAAACTGTGAACTTAAGAAAAAAATTGCATTCAGAACATTTACAAGGAGATTCAATAAAAGTTCTTATCGTTTAAAATGGTGCTAATTTTCCCCAACCAATCAGATCTTATTTAACATTTGTAAGCTTACATCTGATTGGTTGGGGCAAAATTAGCACCATTTTAAACAATAAGAACTTTTATTGAATAAACCTGTTACAGTGTTACAGTCAACGTGTTCAAGCGTAAGTCTTCTATACTATTTATTGTACATTGTTTTTGTGACTGTGAATATAATTGTGTACAAATATTTTTCACAACATTCCTTTATGTAAAATATATAGGTTTGTGTTAATGTTTTTTGTCATGTTCATCAGCTTTTTTTAATTAGATTTTTTGTTTGTGTATTGACAACAGGCATTATTTTTCCTCATTGACTTGTCCTTCTTAGTATTAAAAGTTTTTTTGGGAAAAAACTAATGTAGCATCAAAGATCTTTTCAAAAAGGTTCCTGATTATACACCAGGTGGCAGTGTGACACTGTTTTGAAATTTTTGAATTAAATGCACAAAAGAAATGAAGACAAGTCAGATCGAGGTAGTAATTACTAGGCTTTGAATATTAGTGCGTAGGGTCAAATAAAAAGAATGCAAGAAGGCTGAAGCTTGGGGATCATATGACAACTTAGCTGAAATGTTGAGTGTCAATTCATTATCACACTACTGGGTTTGTATACATTTAATTAGCACTCTTTACAATAATCCAGAATTGCTCTTGTATTAAAATCACTGCTATGCAAAGAAGAGCATTAAAAGGGAACTTACCAGGTTAATTGTATAGATGATAAATTAGGTGCAGAAAGTAGCTTCTAACTGCTAGATTGCACAGTTTTCTCTTACTCTTTTTCTTTCTATTGATCTTAATTGAAGGTGACTCATAATTTTGAGCTGACTTAAAGTGGGCAAAACGATCTGTTCACTGCTCTGCTATGAGTTCTAGAACTTTGTCATTTGTTCTTAACACCTTGTTTTCTTATAGTAACTATGAAACAAAGAAAATGTTGATGTTTTCTGCTTCAGTCTCGGTTTGTTATATTACAAAAAAGATCTTAGAATCAAAACTGTTTATCTGAGTTTAGTTTTCTTAAGGTGGGAAATGGGGTTATTTATAATATGAGCTAAATTGAAAGAGTGTCCTGTCAATACTTTTAATTGACAATTGCAGCCAGATGCACCAAGAGGTGTTATATCGGTTAGCGTGACTTAAACACCATCATTGCGGCACCTGTGTGGTTAACGTGGAAGTTAACCATGCAGACGCCACAAGCGATGCTATATTCGCATAGCGCCTCACCTTTACGGGACTTTTTTAACGACAGCCGATGGCTGGGGTTAAAGTCCTGAAATGGTAAAGCTCCATTTCGGGATACGGGATGTCAGAGGCGCTATGCGAATGTAGCATCACCTGAGCGATTGAACGGGAGAGCTTGGGTTGTACAGCAGTGGCTTAACTACAAGTTTCTAGGTCCCCCTGTGAAATTCACAGCAGGCATTCTACCTGCCCCCCTTCCTCAACAGGGGAGGGATAGTTAGGCAGGGGGAAGGAAAGGTGGCAGTCCATTGCATCACAAGTGGCAAATAAGAGGTAGGTGTAATGTTTCCGACCTCCCTGGTAAAAGTATTTTTATTGGGTTAAAACCTGTTTGTGCACTCTAGTTGCCCTTAAATCAAGACTTTTTCTGGGTGCAAATATGTAATAATCTCAGATTGAAAAACAAGCATTTTTCAGGCTAAATTAATGGAGGGTTTAGCACAGTGTTTTAGAATACTATCAGTTAAAATTGATTACACACTTAAAGTGTAACTCCAGCCCCAAAATAGCTTAATCTATTAAGAAAGATTATCCCCCAAAAGTCCACTTTCATTCAAATGTTATCTTTCTCCGACACTCTCACGCTGAGATTTAGCCACTTACAGCGAATCCCTTGCCAGAAGTCCCACCTCCTTTGCTCCTGTTGCGAGCAGGTTATGAGCGCACTCAAGAGCAGAGCTGGAAGAGAAGGAGGATGCAGCAAGGGATCGGCTGTGGGTAAGTAGCTATATCTCAAGGTGGGAGCTTCAGAGAAAGGTAAGATGATAACAAAAGTGGGCTTTTGGAGAGGTAATCTTTTTTAATAGCTGAAGTTATTTTGGGGTTGGAGTTACCGTACCTTCCTATACTCTGTATAGGGTATGAGAGTTCAATTTGCCACCCACGGTATGATTGTTTTCTGCACCATGTGATTTAATAGAGGGAGCCGATAATGACAGAATTGACCAACACCACAATCAACATCGACAGTGGCAGTTGACAGTGGGTGGCCTTGGGATCAGTCAATTTTGTGTCATACACATCTATGATAATCAGCAAATCCCACTGGATCTGACATAATTTGTCTATTATTCTTCATGTATATTGCTACCTTTACAAACACAACAAAAGACCTTCCCATGAAAATTTTCCTAAAAAATCATATAAAACAGTGCAGTTGCGTAAAGTTGACTAATACATCATTAAGTGTAAAGAATCAAAAGGTCCAGGGCACCCTGGATTTTAAAGAAGATGATTTCATTATTATTTCAAAGTTTTGGTGCTCTTATTAGCCCCGAAATGTTGAAATAATAATAAAATAATCTTTTAAAAAATCCAGGTTGCCCGGGTCCTTTTGATTCTTTACAGATTTCTTAAATTCATCTTGGAGGCTCCTGGTAGGAATTGAATGGATGAGTGCATATGGAACTCTTGTAAAATTTACATTATTAGCTGTTAATATGTTTCACATCTGTTCATCTGTAATTTTGTGTCTTCTTCTAAAGTTCATCTTTCACGATAACCCTTAATTCCATTTTATAAGCTTTATCAATTACAGGACTAGTTTGGCTACTATCTAATAGCTATTGTATAACTAAATTCCTTCAGTGCCTGAATGCCCTGACAACGCAATGTAACGTTAGACACAAATCCCTAATCTGACATCAAATATGATGTTTAAATGATGTTTAGGTATGAAGAAAGAGCTTAAAAGGTTTCTGGAACTGGTAATGTAACCCCTTGGGCGACAGATTCTAGTAGTTTTTTTTTATGATTCCCCCCCCTTTCTTTTTAAACTCCTTGTTATTTTCTTTTGCTTAAATCTGAATTCAACCAAAATGTTATTTTCTCCTGTTTTTATTTGACACCCTTTATCGAATTTGTAAAGAGGCCCTGATGAATTCTTATGTACAGATTGAAGAATGGTAGTTAATGATTAATATGACTGTGCCAGTAATAGTGTTGTCATTAATATATTTTTGTTCTGAGCACGGCCATTCATCACTGGAATTTCACATGGCGGAATATTGATATTCACAGTGATGAAAATGTGCGGTTATTTAAACAGACCAGCTTCAAGCTGCTTGAACATTTAAATAGGAGTAATTAAGGAATTGCTTGCTGAACGTAGCTATGTGGAAGGTTAACTTTGAATAATGAAAGGAATTGATTCTATAGTTCCTGTTGTTTGGTACGAGCGACGTTCCAAACTGAGGTCACGCAAAGGTCTTTGAAATACAGGGCTGAAAATATATGAAACCAATGTTACGTTAAATAAAAACAATTTTATTTGAAAAAATAATAAATAAGGAAAACTTCTCCAATTTCTCCTAGAAGTTTAATTCTAGGTGATGTGGATGGGGTGGCGGTTTTGGCCCTTGCTGGTTAGTGTTTACCACACTCTGTTAGCGAATATTGAGTGAAAGTAGTGGATATGCCAAAGGCACATGTCCAGCAAAAAAAAAAAAGGCTTTACTGGTTGAACATCAACCACAGATTGATAGTTAAGCAATAGACTTTTTTTCAGTAGATCTGCCATTAGCTCTCCCACTACTTTTGTGCATACTACCACATACTACATTTTGGTGAAGTTACAGCATTATTTATTTTAAAATGGTTACTGGCAATGTACGCTGCTTCAAACAAATTATTTTAATGTAGTTAGGAAGAAATAGATACAGCCAATAAACCCCACAGCTTAAACGATGGTGAAATCTGTTGATTAATCTGTAAATTAATTAAATAAATCAATAGTCTTCAGACTTATTTTTAAAGGAGAGCTAAAAGGTTAACCCTCCCCCATTTTTATATATTAGCTATGCAATCTTCCTTTTCGCTCCTCTATGGATGCCACCCTCTCTCTTCGCCAGCAGCCCAACTAATAAGAACATCTGCATTCTTATTGATTTAATTGACTGTCAACTGTATCCAGAGGTTAGATCTGGGTAGATCTAAATCAGAGGTGCCAAACCAGTATCAAGCTGGGGACCACGACAGCATTCTGGGCAGAAACCGTGCCACTTGATTGGATCCACTCCCGATCCACCCAGAACAAACCCTGATCAGCTCAGAACAAACCCAGGAACCGCCCACTACCACGCCCACCCATCGGGTCCCGTGAGTTCTCAATGAGCAGCTGACAAACACGTTGCCCATGTTGCCTTGTGTGGTGGGTTGCATCAGTGTCATTCATTGATTTTTTGGAACTAGAGATGGCCAAAAGTCATCAAATTCCCGAAGATCCGAAAACGGAACGAATTTTTCGATAATTTTCAAAAATAGCTTAGAACGTTCGATAATCCTCAAAAAAAGATTGTAAACTATTTCTGAGTTTGTGATTGTAATTTCGAGGATTATTGAACGTTCGAGGTTATTCAGAAAATTATCGAAAATAGAATAGAACATTTGATATTATTTGAAAATTCTTTCTCAAGTCCTGAAATCCGGACGATCCGGATGGATCATTCGCATTTCAGAACCAAGGGGTCTGACCCAGATCCCATCTCTACTCGGGATTATACAGTCGTACAAACAAAGCTTTACAAAGACCATTCTTGCCATATTCCTTCTTGTGAACCAACAGCTCTATCTAAATAAAACAATGAACAATGAACATAAACAAAGACATGCTAAAAATAATGACCCTTATTGTAAATCGAAGGTATAGAAAACAGAATTCTGTCCATAGTAATGTACATGAGATGTTGGAAAAACATTGGTTCAGTTTTGCAGAATCAATCACTACATTTCTATAGAGAATCTGGAAGGAAGAAAATCACTTTCTGTACCTTATGATGATCGCTGGGGGAATCGCTTTTTTTTTTTTCTAACTCGGCTCAACGCTTTGTTTGCTTCTGGCTTATTGCTCTTCTTCTCACATGAAGCGATCGTTTATTGTTCTCTCCTAACATCTTTGTTGGATAAGTGTATGTTTGCATTGCTTTCGATATTATTACTCACACAGCTCTGAGACTACAGGAATTCTCAGCAAGACGATACATATGAAATGAACAAGACAATATTTGCAATTTAAGCTAAAAAAACAACCCAAAAAAACATTTAGGGATCCATTTTATTTTCCTGTGTTTTTATTTCTTGTTTATTCTTTCTGGAAGGAATAAAGATTTAGCTGCTATTTCCCGGGCCAACTTTATTTTACTCAAAATCAAACACTTAGATTTCAACTGCCTATTGGAAATACCGTGACATAAATGATTTACTAGATTTACTAGGAAGACAGCAGGACACGTGTTTTATCAGATATGGTTATTTCTTTTCTAAATGGAACCAAATGGGCCACTAGAGTACAGACCAGGAACTGGACACTACTTAGCTTAAAATATAAGCATCGCAGCGCAGACCAATATTAATAAAGAAACATAAAATTGTAAGCCGGGACTTTTTATGCATACAAAGTAAAGGGGAAATAAAGTCAAAAACACAGGTGATTCTAGATTGAAAATGTATTTTAACCTCTATGTTTAAAGGGCATGTCCACCCCCACAACTAAATTATGCCCCACTGTTGGCCCCACTGTGTAGTGTTAAAAGATCCCTAACTTTCTTTTCTGCTCCTTATGGTTGTCCTGAAGGCCCTGATCAAAGAACAAAAAAATGAAGAGTTAGAGTATATAATGCTTGCTACTTCCTGCTCCTCTGGCATCCAGGACTCTGGCATGCGCAATGGAGCACTCCCCCCAACCCCCCACCCCCCGAATCCCTCTGCAGCTGCATTTGTCTTTAAAAATGAAAAAAAAATATATAAGGTAAGGCGACCCCCCCAAACCTAAATCTTTAAAACATCTAAATCAGACCCTTAACGTACTTAACCAACCTCGTTCCCTCGGAAGTCTCAGCCAATCACAGAGGTGGCTGCTGTCCAGCCCCTTTTTCTGTTCTGTGCAGAAGATGAGCAGAAGAGACTGGTAAGTACATTTAGATGCTTTTTTAGGTCTTTTAAAGATAGAATTTAGGGTTGAGGGGAGTTCTCTTTTTGGGGTAGAGATACCCTTTAAAATACTTATAATCTTCCTCTTTTTTCTATGATTCCCTGTGTTGTATGATCTTGTTGCTAAGAAATGACTTAAGGAGTGATGCCACCATCTGTATAGGCCCATGGGTAAGTGGGCGCTATCAAATTATTTTGATGATGAATAGTATTAGGAAACTACTAAAATGAGCAGTACGGTTACTTTAAAACCAAGAGATCTGCCATCATCCTGTCATTTTTGTCAGATACATGAAGGTGTTAGTTCCAGGGTTCCTTGGGTTGCTCGTTGTAGGCAATGGCAAAACATGTTGATTGGATACAGTAGGTTGTCTAAAAACATTTATTAGACGGGATATACATTGAGTAAACAAATCACAATTGCTTTAATTAATGGAACCATTGAGATACAGACAATAAAATTGTCTGTTTAAACTAAGTGTTGGAAATATTTTTGGTATAAAATGTTTTGGTATATATTGGTATATGGCAATGTGATGTTCTAAATTAAAGGGCATGTCCATCCTTAAATCAAAAAACTGGTGATTTGCGAGTTAGCTGCCCAGTAGCCCAACTGCTATTTTTACCAGTTTATTACATGTATTAGTAACCAGATAGTAAATGATAAGTTCTATTCTTTTCTGGCAAAGGTATCTGTCCCCTACCTCTGCTCAATGAGCTTTTTATAAACTTCAGCATGTGCAGTGCAGAGGAGGCAGTAGGTGAAACAGCAGTCAATCATTGGTTATAATGTCAGCAGTCACAGCCTTGCCTGGATGCGTGAGAGGAGGGGCCACCAGAATAGGGACAATAGTTATCCTTAAATATGGTATATGGGTCCGACTTGGACCCCGATCTGACACGGAACCCCTCAGTTCCCAAATCCGAATAATCCGTTCGAATCTGGACGGATCATTCGAATTTCGGGGCTTCGGAGCCTATTTTCTATAATTATCGAACGTTCGAGGATTATTGAAAGTAACAATCCTCGAAAATACGATCAGAAACTCGAAAGTAGTCTCCGTTCGTATTTTCGAGGGTTATCGAACGTTCAAGGCTATTTTCAAACAATCAATAATAATCCAAAACTCGTTCCATTTTCGGGATTTTCCCTAGATCCGCGAATCCGAAAACGGAACGAAACTGGTGAGTTTCGGCCATCTCTACTGACAATTGACATTTTTTTTGTTTTAAGGGTGAACATTACCTTTAAAGAGTTTTCTACATATACACACATGAGTAAATAACCCTCACTATGTGTGTAGTAAATTAATCACTTTTGTGAACTGGCAAAATACTGCACAGTTTATATACAGTTTATTATTCACTTCTATTATCTCTGACCGGAGAGCTGCTGTTCATATTTGTTGTGACAGGAAAGACTGATAGATTCTGTTCAAACTAACATAGTGATTGATGCTGGGTTTGTTTTGGGAAATACACATAAAATAACTGGCAGAAATAAAATGACTGAAAAGTGTCTATGCTTTTATTTACTTGTCTGTTTCATTTCACACTGTGTTATAAAAATAGCACATGGCTTCTTTTGTTAGATTTCTCTGATAGTAAGATTCTCAAAAAATAAAGTAAAACATTTGAGAACGGATTTTAAACATTATTACACCCTACAGCACACACTCTATCCACTACATGGCCAGGAGCCGCTAATTATTGTGTAGAGTTAAATACTATTGATCTGTATGTTTATAGCTTTTCTTTTGCTCAGTTTTGTAATATATAAGTGTATATATGTTTGACATTGGGTGAATTTATCTCTTTTGTTTATATTAAATGGCAGCTTTTCAGAACACGATCTAGGAGAGGAGCAACTGAATCTAACATGTTGGCAATTGCTTCTTCTGCCAGTCCCAGACAGACTGATTTAATTGTAGATGTTTGCAATGTCCGATATGGCTACATGTTTTAATTGGTTACTTTACAAATGTCTAAAGATCGGCCCCCCATGTTTGAAAACTGAAAGGGGGCAATGATAATGATGAAACTGAGCTGAATGTCCCTGATTCACAAAGTTTTCTTTGCAAATCTTTGCCCAACCTTTTGTAATATAGCAGGGGACTATTCTTTAAGAAATACACCCCAATTGACTGATGATTAAAATGATGTATCTTTTATCTTTCTATGAATTTTCGAATAAAATATATTCAGTAAAATCTGCTTATACAGAGAGCAATGCAGTTACTGCCCCTCCCCTAGTTTGTTGAGCTCAGTCATGCTCAGATTCACCCAGGAAGAGAGGAATTTGCCAATTAGTTACTTTGTATCTCCCTATGATATTGGGTATATATTTTTTGTATTGATGTTTTATTGAACATTGAACATTCGCACCATCACACTGGCTGACATTCAATTCAATTAGTCCCACCGATACACTGGTGGGATTAATTATTCCAACCCTATGCGCAGACAGTAAAACAGAAGATTGTATTTTTTTGCAAAAGAAACTTAAAAAAAAAAAGATAGATATGGAAAAGGAAACTATAAACATATTAAATAAATAACTTATCATTTTAAGACAATACGCTAAGTAGTTGCAGGGCTAGGTGAAGTTCAGGTAAATCCCGTTGGCCAACAGCCAAACAAACGCCACTCTGATTAACTTGACATCATCTACTCATTAGCTTCCTGAAATAATTGCTATTCTTTATCTGTTGTTAAGGCCTATAAATCTGTTGCCACAATAAAGCATAAATACACAATGGCATTGTGCATTTTCAGGGAATTTAAAGTGAAGAACACGCCTGTGTAAATTGCAAGTTGACACTCTGTATGTACACGGCTGTGAATCGTGTTGGTGTGGCATTTTCCATCATTACTTTGGAATCTGACATCTGAATGAAAAACAGAATTAAGTCAAAATAACTGAGGATGTTAGAAAGATTCATGTTAAGGCTTGTACCAAACTCCTGATTCTCTCCTTAAGGCTACATGCATTGTGCCTTTTCTCTTACCATTTATTCTGCTTTTTTCACCCCCTTAACTTATTCGCTCTGTAAATCCAGGGATTATATGTCAAATGCATGAAAAATTCCACAACTGTAGAGGCTTGTTGTACATAGTAGTATTGAGGGGGGCAGAGGAAACAGCACTGTGACATTCATTTATTCTATAGGATGTCTGCCCAACGGGGAGAATAGTGAAACCATTTTTTCCTAATAATTTATTAATTCATCATTTATTCTTTTCATTTCCTGAATCAGCTACATTTCATTTCATTTCATTCAAAATATTGCATTCCCAAAACAAATGGCCTCTCTTTCAGCTGGAATCAGGGGCATAGGGATAACCATAGCAACCATAGCAACTGCTATGGGGCCCAGAGCCAAAGGGGCCCTACCAGGTCCCCTGCAGACATGTCCACCCTCCTAAGAAAATTTTTATGTCACGTAGTTCAGTCCCACAAACCCCCTTTTCGTTTTAAACCTTTCAAAGAGCCTCCCAGGCTCAGATATTCTACTTAAAAAACACGGCTTCATCCGTGATAATGACATAACAGCCACTGGCTGACGCCTGTTAGAGAACAAGACTCCTCTGCTTCTGTGCATGCTCGTAACCAACCAGCCTGCAACAGCATCAGAGCAGGGGTGTCCACGCCAGCAAAGGGATCTGGGTTTTATAAGTAGAATATCTGAGCCTGGGAGCATCTTTGAAAGGTAAACGTAAAACAAAAACGGGGTTTGTGGGGCTGAACTATATGTCATAAAAATCTTCTTAGGAGGGTGGACATGCCCTTTAAAAAAACTGCCCAGGTTGGGTTGAACTTCACCAAACTGTTTTTTTTGGGTTGAGGGGCCCCATCCAAAATCTTGCTATGGGTCCCTGTGATTTCTAGCTACGCCACTTTCTGGAATCTTCATGAAGTACCCTAATGTCCAAACTAAATGTAAAGGAGAAACAGTCCATTTAATGATGAGCTCTAAAATAAAAGTTACAGAATAGGGTGGGTGACTAGTGCTCCCCTATAATATTAGACATTCAAACAATAGAGTCCTAGTGCACAAACAAGGTTAGGACCCAGCTTTAGAAAGCAACATTGGTGTGGAGGCTGGGATTAAAACAATTTGACCATCTTATTGAACTAATTGCTTTTATTTGATTCATGGCATTTTCTTTGAAGCAGCAACCTAATGGAGAAATAGCCAATAAATTGTTTGTGCACTAAAATTCTATTGTTTATATGTATTCTATTTTTGGTATTTATAATGTTGTACTACTTTACTTCCAGAGTAATGTACCATAAAACCACTATTCATCTATCTGACTGAACAATAGTTAAGCTAGGTACACACGATACAATAATTTGGCCCAACCAACTGACATTTCAGTGTTTCAGTCAGTTGGGCCGAATTATTGTATGGTGGCTTTTTGCGGCCGCGATATATTGCCGACCATTCATTCATCGAAATCGGACGAACGAATGATCAGACAGCTTGGAAAATCACAACCGATCGTCCGGTCCTCTATGGACCACAAGATCGATTGCGACTAACAGTTGGATGTGGCTGTTTGCTGCAACCGACAGTCCTTCTTCCTGGACGACCGGTCAAAAGCCTTGAATAGTTGGTCAGGAGGAAGGATTGTATAGTGTGTACCTAGCTTTACAGTGTGCAGTAAAACAATAGAGCCCTCTGTTGCATTGCCATTCACTTCTCTTTATGTGGTTTTAAAACTAAAGCTGGCCATACACCACTTTCTTACATTCCAATGTTCCTACAATATTGCAGCAACTGGCCAGTCCGATCATTATGTGACCTACATTACCGGCATAATGTGGATCACAAACCATGATCCGTCTAGGAAAGTTTGCAGGAGTGTAAAAAGGTAAAACCGGTGCTGCCCCCAATGTTTCCATTGTTTTAATGTCTGTGGTGGATCAAATGTCTAATCTGTGCAATGTCGGGTCAGCACTAGAGATGTTCGAAACCCTTAAGTTCTGTTCCGTTTTTGGATTTACAGATCTCGGAAATAATCTGGAACGTAATTTCGAGGGTTACCGAATATATGTTTTTTTTTCTGTAACCGTTGAAAATGACCTTGTACATTCGATAACCTTTGAAAATACGATTGTAAACTGCTTTCAAGTTTTGGAGGGTTATGGAAAATACAAGGTTATTTTGGAGGGTTACCGAAAATAACCCCATCCTTTTGATAACCATCAAAAGCACATTTGGAAATTGTGAAATCCGAACGGTCCGCTCGGTTCCGTGCCGGATCTGGTCCAAGTCGGATCTGGATCCCATCTCTAGTTAGCAAAAAAAAAACAAAACAGGCGAACACATATTAATGAAAGGAAGGCTAATCTGTGGGTACAGTTTTTCTTTAAATCTTATTAAATTGCTGTATACAGTATTGCTTCTCTTACAGCAGAAAATATAAACAAAGCTTGTTCCAGCTGGACTGTGTTGAGATATGAAATATTTTTTAAATGATTTGCTTTTATGCTTGAAGTGCTACAGTATACTAGGCAAAAAGTCTGATGTCCAGTCCAGTAAACTCCTTTTAAAGTGCATGTACACATCTTAATAGCCCTGTATTACTTTTTTTCCAGGGTTCTAGCTCCAAAACCAACCAATGTTTCAAATCTGTGCATATTTCAAAATTTCTGCTGTAATTAAAAATTATTGTTATAATAAATAAACACTTTGCACTAAGTACAAGAGCACTTTGCGGATTTAGAACTTTACAAGCAGGATTAAAGAGTCATATAACACGGAGGTTGTAAAGTTGTGTTAACGAGAAGATTAATGCCATTTATTTCTGTTTGCCACCTGGTCTGAAACTAGTTCTCTATCTGTGGAACCTTATATTCCCTCGACACTTACTAGAAATACATGGACAATAAACACAGGGCTGTGAACTATACTATTTAGGGAAAATGTTTGTTTAAAAGTTAAAAGTATTATTGTGTAAAATAACAACCTCCATGTAAAATAACATGTATGGAAAGAAGAAGATGAGCTGCCCCAGCCCCCAGCATAATCCTTTGAAAAAACAGTGCCCAGGCTTCCCACTTATGCCAATGAATGACCCCAACGTTCCTGGCAAGAAAGTGTCATGTAGGACAAGTTGGCTGGCCTAGGGAAGAAAAAAGTGTAAATCTGGCCCTGCCTGCTTTCCATTATCTCCCCCTTCTGTAACCAGCGTGCATACGTGCCAATGTCAGAAATGTAGCAGTGTGTCAGTAAGGGGGAGGCTCAGAAGGGAGGAGGAGCTGATTTTCAGGACATGTAAGTATAAATGGAAAATAGCAGTGATCACTCCTATCTCCCATTTAATTATACATTATATTTTTTAAAAGTTGATAATAAAAACTTATCTCTTAAACAGACATGGAATTACTCAAAAATAAATTAATTTTTCTTTCTAAAAGACTGAGAACTTCCATTGTTTAGAATTTGTTTCACAATCCTGTCAAAATAAAAAAGATTGCCTAACTATATAAATCAAACCTATTTGATCATGTGTGTGATTGTGTTGGTATGACTTAAAGGGCATGTCCACCCCGAAAACAATAAGTTCACCCACTACTGGCCCCACTGTGTATTGCATAAAAATCCTTACCTTACATCCCAGCTCCAAATGGTTCTCCTGTAATGTCCCTCCAAAGTCCAGAAAACTGGCCACCAGGAGCCTGGCAGGGAGGGAAATTGTTTCCACCTCTGAGACGTCCTCCCTTCCCCTCCCACTCCCTCCCCCTCCCACCCGTTATGCTCTCCCTCCCCCTAGCATAAAACCCCTTTGATATATAATAGGTCTTCCTCCCCTGCCCCAACTGCTATAATAGATTTTCCAGAAAGTCCCCCGAACTCTACTTACCTTACCTCTCTCCCCCGGCGTTCTGTGCAGTCAGCCGCCGCATCCGTGATTGGTTGCCTCTCAACCAATCAAGGACGCGGCTGCCGGTCCGGCCCCCTGCTTGCAATTTCATGCAAGCAGAGGGCCTGGACAGTGCGTCAGAGGAAAGAGAGAAGGTAAGTAACAATCAGGGGAGTTTCTGGAAAATGTATAATAGGGTTGGGGCTGGGGGAGGGAGACCTATTATATATCAACATTTTTGGGGTGGACATACCCTTTAACGTATAGAATATTAGGTTGGCCATACACTCCCGAAATGTCCAACCTTGGAGAGTATTGATTTTTGTATTCTGTGGTCAGCTAAATATCTTTTCTATGAGGACAATGCCATATTCAGCCTACCAGATCTCCTTCTTAACCTTCCTAAGCAATACTTTCACTACAATGGTGCATTGATCAGAATATATGACAATTGCAACCTCTTACAACAACCTGCTTTGCATATCTCAATATCCATGGACAACTTTAATACATTTTAATGTACTACCACAAAGAAAGGCCACAATAAAATTCAACAGTGGGCAAAGGGGGAATAAAAAAATTAATTAAAGATGAAACATTCACCTTTTATATGCGCGTGAAAAGCTGTAATGCAATGTTTATAACATAAATGGACATGTCCTTTTAAATTCCACTGACAATTGCCTGTTAACTTTTATTCTCCATAAATCACCCATCTATAAATGTTATCATTCGTCTCTCTGGCTTATTTTCATAGGGGAAATCACAAAGTGCTGTGTATTTTACATCAAAGACCTGATTTGTTCTGCCGATTTACCTTATTACCTAGACTTTCCAGTATGGAACATTTCACATGAAACACAAACAATGATCAATTTTATTTCAGTACAGTGAAGCCTGTGGAGATGTTAAAGCTTCATTTCTCAGTCTACAATCGTTTAATGAAATATGAAATAAAGGGGGGGAAAGAAGTATAATGTTACACATCAAACTCAGATTTCCAGAGTTAGATCCTGCCTACGGCTGGTATTAAGGTTTTAATCTAACAGCAAATTATACAAAAGAATGTTGGTGTTACATGGACCATAACATTCTGTGAGACAATGGGATGCAAGGAACTCAATGTCTCTTGGTATAGGCAAGGTCTACATACTGTGGTTATAGCACAGAACATCTCAACTGAATACTGTGAAGTAGTGAAGTGTTTCTTTTTTCAAGTTCAGTCTGCAATAATTAAATAGCAGTTTACCAAGGGCTATACCATTGATGTTCACCTTGGCACTCCAGATGTGTGGAAACTCCAACCCCCAGCATTTCTTGGTTGCAGGCATGCTGAGAGTTGTAGTTTCTAAACAGCTGGAATGCCAAGGTTCAACATCACCGAGCTGTACTATATATTTCCAGATTAGGAAACTGATGAGGTGTCAATGGTTTCTAGGTTACACTTGCAAGTTTTTCCTTAAGCACACTTGCAGTTGTGGGAGGAAATAAATAATGTACATTGTGTGCAGCACTAAGTATGGTGTAGGTATCTTGTGCTGTTTTCTAGGTATACCCAATTGAACAAAGGCAAGACCCTTGCATAGTTAGGACACATCATCTTTAGCTTGTGCATTATGGGAACTTAACTTGCAATTATTAGATTCATGTCATGATAGTTTAATGCCACAGCTTCAGCGCAGCATAGGAATATCTTATAAATCTGATATGAAGATTTCTTGTGCAGAATAAGTCACACAACAGCATCCAGTATCTTCTCCAGACTCACATCCTGCAAATTTTAAAGATTCTCTCTTCTATGAAGGGTTGACTGTCTAAAAATTATTGTTAAAAGTAAAACAAAAAGATAATGAAGATTATGGTTCCCTAGAATGATTCTGGAAAGATAGAAAGATTAGATAGATCTAAATGAAAATAGCTAGTTCGGTATTAGATTATTATACAGAGATATGGAAACTGCCCATCGAGTATTTTGTTCTGTTGCCTTCTGAATCCATTAAAGAGTACATGAGTTTTTTAGTTAATGGGGGAGATGTAAGAAATCTGGGAAGCCACTTATTTGATTTTGGCACTTCTGATAATATGACGTAGGATAAGACAACACGTTTGTTAAAAGATGTTACTACTTCTGGGAAATCAACTGCAGTAACATCACAAGAATATTTTCCTGGGAACAAGGAAGACAGATGTTTTCGATCACAGGTGCCTTTGTCTTCAATGAAGTGCCAGCCAATTTCACTTTCAGAAATGGAGAATTTTTTTTTTAAAGTAATATCTCTAATGCAGAGGGCTTGTATCATTAGGATAATGACCCTTCACAAATTTAAGCCAAGAAGACTCCAGGGTATCTCATGTTGCCAAGTTATTATCAAGCTTGTGCTCACTGATAGATCATTTTATTGCAATTATGAAACTAATGAAGTTGCATAATGAAAATAGCATCACAGAGGAGTTGTTATTAAATAAGTCGCATTGTTATACAGAAATGATTTGAATATTAAATTCCGAAAGATTAGCTTCATTTTCAATTCTCAGATAATCACCGTATCTTAAAGACAATGAAACATTTGGTGAGCAGATCTGCTTTGGAAATTCTAAATTGATGTTTATTTGCGGTTTTATGAAGATAGTTACGTTTTGGCTGAAATTATCTGCACATGTTGTAATCTCATTATTATTATTATTATGGCCTGCTTAGCCTTGTGGTGGTATGGTATGTGTATATTTAATGGCAGAATACACTTTGACAAAATAGGCAGAGTTTAATCGGCACCAGTACAAGATGGCAGGAAAGTATTAAAAGACTTTCTGGGTCACTAATACAAATAGGATAGGGAGAGAATTCAGGCTTTGAAACTCCCTTTTCAGCAATACGCAAATAAGGAACAAAGACTCCTGGGAATTTACCATGTTTCCATGGAAGCTCTTAGTAACGCTATATCTTTAAAAAGACTTTTACAGCATTCCACAAGCTAAATGAAAAACCAGAGTGCCAACTACAGACCGGTTTTGGCTTTATTGAGCCATCATCAGTGTAGTGCAGGCTCCTGGTTTTGCAGTGGGAAGCGCCTATAGACCGACGTCACTAATAGACTTTCTGGGAGGAGATTATATCTGTCATAGGAAAAATAAGATGGCCCCACCCCTGTGGTTGTATGCCCTGCTGTCCTGGTAGTTCAACTCTGGGGAGCAGAAATGGCTTGGATTAGAAAACGCATTTCTATGTTTCAGTAATATTGACAGGGTAGTAGTAGGAAGCCCAAAGCTGCCATAGGGTTATCCAATTTATATGCACATAGAAGAAAAACACATGGTTACAGCAAAAGAAGGAGTGCAAAAGTTTAAATGTACTATTAATGTACAACAATCAATCAGATGTTTTCTTAATGCAGCAGACTTCAATCTGATTTGTTGATGCAGATTAATAGCCCAATCAAACTTATCCTTGTGAAGGTTCTTATTCATCCAGGTCATGGTATATCTGTGCTATTCAGTTACAGGAGATTAACTGGACTTGAAGTTTAGTTCTTGCAGACGTTTCGCTAGTCATTTAACTGTTAAGACAATTTAGAATTGAGAAATCCAGGTGGATGACTAGCGAAAAGTCTTCAAGAAACTAAAGTCCAGATATTACATCAGCCAATAAAAAAATAAAATAAATAATTATAATACGAGGGTGAGCTTTCAAAACAATTCAAATAACTGGGGGTGCAGCATAGCAAACAGTTATCCCCTGTGTATATTTAGATATGTAACAAGAATGAACATATACATATAAAAACTGTTATAGGGTAGACCACCAGCCTCTGCTTCTTACGTACATCAAAATTCTACCCAACCTCTTAATCTAAAACAACTAATCAGAGAGGATCAGATGTCTTCTAATTTTAGTAATCAAAAAATGTACCTGGACGCTCCAAAGTTCTTTGAAAAAAATTCTTGTTTATTCACCCATATGTGAGATCTCTCCAGCAACGTTTCGGGTGGACCTCCACCCTTTATCAAACTTGGAGTGTAAGTGATCACAACAACCTTATATCCATTGTGTCCTCCATATGGGCAGGACTAATCAATTACCACACAATTAGTGATTTAACTATTCAATTACTGTGTACACATCAATATAAAATACACATCAATTTAAAAATACAGGGATGATAAATATATAAGAATTCATGTAACTATGTCACTTCTAGTTATTTCATATATTATATTAAAGTGCTATGCATTACATGATAGCACTTTATTTGAAAGTGCTAGTTGCATGAAAGTGTCATTCATTTGAAAAGTGCTAGTGTGTTTCAAATAAAGTGTCCAATATATGTTACATTCTCATTTAAAGTGCTATTACATTTACCCTTAAGAAATGAAAACATTCTTTATTCATATAACTTAAAAACATTGCTTGATAAAGTGTTTGGGTCTATTCCCCTATAGCGTTCATTGTTATAAATTACGTATGCTGTTACATATTTGTGTTAATAAAGTCCCTTGTTTTTTACTGTAGTCTTTGTCTTCATTCGCTTTCTTTGTTAATTCTGATACCTTTTTTAAAACAAATGAGTTATAAATAAATAATTTGTTGATGAATATATATATCACTAATATCTCACATATATAGCTGCTTATACAGATTATCAGATGTCTTCTAATTTTAGTAAACCAGTAAAAGGTAACATCTAATTAGCGGCAGCAGAATAAAGGTTCGAACACAGTTGCAATCGCGGGCGTGCAATCGCAATCGATGTGTACGAATGGCTGTTTTGCCCGATAATCATGCTGTGTATGGGTACTTTATCTGCCGAAACAGCCGATTGGTCGAGGATCTATGCCCGACCGTCCGGATCTCCGTACGAGCAGACGTTTCAGCTGATAAAATGCCCACACACAAATGCCCATGCGTCGCAGGTTGGCACCCGTGATTGCACATATGTACGAACCTTTATAACACAGGCAAAACTTTGCAGCTCTTATTAAGTAAGCCCTATTATGTCTACTTGCGTTACAAGGTAAAATTATTTAACACATAATACACTTAATACAGACATTGCTATGTCTCTGTAATATACTATTGACTATCTTTGTTGCTTCCCCTATATGCTTTGGTGGAGTCACACTCTGTAGGTTGATATACTTATACTATAAGTTTTTTTTTAGGGGTGTATTGATTTCCCCTTTTAGACTTAGTGTTTGAGTCCTGCCCTTACATATTTATTTAATTTTTCTGCAATGTTTATACACTTGTATTGATACCGACATTTTGCACATTATATATCTAAACCTATACCAATATGGTGTTTTATTATGTTCAGATATTGAATCCAGAGTGAGTTTCCATATGTGTTTTTATTCTACACTATCTTACTTTATTTGCACTTGTTCTCTTATTTATACACTAGGACCACTTTATACATTTGGTCAGATCCCCTAATAATAAACCCTTTCATCATTTGCTATATTAGAGTTCCATGAAGTCTTTGTCTCTTTGGTTTTTGATTAGGGTATTGATCTGATTTATAGAGCACCTCACCTCACTAGAGGTTTAACGTATTAAACAGTTTAATACACTAGTAGCCCCTGTAATAGTTTTGTATGGCATATTTTTACCAACTACATCACTGGAATCACACAGTAACAATCCGTCAAAGATCACAGACAGAATCTGCAAGACAGATGGGTGTACACACAGTCATGATCCCTATAGAAAGTATAAGAAGAACGCTTGTGACTGCCATACTCGAAAAGTATTTTTAGATTTTAGTATCGGGGGCCAACCGCGTCCGAGGGAAATTTTCCATTTGAAATTATCATTTTGCCCGTATAGTTTAGTTTTGCCTGTACACACTTTATCAATAAAGGACCAATCCCGTCAGTAAGTTTATCGGGAATGTGTGTACCTATCTTTACTGTATAGTCACTTGAACAAAGCAAAATGGGCAGACAATGGAAAATATTTGCATTTAGTTATAAAACATACATATATATTTTTTATTATGATTATAAGAAAGAGTAGAATACAATAACACATCATACATATTTGCAGTAACTGTTTGATGGTCTCTAATGTGATGTGAGCAAGGCTTTAAACTTTTTTTTTTAATTTATAATAAATATTTATTATCAGGGAGATGTAATAAATGTTCTTATAGTTAAAAATGGTGCTAATTTTGCCCCAACCAATCAGATGTTATTTACCATTTTAAAGCTAATATGTGATTGGTTGGGGCAAAATTAGCACCATTTAACAATAAGAACTTTTATTACATCTCCCTGTATATATTTTAACTGGCAGAATTAAACACGTAAAGGTGCAAATTTGTTTAGATATGTCGCCCAAAAAAACGCCCTCTCAAATCCATCCTTATTGAATATTTATGCCAGTAGCAGGGTACTATCCCCTTAAAAGAAAAGAGAGCATGTATTCAGGCATATGCTACGGTCTGGTTTCAGGATATTCCTTAAATACATTTTAAAAATGTTCAAATAATTTGTTTAAATCACCTAACAAAAAATAGGATCAAGCTGGGTACACACTGTACAAATCTGTAAGATCCTGTCTGTCATCTTTGAAAGATCATGTCATCCTGTATATAGAGTACAGAGAGATCGCTCATGATTGCTATATACCTACCGATTCGAACGTTCGAGGCATGCTAATATGCGAGTAAAATGTCTATTATACCTATATGTGAGGAAATACTGAATTCTCAAATCCGCGAGTAAAATGTCTATTATACCTATACGCGAGTAAATATTGAATTTTCTAATCCGCAAGTAAAATGTCTATTATACCTATACGCGAGTAAATATTGAATTTCCGAATCCGTGAGTAAAATGTCTATTATACCTATACGCGAGTAAATATAGAATTATTGAATTCTTATTGAATTTAACGCGCGTGAGAGTAAAATCGAGTTTTCGAAGTCCTGGATATTTGAACATGTTTCCCAGACCATTTCCCAGGTCCCACAGCCATTTACATTAAGTTACCATTGATATTTTAATTGTATTTCATTAGAACTTAAAATATTTGACTCCCATTGACTTAAATGGGTCCATTTTTTAAACTTTTGATCTTTCCATATAGTTCGAAAGTTCGAAAACGGACCGAACTTTCGAAAGTTCAGCCATCTCTAGAGCGAAGCAATACCCATTGTATTAGAAACAATAAACATATCATCACTAGCTGCAAATGAAGATTTGAATATTGTTATATTACTAGCTAGCTTAAAATACCTGAAACGCTAGCAAAAACCAATGACCTTTTAGGCGACAGTTTATGCAGGGTCTATTCTACCCCGATCTGTGAGGGTTTTGATTTGTTTTGTTTATTTAATTGGTGTCTAGTCAACATAGGGATGAAACTACATAAAAGTTCTACAAATATAGTGATAGTGTCCATTGTGTTCTTAGTCCCTCACCCTCTGTTAGGAAGATTTTAAGGAAGTGAGCATCCTGGGAAGAAGGACCATCGTAGCTCCTTATTGACAATATGAAATCATGGCAAAGGGTATGAAACCAACTATTTTTCCCCCTAAATTGAAGATAATTTATAGAATACCAAGGTATGTGCAATATAGACACATCTTTTAAATAATTATATTTTTTTCATTAAACGTCCCCTTGATGCCCTCTGAAGCAGTTTTAAGTTTTGGCTATTTTCCAACCTCAAAGATGTGTGGCTTATGTTATCAATAGCTACTTATGGATAGACTATAGTTAAATACGATTAATTACATAATAAGTGTGCATTACATCAATTAATACAATCAAATAGATTTCATAGACTTTAAGATAATCATATAGGATTCATAACAGTATAACAACCAACATAATTTAGTTTAGTTTCCTTATGATATATTTACACGAGTTATACACTTATATAGTTTGTTGTGGAAAGCCTAAAGCTCATAAACATACTATGAAATATTATAAAATGTTCTTCCATAGTCTGGACCACCTGCCTGGTAAAGGGGACAGGTCAGAGTGGACTGGGGAGCTGTACTTTTTAGAAAGTGTTCTGTCTCGTGGGGTGAGGACCTGGTGTTTAGGTTTCATGTAGACTATGGTTCCCTTTTATACTTTTTTTTATACTTTTATGTACTAGGCAGTTCAATACCAACAAACCATACATAGGAAATAGACCCAACCAGCACTAATATATAGACATAACATATAATATATAAACTGGGGGGTGATATACACTCCTCTCAATATTACTGAAACTCACTTAGCAAAGCAGGAGACACGGGTGTAACAAACCCTGTGTCTTTTGCTTAATGATCTCCTCTTAGGGGAAATACCACAGTCAGTTCAAGAATGAAATTGGAACTCACTCACCGTTCCCTCACGGTGGCTCGGGTGCCACCAGTCCCGAGCCCTTCGCTACCGGCTCCAAACACCTTTCTCCATAGAAGACAAACAGCGCACAAGAATGTTCCCATAAAGGTAAGGATAACGGATTCCATTACTTAAAAGCAAATAATCTTTATTAAGGCATAAACGCCAAGTTCAAAAAGTGCATCCCCGCCTTACGATTTTCGAGCCACGCAGGGCTCTTAGTCATAGGCTTGGATGCGTAGCCACAGATCTCCCTGTTATATAGGATCCAGCTCTCAGCGTGGGGGTGGATCTACAATCAAGCGGACTACAACAGAACACTTAGTAACACATAGAACACACATTAAAAACAGGTGAATCATAATTGATACGTTGTAGAGTAAAAACCCAATTCTGTTAACCATGTGTATCCCGGAGCCAAGGACCAAACAGGCTGAAAAAATTACATCAGCCATGTGTTCCGCGAACACACATAGTAAAACAGAGTAAATACAAATAGATGCAATATTGAACTTTAACTCATTTGAATAATATCATAGTGATTACATATACATAACTGTATAAGCAGCCTCTTTAAATAGATTACTGCAAATACATATTAAATATTGAAGATAGGCCAAAGATGAAATAGAGCTCTATAAACCATGTATATATCCACATGCCATGGGTAAATATAGTCAGTATATGTATATATATGTCTGACCATTACCCTATATATGTCAGTACATGTCCATAGACATATAACTGACGGTTATCATATGAATCCGTAAAATCTAAAAATAGATTTGCTGATTATAATATCCAATACATGAACAAGAAAATCAATCTATATAACACATGATATCATATCTAGAATTTAGACCCTTAGGGCGTCTAGTCTCTAACTTGAAAATCATTGTTCTATTAAATAGGGAGGATTATAATAATCATTGCGCCAACTGGGGGACGTTAAAGTATACAGAAAATTGAAACATGAAACACCCCACTACAGAATTTAAAGCTAAGTTGGAAGGTTTAGTGGAAGACGGTATATCCATCGGGTTGTTTAATACGGTAAAAGCATGTTAGGATTTTTGGTTCCAACACACCCTGTAGTTCCTATATTTCATCACTTACCTAAAATCCATAAAAATGAACTCCCCCCTAAAGGAAGGCCAATTGTAGCAGGCATAGTGTCTCTTAATGAAGGATTGTCAGAGATAATGGATTTTCTTCTCCAGGTTTTGAACTTGGCGTTTATGCCTTAATAAAGATTGTTTTTATTTAAAGGGTATGTCCATCAAAAAAGTTGGTTTCTATCCAATTTACTTTTACCTCCCGTTCTTCAGTAAATCCGCGGGTAAGTGTCTCCTCCTCTCCTGGAAGATTTACTGAAGAACGGGAGGTAAGAGATAGTGCATTTACCTCCTGTTCTTCAGTAAATCAGATAGAAACCAACCATCATGATGATTGGGTTAAGTATAAGCCCAAAGGCAAATCCTTTACATGTGATTAATGCAGTTCTGACTTATTTCATTTGGATTTCATGATAGTACATTGAAAACTATAGAAATTGGCAAATTGTTGTAGCTGTGGATAATGGTAATTGTCCTTTAGGGCGTATTTAATTAGAGGAGTTAAACCTCTTACTTGTAGTTTTAATAACAAACACCTGGCACCACTCTAAGTACTTCAAGCTCATCCATACTTAAGATAATTAATTACTTTTTAATTCTGATTAAATTCTTTCTGTTCCTAGTTATTAACTACTTGAAATACACTAATTACTTGAAAAAGTCTCTTACATATTAGTAGCTTTGACATCAAAAGCAACAATGTCCTAGAGACAAGGATGGACATTATTTAACGGGTAGCAGGAATATCTGCAATAAACTATCTCTTTAGCAGTTGTAGTGTAGACTAATATTGAAAATGAATTAACCTCATTATATATACAATAAATACAAAAAAAGCAGCTGATCAGTATGAAAGCAATTGAAAGCAATTTTCTCAAAAGAAAAACAAAAAAACTATACACTTGGAAAATGCTTTTTGGAAAGTATTAGATATACCAAGTATGGTATGTAATGTAATAGCATGATTCCTAAGAGTACCCAGGAGTAAACATGTCTTCTGAAAAAGTCTGTACTTTTATTTGTGTAATTAAACGCTACTTTTAGAATGCATGTTTATTTAATAAATTACTCTACACTTTACTGCCATTCTGTAGAAAATTCCCATAACAATTGTTAAAAAAAAAAAAAATCCTCAAAATCTCTGTTTAGCAATTAATACATCAATTTATCCTAGGAACCCAGTTCAGTCTGGGTTTTCTAAAGGAAATAAAAATACACGCCTAAAGGTGCCCAAACATTATAGCTTACCTGCCAACCAATCCCGTCACATCAATCAATTTTGCAGGAACCGCCTTTCCGGATCTTCTTCACAGCCGACATTCGATATTAAGGTTCCTTCTGGGCCATTCATTTTGCGATTGTATGTCGGTCATAAAGAAGATCCGGAAAGTCGTGGGATTGGTCGACAGGTAAAATCTTATGTATGTATTTGCTACTCCCCATACACTGTATTTGTAAATAATATATAAAAGGAATTCAAGTGTTTTTGATGGTTTTGAGCAAAGAGTCAATATTGATTGACTTATTGACTCTTTTCAGCTTTTTAAACTAGGAATTAAATTTACTGTTTTAATGACATCTCCAAACATTCCAGTGTAATTTAGAAAACAAAAATAGGAATTGAGAGCTATGTTATGTAGTAAGTAGCTAACTCACAAACCTGGTGGTCCTGAACATCTACCGCGTCCCATAGTAATGCCATCAGGCCTTTCTGCCTTGCAGGTAGTAAACAGCAGTACCAAGTAACAAGTCTGAAATACATATTAGAAGCCTTTTTATCAACATGTAATCAGAATGCCAAGTCCTGATCAAGCCAAACCTTATGGTATTTCAAACAGTCCACAGAATGCAATTCAATATCATTTTCATATCAGCATTAATATTTAGTATGGTCGGGAAAATATTACACTATATTTGACACCCTGCTTTCAAAATTCCTTAGCATGCTCACGGAGAGTGAAAGCCAAAATAATTGTATACAGCTAATCAGCAGAGGTGGACCTGAATCCGAACACCTGGTTCCGAAGTGGATTTCACGGATCTGCCAGAATTCAGACTTTGCAAATTAATTTTAGGCAGAGTTTTTTTTAACTCCCATTAACTTCCATCTCTATTAATCAACCCAAGCACTGTGTTTATATCTTCCCTTGGACACATCTGCAAGGAGGATGTTCTCCCTGTGCTCGCTTGGCTTTCCATCAGGTACTCTGGTTTCCTACTAATAGGTTGTATGTGTGAATTAATGTGATTAGATTGTAAGCTCTTCAGGACAGGGCCTTATGGAATTTAGCCACATAATTGTAAAGCAACAAGGAAGATGTTGGCGCTAAATAAATCCCTAATAATAATATAAACTTGCTGCACATTTCACAACATAAAATGCTGAGTTGCTTATAGTTTTGTTTGGGTTATGAAGTGTAGTGAAATATTAAATAATACAGAGCCATGTGACCTTCTCCAGGACATGGGCAGTATCTTTCACAATGCAGTAATATGAATGGTAAACGTATCTTTCTATGTCTGTCTCCTCACACTTAATATAATACAAGAAAAAATAAGGTTTCTGCAGTGGGGAAATTGGTTTGGTTTTGTGGGCAGAATTCAATTTGTTTCTTGCCATAAACATTAAAACTAACTAAGCATACTTTGTGTTTTTTAAATGTCTCAAGTAATCAAAGGAAACAGAGTTAATTGACTTTCAGAAGAATTCAACACAGACAATTGGCAGTACTGTCATAACAAAGAACATGTTTTGGGAGATTAAAGCTAAGATGTTAATCACACAATTGTGTATTTTTTGGAATAGATGCATGTTTAAAAATATGGAAAGAATAACCGAGTAATGTGCAAAGGCATTAGCAGAATTATATAACTGCCATATTGCATTTGATATCAGAATAACACAGGGTGGCTTATTTACACAGCTTCAAGGGCAAGTATTTCCACAATTATGACACTTTTGGAAAAAGCCAACTGATGTTAAAGTAGTTAGACAAAGTGCAAACTTGCACTGATCCACTTACAAAACGAAAAAGAATTCATTCATTCAAGCTTTTCAAATCAATGGGATTTCTCTGCTCAAGACAATGCTGTGAATTTTCATTTGTGGCAGATTTTTTGCTAAATTTTTGAAGAAAGTATCAATAGTATGGTGCTAATTTTTAGCATAAATCGAACATTTGTGTAATTCACATACAAACCCAGAACATACCCAACAGAGCATGTTACAATAAACATAGCAGGGAATTTTTAGAGTAATTAATGACTGTAAACAATCCAAGTGTTAGTTATAACACTTGGATTTAGCAAATTCATTCAAAATAATTCAAACCCCCCTAGACACTTTTCTGCATTTAAATAAATAAAGGAACAACCCATGGCCATTTTTCAAAATTTATAGAGAAAATAAAATATATATATTTCCACATCACACAAAATTTCCTAAAAATGCATTTACTCCATCTCAGACTTGTATAGTTAATTTATAAAGTGCCACTTGGGGACGCAGCGCTGTACAATAACAAAATACAAAAAAGTCATACAAGAGGGGCAAATACATAGATAGTTCAGTACATAAATATATAAATTATATAAATAGAAGTGCTAGAGACTTGCCAGAAGCGGAAAGCAGGTCCCTGCCCAGTAGAGCTTCCAAAATTGGTAAATTACTATGTAAATTATGCCAAAAAGATGTTGCTTTATTAGTACCACCTTGAATTTTACGTTAAGAAGTGTGGCATAATTTAAAGGACACTTTTTACAAAAAAATGCCCTAAAGGAATTAACCAATGATCACTGTATGGGATGATGTCTTTATTTAATTAAATGCTGTCTAATGCCAATGCAAAACAATTAGATACTTCCTGCATGTACTTTCCTTTCCTGCATGTCTTTCCTCTCCAACTGTGACACAGATGACCCCCCTCCACACTGTACTAAACTATAGCCCCATAGCTGCTAATCAGTCTTTGTCTTTGTAAAATAAGTTTGAGATTTTCTAGTATGCTAGTTAGCAGCTATCAGAGGAGGGGGCTCCCCTTTATCCTGGCAGAAAAGTCAGCTGTGAGCATGCTTGGGCCCTAGGTACAAACTTTTTTTTGGTGAAAACAGAATATATTTATGATGAAATTAGTGAGCTGCAAAAAACAAAGACAAGTATTGTCAGGTGCTAAAAATTAAAATGCTAACAATGGGCCATCAAAAACAGAAACGATAATAAGCTGCCCTTGCAACTACAGGCACCCATAGGCACATGCACAAATGCACCACCTATCTATCTACATATGTATCTATCTAATTCTCTCTCTTTACAATATCTACAGTATATATCTAAGCTTTGTCTCTTGTATCTCTGAAAAGAACAGCTCTTGAGGAGGCCATACACACACCAATATTGTTTCCCAACCTTTATTTTTCCTTGATAGACAAATAAGGTGACTGTCCCACAGTAATCATCTTTTTGGTTAAAGGACATGTAAGGCGATGTTTGTGAGACACCTTAATGAAGCTTTATTGCAGCAATGTTCCAAGTGTCTCCTTGTTAGAATTTCAACATTGACAAATGGAGTTACCTGTAGTTCGGGAAGCAGCTGATGAAAGGAAATGATGAACACAGATATTTGTGACCTGTTAGAACCGCTTATTGAAGAATGTTTCTGAATGTTATTAGTAGTATTATATAAATATTGCAAGATTGAAGGAATGTAGATATCAATTACCAAAGCATAAGATAACTAAAAGACATCCATGTGCCAATGTAAAAAATTATAAAAGACCACACATATTTTAAATACATTTTAGATGGTTACATTTTAGTTTTAGTTAAACATTTTTGACATGGGGTATAAATAATATCGCAACACGTAGCTTTTAAATTGCCACTGGGACTACATAATACTACACAATTTGCGATTACTGCCATATCCAGTCGCATTAAGTGTGTGTTAGAGAGAATGATACACTTGGAGATTATTCATGAAAAAAATAGGTATTTTGGTAAATGCATAAAATGCTTTTCTAGATCCTTTCATGGTTATTTTACTTTCAGATTTTTCTCAAGAATAGAATTTCAATTTAATTAAAAAGTGGTTATTTTTATTCTCTATCAGCTAAAAGTTTAAAAAAATCCCAGAGAATGCATTTTGTCGGACAAAACTAAAATAAATGAATGCATTAATTTTGATGAACTAAGCAGTCCTTTTTCTTTTTGTCCTCTTATTAAACCTCTTTGAAAACTGGATCATTTGATATCATTATATTTATGATTAGAGTCTTAAACATAATGAATGAACCTTCTAGGATGGCTGACTGTATAATAATACTACATTTGTTTACATGAAATTAGAAAAGAATGTTTAGAATATAAAAAAAAAAATTCTTGCTCTGTAGAAACATCACTCATTGCTTTACAGATCCTTTTACGGATGGTGGCATTAATATGATACTTTGCTTCTGGGCAAATTGTGAGTTGAGTGAAATTAAAAACAAAGGTTTAAAAAAAAAAAAGAATTCACCTTAGGCTATAAAATGAACTTACCAATGACCTGATTTCATCTTTTGGTTTGTTTTCATTGCAAGATTTGAAATTTGAAAAAAAACAAAAAACAAATAAAAACTAGGTGAGGTATATAAGGGCAATTAAATATGTGACCAAACACAACTCATTTTGTGTGCTCAGTGTATATATTATTCAATGTCAAGATCTGAAAAATATTATGGAATGGGATTTTCCAAACTGCTCTCAAAACAAATCTGGCAATGTGTGGTTCACATGAAAGAAGAATTTCACCGCAATGTTTTTTTTGCCTTTAAAAAGGCAAAAACAATCTTATAATAAATGGCTATTTAATGTTCAATTCATTTATCTTAATGAAGTCAATGCTGCTTGTTTATTTTATGTTTCTTAAATAACTAAATATCTATGTGTTGCTAATCATTATATTTCCTGTTTTACTTTTTATAACGTAAAAGTAATTACAAACATAATGATAATGAAAGGCAGTTTACAAAACTTTAAACTTGTGGTCACATTTAGGAACAACTTCAAAAATGAGAATATTTTTTTTCCCCATTAGCACATTCCAAAGAAAGATATCAAGACCTTAAAGGGCTTCAGCATTATCTGCAGTGTTTAAAATAATGCTATTTGATCAGGCACTTGAAATGAGTCTAGCTTGGACTTGTTAAGTACGCTTCTTTCTGGCATTCCTGCTTGTTTACATCATATGACTTTGTTCATCCATTTAAAAGAAAACTTCTGCATTTGAGGCTTCCTGCTTCAGCAGGTGCAGAACCTGGAAAACAGTGATTTTTAGAAATAATACCAAGCAACATTAAAGGTTTAAACATCAAATGTCACAGTACAACCAGGGAAGTGTTACAGGTCACCAAGAGACCTTTACATTCTAGAAGTCCAAAGGTTTAATTCTTCTTCTGTCATGTAAAGGTCATGTGCAGAGCAAGTTAAGTATTTAGAGGAAAAGTGGGATTTCTCATATTTTCATTTTTCATCTATGACATGAAGGGTAAAAACAATTCTAATTTAAATGGGTGGAAGTTAGATAAAGTTAACCCTACAAAAGAAATACAGTTTACAATGCATCTATTGTCTAGGTATCTCTATTTGAAACCTTTATAATCTATATAATCTATTGATCTTCACAGACGTATCTAGACTTTTGGGCACCTGAAAAACAATTCCAAATGCTGCCCCCCCTCGCCGTCAGAAGGGGTGTGATTTTATAATTGAAAGTGGGTGGTGCTTTGTCCAGAAGTGGGGTGTGGCTTTATACATATTGAACTAGCATCATTATCATTGTATGTACATCAGTCCTCCATTTATTTACAATACATTAAAGGACCCACCCTCTAAAATATTATCCCCACCCCAGACCCACCATACTTCTTGTGGAATAAAAGGTTTTGGCCAAAAGATTTTTAAGCCTGACACTATGTCAAGATAGACACAGGGCCCTAACCTAGCTTAACCCAACAAACTCTACTGGCCATCATGGGAATTTCATTACATACTGGTAGCTATGGGAATTTCATTACATTCTGGTAGCCATGGGTTTTTCATCACATACTGGCTGCAAACTGGCAATTTCATTATATACTGGTAGCTATGGGAATTTCATGAGATACTGGTAGCCACAGGAATTTCATTACATACTGGTAGCCATGTCATTACATACTGGTAGCCATGGGAATTTCATCACATACTGGTAGTCATTTCATTACATACTGTTAGCCATAGGAATTTCATCAAATACTGGTAGCCACATTACATACTAGTAGCCATGGGAATTTCATCCCGTACTGGTAGCTATTTCATTACATACTGGTAGCCATGAGAAGTTCATCACATACTGGTAGCCATTTCATTACATACTGGTAGCCATGGGAATTTCATCACATACTGGTAGCCATTTCATTACATACTTGTAGCCATGAGAATTTCATCATATACTGGGGTAGGCTAGTGTGCAGGGCAATCCACTCATTATATTAGTGCAGGCACTGGCAGCTTTGCCTCGCTCCAATAAAATAATGAGTGCATTGCCCTGCACATGGGGTAGGTAATAGCCTAATAGGGCTATGTGGCTATCACCTACCCATGTGCCACCCGCCGTGCGAGTGACATGATGTTAGCGCGCGCATGAAGCAGTGCACGCGTGACATCATCACGCCGCATGCTAATACAAGTGTGCATGGTGTGATGACGTCCCACACGCACAGCGCACGCGCTAACGTGTCATGACAGCACTCGCACAGACCTAACTGGCACTGAAGATATAGACACAAGCTGGAAACGAGGTCCAGCAACTCTCAGGGGGCGGAGCTTACCGGACTTCTTTCAGCTTCCAAGATGGCTAGCACTTTCCATGGGCTCAGGTAGGCTCTGAAGGGACCTAAAAAAAAAGGGGGGAAAGGTTAGTTAGGGATTCAGCTACCATTTAAACTGTATTTTTTTTTTTGTATACTTATCCTTTAAACATCACAAAAACAAGTTTTGGCCTGAGATGTAACAAAGTAAAGGCAATCAATGTTCTTATACTTTGTAAAGTGTAATGAGAGATAGAAATGGCCGAACTTCCTGAAGTTCGGTTCATTTTCGATCTTCCGAACTTCAGTAAAAGTTCAGAAAGTTCAAAAACAAACCCATTAAAGTCAATGGGGAGAAATAGTTAGAAAAAGTTCTCATAAAATACAAATAAAACAGCAATGGTAACATACTGTAAATGGCTGTGGCACCTGGGAAATGGCCTGGGGAACATGTCACTATCACCAAAATGTGTTTAAACATTACCTTACCCCATGATCGGGCAAATGTTGGGTTTCCGCATGCTACTTTTAAAAGTTATGGCCAATTCGGTGGTTACACACCAATAAATTGGTGACCAAACGATACATTCAAGGGTTTTCGAAATCGAAGGCTACATTTGAGGGTTACTGAATCGAACACTACATTCGTTGGTTACCGAAATCGAAGGATACCGATTAAAAAATTCAATAATTATTGAAAATTCCGCAAGTTCAGAAAAACCAAATTAGTTTGTAGTTCAGGAAGTTTCGGAAGAGTTGGAGTCCGTCCGAGCTATTGATTGGGTTCGGGTTTGGTCCATCTCTAATTAGATATAATGGAAATGTACAAACATACTACAGGAAATAAGACATGCAATGCATAGAAATGTAATGAAGGCCTTTGCTGATCATTTAAAGGATAACCAATGAGGGTATGAGGAAGGAAAGTCAAAGTATGTGATCAGCACTAATTTAGAACAAACCAATCAGATGTTATCAAATGTTTCTTAACTGAAGTAGACCAGTAAAAAGTTATCATCTGATTGGATTCTGCAAAATAATAGCTTCTTAAAACACTTCCTAAAGTCAGGCGGGCAATTGTCGGGTTTTGAGCAAGCTACATTCAACGATACATTTGAGGATTATCGAATGAATGAACAATCCTTCCTGTTAGCGAATGGTCCTTCCTAGGCTAAGCGAATGGTACATTCAAAGGTTGGATTGTGTACTGGTTAAAGGCCTTTGACATGGGAGACCAGGGGTCAAATCCTGGCTAGGGGCAGCTATACAAATGTTTGCATTATTAACCATATAATACCATATAATAACCTAGTAATATAATAACCTAGTAATATAATAACCATATAATATAATGACCATATGATAACCTAGTATTATCATAACCATATAATACCCTAGTAATATACTAACAATATAATAAACTAGCAATATAATAACAATATAATAACCTAGTAATATGATAACCATATAATATAATAACCATAAAATAACCTAGTAATATAATAATCATATAATAACCTAGTAATATAATAACAATATAATAACCTAGTAATATAATAACTATATAATACCCTAGCCAGGATTCGAACCCTGGTCTCCCATATCAAAGGCGGTGCCTTTAACCAGTACACTATCCATTAGGTACATTCGGTACATTCGAGGGTTGGATAGTGTACTGGTTAAAGGCACTGCCTTTGACATGGGAGACCAGGGTTTGAATTCTGGCTAGGAGCAGCTATACAAATGTTTGCATAATTAACCATATAATACCCTATATTATAACCATATAATTCCCTAGTAATATAATAACCATATAATATAATAACCTAGTAATATTATAACCACATAATATAATAACCATATGATAACCTAGTAATATAAATAACCACATAATATAATAACCATATGATAACCTAGTAATATAATAACCATATAATACAATAACCTAGTAATATAATAACCATATAATATAATAACCATATGATCCATATGATAACCTAGTAATATAATAACCATATAATATCCTAGCCAGGATTCGAACCCTGGTCTCCCATGTCAAAGGCAGTGCCTTTAACCAGTACACTATCCTGCCACTACATTATATGGTTAATATATCACTAGGTTATCATATGGTAATTATATGGTTATTATATTACTATGGTTATTATATTATTAGGTTATTAGCAAATAAACATTCTAGGGTTTAGCTGGTATTGCTGCCCCTAGCCAGGATTCAAAACCTGGTCTCCCATGTCAAAGGCAGTGCCTTTAACCAGTACACTATCCAGTGCATTAGATTATTATCAAATTTACGATCGAAAGTCCAGAAACATCAAAAGTCTGAGAAATCCGGGTCCGGGATAGTTCGAGACGTCCGAGTCGGTTCGAATTCTTAAAGTTCGGCTCGAACTCAGGCTCGAGTTCGAGTTCTAGTCCATCCCTACTCATGGCTGCTAGTCACAGAGGCCACTGGTAAAAAGTCTACAGCAGCGTTTACTGAGCTCATCCTCCCCACCACTTCTTACTTCTTCAGCTCATTTGCAACATTGTTTCCAAGTAGAGTGAGCTGAGTTCAAGCTCTCTACTCACTACAATTCTGAGAACATTTTTTGAAAGTTTCAGTCCATTTTGATTGACAAATAGTAACAGTAGGTTACTGTAAATGACACAGAGACCTGGGGAATGGTCTGGGGAACCTGTAAATATAACCAAAACTTATTTTAAAACTATCTTTCCTCACGATCGATGTTTTTAAGCTTCCGCATTCTGTTTTCGAGAATTATTGAAATGGATCATTACTTCGAGGGTTCCGAAAGTTTCGTCGGGACTTCGAAACCCTCAGACTTGATTCGAAGCCAGGGTTCTATTCAAACCCACATTACATTTCTACACAGCAAGTAAAAGCTGACAAGTAGAGCACTGGGCGCCCTGATTTAACATAGCTGCCCTAGCTCTTTGCCTAGGTGGCTTATGCCTAAAAACGCCCCTGCATGTACCCAGTGGTGCTGAAATTATTTTGTAGCACTGTGGGTCTCCTACAACTCTGGGCCCTGGCAGCTGCTAGAAAAGACTGCAAAATTCTAAAATTAATAGTGTAATTATTATTATTATCAAATTAAATTCTATACTTTTTATTTTCAAAGGATTTTAGTTTATTTTTTTAATTTACAAATGTTATAACTTTTCAGGAAAACCCTCCCCCATATCCAGCCAATAATCAGAGCTCCAATACTTGTGGGTAACGTACAGTCACTGTCTTGGGAGAGTCATACATGGGTCCCTTAAGGGTTAATTATTTAGTTAACTAGATCATTTTTAAATCAATTGAGATTTTCCAATACAAAGTCTGCATCAAACTAAGACGAGACCCAAACCTCCAGCGAAAAGATATAGCAATAAATAAATGAAAATCAAATAAAAGATCTGTAAACAGTTACTTGTAAAACTTCCTTCCACTAAGGTTCAATAGTTGATATAATTAATCATCCCATATTGGGAGCATTTGCAGTTTTATTTTACCACTTGGAAACTCAGTGTGTTCTGAATTCTATTTTCTGACCTATGACACTTGACATTTACACTAGAAATGTACAGAATGATGGGATTGCTATTTTTCTCTGCATAATTATTTCCTACTAGAAATCCCTTTTGCTGAGAAGAAAAAAATCATAAAACCTTAAAGGTCAATCCAAATAGTACACTGTCTTCTAATTAAAATATATTTAGACTTTTTTTTTCTTATTTATATAATGATAAATACATTTGTGGTTTTTGCTCAGTTATTGTTCATGAAAATTAGGAATATGTTAACCGTTTAGGGACAGAGCTTGGTTAAAAAAATCTTTTCGGTTTGGTTTCCATTTCCCATAATTAACTAAAGTAATTTCCAATTGATTTATGCTGCAGTTGCTGCTCACATTTACTTTCACTTTTACAAGATGCAAAAACTTGCAGAGCTCAATCTGCTGTGGTACGGGGGAACTAAAATTCCAAACTAGAATTTTGACAGGCAAAATTGAAATTCCCCATCCAAATTGTGTCCTTTTGACTTTGAAACCTGGTTTGGATGGGTGAACGTTTTGGCAGTGGAACTTGGAATAAACAGTGTAGGGGAAAGTTTAATCACATCCCTACTTAAATGCACATTTATCAAGCCACTGTATGAAAAAACCATATGTTATTTTTCAATTGCAGCAGCCATCTTTACTTTCATATTGGTGATATTCATTGCACGTTAGTGATCGTTAAATTCTGACCCAGTAGTTATGTACAATGTTGTTTTTTAGTTTAAAGGAGAACTAAACTTAAATTTTTTTAAACCTAATATGAAAGTTTTTCTCCCCAGAACACCTAAACATTGTAAGATTCTTCTCTGGTACATTGCATTTAGTACATGTGAGAAATAGATTCTGTGACTAAGAAGGCTTCCATGTTGTTGCCAGTACAACCCACAGCCCATGTAGTCATCAAAGAACTACGCCCCCTGACCCCAGTATTCACTGTCTCTATGCACAGAGTGTTTGCTATACAGATGTCAATACACCAATATGGAATCCCTGATTAGACTTTGAAAGCTGCTTGTTACCCTGCAATTTATTTATCAGTCAGTGTGAGATACTGGAAAATAAACTGCAGGGTAACAAGCAGCTTTCAAAGTTTTATCAGCGACTTCCATATTCCATTTTTTAATTATTATTTTCCTAGAAAAAGATAAAGCTTCCAAATGTAGCTGAATTCTCTACTTATTCAGTGTTGGCACACCGCGTAAGGCACAGGTTTAAAAAATATGCAGTTCAGAAGTTCAATACCCCAGATATACATTTTTTTTTCTATTATATTCCATGCAAAAGATACATTTTCGAAATGTATCTAGGTTTTCAGCTTATTCTGTGGTGGCTCACCATGTAAGATCCCAGATTTAAACACATACAGTTCAAAAGGTCATGAGTTTGAATCCCCAGACTTACCTTTATTCTTTGTTTCCATTATGTTCCTAGTATAATATTCTACATGTACCAATGGATTATATAGTGTCTCTAGAGCCTAGAGGTCACTAATACATAAAATAAGGTAGGGTGAGAATTCAGGCTTTGATACTCCCTTTTCAGCAATATGCAAATAAGGAACAAAGACTTCTGTGTATTTACCATGAATGCACATGGAAGCTCTCAGGAACACTGGCAGGGTTATTCAATAAAAGTTCTTATCGTTTAAAATGGTGTTAATTTTGCCCCAACCAATCAGATGTTAGCTTTCAAATGTTAAATAAGATCTGATTGGCTGGGGCAAAATTACCACCATTTTTAACGATATGAACTTTTATTGAATCTCCCTGTATGACTTTTACAGCATTCCACAAGCTAAATGCAAAACCAGAGTGCCAACTACAGACCGGTTTCAGCTTTATTGAGCCATCATCAGTGTAGTGCAGGCCTCTGGTTTTGCAGTGTGAAGCGCGTATCGACAGAGCTTCCATTTGTAAACATGGTAAATTCACAGAAGTCTTTGTTCCTTATTTGCATATTATCCTAGAGGCAAGAGCTCTGCTTTTAGCAAGACAGAGAAAATGTACAAGTTGCAGGTTCTATTCCCCAGACTTACTTTTTGTTTTTGCTGAAATGTAAGTATTCAGGGGGTTATTCAATAAAAGTCCTTATTGTTTAAAATGGTGCTAATTTTGCCCCAGCCAATCAGATGTTAGCTTTCAAATGTTAAATAGCTGGGGTTTACCCAGCTAAGGTGGATTGTGAGAGCTGACCCCTAGTACTCACAGGTTATTTTCATAAATCACCCAATGGCCACAGCATAGGGAGAGGTGAGACACAGCTTGTTGTATGTTTGGGAATGTGCTCTGTCTATTGGGACAATGTTGTCTGGAGACTTTAGTTCCCCTTTAATATTTGTTATTGTATGAAACTAGTTCTAAGATACTATTCTAAGATACCAGATGCTGGTCTTAAAGGGCATCTTTAGTGGGAAAATGAACTTTTTTTTCTTTCTTTCCATGTTCTATAATTCCCCACAACCCCCAGAGTGTCTTCACTTTTTTCAGATTCCCTCTCTGTCCTGAGATACACCAGTTAGAAGAATACGTGATTGCATTCCTCTACTCCTACTTGGACTGTCAATCAAATCCCTGTGACTTGATCCCCCCTCCCTGCTCTGTAATAAACATAGAGATAACAGCATTAGCAGGGGGAGAAAGGTAGCTTTGATGTTAGATATAAGGCTGCACTTGACCCCCCTTCTTAATAGCTTTCACTGATTGATGATGGGTCACAAAGTGAGAGATCGTAAACTGTACTGATCTCCTTCTTCCGTGTCTCCAGGACAGCTTAATTTCTATTGGCCACTGTGCGTGGGTGTGTTTTTCAGGATGTTGAACTTTTAACTCCTACTGCACATAAAAAGCTTGTCGGTTAGCCGGAGCTGAGACATGGAGGAGGTAACAGAGGGGAGGGAGAAGGGGGGAATGCTGCACATAGATCTGACACCGTGGTTAAACAGAGTCAGTGACAGATATAGGATTAAGGCAGCACAGAGTACATGAATTTAACTTTGCAAAGGGGCAATGCGTTTTTTTCACTATAGATGCCCTTTAATTCCATAAAATTGGACGTTTATCAATGTGATCAGGCATTGGCCGTGTCTTTATATTATGATGAATGTTACATTAACATTGGAAAATAACAACACTTATAAAAGTGTGCAAAATCATTGTTGTGCGATATTGTGGATTTATAAATATCCCACTAAAAGTTAAAACTGATCATTAAAAATAATTTTCAACTTTCTTTCTACACATTGAACCAGCAGTTTACAAATACAAAACCTTTCCATTTCTCTTAAATTCCCACCCCTAGTGCAAATCAACTCATGGAAGAGATACTCTTTCTCCACATGGGTGACACACACTGAGAAGGGTAAAGCCAAACAGGGCTTGCTGTAATGACCATTACTGGATGTTTACATCTTTTCCTAATTCTATCCCAGAAGTCATAGATAGTGACTAGAGATGTCTAAAACTCTGAGTTTCGTTTTGGATTTGGATTTACGGAACTCAGTAAAAACCCAAAGATTTGAAATTGGAACATACATTTGAGGGTTTGGAACGTATTTTCGAGGGTTACCGAATGTACCAGGTTCTTTTCCTAACGTCAATGCATTAATTTATGATGTGAAAAAATACTGCATTGTGTAAAAGCAGACACTGATGTTACCAGATCATCTTATGGAGTTGATAAATTATCAGAGGAACCTTACATCTGAAATGCTGCCAAATATTGGCAAAGGTAACATAGAAGAAATTAATTGCACTTGTTAACTTCTGTAACATTGCTTTGGAAAATTAGTAACTTAGACAAAATAACTGGGGCTGATCCTCCTGTTTAAATTTATATCCATGCAAGCAATAGAGACCTGCAAAACTTGTATAATATGTGAAAAAGTGTGCATTCCTAACCGTTCAAATATACTAGATGCAGGGAATGAGGCTAGGTTAGGGAATCTAGGATTATGCCAAAGTTGTGTGTCCTCTGATATTCCTTCGAATCCCAGATGCTTTTGTTTTTCCCCCCATATTTTTTATTGTTGGGTGTGAAGGCAGGTTCCTCCATTTGGGATGGGGTTAGAGCGGGAGTCTAGAAAGGTCAGAGGGTGAGATGGGAGATAGGCATGGAGCATACCCTCCATATCATATTGTGGTTGTGGTGGTGTATCTTCTGATTGGTCGGGCCAAGGGCATAGCCAGGTACCATAGTATTTAAGTTGTCCTGCCCAGTAGTATAGGCGGAAGTATGGGAGTGCCATTCCAGCTAATGCTTTGGGTCTCTGTAGTGTGGTGATTTTTACCCTGGCTCTGCCTGAGTTCCAGAGGAATGATATCATACAAGTTTGGAATCTGGTAAAAAAGGAGTCTGGGATATATAGCATGCTATGTTGGCGGATATAAAGGAGTTTTGGTAGGATGATAATTTTGATTAGGTTTATTCGGCCTATTAGATTAATAGGCAGGAATGTCCAGAATTTTAGCCAGTTCATTACCATGTCTAGTATAGGGGAGATGTTAAGGGTTTAGAAGGTGGAAGGTGAGCAAGTGATATATATACCTAAATACTTGAATTTGTCAACTATTAGTACCAGGTTTTGTACAAAGGGGGGGATGTTTATTCCATTATCAATTGGAAATAACACAGATTTCCCCCAATTTATAAATAGGCCTGACATGGGACCATATTGGGTAATTATTTCATAGGCTGTGTGGAGTGAACGTTTGGTTGGCTAGGTATAAGATGAAATCATCTACGTATAAGCCTATTAAAGAGGTATGCTGTCCCAGTGTTAGTCCGGTTATATTTGGATGTGATCGAAGTTGGATGGCTAATGGTTTAATGGCAAGGGCAAAGGGCAGATATGGGGATAGTGGGCAGCCTTGTCTAGTTCTAGTTTAGGGGAAAGGGCGAGGATATATTGACGTTGACTCCAATGGCGGCGCTAGGGTTGTTCTACAGGATTTGTACCCATCTTATAAAGTTGGGCCCGAATCCGAATTTGTACATATGGATAGGAAGGGCCACTCCACCAAAATACCTTTTGGGCCTCAAGTGATAGCATTCATCTCTCTCCTGAGTTGTCATGGTCAACCTGGGTGTGTATTAGTGTTTTCCTGATGGTAATGGAATTTGACTTGCCAGGCATGAAGCCAGTTTGGTCTTCATGTATAATTATATTTATGACATTTTGGTGTCGTTTCACTAGGACTTTGGCCAATATTTTATAGTCAGTATTGAGGAGAGAGATTGGGCAATAGGATCCGCACTCCAGGGGATCTTTTCCTTGTTTTAGTAGGAGAGTAATGTGGGCTTCTTCACACATAGATGGAGGGAGAGTTCCAGATTGGAATGCTGTTTGAAAAGTGTTTAGTAGGTATGGGAGGATTTGTTCTACATATTTTTTATACAGTTCAATTGGAATGCCATCAGGGCCTGGGGATTTTCCAGAGGCCATGCTGGAGATCGCATTTTGGAGTTCCATTAGGGTTCTATCAACATCTGGACTAACTGCTTCTCGATGTGAGAGGGTTGATAAGGTCATGTTGACTAGTGATATTTAAGTGGGAGTAAGGGATGTGTGCAACTGGGATTTGTATAGATTGGTGTAGTAAGCGGTGAAGCAGTTGAAGATATCTGGGGTGTTTGTTAGTACTTCGTTGTTGTTGTTTTTGATATGCATAATAGTATTTTGATCAAAAGGGCCATGTGCATAGTGAGCAAGCAGTTTGGCAGATTGGTGGCCAAATTCAAAATACTTTTGTTTTTGGAAAAAGTATTTCCTGGAGTGTTTTTTCAGTCAAAGTGGTCTCATAGAGGGATTGTGCAAGTTGCCAGGCTGATTTGGTGTGTGGTGATGGGTTTGTTGTGTATGCAGATTCTGCTTCTTGGAAGCAGTTGCTTTGCTAGTTGTTCCTCTTTTTGGGATAAAGTTTTTTTGATGTGTGCTACTGTGTTTTGTAAGTTGCCCCTCAGTACTGCTTTAAACACGTCCCATTTTATTTTACTTTCTATTGTGTCTATGTTATCTTCAAAGAATTGTTCACTTTGGTCTGGGGTGGGGTCAGGGTCTGGGAAGTAGGTGAGCCAGAAGGGGTGTATGCGCCAAGGGCGTCTAGTGTAGGGTTCCGAGTGCATGTTTTTGTATTTTCAGGAGGATAGGTGAGTGGTCTGAGAGGTTTCCTGGAAGGTGGATTATTTCTTTGGTTTTAGGACTTAAATGTTTGCTTGTGAAAATGTTGTCAATTTGGGAGAGGGTATTATGTGTTTTGGAGAGGCATGTGTATTCCTTGCGATAGGGGTTTTGGGTTCTCCATATGTCCACCCATTGGAGTTCGGTTATTAATTGTTGTAATGGTGTCGGTAATGAAGATGCTCTGGGTAGAGAGGGGGATGCATGCAGTTTGTACATGTTTGGGTCTAGCAGGGAGTTGAAGTCACCCAAGCATAATACAGAGGCCTGGGGATATTTAAGTAGGAAAGGAATAGTTTCCCTTAGGGGGCATTGGTTTGCTGGGAGGGGGGATCATATATTCCTATGATTACATATAGTTTGTCTTCAATGGTGAGTGCTAAGCATACATATTTCCCATTTTTATCTGTCTTCACTTCGGTTATTGAGTATGTTAATTGTTTATGTAGCAGTATAGAGATGCCTCTAGAAAAAGAGGAGTATGTGCTGTGCGCTGCCCAGCCTATCCATGATCTTTGGAGATATTGGGTGGTTGAGGGAAGTAGGTGAGTTTCTTGGAGACATACAATGTTGGGTTAGTATGATCGCAGTTGGGAATATAAGGCCAGTCTTGTTTGTGGGTCATTCAGACCCCAGACATTCCATGAGATTACTTTAAGAATATGGTAGGTATAGGCATGTTGTTGGATGGGCTTGTGTACCAAAGGAGTTTGAGTTGTGTTCATTGAGCGATAGATGTTGGAGGGGGAAGTTTCCTATCGAGTACCCAGACAGATTAGGATTCCATGACACTTTTTAAACAACAATTAAACAGTAATGACATATTTTATTAGAAGCAATTAGACAGCAATCTGTAGACAGATATATTCCTAGTAGTAACATGGTATAACTACAATAAAACATCATTCTAAACTAAATTAGAAATAACTTAAGGGGACTGGGGATGCACAGAGTGCAGTTTCTGTGAAGAAGGCAGAAGCATCACTGGTTTCATGCTTCCCGAAACTGCTTGTTTAACAATTTAGGTGCCTTTTTGTAACAATAAATGAGTTTTCTTGGCTCCGTAGTTGTTTACATTGCTCGCTTATATTTATTATATTACCCAACCCATAGTTTGTGTTACCATTTGTTTTTTGGAGGCAGACCACGTGGCCACTCGGGTATTTGATGGCTGGTAGGTTTAGGAGTGTGTCCCTTTCAGTCGGAATCTCCCTCCACCTCCTGGGGTAAGGGTTTAAATCCCCACAGGGGATTTCAGTAGTGCTAGGGCCGGGTGGTCGCATAGTTATTGGTGGCCAGTTGGTCCGCCCCCTTTTCAATCCCAGCCCAGTCCTATTGGTGCTCATACTGTAAAAACATTTTAAGAAAACCACAAATGTTTTATCAACTATAAAGCATTGTTGGAGATAGGGATTGAGGGAAGAAATTGTGGGTTCATTGTGTCTTCTAAAGTTGAGATTCGGGTTTCAGCTTTCCCGACTCTATGTCGCACCTTGGCCAGGTCCTGCCGTATGAGGGACATGTCAGATTTAACCTCTTCCAGTAGCGTGGTGAGAGATTTTTTCGTATCCGTTATGGCTCCAAGTAGCTCTTTTTTAAGGTCTTGCATAGAACAGTCCATTTCAGAAGTTGCCCCTAATGCTGTGTGGCTGTTGGTTTTTGGTGTAACCGGGGCGTTCTCCATTAGTGCGTGTTGCGGGCTTGTGAGGCCTGGTCAGGACTGGAGCTTTTCCACGCAAACTGCTGTAGTTTGTTTTTGGCTGGTGTGCCCGCTTTGGTGGTTTTATGCCTAGCCATCGGGGTTGCCAGTGCTCCTGTGTCCAGTGCTGTGGAGTTAGAGAGCGAAAAAGTTCCAATTTTAGGCAGATATAAGCCTCCATGAAGCTCCAAGCCCCGCCCCCCTCTGATCCATGTGTACTATACTATGACCAGTAGATGTGGCCTACTTCATTTGTAATTGTAACCTATATTCCAAATGTGGTTCAAACACAATTTTAAACTACAAGGAATCAAATGCGATAGGGAAAGATAATGCTATACCTTTTATGGGGACTTTATGGCATAATACAAGCTATATGCAGAACCGTGTAGAAAGTGTAGACTGCCTTTGGTCTGCATAGTGAAGATTCAAGGGGTGACACTATGGAAACAGGCCACAGCTCCCTTTCTCATGTTGGACAATAGATTTCAGTCTTAATGTGGCTACTTAAGCACTTTGCAGGATGCACCCTGTAACTGTTTTTTTTATTTGCCTTAGAGAAAGAGTTGCAGGGCTTATTTGGTATTTAAAGAAATTCTGTGCTCTGCAATTTCTTCCAAGTAGTCCAAATTTTGTCAGAACCTCGAATATATTCAACTGCTTAAAAAAAGAATTGGCTATAGCCAGCCTAATTTTGTTTGACTGCTCTAAACTATGTCTAGAAGTTGTCATAAAATATACAGTAAGAAGATTCATTTCTTGAATATGAAAGCTGTAGACACATACCATGTCTAGTTATAGTTGATATCTGTAAGAATAAAGACTTCTTAACAAAATCAACATTATTTAACTAAATACTAAATACTAATACATATAGTAACACAAGCACAAATAAACTATTTCTATATAAGTTTCCCTGGATATTTAACTGTTATTGATAAGGTTATGGAATCTACAGATATATACAAGCTATTAATTCAAAATATATTTGCCAGCCCATGTACTATTCCATCTTGTAATATTTGTATTGGATTTTCTCATTTTTAAAAGGCAAAATGTGATTCTAAAATAAAAAGAGAATCTGCTTTCAATAAAAATAGTTTTTCACAGACTGTGATATAAACCAATGCAGCCGTATTTGATTTGTTTAGAAATTCTACTGGCGGATGCTACAACGTAACACGATTTGCCTATTTACATATTATTCATTCCTGTAATTGACCTTTTTTAAAGTTTTGCTTAGCACGGATGGACGTTTCTTTGAACTTAACTAATGATCATGTGAGTGAGATTTTTAACATGGACACTGGTGTTACATTCATTTGTAGAAACATGAAAACATGGTAATCCCTCTGTGTTACCTAGCTCGTCATTACGCGGGTCAGTGTCCCATAAACTTAGTTTAATTGTAATATCTATCCGCTAGAGAAAGGTTAGGAAGGTTTATTGTTTTCCACACACATTCAGTATTCTATACTCCAGCTGAAAGCTGGTATAATTATAGTTTAATGGGTTTGCAGTTGGCAACAGACCATAAATTTCCTTGTATAAGTTTACAGTAGCTCGATTATTTTAATGTTGTAACTGTATATGTAGAACAAAGCATGTTTTATCGAGGGATTGATCAGGCTGATTTAGCTTACAAATTTTGGCAAATGCTCTATTTGTATAAACAAATGCTTAGATAGCAGAAGAAAGAGAACAAATGAAGACGTGCTTAACGTGGCAGTCCCATAAAAAGGATTGCACACAAACCCAGAGCCAACCTCTACTAGTTGGTGGAGAACATTTTCTTCTAGTAAATGGTATGTTCTATACAAAGAGACGGAGTGGTGCCATGGAAAAATCATTGTTATATAAATATGTATCTACATTACACATACTAAGCTGTTCTACATTATTATAATTGTGGGTTTACAGTATATAGCGCCAACATATTCCATGGTGCTTTACAATTACAATGATGCATTCACATCAGGCTCTGCGCGAAGAGCTTCAGTTTACACATACAGTTTTTATTTCAAATTGTGGGAAAACGGAGGAAACACACAGACACGGGACGAATTTATTTCCAAGGGCCATTGTGCTTTTACATATTGTCAATTGATTTTTTTTACCATTTGCTATGCTTTCCTGCGTTTATTAGTGAGCTGGCATTTTAGGTTCTGCAATGGTCCTTCTTATTCCCAGGATGCACCACTTTCTTAAAATTTCTACTGATAACGCAAACAGGAAGTCAGTCGACTGGAAACATTTATTTAGGTGTAGAGAAATAATGATGAGTGTATTATAGTAATTAAAATGATCAAATACTTTTTATCTTGAAAGCATACAATGTGAATTTGTGCTGAACATCCCCTTTAATCACTTTGCAACCATTATTACATTTGCAGGAACTTAAGTTGCACACTTTTTAGGGGCTTCAATGCTCCGATTATAAAAATAGTTGTGCAGCTTTGCTTTATGTGTATTGATGGGTGTTCAATTTTTAGGGGTAAGGTCTTAAAATCTTTTGAATTGGATCCCTATTATACGGTATATACTGACATTTCTACTTGGAGTCTGGGTAGTCTCTGTTTGAATACCCAGGATTGCAAGCTCATTCACAGTTGTTAGTTTACATGTAGGGAACAGAGATGGGATCTGGGTCCGACTGGTACCCGAATCCGGCTCCGGCTCGGTTCCGAAATCCAAATCCGGACGGATCGTCCGGATTTCGGGACATCGGAACCTATTTTCTATAATTATCGTTCGAGGCTATTTTCGATAATCCTTTTGTTCCGTTTTTTTGGAACATCGAATCTTCGGGATTTTCCAGAGATCCGGGAATCCGAATACGGAAAGAAACTGGTGAGTTTCGGCCATCTCTAGTAGAGAATATTGTTAAATAGAATGCTGCATAGGAAGTGAATCCTTCTGTTCTCATTACTAAATAGTGACTCAAAAGATGGAAATGTCTATTTTTCCTTGCTAACTAATTTGGCAAAAAACAAAAAATCTGATGCTTATAGGCATGAGTAATAACCAGAGGGTACAGGTAGAGGATTAAAGATATTAACCTTTAGGGGAAAACTTGGAGCTGACTTTGATCTTATATGTTGTGCACAGTGCATAAAGATTTAATAAAAGATGAAAAAAAAATTGCATGTGCTATCAATCTGAATGTACCAATCAGATGTTATCTAACTACAGTAAACCAGTCAAAAGCAAAATATCTAGGGGGCGATGCAATAACTTCTGCCAACGTAGCTTACCTGCCCAAGTTTCTGTGATGCAAAAATCCCTGTGCAAGATATTGTACATCGTGGGATCTCTGACAGGTAACTGCTAACACCTTGTAATGAATCGAGTCCCGAAGGGGGGGGGGGGGGTGTCACTGTACCTTTTAGGAGGAGTTCAGACTGTAGGCCAGGTTGAGTGTAACTAGCGGGAACGAACTGGTCACTGGAAATTATAGATACTGGACCCAATGGAGCTGTTACTATAGAGCAGGATTCTAAGGAGCAAGAAGCAATGGCTGGATACAATGGCTGGAACAATGGAGTAAGACAATAATGCTGGATACAATGGCTGGATACAATGTGGCTGGAACAATGGAGTTGAAACAATGAAGCTGGAGACAATAGCTGGTTACCAGATGGCTGGAACAATGGAGTAAGACAATGATGCTGGATACAATGGCTGGATACGATGTGGCTGGAACAATGGAGTGGAAACAATGAAGCTGGATACAATGGCTGGTTACCAGATGGCTGGAACAATGGAGTAAGACAATGATGCTGGATACAATGGCTCGATACGATGTGGCTGGAACAATGGAGTTGAAACAATGAAGCTGGATACAATGGCTGGTTACCAGATGGCTGGAACAATGGAGTAATACAATGATGCTGGATACGATGTGGCTGGAACAATGGAGTTGAAACAATGCTGGATACAATGTTGCTGGAACAATGGAGTTGAAACAATGCTGGATACAATGGCTGGATACAATGTGGCTGGAACAATGGAGTTGAAACAATGCTGGATACAATGGCTGGATACAAGATGGCTGGAGCAATGGAGTTGGAACAATGCTGGATACAATGTGGCTGGAACAATGCAGTTGAAATAATGCTGGATACATTGGCTGGATACAAGATGGCTGGATACAAGATGGCTGGATACAAGATGGCTGGAACAATGGAGTTGGAACAATGCTGGATACAATGGCTGGATACAATGGCTGGATACGATGGAGTAGAGGCAAAGAAGCTGGAGACAATATGGTTGGGAACATTGGCAGGAGACAACAGCTGAAACACTGGCAGGTAAGGAGCGCTACAGACTGACAACCTGACAGTCTGGTAGCGAGGTCTACGAATAGGCACTCGCTCCCTCTGCGAGTGCCTATTTCAATTTTCGCGCTGGCGTCTGGACGTGGTGACGTCACCAGTCCCGGAACATTGAGGGAGTGAGGCAGGTAAGATCCTTACACACCTCCTATTTAATGGCGTAAGGTTTCACACCAAATAGTAGCGCAAAAGTTTACTAAGGAGATTTTGCATTCCCTGCACCTTGCTATTTCCAAACATTCTCGGAAATGGCGCAGGCAATGCAAACTCAGTGTAAAGCCCCAGCTAACCTGATAATACATCAAATAGCATGTGTTTTACAGTGACTTGGGCATTTTGTGCCCAATATTGCATCGCCTCTCTAATTGGTTGCTAATAATATAGCACAGGCAAACATTTGCACCTCTTATTGCACCAGAACTTTTATTTCTAGCCCATTTTGTCAGACCATAAAAGGAAAGTCTCCATTTGGTTTACACTGGGAGCAGAAATTTGCTTTATCTAGTATTGAACAAGAAAGGAAAAAAATCCTTAGGGCCATGATATAATATTTTAACTGTACATAAAACAAAGAAGGTAGCAAGAAGCTTTTCTATTTGTAACATCTATTGGTTTGTAATCTGAAGAAAGAATATCCTGAAGATCTAATTTTGTTTGCTTTCTTGGGTCTTTATGTAAGAGCCTATAGTAAATTTAAATACGTGGCAAAAAGTAATGGAGCACAGATGAGGATGTAAATATGTAGTAGAGAAAAAATAAACTCTGATAATTTGATAATAATAACAATAAGAAGAATACATATCCAGGCTTTACATTCTCTGGATAAAGTAGATAGAATTCCTTGAAATGAAGATGATAACTCTGTTGAAGGATTAAGGATATAGGTGGTATCAATGTTATATACATTCATATTATGAAATATATTATGTAGCAATTAACAATTCATATAGCCACATATAACCTTACCGCAAAGAGCATGCAATGTGGGGACATGCACAACCTTTCAGTATATATTTATGGCTGTGAGAGGAAACCCAAGCAAACAAAGGGAGAATATGCAAACTCTTTGCAGATATTAACAAGAATGGAATTGAACCCAGGACTCAGTGCTGCAATGCCACTTTAATTAAAGTTAATTCCCCTAGCCAGCAGTTTAAGTTGCAAGTTACTACCCAAAGTCTATAAATATGCAAACTGGATTTAATAGATATATCTGTTGTATTCAATTAGATCAACTAGACTTGAAGTTTAGTTCTTGAAGACGTTTCGCTAGTCATCCGACTGGCTTTCTCAATTCAGAATAACTGAATAGAGGTGGGGGGGTTCGACACCAACTGTCTGCCATGTACAATGCTGTTTTGACACCTTACTCTGGGTGTTCCTATAACACCTCTTAGCCACTATCCAATCACACTTGGCTGTGATATGCTAATTGAGATTTTTCAGGGTACATAATTGCCACAGATTCTTGTACAGTCATTCTGAATTGAGAAAGCCAGTTGGATGACTAGCGAAATGTCTTCAAGAACTAAACTTCAAGTCCAGTTGATCTAATTGAATACAACAGATATACCATGACCTGGATGAATGAGAACCTTCACAAGCATGGATTTAAAAGACTTTCTTCTATATGCCTTTTGCTGCAGGTAGAAAAATTAGATTAAAAGTTCATGTTAACAGTGATAACCAGCTTCTAACATTACTAAAACAGCCCGATCACTCCAGCCAATAGCCGACTGACATTCTTGAAGCTGCAGAGGAGAAGCCTCTTGTAGCAAGGACTGTAATAAAATCAAGGGTATAAATGAGGAATATTCATTTTGGCTAAAAGAGGGTATGGTACAGAAACAATTAGACAAAGTTAATATCAATAAAACCCTAGTAAAAAAAGAAATACATACTTGGATCTTCAGAGAACTTAGTCCAGTTTTATCTAGACCACTGTTTCTTATTTCTCTGATTCACTTTTGTCTGGTGATGTGGTGCTAGATTGGAAAAAAGCAAATATACTACCAATATTAAAAAAGGGTAGTCATTAATACCTTACTAGCTATAGACCTGTTAGTCTAACATCATGGTAGAGAAGGTGCTGGAAACTTTGTTACAGGATCATAACCTGGGTTTAGCCTCCAGAACTGATCTTATAAGTAGTAGCTAGCATGAATTTATGAGAAATTGATTATGTCAGATAAATTTATGAAGAAATGAGTAAGAATTTAGATTCTGGCACAGCAGTGCCTGTAGTATACTTGGATTTTGCTAAAGCTTGATACTGTGCCATATAGGTGACTAATGTATAAACCGAGGGCTGTTGGCCTAGAAGAAAACGTTTGTACATGAATTGAGAATTGGTTGTTGGATCACAAACAGAGGGTAGTGGTTAATGGAGGTACATCTATGTGGGCTAAAGTTTTAAATGGAGTTCCTCAGAGTCCTGTACTAGCGTTACTTCTTTTTAATCTGTTTATAAATAATTTAGAAGGGGGCATTGAGAGAAAGGTCTCTGTGTTTGCTGATGACACTAAACTATGCAGAGCTGTGGAACTTCAAATGATGTGCAATTGCTGCAAGCAGACATAGATAGATTATCAAAATGGGCAGCAGAGTGTTAGATTAGATTTAATGATGATAAATGTAAGTTGATGCATTTGGCATTAAACAATCCTTGTGCCACCTACACCACAAATAACCCTGTGATTCTCTAATGGAAAAAGATTTGGGGGTTCTAGTAGATAACAGACTTAGCTGTAGAAAACAATGCCAGGCAGCCACGGCTAGAGATAGCAAGATATTGTCTTGTATAAAGAGGGGAATAGATTCAAGGAAGGAAACATTGTTCTCCCTCTTTACAAGGCACTGGTAAGGCCTCATTTGGAATATGCCGTGCAGCTTTGGAATCCCTATACAAAAGAGACATCTCGGGACTGGAAATAGTTCAGAGAAGGGCAACTAAAATAATAAGTGGAATATAGGGAACTGACTATGCAGGCAGATTAAGACTGTTTACATTGGAGAAGCAACAATTGCATGGGGCTATAATTAATTAAGTATTATTACATATACTATAGTTCTACTTGATCCAGGGATAATTCCCGAATACCATTTGGAGTCAGGAAGGAATCCCCCCCCCCATACACACACACTTTTTAGCTGTTTTTTTTTTTTTTTGCATTTCTCTGGATATGCTTGTGAAGGTTCTCATTCATCCAGGTCATGGTATATCTGTTGTATTCAATTAGATCAACTGGACTTGAAGTTTAGTTCTCTGGATAAGCTGTTAGGCAAGGAGGAGGGTATAAATGTTGGGCTAGGTTAACATATGTCTTTATTCAACCTTAAATACAATGTTACCATGTTACTATGTATGTACCAGTCATTGTGGGCAAACTTATATGTACCAGTCACATTCACTGTGGGCAAACTTGTATGTACCAGTCACTGTGGGCAAACTTATAAATATCAGTCACTGTGGGCAAACTTAAATGTACCAGTCATTTTGTGAAAATATGTACATACTAATCTCTGTGGGCAAATTTATATGTACCAGTCACTGTTTGGGCGCACTCTGTTTGACATATATCACAACCCTACACGTGACATATATGTCAGTTTTGCAGCCGATGTTAGGTCATCCCTCTAGTTCACCAGCCACTGTTATATCAGCCCTCCAGTTTACCAGCTGATGTTAGGTCAGCCCTCTATTTCACCAACCACTGTTAGATCAGCCATCCAACTGGAGGGCTGACCTAACAGTGTCTGCTGAACTGAAGGGCTGACCTAACATTGACTGTTGAACTGAAGGGCCTGCAAATTTGTGGCTGCTGGACTGGAGGACCAACCTACCAGTGTTTGGTGAACTTGAAGACTGACTAAACAGTGTCTGCTGAACTAGAGGACCGACCTAACAGTGTCTGTTGAACTGGAGGGCTGACCTAACAATGTCTGCAGAAGTGGAGGGATGCCCTAACAGTGTCTGCTGAACTGGGTGGCTAACCTAACAGTGTCTGCTGAACTGGAGGACTAGAGGGTTCAGCAGTGACTGTTTAGTCAACTCTGGGTGGTGAACTGGAGATCTGACCTAACAGAGTCTGGTTAACTGAGGGCTGTCCTAACAGTCTCTGCTGAACTAAAGGGCTGACCTAACAGTGGCTGGTGAACTGGAGGGCTGACCTAACAGTGTGTTGAACTAAAGGGCTGACCTAACAGTGGCTGGTGAACTCGAGGGCTGACCTAACACTGTGTTGAACTAGAGGGCTGACTTAACAGTGGCTGGTGAACTGGAGGGCTGATCTAACAGTGTCTAGTGAACAGGGGGCTGACCTAATTGAAGAGCTAAACTAACAGTTTCTGCTGAACTGAAGGGTTATCAGCAACTGTTTGGACAGCCCTCCAGTTCACCCCCCCGTGTTAAGTTATGCTTCCAGTTCATCAGACACTGTTTGACACCCACCTCCACAAACCCTGCCCATCTCCACAAGCCACGCCCCACAGGAAGGGGCAGCTTAAAAATTTTGGCTGAGGTGTCAAAAGGTATTGAAGCACCCCTGCCCACCACTTTCTCTTCCATAAGTACAAAGGTTCATGACATGACTCCTCAGTTCATGACATGGCCAAAGGTGAAAACATGCCTCTTGTATAGCAGATCTTACTCCAATATTCTTGTTACTGACAGTCTGAGGGGACTTTCTGAGAGAACACTTTACCCAGGAGTGAGGACCTAGAGGTTTAGTACCTTACCCAAGGTAATTCAAAAGAAAGGGGGTGTGGAGGGAACAATTATCCTTTAAAGCTCTACTAATCTGTTACATTGTTGAGACAATATTTACAATGTACAGACTATTTTCCCTCATGCTTGTAAATCCTTTTAGTAAATGTTTGCAAGTTCTAGCGCAACACATTTATTTTTTTCAATTCTTAAAAGATTACCACCAAAATGCTTCATTACATCTGAATAAGATGGTCCTAGTTTTCTCCGCTTGGTACGCCACATAAATTCATAACTACAATATGTATAAATTAATAATACGATTTGCAAAAGTAACAAAAAGTTCTGTTGTGATGATGAACTGTTGGACGATGATGAAGTCTCAGCTTTAAATGATGTAGATCCCTGCAGGGGATTTAAATAATAAACTGGCATCAGCCCATATTAAAACTTTGATGCAGAAATCTCTCTTTCTTTTCTATTTTAAACATGTATGTGAAATCCTGGGTGGCTGCTAGTATTCTGCATTGAAAATACAGGAATAAATTAAAGTGCACTGGGACCATAATTGAAGCTCAAAATGTCATTTACTGCAATATATGTTTACTTTGTTCAAGGAACTGAGATTCTATTCCCCGGGTCGACTGTTAATTAACTCTCTTTTCTTGCCTTATTCTAAACAATCGTTCTCCCTTTTTTTGTTTTTTGCATATAATGTTATATGCTTCACTGTTTATAGGGCACATTATTCAGAGTCTGTTCCGCAGTGTAGTGCTTTCATTAAGACATGTATCTGAATAGTCCTGCTAAAATAGAGCTCAATTGAGGTCCATTGACAAATACAATACAGGATTCAAGCAATAGCTGTAAAGAAATATTTATGTATAGCATTAAATCTTCACACTCCTATGATCATGGTGAACATTATGAATTATTCTGGTGAAATGAAAATATACTTATATCCAGCAATTTGTGTCTATTCTGTCTTTATGTTACATTAAGTCTATTACAGATCCGTGGTTTGATGTGAGTTCCCCTATTTTTGTTTATTTGTTCTATAAAAAAGGAAGCAAGGAAGTTTTATTTCTCTTCACTATTCATACATTTTACTTTTTGGAAGAACCATAATAAGGTATATTTTAGCATTTAATTCATTGCTGGACCTATCAGCTTGAATTCATGGTAGCTTCTCTGACAATAGACAACAAGCAAAATAACATTTGTGCAGTAAATGCCACTGGGACGGAGTTGTGTAGGGTTTGGTGCTCTCTGTGTCATGCTGAATCCATTGACATTTTGTTTTTGCTATCACTTGCACAGTACTCTCTACCAAGCAATGGAATGTTAATGCTTCTCTTCTGTTCGTTATATCTTAATCTTCAAGCATTGGATCATTCTGGGGATATTGCCATGAAACTAAACAAAATCTATTGCCATTCCCCCCTCATCTTTCACTTTTTCAGCACCTAAAATAGGAATGTCATCTATGGAAATTCATTATCATAAACCATATTCACATGTAATAGGATCTTAACCAAAAGAAAATCTCCGTACTGGGGAAGAGCAATGGAGGTTGCAATGAGATGGAATAGTTGGTAATATATTAACAGAGGTTCCAGTGTATGATATCATTCCTTAATGCATTAAAAAACAAAACTAGCATTTCAGTAGTTATTTGATCAATAAGAAATTATAGTTTCTATACAATAACCCATAGTGAATTTATTATGGATGTTCACTTTTCACTATATTGGGGTTTACCAGCTGCTTTATTCCATGATAACAGGTCAAGATTAAAATGTACACAGGACCAACCTTTGAAATATGGACACATTTTAGCCTACACTATTGCCAGTGTTTATTCATTCAAAAGTCGGTTATTGTTATTGCCAGTTGCCAACTTTTTGCCATCCACTGCCTTATATAACAAGGGTGCACAACCTGAGCTGCACTAGTGTAGCCCCGCCTCAATCTGCCCAAGCCCCGCCCCGGAACGGCCAAGCCGCAAAAAGTTGTGAGAGGGCTGGGAGTTGGGGCGTCACTGATTTAGATAAAAGATCTCAAAGTAACTTCATATTTTTTGGAAAACTAGTGGTAAGACATATACACATTGCCCCAGTGTGATGGGTAGTGCACCTCATACTAATGTAAATCTTCATCACTATAGTCATTTTGGTTTGGTTAATAATTGTTAAAAAGTGTAATGAAATATTTAAGAGGAACTCACAGCCCTTGTTAGAATTGCGACTTTAGCTGAGGTGATTTTCCCAAACTATTGTAGGCCAGAAACCTTTCCAAATACAGTACCTGATCTGAATTTGGATAATGCCCTCCCCTCAGCAAGAGGGGAGAGCATTAAAAGTTTGATAAAATTTATATGGGCCAACAAGCCCTCAGGAATAAAAAGGCCTAAATACACCTTATATAAATACTATGGTGGAGATGCAATCAATTGCAGTATCGCAACTGACCTGCACTTCTTCCTGCGATGTAGTAACCACTTTGCGACTGTTATTGCATCGTTTGAATACGAGAGGTAAGTTGCAACCTTTTGCACGGCTTTAAAGCCACAATTGAAAAGGCTTTAATTTTAGTGCAAAAATTTGTGCAATTATCATCTATAAATATATTGCATCACTTGCACTGAGCTATTTCCAAAAGTCTTTGGAAAGGGTGCAAGTCATGCAAAATGAGTAAAGAAAAACATCAGTTAGCATGGGTTTTCCACTTATTTTTCCCCTTAGCACGGGATATTGCATTTCCCTGTATATTTTAGCACATTGACCTCTCAACACTTCATGAAGGTGGCCATGTGTGCATTTGTGTAATTGACCAATAGTCATAATCAAGTCCGCAATCAGATGCTACTTTAAAGGGCATTTCCACCACCCCCATCTGAAATTTGCCCCAATGTTAAGCCTACTGTGTAGTGTAAAGAGACCCTTACCTTTCTCTTCTGCTGCATATGGTTCTCCTGCATGGCATGCACAAACTTCTTTTTTGTAAAAAATGAGTATAGAGATGCCCTTTAATGATACTAACAGAGCCAAGTGTGGAATCATAGTTATGACTAGAAGGAAAGACAGGACAGTATGCTGAACACAGGAAGATACATATATACAAGCAAGGAAACTGACATATAGAGTAACCCTGTAACCGCACAGGTCAATTTTATGAATGCACAAACTATGCACTATGAAATTTTGACTGTACACCCAAAGAATCTGTCAAATAGATGGACAACTGAGAATCAAAACAGAAGGAAATGTTTGGAACACAAGATGGAAAATGATCATGACAAACCAGATGGTCCAGACAGAGAGAGGACAGAAGAGAATGTAAACATCACTGAATAAATGAAAGGCGTACACAGGTTGTCATCCACAGCATGTGAAGATGAACATTGAAGTTGTGTTATATAAAGGATTTACATGATATTTGAATCACTGTCAGTAATAAAATAAATGAAATAACCGGTAGCAAACCAGGAGACAAAACTGAAAAGTGCAAGTTTCTTTCTCACATGTTCTGCTTTCTAGGAGGAAGAGTTACCGGTAGTTCTTTTAGTCATGTGCAGACCACGTGTAAGAAATAAACCACTTTTTGTGGAAGGACTGGTATATTTTCACAGAATGCATTTTATGTAATACAGAATTATATGTATTGTCATCAGCTCTACTTGCTAATTTTTAAACTCTTCATTGTATATTATAACTGGAATCATATTTCCTCTGACTTATTCATTCATTGAAGACCATGCCAGTCCATGTAGTTTAGTACACAGTACAGCTGCTGTGGTCTATAGCTATAAGCCAAGCTGTGATTTTCCTTAAATCTGAATGTAACATTCCAGCAGGTGTAACGTGACACTAGCAACATCAAGTCTCTCCAGCAAACGCTGCATGGCTGGAAGTAGATCCACAACTTCAGAGCCAAAAGGCTGATTTTCCAATTTTACTTTAATCTCTGCCCAACTGGCATGGCCGGGTGTTGAAAGATCACAGAGAATACAAATATTTAAATTACTCTAGAGTGACAGAAAGTATGTCTGTAGGCTTGGCTCGGCGCTCCTGAATTGTACGGAAATGATACGCTATAAAGATCTGTTCTACTTATGGATTGTTCACACACAGAGCCATCTAATTCCTTGGCAGTGTTATGCAAGCAACTGATAAATCGGGGGGATTTTTAGAACATCATCAGAGATCAAATGTATCAGACTTTTAAAACTATGTAAGTCTCCCAAGAGAGAAATATGTTCTGAAAGTATAATGGCTCCTAAAATGACTAGCCTTCACTGAAATTTAACTGTGTCGACAACATAAAATGATTACAGTAATTATGTAAATATTCTGCATTACCATCACATTTGTATCGTATTACAACAAACCATGTATTATTTTAATGTTATTTTAATGTTACCAGTTAAGCTCCTTTGTACCAGGAATGCATTTACGATGTGGACACCTGCCAAGTGAGAACTGGACCATCAAGTTACTAAGCTTAGGCTTCGAACAGCTGTTGGACAATAATGAATTTCAGTTTTGACCTGATGTGGAATTTAACCCCATGACTCTAAGTTCATTAAAGATCTATGGTCTGTCTATATCTGTCAAGTGATAATTCCATTCAGGCTTGGGCTACTATAAAGTCCAGTGGTATTGTGCTACTAATACACTAATAATCTGAACTGCAATATTCATTCATTATTCAAAACAAAATGATCAGTCCTTATATTTTTAATTTGATATAAATTTAGCATAATTTACCTTTCTTATGAAAAACACCCCTTCTACTTAATAAACCCAGGATGTGGACTTAAAATGCTTGGACCTCACCCTTGGGGTACATTAGATCTGCTGGAATACTAAACTGGGCGTCTCTTCCCATAGGTCAGTATTTCAATCGATCTAATGTACTTATAATGTACACATGAGGACCATGTGTTTTAGGTCCTCACCCTAGCTATATTACATCAGAGGGGGTTGTTTGGTAAGGCTGGGTACACACAAACTGACTATTTGTCCTGACCGGGACTGGTCAAATGTCCATTGGTCTTGGCAATAGTGGCTGTGGCCGAAAGTTCATATGATCTATCGAGCGGTCCCATAGGGAACCGAATGATCGATTGGGTTTTACAGACACGTCCGACGAACGGACAATTGAGGTCTGTCGTGGCTGTCCGCCCCACACCAGCCGATATTTTCGTTCGACCGAAACTGCCGCGGATTGGTCGGTCGGCTGAAAAAAATCTGCTGGTATAATTACCTTTTAAAGGGCATGTCCACCCCAAAACTATAATCCCCCCAACTACTGGCCCCACCATGTAGTGTAGTCTAATCCTTACCTCACATCCCAGCTCCATAGGGTTCTACTGAGGTCCCCCCCCAAAGTCCCAAAAACTGCCCACCAGGAGGCTAGCAGAGACTCTGCCTCCTACCTGGCCTCCGGGAGAAGTTTGGCATGCGTACTGCAGCCCTTTAAGTCCAATAATATTTTTATATGGATTAGAATCATTTTGTTTCTAGTTTCAGGCTGCCATTAACATAAAGTAGGTATTACAGGTAGTCCAAATAAATACAGATAGAAATAAAATATTGCTTTTTCTTTAATTCCCACAAAGTGGTTTAGATATCATCAACATGTTTAATTGCCAATTAATATTAAAGGGTGTACTTTTCTGAAAAATTAGACATTCACACTCTGTGAAATCTGTGAAAAGGAATCACAAACTAGACTTAAAAGAGAACTAAAATGAAAAAAATAGCTTAAAGGATAAGTGCACTGTAAAATCAAGTTATGTTCATTTGGAAGCTGCAGCTTTAAAAATACCGTTGCCATATTTTTTTTTTACCTATGTCCCTCCAGAGCTTTGTGCCTTGAAAGTTGCTGAGGGGCGGAGCTTAACATTCAGCAAACCAGTAACAAGATGTCAGCAACTTCCAAGGCACAAAGCTAGGCTCTGGAGGGGCATAGGTAAAAACAAAATACGGCAAGCTGCAGCTTCCAAATGAACATAACTTGATTTTACAGTGCTCTTATCCCTTAAGACCATGTGATTCTGCATTCCCCATCCATAAACCATTGCATTATCCACCACCAACTTTACTCTGTAAGCTTGAGCACTAGCTTTGTTTAAAACTTTAGATACCAAGCGTCTGATGCAAAACAGGTTCAAAAGTTTGCCCGTGCTATAAGTGGCAACAGCCAATCCTATGTTATATACATACAGTAACCCAGTAAGAAGCTAAAATTCTATTGCTGCAAAATTTATAGCACAGGCAAATTTTTACATGTCCTATTGCATCAGTCCATGGATGTATTACAATGTTGTATGTGTCCACAACTTGATTATCTTTTCTTTTATATACGTATACAACATGGGTGAATTATAACTGCAGTAAAAGGTCTTGTAGTAAGGCGACTGTACCAACTACTCCCATTTTGGGAGAATGTAACAGAAATTTAATTGGACATGTGCAGATTTTGATCGTATTGCCTGGATTCTGCTATTGTGTAATTTGTCACGGACTTGTAACCTCAGCATTTGAAAAGATTGGGATGTATTGACATATTGATGCAAACGTCATGTCTTGGCTCTTAACACATTTTTCAAAATGTCTCAGTGCTTATTAAGGAAGGACACCTTACAATGGATTATGCTGGGTGAGCTCTAAATGCCCATAGATCGATGGTGTGTAGATCCAGCATATTAGAAATTAGTAAATATACTCACATTTTAACGGATGTAGCTGAAGTTTGAAGGGTTTCAGTTATCCTAGGCTCTGCAAAAAAGTTAAAAATAGCCATATTCTAATTAAAAAAATGTGCGGATCTGGCAGAACTTCCGGACATTTGAAAGGGCAGAACTTGAGGAATTACATTCAAAATCCAGTGTTGAAAAGTTAAAAATTCAATAAAGGGAAAAGTTGAAAACTAGCATTGAAGTTTGATATAGAAAATTAAATTGGGGTTCGAAGTGGATTATCAGTTCCATTGAATTTCTCATATTCCGTGGAACCACTGGTGGAACAAAACTTACCCGTCTCGATTATCTCTGCTTTATTGAATTAATTAATGTAACAATCACTTCTTTAAAGGGTATGTCCATCATTTTTTTAAGTTTGTGTTATTCAGTTTAACTGAAAAACAGAAGACAAATGCGCTATGTCTTACCTTCTGTTCTTCATTAAAATCTGCAGGAGAGAACGGAGGAGAAAATAACTTGCAAACGTTCAGCACCGGCTTATCTGACAGTCTCCAACGCACCCACGCTCCCTTGCACTGTATGCGCATGTGTGTGCAATGCAAGGGACTGTGGATGCGTCTGTCAGTGGTGTCGGAATCTATCATCCATGCTGGATCTTTCACGGGTAAGTTCTTCCTCCTCTCTTGCAAGTTTCACTGAAGAATGTAGCACATTTATCTCCTGTTCAATTAAACTGAATAATGCAAACTTGAAAAAGGGAGTTTTACACATATTGCTCTGTTTCTATAAATGTAAGGGAACCCAGGGGCCTATTTATAAAGGTTCGTTTAACTTTTCGCCTTCTTTAACGCAGCCTTTTCGCCAAATTTGGACTTTTCGCTATTTATTAAGCAGTGATAATCAGTGGCGAAAGGTCATTACCGCTACATTTCACTTTCGAAAGGTCATTACCGCTACATCGCTGCAGTAACCGCTCAAGCATATTTATAAAATGGCGAAAAGTGAATGTTTGAGTTAAGTTCAGCCATTCCAATTCGCCAAGTCTGTGGTGGCGAAAACGTATAAGTGGCCATTTATTTAGCCTGCAAATGGGTCCATGGAAGTGTCCGTACATTGTGGAGTGTTTCTCAATACTAATAAGTACTCAGGGGGCTGTTAGGCAGGGTACACACCAGCAGATATTTTCGAAAATATCTGCTGGTGTGGGGTGGCCGGCTGCGACCGACCTCGATCATTCGTTTGTCTGGATCGGACATGTTGGTAAATTCCGATCGATCGTTCGTAAATTTGCCCGCACCCGAATTTGCCGTGTCCGACAGACATTTGCCTGGTCGTAGCGACCGGGACAAATAGTCCCTCAATGTGCACCCAGCCTTAGACTATTTTCCTGCATTTACTGTAATACGATCTGAGATTTCGCTTTATTAGGTTAATTTTTCACTTTTTAAAGATCTTTTTTTTAAGGTTCCGATTTTCTTTATTTAACAATAAAGTCAAATTGGGGTCTGAGTGACATATTTATAAAGGGGCATTATTTTTGCTTTTTCCCCACCAGACTTGACCACAATTTTTTCTTTCAACTTTTCCTTTCATCAAAGTTATTAAAATAGGACATTTTTTAGTATTGATTATTTTCAGCAAACTGCAGCTAATTACCAAACCAGTTCCATTAATATGGGAACATACCATAGTGCTGTGTAAATAGTCATGTTAATGGAACATTCCAGTAAGTAATATGTTTGGAGAAAATTCTGGTAAAACTGCAAAAAATGCAACAAAAGGGAGAAAAGGGTCAAAAAGGCAAAATTTCACCAATTTATAAATAGCTTTAAATAAAAAAATTGACAAAAAAAGCTGTGAAATTACACTAGAGAGCAATCTCTCTTTTCTCAGTGATACCACACTTAACACAATGAATAAGGGAAAACTATCACCACACATTGCTGCAGCGTTACTTCTCCGCAAAGGCGAATGCGGATACGAGTGTTTTTTTATTAAATAAAGGCTAAAATAGCGCTATTTGTCATTGCAATGTCCTGCAGAAAGAAAATGATAAACTTTATATTAAATAGGATAAGACTGATATATATCAGGGGTAAAAATAATACCAATGTGATCTGTTGGCACCAATAATACCAATGTGATCTGTCGGCACACATGCTGTGGAAATTGCATGTGTATGGCCACCTTAAAGGGCATGTCCAAACCCAACTTTGGGGGTAAGGTAGGTAACCACTACCCACCCCCAACCGAAACAATATTTCAGTAAAAAAGTCCCCCAATTTCTACTTTGCATTCTCTCCTGCGATGATCCATTCTGGCCTCCTGCATGCAAGCAGGGGCTGGACCTCAGCCGTGTCTGTGCAGGGGAGGACTGGCCCAGTAGGCCCGAAGGGAAAATGCCCCTTGGGCTGGTCTCCAATGAAAAATTTGGGCTGCCACAGAAGCTTTTGAGTAAGTTACCTCTAACATAGGCAAAAAACAGAAGTCCTCCCTTGTGTCAAATTAATAGAAGAAGCACAGTATTAGACAGCCCCCCAGTTCATTAGCCAGTGTTAGTCAACCCTCCAGTTCATAAGCCAGTGTTATTCAGCCCTCCAGTTCATTACCCAGCATTATGTCAGTCTTCCAGATCATTAGCCTGTGTTAGTCAGCCCTCCAGATCATTAGCCTGTTAGTTAGCCCACCAGATCATTAGCCAGTGTTATGTCAGTCCTCCAGATCATTAGCCAGTGTTAGTCAGCCCTCCAGATCATTAGCCAGTGTTATTCATCATTTGTCAGTGGTGTAAGCCCGCTAGATCATTACTCAGTGTTATTAGCCCTCCAGATCATTATCCAGTGTTGTCAGACCTCCAGATCATTAGCCAGTGTTATTATCCCTCCAGATCATACGCCAGTGTTGCCAGCCCTCCAGATCATTAGCCAGTGTTATTAACCCTCCAGTTCATTATCCAGTGTTAGTCAGACTTCCAGTTCATTATCCAGTGTTATCAGCCCTCCAGTTCATTAGCCAGTGCTAGTCATCCCTCCAGTTCATTAGCCAGTGTTAGTCAGCCCTCCAGATACTTAGTCTGTGTCGTAAGCCTGCCATATCATTAGTCAATGTTATTAGCTCCTCAGATCATTAGCTAGTGTTGTCAGCCCTCCAGATCATTAGCCAGTGTTATCAGCTATCCAGTTCATAAGCCAGTGTTAAGTCAGCCCTCCAGATCATTAGCCAGTGTTAAGTAAGCACTCCAGATTATTAGTCAGTTATCTAAACCACATCATACATTTGAAAATGTTGCAGGCATGTAAAATAAGAATAGAAATGTTAAAAATAGGTGTAACTGAAACAAAGAGTGTGTGACCTTAGTCATGTGGGTGTGGCCAAATACAACCAAGTGGCCAAGGGCCACTTGGTTGTATTTGCCCCCCAGGCCAAAAGGTCCCAGCCCTCTCCTGTGTCTGTGATTGGCTGAGAGTGGGCCGATGCTGTAAAGATATATCATATAAATACATCATAAATAGAGATGTTTGAAACTGTTGAGTTTCGTTACGTTTTAAAATTTTTGAAATTTTCGGAAATTCCAAAAGTTCAAAAATTTGAGTTTCGATTCTTGAAAATTGTCTACTTTCGAGTTTCGAAAATTGTCTATTTTCAAAAATCATCTAATTTCAATTTTCGGCTTTCGAAAATCGTCTACTTTCGATTTTCGAAAATTGTCTCGAATCTGGTTTCTATTAGAAACCACATTACATATCTAATCATAAAGTGCTTCAGCAAATTTGTCACAGAAATATAGAAGAGTACTGAGGTATATAATATAAATACATTATAAAATCTTACAATGATATTAATCTTTGAAATACAAAGGTCAGTATATTAACATGAAGTTCTTATTGTTAAATATGGTGCTAATTTTGCCCTAACCAATCAGTTGTTAGCTTTCAAATTTTAAATATGATCTGATTGGTTGGAGCAAAATTAGCACCATTTTTAACAATAAGAACTTTTATTGAATCTCCCTGTTAGTATATTATTAAGTAATACAGATACATATTAGATAAGAAATAACAATAAGATGTGAAAACCTGTTTAAAAAAATGATATCCATAATTATAAATTTTTTTTTATTAAAAAAAAGCTAGACATACGTATGTTTGTAGCCTAATTATTATTGTAAGTTACATTAATATAGTAACCATAAACGTAGCCATATTTAACCTACCAGTCTTTATTCAGACCCTAAAGCTGGGTACACACAGGGAAATTATTTGACTTACCATTAAATGACTGTTGGCTCAACTGATCGTACGGTCCCATAGGGAGCCACCTGATGATTTACCAACAGACCAGATCACCCATTCGTCCGATCCAAGGAATGGGCGTCCAAGCTTGGTAACGGCTGCCTGCACACTTGGTAAGGTATTTTCAGCCAACCGATACACGGCACTATCGGACTGTTGGCTGAAAATATAATACCGTGTGTGCCCAGCCTTAGGCCATGAAGTCTGAAGTTATAAAATACTATAATTCTCTTTAAGCTAAAGCGGATTCCCTGTCACCTCCTCTACATCCGATCTTAACCTGTTCAATACCGAGAAACGTACATTTATCTGTAAGATGACACTCTATACTATGATTACCCAAAACTGTCCATGTATCCTTATTTCTTATAGAATTGATATGTTCAGAAAGACGTTCCTTTAGAAAATGTTTTGTCTTTCCAATGTATTGTAGACCTCATTCCACAGGTAATCAAATAAACCATATATCGTGATCTACCATTCACAGAGTTTGCATTTGTGTAGGTAAACTCTGAAGTTACTGTTATAAACAAGCAGTTTTTATGCTTGTTTCTCCCACATCTAAACAAGCCTTTATTGGATAACCAATTGTTGATGTTAGATTGCAGTTTAGGTAGCATACTGGGTGATACATAATTGGAAAGGGTCTTAGATTTTTCGATAAGTAATGCCTGGTCTGTTTGGATGAATCTCAGCTAAAATGGGATGAGCCATCACAATCGGGCAGTATCATTTAATGGTATTGTAGATAAGGGCTACTCCAATGATATTTTGTATAGGCACTCACACACTCACGATCGTAAAATTCACAATCGTTAAATGTACGGTATCGCTACTTAACTATACCACTTCTTTATTAATAGGGCCAATAGACCCATATCATAGGGGTTTTGGGCTCAGACCTTTCAAGCAATTTGATTGGTGGTTCAGTGGTATCACATGATCTTGAGTACTGTGCAGTTCACCTGGTTGAGGGAATGGTGCACAAGTTTAGACTCAACATTATGAGGAAGCTTAGACCATTCCTAACAATAGCCACCCAACATGTATATTAATATCCTAAAAGCAGGTCTTATGCATTTTTCTCAATTCAAACTTTTTTCTTCTTCTAAAAAATCCAGAAAAAAACATATTCTTGTGTTCACAACTTAACACATACTTGTTACTTTGGCCAAACTGCAGCACCAAATAAAAACACCAAAAAAGAGATCCAATAAATTAGTTCATTTAGATGATGTATTTACTGTCTAAAGTGAAGAATAAACCAAAAAGTTCAGTAGAGGACAAATGTTCTTTAATGAGCATCTGGCCTATCCTCTCATCTACAAGGTAAATAAACTTTGTAAATGAATGCATAATCGTGTTGCTTGTAATGGTGGATGAGCTCACATCCTCTCCTCCTATTAGTACTATCCATTACCCTTGTGGGTGAATCATACTGGAAGTTTTGTTGTAATGCAGCCTGCAAATATTCTTGTTATACTTCAGTCACAGCTTACTCTGCCAGAATGAGGACAATTATTATTCTTAAAGGGTAACTGTGGTCTCCAATTCTTCCTAACTAGAAAGTTATTCCTGGAAAGATTCAGAAATATTACTACCTGCTCGAACATTTTCTGTTTTCAGCAATGTGACCAGCTTGTAGCTATTTGACCAGCCTCTGCTTGCATTAATTGGCGCCCCTTCTCAACTGTCTAATTTTTCCCCAGGTACTTCCTGTTTTTCCCAACATACAGGGTTATTCAATAAAAGTTCTTATCGTTTAAAATGGTGCTAATTTTGCCCCAACCAATCAGAACTTATTTAACATTTGAAAGCTAACATCTGATTGGTTGGGGCAAAATTAGCACCATTTTAAACGATAAGAACTTTTATTGAATCTCCCTGATTAAGTGTTAACTGAGCATGCTTTTCCCCTGGGGTGGAGGGGCGGTGCAGAAGTCAGGTGATTTCACTAAACCAACTGGAAGCAGGAAATTTGAACATTCACCCCAATATAATTTCTCACAGGCTTAATCCAGAGATGTGATTGTCTGCCCATTTTAAAGGAAATATGTCACAGAGGCACAGCATTCCATTATATTGGTACCAAACTGGAAATTTCAGTATATACTGGTAGCAAACTGGCAATTTCAGTATATACTGGTAGCAAACTACCAATTTCAGTTTATTCTGGTAACAAACTAGAAATTTCAGTATATACAGTAATGGTAGCAAACTGTCAATTTCAGTTTATACATGGGGTTTTTACTAAATACTTGTAGCAAACTAGCAATTTGAGTAAATACTGGTAGCAAACTGGGAATTTTATTAAACACTGGTAGCAACCTGGGAATTCCATTAAATACTGGTAACAACCTGGGAAATTAATGAAATACTGATAGCAACCTGGGAAATTAATTAAATACTGGTAGCAACCTTGGAATTCTATTTAATACTGGTAGCAACCTGGGAAATTAATTAAATACTGGTAGCAAACTGTTAATTACATTAAATACTGGTGGCAATCTGGGAATTAAATATAATGTTGGTAGCAACATGGGAATTCCATTAAATACTGGTAGCAAGCTGGGAATTATATTAAATACTGGTAGCAATATGGGAATATCACAACATACTGTTGAAAGCTATTACTTACCCCATGTGCAGGGCAATCCAGTCACTATAACAGAACAGGCAGTGGCAGCATTTGGTAATGAACACTCACTAGGGCAGACAGGCACTACTTTGGAATTTTATGCAGGCAGAATATAATAATACCAAATGCTGCCACTACCTGCCTTAATATAGTGAGTGGTTTGCACAGCACATAGGTTAGGTAATAGCCTTATCAGGCTATTGGGCTATTACTTACTCATGTGCAGTGGTCAGTGGAGCAGCTGGAGGAGAGAATCCATAGTTTCTGGTGCAGATGTAGTGCAGGGGCGTTTTCCCAGTAGTACAATCCGATTGCGCAATTACGTTGTCGCGCCAGCGCACATCGTGATGACATTGCACAGCTGTGAAACACTACTGGGAAAACCAATTTGGGGCACTTATATTGGGTAGGCTTTGTTAAAATATTTGGGGCACTTTGCCAAAGACCCAGGACACGCACCCCAAATGTTTTAACATAGCGATGCCACACTACCAATGTCCATTCTAATAGACAATTATCTGTGTGCACAGAAATAAATTGTATGTGTGCATATAAAATAAAATTTTGTGCCCTACAAACCACAGCACATTTATTCCAGCAGATTTTTGTGTGCCACCACTTGAACCTTGTGCACATAAATGTGAAAAGTTGTGTACGCATGAGTGCACATAGCGGGCACAACGCAGGGCACAAGCGGGCTACCTGTGTTTTTTTGTGGACCAGTGGGTGGGTCAACAAGGGGTGTGGCTTGGACAATCCAGGGCGTGCCTTGGTCATTCCGGGTCGAGGCTTGGGGGGATCAGGGGGATGGCTACATCTGCAACCCAGTGACTGAATAGGGGGCCCCTAGTGTGGCCCCCATCGTGGCTCAGGTTGGGCACCCCTGGTTTAGAGGAAACACTGGATACTACTATTTAATCTGTCTATCAGTGATTTAGAAGTGGATATTGAAAGCAAGGACTCTTTGTCTGCTACTTATGATACAAAACTATGTAGGGCATTGAAAACAACAGATGATGTGCAATACAGATTTGTCAAAATATAAACAGTAAAGGTTCATACACACGTGCAATCGCTGGTCCCCACCCGTGAAGCACGATGTGTAAGAACTTTAGTTTCAGCCGATAATCGCCCCCCCTGTATGGGCACTTTAATCGTCCGAAATGGCTATTGAGTCGAGGATCATTGTCCAACCGACCATGCGGATCTCCAGACGACGGGCTGGTTCGGGGTGATAAAGTGCCCATACACGGGCCGATTGTCGGCCAAATCGACCGTTCGTACATATCTTGCGTCGCGGGTCGGGACCCGCGATTGCACATGTGTACGAACCTTTAGCTGATGTGATTCAGTGTTGACAGGGCCGGATTTCCCACTAGGCCACCTAGGCTGCCACAGCCACCAGGGGCGGCAAAATAAAAACAAATTTTTTTTTATTAAAGTTAAGCCGTATTGCGTCCCCATATTAAATTTACACAACGCACATTATTTGGCACACAACAGAGCCTTACCGGTCTCTGTTAAATGTGCAGCGATTGCTGATTTGCTATGAGCACAGGTCCCTCTCCCACTCACAAAGCTCCGCTTCAGCCAATGAATTACCGCGTACGGGGGGGGGGGGGGGGGGGGGGGGAGAGGAACAGGAAGTACAAGTTAGCTGGCCTAGGGGAGAAAAAAGTATAAATCTGTCCCTGAGTGTTGATAATGTAATCTGCTGCCCATACTATAAATTTGTGCTGGGAAAGGATCTGTAGTTCTAGAAGATAACAGACTTAGTTGTAGCAAACATTGACAGTTGACAACAGTTAGTGCTAGAAAGATATTTTTTGTATAATAAATGGGTATAGATTCAAGGGGTGGTATGCATTGGGCCCATCAGGACAATTGCTACTTATTACAATGGCATTTATTTCAGAATTATAACATATTAAATATTGGATACTATCAGTATATTGTATAGTTAATATTTTATTGCGCTGATAACTCTTCATATTGAATTGTTTATGGAATGCCCCAGGAACAGTTAATTAGAAAATCACCATCAATCACCCCGCAATCCAAACAAAATGTCAGGCTGATTGATCCACCTACCAAAATACAGCTAGGGCATACATGTGAAAAAAAGTTTTATTAACCCATCAATACAAACGGCAACATTTCGGGCAAGTCTTTTCCTTCTCACAAGCCGTTTCCATTTGTATTCATGTGTGAATAAAACTTTTTTCACAATTTGCAACAGTATGCCCCAGCTGTATTTTTTGGAAATAGTAATGGATGTTTATACCACAGGCAGAATGACTAGCAGCAGATGGGAGCAGGTGATCCATGGTGAAAAACTGTGTTTAACATTTGAAGATTTGATCCACCTACCACGATACAGTGAAAAGCATGAAAATGTTTCTCTTTTTTTTATAGGCTGCAAACAAATAAAGAACCAGTCTTTACATTATGTAATATATTTTCTCTGTGTAGTGCACACTGTCTGTAAACCTTCAACCCTTCGAAATGAACTATCAACAAACTTACCGTTAATAAAGATCTTCAATGTGACAAGGTCAAAAAGGTTTATGGGAGAAAAGTTTCTAAATCCTCATGGCAAAGTATTAAAAAAGTTACTAACCAAACTAGTTACAGGATATATTTTATAATGTCTATATCTTAATGCTCGTCTGAAACTTTAAAGAATGCTCTCAGAAACATATGAGAGCCATTAAGAAAAGTGTTTCCTTTATTCTTTATCACTGCAATACAATAAAGACCATGACATCAATAAAATAGAATTTAAGATAATAGTTTTTGCACATGAAAAAAAAAGATAAAAGAGAGAAAGATAGATTGTCTAGACAATTAAGAAAAGATACTTTTTTGGGGTCTTTCATTATGAAAATCTATTAAGTATTATATGTGTATTAAGAATATGGCTTACCTTTAATGCCATAGTATTAGTTGAAAAGTGTGTATTCGTTTTTTCTCCTCATTTGTATAGATTATTAGCACTGTTTGGGAATGCTTAAATGGTGTTAAAATTAGTATACATTTACTGTATATATCCTTCCTTAATGGGATGCATTTCTTTATAAGATGAACTGTGTACAGTTTGCGTGTACAGTTAGAGTAGTAGTAGAGTAATTGTCAATTGAGCTTTGTACCAAAGGCTTCTTTATTGGCCCCCTACTATTTAATCATCAGCGTTTGGGCATGATTAAATGGTTTTAAAATTAGTATACATTTATTGTATATGACATTCCTATATGACAGAATGCATTTCTTCACACGTTGAACAATGCAGGGTAGTCCTGTATGATTAGTTAAACATAGAACATCCCTTCAGTATTCTAAAACTCAATGAAAGGTTATTAGGAAATTCTGCAAATGCTGGAAACGCACAGGTGGCAGAAAATTCAATTATTAACAAACATCACATTAGCACAAAACTACTTTTACCTTCCCATAGAACGTGTGAAAAGGTGAAAAGAATAGCCTATTAAAATTAGCAAATGATTTCCATTAAAGGGTATGTCCACCCCCCAAACAAAACAATCTGAACCTCGCTAGGTAAAAAAAAGTTCTCTTCAGCTCCTAAATGTACTTACCAGCCCTGGTTCCCTCGGCCATCTTCGGGAGCTGCTTTGTGCCTTCTCCGTGCATGGCAGCACAGAAGGGGCCAGACCAACAGGGCCATCTGTGATTGGCTGAGACACTGAGGAGAACTTTTTTTAACCTAGCGGGGTCTAGGTTTTGGGGGGTGTTTAGTTTAATGTAAATTTTCTGTTTGGGGTGGACATACACTTTAAGTGGGCACTTTGTACATGTGAACATATATTAGTGCTTGTACATTAATGAATGACTGAACCTCAGTTTCTGGGGTGAATTAAAATAAAAAACAAACCCACAATGGATAATTCAGATTATATTATTCCAATTGCTTGATTTAAAACACTAGTTGCATTCAATCTATTTTTAAGCCCATAATTGTGCAACCGGGCAAGAAAAATTTACAAACTTCATTAAAAGTTCTTGGGTCAGATATAAGACAACTTGTTTGCAGATTTATTTATTTTTTAACATTCCTGCTGGGGAGAGGCACTAAAGGTGGTATTTTTTTTTACCAGTTCTAGTCATGTAAGGCAGACCTTAAACAAACCTATGTATATTGTTGACAGATTCTCATCCTCCCCACAGCATCCGACTTGGCTGCCTTCTTTTGCTGTTTGCAGAAACAAAAGCCTGCAATGCTTTGTCTTCACAGATGTGCTGAAGCTGTATACAGCAGGAAGGAATGTCTGACCTGTCAGGCAGCCAAGCATAGCTGGTGCCTTATCAAGTTACAAGTGCCAAGAAATAGTTCTGCTTAGATCATCATCAAGTGAAGAAATTGTATTCAGATGTGGCCAGCCACAAGCCGTAACAGGGAGTTTAGTACTATAACAGTAAAAAAAAAAAATGCTGCAGTCTGGGAGTTTTGGGATTACAGCATTTTGGTTCACAAAATATTAAACTTCCATCAACAACAAAAAATCCTTATCTAACAAAATTAATGTAACAAATTAGCAATGACTATTATTCCCATGTGAATGTGTCAAATCACAATTGCAATTACATGTTTTTAAATAGTATAATGAACTAGTCTGCAGAAGAACAACTTTCTAGTGTAAAACGTATCTATTAAAGGACAACAATACTGCCTAAGCTTTCCAATTAAGGCTACTAATGGCAATGAGCTAAACTACTCAATCCTTACTCTTGGGTTTTCCTTTAATCTCTGCAAATCTTTAAATTCATTTTGTGATCAAAGGTCAGTCCAGCTCCATTCCCCTTTTGACCTGGGGCCTGGCCAGTGGGAAAATGTGATCTGAAAGGATAGGGGAGTCTATAGGCTCTATGATTGTGTATTGTTGTCCTTTCATTCAATAGGACAACTGAAATATACTGTGGCACTCAAGAGGTTAAAACTTGCCAAATTCCTGTAAGTAACTACTCCCCCTGTAGCAAGTAATTAGAACTGCCATTATATAAATGAACCAGTCAGTTTGGACGACATCTACACAATCACGCCATTCATTGAATGTTACCAGTTGCTTTAATGAGTTTATTTTTCATTGTAATATATCAAGGCCTGTGTGTTAACCCTTATAGCATAACACTGAAATTGAAAATGCTACTTTATTTTTCTTGGCCTGAAGTATGGGAATCCGCCAAACTTTATTCAGATGACTTAAATGTATTCATGGATGGTGATAGGAAATATTATGGTTACTTTGACAACTGTAGCCAATATAACAGAGTTGAATCATATTCTCTGCTAAGTTTGAATTACTTCCCTGCTAATGTGAAAGCCTCTGTGTTATTATTGGAGAACCTTTTCAGGATATATTAAATCCCAGTTTCTCCTAGTATTGGGAAATTTACATATATAGCCTCTAAAAATAAAGCTTTGCTTTATATACTGATTGGCTTCCCTAGAGAATATCCTCAAGTAATTGCAGTGCAGGTAGAATGCAAAGAAATTTTACTTGATAGATGTAGTTGACATTGCCTTTTGGATGTGATTATGGTTAGCTATTGGATGTGATTGTGGTTAGCTATTGGATGTGGATGTCATTGCCTATTGGATGTGATTGTGGTTGTTATTTCCTATTGGGTGTGGTTTATATTGTCTATTGGGTGTCATTAACATTGCCTAATGGATATGGTTGCCATTGCCTATTGGATGTGGCTGACATTGCCTATTAGATATGGTTGTCATTGCCAATTGGGTTTTGAAGTCATTGCCTATTAGATGTGGTTGTCATTGCCTATTGGCTGAGGTTGACATTACCTATTGGATGTGGTTGGCATTACCTGTGAGTATGGTTGATATCTCCATACATTTCATTTTAAAGCAATGGAAATATTTGTTTTATTTTTGTATTTTAGTGCTGCACCCCAAGTAATTTAAATGGTATGAATAGATAGATTCAGTTGTTGACTGGGTCAGATTAAGTGTTTGTTGTTGAGTAAAAATATATATATTTTTTTACTTGTAACTCATAAATTGCTGATTTAAATGACAGATATCTTGCCTTCCTAGGAGTTTTCTTTACAGAAATACTGCACTATAAAGTGTATCTTTTTTTCCTGTAAACAAAGTCCCTTCCTCTGTTTTATGGTCTGAGCATGCTCGGTGTGCTTCATCCATGGAGAGAGGAAGCAACTCTCTAATCAGCTTCTCTCTTTGAGTTGTTATGTGAAGAAATTAAAGCGGAAAGATAAGTGATAAATTTTTTATTTAGCTGTTTCTGGGTAAAATGTAATGTATTTACCTTTGATTTATATCAATGGTAAAATGTATATCTAGTGTAAATTGTTAAAGTCTCTATACTACATTTGCTCCTTGTTGGACATTGTTTTGTTCACTGTTTGCTAAAAACAGTGGATTTAAAGAAGTACTAATAGGGGATAATTCATACATTACCTACATTGTTTGTTAATTTTCAAAATAAAGGGTTTTGGTGTCAGGAAATGTTGGGTGGGTAAAATTAGTGAAGGTGTCTGTTACAAGCCTCCAAATTCTAGTGAAGAGATGGAAACCCCTCCAAATGCAGTTGGTCAATTTTGTGGCACATTTTAGTAATGGGGGATTTCAATTACCCCGACATTGATTGGATTATGGGAACTGCCAACACCTCAAAAGGTATCACATTCCTGAATTGTACTGGGTTAACAAAGACATTTACCTTTAAGAAATGTTGTGCTTTTAAAAGACAGTGCCAGACAGCAATGGCTAGAGCAAGGCATTGCCTTGTAAAAAGGGGTATTGATTCAATGAAGAAAAATTCTCTCTTTTTACAAAACACTGGTAAGGCCTCATCTTGGAAATGAAAGAAGTTCAGAAAAGGGCAACTACATTTATAAGGGGAATGGAGAAGCTTGACTATGCAAACAAATTAGACAAATTAGGGCTTTTTACACTGGATAATAATTGCGCGTGGGTATGATCACCTTATATAAATATTTTAATGGGTCATCTAATAAAGTCTCTGGGCAATCCCTATAGGTCATTTCAGAGGATTCATTTCATCTTCAGATTAGGAAAGTTAGTGAGAACTGTGAAACTGTAGAACTGTCTTCCAGAAGGTGTAGTAATGACTTTAAGAGTGGGTTTGAAAAGTTACTAAAATTACTTGTATTAATACATACAGTTCTTGTGGATCCAGGAAACCTTACCAATTACCATTTGTAGTCAGGAAGGCTTTTTCCCCCTTTCCTTTTTATTTTTTTGCCTTACTCTGGGATCAACTGTTATGTAGGCTCATGAGTGTGGACTAGATGGACATATGTGTTTATTCAACCTCAACTACTATGTAACTATGTTACTTTGTTGCTTCTATTACCCACAATAACCCCTCTTTTCTCTCAATAGTTTATTTTCTTGACACTCAAATGTCTCCTTAATATTTCACTCCCCCCTTCCACTGTCAAGGTACAACATGCACAAAACTGTACAATGCAAGTGCAGGCTAGAGACAGACGAACTTACTGAAGTTCGGTTTGTTTCTGAACTTCGGAACTTCAGTAAAAGTTCGGAAGTTTGGAAACTAACCCAATAAACTTTATGAGAGAAATTTGTTCAACAAATTCGGATTTAGTAAAGTAAAAATAACAATGGTAACTTACTGTAAATGGCTGTAGCACTTGGCAAATGATCTGGGGAACAAGTATAAGGGTTACCTGACAAAAGGTCCGTAAATTCGATAATCATCGAAAATACGTCCGCGAGTTCGAAAAACCCAACTAGTTCGGAGTTCAGAAAAATCAAGTTTGTCTGAACTGTGAAAGTTCGGATAGAACTCGGGTTCTATTCTAAGTCCATCTCTATTGCAGACCGCCTCTAAATTATATGTATTTTAACCTTTCTAGGCTAGATTGCATTATTTCCATAGCAATTACATGCCAAAAGGACAGTTTTGTTGTATAATTTTATTTTTATTTAATTAAACATTGAATTTCCACTCCAGTTGGACAAACAAACTGTTGGTCAAACTGGCCACTGGCCACACCTGGAATTTAAACTGTGGATTGTGGATTGTCCAAACAGGTCAAAAGAGGTAGTTATGTCATTGCTTGAGACTATAGATCCAATTAGTAGGCCATAGAAGGTCATAAAGAGAAGAAAGCTATTATCAATTGAATCTGAGTTTGTTTTTTTTTTAAAGTACCGTATGCCCAATTCAAATAACAAAATATCTCCCTTTTGAGGAAGAGTATATTTCCGTCTACATGCATATATTTATTTATACAAGTTTCCATGCAATCGTGGTGTTGAATAAGTTCTAATTTTATTGAAACATTACGTTCTCTCAAGACCATTTTATGAGATGTTGATCAGGCTGATAAAATAATGGTAATAGTGGCAGAATAAATTAAAAGTGTAGGATACAGTGCAATCTAAAATGAAATAAGGTCATGTTAGAATCAAGCCAAAATAACCATATAGCCTCAGTATTTTGACTAATGTCTTGGATAATGATGTAGACCTGGCAGTAATGTAGATTAAAAGTGTTGGACTTTGGTCAGGTTTCAGATTTAAGGTTACAATTTTCCTAACAGACAAAAAAAATGAAGTGTGGTGTTTTTTGAGGAAACAAAGCTACCAGAAGAGATACTCCTAATTTAAAGTGCAAGTCTGCTGCACTGTGCAGACCAGAAAAGGTTCATATATTAATCCTAGCATGAAGCATTTAAAGCAGAACGAAAGCCTTCATTTTTATACGAGCACTGTGCCTGCCACCCATCCCAGTCTTTTTCATCCAATAGGATGCAAGACCGGGACACACCCATTAGAGCTTCTTGGTTGTGGCATGATGTAAAACTTATGTGCTGTTCAGTGGAGTGGTGAAGGGCGAGCATGCGCAAATCGGGAGTAAAACTGAAAGCGTGCAAGGAGTCAGCAAGGAGATGGTGTGCTGTGCTTAGTGAGATATAATTCACAGGCTACCACTATATATGATATTTGGGGGTGGGTGGAGGGGGTTTGCTGTTGCTGGGGGGTCATGTGGAGTAGTGATTCTGATAATGGCCTTCTGTATAGGGGGGAGAGGGGAAGGAGTTAAGTATGTGGTCATGATGGGCTATATCAGTGATGTAGAACCTTGGCACTCCAGATGTTTAGAAACTACAACTCCCAGCATGCCTTGCAGAATGTAATTTCCAAACATATGGAGTGTCAAGGTTTGATGTCACTGGGCTAAATCATCCATTGGCTACCACCACCAGTTAGTTTGTAGCTGAAGGATAATATCATCAGGTTGGGGATTCTCACAATGCCAGCCTATACATCATTCTCACATTGCCCACCTATTCACCATTTTCACAGTGCTAGCCTATTTTCTCTCTCTCTCTGACTATGCTTATCTCTATGTCTGCCTATCTCTGCCCTGCTAAAAGTTCCTGCAGTAGTTTAGGACGGGCCATGTGTAAAGAACATAATGGTCAGTGACCAAACTGTGATACTGGAATGCTGTGAAATAAAGCACATACGCCCTTAGATAGTACATCCTTGCATCCACAACAAAATGGGAAATAAAACAGTTTACTACTTTCATGTCAAGATGCTCTGCTTTCTGATTCAGTGTTATTCTGAGGCATAAATTGGCCTTTAAAATACCATACCCTTTTATTCTTTTTTTATGTTCTTTGGCCACTTTGGCTGACCTTATCATACATCTGTCCAAGGCTCAATGACAGTAAGAAGGCAGATCTTTCATTTGAAGGTGACAGTTAAAAAACACAAAATCCTACTAATAAAGAGTAAGCTTAGTTAAACGGGCACTTGGCTAAAGTCTGCAAGTCTGGGGCACAATGACAGTTTAATTAGTCCGACCATGAATCACTGGAAATACTAATGCAGCAAATATAGTTAATGGAGTTAAAGCTCCTATTGAAAATATGCTCTATTGGACCAAAAAGTCTCTTATATGGGAGCTCTCTCCCTATCCCCATACAATTAGTGCATTAATGAGCAAATGCAAAAAAAAAAGACGTGCTTTAAACAGTCCTTTAATAGAAAACATGTTCCTGGAATGGATGAAATACATCAAAGAGTCTACTGAGATATTAGTACAGTTTTATTGTTCCTTACCTTCTCGGATTTCCATTTGTCTTGACAGTTGTCAGTGATGGGGAACGTTCAATACAAGATTACAATTTATTTAGGATTATGTTTTGTAGCAGTACAGGGTGTGTCCACCCCCCATACAAACTTTTAAATCTAGCCTAATTGCCCCCCCTGAAACCTCAACATCACTTCTCAGCCAATCACAGGCGCTGCTGCGGGTCCAAGAAGAACAAATGAAATAAGTCTTTCAACTGTGTACAAACAAATCTGTGTTTATTGTAACATATTCGGCACCAAAGTTAGGCTAGAAACACACGCAAACAATAGCTCCCTCACGCGTTTTGTCCAGCCCCGGTCCAGCCCCTTCAGCAGTTCCATGCACAGAAGCTAAGCAGAAGATGAGGGAGCGAGGGCTGGTGTGTAGATTTAGGAGCACATTTGAGGTTTTTGGGGTCAATTAGGCTAGATTTAAAAGTTTGTTTGGGGGGGTCGACATAAAGTAGTCAGCAGGTCTATCAAACACACTTGCTAACCTTTCAGGAGGAAGTAAGTAAAAATATGTAATTTGGTACATAATGCTGTGCTACACAAGGAATCGTTTACTGTATTCGGGTCATAGTGGGAACCTCAAGTTTACTTCAGATTTATCTTTGTTACATTATATAACCATGTATTTGCTGACACGAAAAGAACATATGTATTTAGTTCACAATTTACTGTTAATTTTTGAAGTTTGAGGTGGGGTTCTGTATTGTGGGCCTGAAGTAAAGGCGGGGATTATGGAAACAGCCTAGAAATAACATAAAAATGTGAGTAAGTTCCTGATTGATTTACATTTAAAATCTTTTTAACATAGAAATTATAATATGATATTTACATTATCTAAATTAATGGATAAACTAAAATATACCTATGAGGAGAAAAATGTATGTATGATGGCAGCATGCCTTAAATTGGAGGGAATACAAATACCAGCCTTAATACTTGAAAGTGTCTTGCTTGCAATTATGAATTTAAAAAAATACAACTTTATGACTAAGTATGGATATGGCAAAATCAAAATGTATATTCACTAGAAAAATATCCCATGAACCGGTATGTTTAGGATATTTCTATAGTTGAAGGTATTTTCTCTTCCACGTTTCACTCCCAGGTGGAATTCCTGGTAAGCTACATTCCCTTAGGTCCAGGGCCTTAAATTTATGTCCTTGAACTTAGTAAACGACAAAAGTGAGACCTAAAATAACAGAACTATTGAATATTGTATTTTTTTTGTGTGTAAGTTGGCATCATTTTATTCTATGTGGACAAGTTACAGAGCTTTTATTTCTCTTGAGGATTAGGCTCGATCCATTTTATTGAGTATTATAATGACAACACAAGCCAAACAGAACAGTAATTATTAGCTCTTGGAGACCCAGTAGTGAGGTGGGAGGTCATATTGGTCTACATAAAATACAGTTTTTAATTTTATTAGGAATTTAGCAGATCCACATTCCTTTGGCCTGTGTATGGCAGAACGCCATGGTGTAACCCCTGACGTAGAGAGGGAAGTATAAATATTGATTGATGTTTGAGAGATATTATATAATTTGCTACTTTAAAATAACCCCAGCTAAGGCCCGTCTGTACTGGATTATGAACTGAGAACAGGATTTTACTTTTTAATAGCATGGAATAATCCTGTATTTTAATGATTGAAGAAAAAAGCTTCATTTAAAAGAAAGGATTATGTTCATAACCTAGAAGTTCGTTATATAGTCATGTTTATAATCCTCTGCATATATATTAAATATTTGGTTGAATATTTATTATTTGAATGATAACCCTAATTACCAAGTCTCTGCTGCTTTCAATGATGAAACAGAAGCTGAAACAAAAGTATTATACTTTTTTCCCCACAATTTTTAAAACAACCCCGCTTTACAAACCAGCACTATTACCACCAAGAATATATCGCTGTTATTAGCGTATTGAGAAAAAATTTGTACTGTGCATCACATTAAAATGACCTGCGAAAACAGGTATTGCAATTTATTTAGCAGCGGTACTAAAAAAAATCCACTCGTTTCGACGCCAATCACTGCCACTTGAGACATGGTGATAATTGTAAATAAATTTAAAAAGTGACAGAGCCGGGGATGCAAGCATATCTGCCAGGAGGGGGGAAGTAGATTTACAATTAATTTGTTTTTTTCAGTTAGTCCAGATGAGTCTACCAAAGATTAGTATGTAATATAATGTTCTTGTGTAATTAAAGGGCAAGTTCACCCCCAAAACTATAATTTTATAAGTTATTGACCATGATTCTAGCTTTCAGCTGCTTTCTCGTGTGACAGACGCGGCTGACATCATGAGAAATAGTGCGGGAATGAAGGGCTGTAAGTAAGACTATAAACATTTTTAAGAAAAAATAATCTGGCATTTGGGTCTGGGCAGGGGGATTTCACGATAGGATGCAGGGGGACTGAGGATGGATCCGGATGGTGGGAGGGAGGGGGGGACCAAGGGAGGCTGAAGGCATGGAAAAGGCATGGGAAGGGTGACGTCAAATTACAGTGAGCTGCTCCTGGTCTGCAAAAAGCATGTTGGAAAAATGTATATATCTTCAAATTGGCTTAATGGATTTTGATGGGGAATGGCTTGTTTTAAAGATAGAATTGTGGCCAATAAAATACATGTTTTGGGGGTGGTCATGCCCTTTAATGCTACAAACTCAAACTTAGATAGCCAATTGATAGCCGATTGTTTTTCACTCTGAAACTAGCTCCACTCCTCGCCCCCTCCCTGTAGGGGTCCCGCAAAGCTCGGTACTCAGTCCTCTTCTTTTCTTCATCTACACCCATGGCCTTGGAGAACTCATTAGTTTATTTGGGTTCCAGTATCACCTGTATGCGGACAATACCCAAATTTACATCTCTGCCCCGGATCTCCCTACACTGACATGCCAGGTCCTCGACTGTCTTAGTGCCATCTCTGCTTTCATGTCCTCCCACTTCCTAAAACTAAACATGGACAAGACTGAACTTGTCCTTTTCCCACCCTCACGATCTGTTCCCCTCCCTAGTTTTACTATTAATATTAACAACACACCCATATCCCCATCTCCTCATGTTCGCTGCCTGGGAATAATGCTAGATTCCAAACTTTCTTTCAAACCCCATGTCAATTCACTTGCCAACTCCTGCCGGCTCCAGCTCAAAAACATCTCCCGCATTCGACTCTTCCTCTCGAAGGAAGCTACAAAAATCCTAGTCCATGCCCTAATCATATCCCGGCTAGACTACTGCAACACACTCCTGTATGGTTTACCAAACAACCACCTGGCACCGCTTCAATCCATTCTCCACTCTGCTGCCTGGCTCATTCATTTCTCTTCTCACTTCTCTAGTGCCTCTCCTCTCTGCCAGTCCCTCCACTGGTTGCCCATCACGCAAAGGATCCAGTTCAAACTGCTTACTTTATCCTATAAAGCACTATCCAACACAGCCCCTCCATATATCTCAGAGCTGATCCAGCGATACCGTCCCAGGTGCAACCTCCACTCTGCAAATGATACCCTCCTCTCATCCACTCTGGTCACCTCTTCCCATGCCCGCATTCAGGACTTTACTCGTGCTGCCCCTCTGCACTGGAATTCCCTTCCTCCATCTGTCCGTCACTCACCATCCCTTAACACCTTCAAACGTAACCTTAAAACCCACCTCTTTAGGCAAGCATATAACCTGGCCTAAACATTACCCCTTACTACCCAATTTGATCCAACCCGCCTTTCACGCTCCACTGCCAATCTATTTACAGTCTACCGACACCTTATGTCTCATCCCCATATCCTCTAGTCTGTAAGCTCTTTGGGCAGGGTCCTCTCTCCTATTGTATCACGGTATTGCTGTAAGAAACTCCTCACTCTGTTTACTTATATTATGTATTACCTGTGTATGTAATATGTATGACTTTATATAACATGTATTACCCTGTATGTAATGTATGACTATGTAATTGTAAAGCGCCATGGAAGATGTTGGCGCTATATAATGTATCACATGTATGTATCACATGCTTTTCTTTATATAAGAAACTGCAGTGTGTATTTGCTTTATGAAAGTTTTGTTGACTTCAGATAGGTGTCTGTTTGGTTAGATAATTGTAGCTTTGGCTGTTTTCTAAACATTTAGCTGGGGTTTTAAAGCTGCGGTAGAACTGGAGTTACTGGTGTACTTTGAAACGTGTGGGGCTACAGATCAGAGCTGGATTTGGAGATACAATTGTTGGAAAACCTCTGGGTCTATAACTGGCAAACAAATAAATCATTTTCCAACTAATCACACAGCAATAAGGATTAATTGCCACCAAATTGATCCCCCCTTCTCTGACCTAGCTTTCCCTTCTTTTCAGCTCTTGACGTTTCACTTTAAGAATTATTGCACCTAAGAATTATTGGCTGTAGTTCACTGTTAACTGTTCTCAGACACTGCCCACCTCCACTGCACATACTTGTTCATTCTAGCTGTTTCACAGACTCTGGGAAAGGTCGAGCACAGAGAGAAGGGAAATGCATAATAACTAGGAGTGGGCTGAAAAAGACACAAGGATATATGGGGAAAGGAGCAATGGGACTAAAAAGGGATCAAGTTTCTGGCAGCTCTAAAAATACAGAAAACGAAAAAAGACAAGTCACTTCTCTTGATTTAGTATAGATACTATATAAAAACTGGGTGATGTACACAAATGCTCATTATACAACCGTAATATATGTAGAACATACATTATGTATGGGGATAAAATCTAATTAGGACTTTAAGGATAATAATAAATGGAGTAAATGATTTTACATAGTAACTCATCCAACTTTTTACACATACATAATTGTATGCTTGTGAAGGTTCTCATTCATCCAGGTCATGGTATATCTGTTGTATTCAATTAGATCAACTGGACTTGAAATGTAGTTCTTGAAGACGTTTCGCTAGTCATCCGACTGGCTTTCTCAATTCAGAATGACTTGTACAAGAATCTGTGGCAATTATGTACCCTGGAAAATCCCAATTAGCATATCACAGCCAGGTGTTAAGGGTGTGATTAGATAGTGGCTAAGAGGTGTTATAGGAACGCCCAGAGTAAGGTGTTAAAACAGCATTGTACATGGCAGACAGTTGGTGTCGAACCCCCCCACCTCTATTTAGGCTTGGTTTCTTTATTTTCACATAAATGGCCTCCTTAACCTCTCTTGAACCAGTCCGTTCCTTCGCCAGTATGTTAACATTACAATCTTCAAAGGTATGTCCTTTATCCTTAAGATGCAGATCACGGCTGAGTCCTGACCGAGGAATTGGCTCTTCTGTGCGGGGCATACGTTGATGCAGTTGCTGTTTGGTCTCCCCCCCATACAAATCAGAGCATTCTTCACTGCACTGCACTGCATATGAGGTCGCTTTTCTTGTGTTTGGTATTGGGTCTTTCGGATGTCCACATTGCTGCCTCATGTTTTGTTCGGTTTAAAGCAGACAGGGATACGATGTTTTTTGAAAATTCTTCTTAATTTCTCGGAGACCCCTGCTACATATGGGATGACCATGTTCTTCCTCCTGTCTTGCTTTTCCCCTTCACTGTTGTATTCGTGTTCTTTTCTTTCCTTCTACTTCTTGACAAAGGCCCAGTCTGGATATCCACAAGTTTTAAGGGCTCCTCTGAGATGTTTCATTTCTTTAGCCTTCGCCTCTGTGCTAGTGGGGATGTTCTCGGCTCTGTGTTGCAGGGTTCTGATGACCCCCAGCTTCTGATCTAAAGGGTGGTGGGAGTCAAACATCATACTGATCTGTGTGGTGGGTTTTCTGAACCTCTACTTCAGTTTACCATTTTCCTTAACTTCTACCAACAGTCCAAAAGCCAGTTTGTTGTTTTGTACCTCTTCCCTTGTGAATTTAATGTTTTGGTCCACCGCATTAATGTGTTCTGTGAAAGCTTGTACTTCCTTCTGGTGGATTTTAAACCCAGGTGTCATCAACATATCTGAACCAGTGGCTAGGTGCTATGCCCTAAAGGTATTAAGCGCCTGTTTCTACCTCCCTCCTCATGTAAAGGTTGGCCACAATAGGTGAAACTGGAATCCCATAGCACATCCATGTTTTTGCTTATAAACTTATCCCTGTATTTGAAATAGGTGGTATCAGGCACAAGTCCAACAAGGAACACACCTGTTCTGGGTTAGATCAGTTCTGCTGTAAGAGTGCTGTCTTGGCCCAGCCGTTTTCTCACCATGTCAACAGCCTCCTTGGTGGGTATACAAGTGAAGAGAATGTCACATCATAGACACCATAGTTTTCTCTACACCGAGTACTATATCTTCAATCTGTTGGTGTGAAATCCTGAGAGTTCTGGATGTGATGCTTAGAACTTCCCACCAAAGGTCATAAGATGTTAGCTAGTATTTTGCCACCTTGTATGTTCCCGAGTTGATGCTGCTACTATGTCTTAGTGGGGCCCCTTCCTTATGTATCTTTGGGAGTCCATATATGCATGGATGTGCCTCACCAGTAGAGCGATGATACATTGCTCGGTCAATGGCTTTTATCCTTTGAAGCTGTTGTAGTAAGTCTATGACTCTTTTCTTGTAACGGCTGGTGGGATCCCTTGTTAAAGCCTCATATGTGTTGTTATCGGCCAGGAGCATGGTCACCTTATCATGGTAGTCTGAGGTGTTGAGTATACATAATTGTAGTTCCTGGTTTCTGTTAGGGGAATCAATATTGTAAGCAACATTGCTATGTTTGAAGGTGAAATGATAAGTGCCAAATCCAGAGCCAAATTTGGTTCCTACGGTTTTACCTTGTAGTTTGACTAATGTCAGCTAGAAGCTTAAGTCACACTAAAAATGGAAGCAAAAGCTAAGTGTATGAGTGTCTAACCCCAAAAATAATCTTTTACTTATGTGTAGAAACTCCTACAAACCCTAAAACTATTACTTACAGACCCCAGAAGAGCACCTAAATAGGCATATTCTTGTGTCTCTTTTTAGAGGGCATGTCCACCCCCAAAACTAAAATTTAACCCCTTACTGGCCACATTAAGAAGTTTAAAACAAGCCTTACCTTACATTTCTGCTCAAAATGGTTCCCCTGCTGTGCCCCTCCAAAGTCCAGGAAACTGCTGTGTAGAAGCAGTGTGTGACTCATGCTGTGCCTGAGTCTGCCTCAACCTCATCAAGGTTTAAGGCATGCTCAGTGCAGCCCCCCCCCTCCCTCTCCCTCCTGTTTTTCTCTCCCTCCCCCTAACGTTAAAACCTTTGGGTATGCCGTAGGGCATGCTCCCCCAGCACCAACCGCATTAATATTATTGTTAGAAAGTCCCCCAATCTTTACTTACCTTCCCTCTCTCCTCCGCTGTTCAGAACTCCCGGCAGCCGCAACCATGATTGGCTGCCTCTCAATTCCATGCAAGCAGAGGGCCAGAACAGTGCGGCGGAGGAAAGAGGGAAGGTAAGTAAAGATCGGGGGACTTTCTAACAATTATATTAATGCGGTTGGGGCAGGGGGAGCATGCCCTACCGCATATCAAAAGTTTTCAAACGGGGTGGACATGCCCTTTAAATATCCTTCTGTGTTCCCATTTTATTTACTATACATAAAACATATTGCATGTTACACAGTTTTTACTCTCCTTAGCCAAGCTTATGCCAAACTATTGCACTAATTAAGCTCATAGCTGGTTTCTGGTTAGTGAATCAAGATTTCTAATATCACAATAGGAGGGGCTTGAATGAGAACAAATAAGGATTGTTGTGGATGACAGACACACAGATGAAGGGTAAAAAATATGTTGTTATTAATATATAATAATATTCAGGTAAAACCGAATTATGTTTAGACCAGTGTTTCTCAATCATGGGTCCCTGAGAGGTTGCATGGGGGTCCTAAAGAGATTGACAGGAATTTTATGGATCTACCATTTTGATGAATACAGATATATTTTCTATATGTATCAATAGTCTGCAAAAATTATGTGTTTGCTGAGGTTTTTTTTGTAAGGGTTCCTCCATGCTAGAAATATATTTATAGATCTATCATTTACATTTGTATAAATTATGTATTTTGATAATTTGACGACCGAAAAAGAAAAATAATAATATATTATCATAATTTTATGTAGGGGTTCCCCCCTAGACACAAAAATAGTTTCAAGGGGTCCCCACAGATAAAAAGGTTGTGAAACACTGGTTTACACAAATGAAGACAAATACATAATATAATAAGATAGGATACTAGGGCAACACACATTTTATTTCCCACTGAAATCTGTAATCCTAAAGGAGAACTAAACCCAATTTTTTACACTACAGAATCTGAAAAAAATACCCTCTAAAAACACCAATATAGTGTAAAATCCCACTACAGTTAATTGCATTAAAGTGTAACCCCTTGAAGAACTGGATAAAATAACTGGACACACATCTGAACTCATTCACATGCTCCCTTGTTTAATCTGTCCTGTAAAAGGATTAGCTAGAAGCTTCTAGTGGGTGTGACCAACTGTAACAAGTTCTTGCAGTGTCTTTGGATTGAGCATGTGTAAAGAACACAGTGGTCAGTGGCCACAATGTGTGATACTGGGATGTTCGGAAATAGAACGCAAACCTCATATTAGAAAGATAAATTTCTCAACAACCATATCAAAATGAGAGGTGAGACACAGATTGCTGCTTTTATATCAAGGTGTTCTACCTTCTAATTCAATGTTGTTCTGAAGCTTTAGTTGTCCTTTAAACTGCAAACAAGTAATACAATTCTCCCTGTAGGCCAATGATCAAGTATATCAACAAGATGACACTAAAACAGATGGACAGCATATAACATAGCATTTGTAAATACAATAAGCAATGAAAGTATTCATTGTTAAAGGTACAGAATGGAGAAATTCACGGTAAAGCTCCGGGATATAGCAAGTCACAACAATTTTCTGTACTAAAACCTTTTGAGTGCAAGTCAGATTTTGGGCAGCCAAATGCTGCTTCATTAGTGTGGAAAATCCTTTCACATGATGACGCAACATAATAATCCCCCTAGATTTTCACCCCATTAAAAACTAACACAAGCTCCCAACTTTTCAAGAGCTGGTTAGCTTTTCAGAGGAAAAAAAACACAGAGATTTGTGTGATAGGTTCAGGTCAGGAGGAAAAGCCAACAAATATAAGAAGTGAGAATTCTCGATGTTCCTGTCTGCTGATCAGACGATGCCCAGTCAAAGGGTCATGTGAGTCATAACAGAAAAAAATCAACACTGACAGTGCCAACAGGTCTGTGAAAGCACTTAATTAGAATTCTGAAAAGCTTAGAATAAGGTTTTAGATATATTTATCAAATAACTTGAAGTGTTTAGCTAAATTATTCTGAATGGGTCCAGTTCTTCCATAGGTTTTATCAAAACAAATTTAAAAAAGGCAAATATTTTTCATCCTCTTCACTGGCAATTTGGGAAAACATCAAATTAGCTACTTCAATGGTTATTGTAAATAAAGCATGGCTGCACTTCTGTTACAACTGCTATGGTAGATTATGTGTTTGCTTTAATGTTGATTACCTGTTGATAACACGGTTAAAATAAATATGTGCTTGAAATAGCACAATTATAAAATACACGTTCTAATTTATCCTCCTGGCACAGCTAATTGATATTGATATCATTTGGTGACTAGATTATTTCCAAAAATAGATTGCTATGGGATATTATACTATCCGAATGAAAGTATGGCATAGACATTTGCTGCGGTGCTGCTTGGGAGAGTGGCATCTGGAGCAATATCCTCTGGCACTGCCACCTTGTAAGAGCTTCCTATGGGGGGCATTCCTGTGTATGGCTGGCTACATAGATTTGTATTGCAGGGGTAGCTGGTACCCTAAAAAAAGTTTATCAAATTGCCTTATTGGCATTGTACCCCCACCAAGCAAGTGAATTGTTTATGAGGAGGTATGGTTGCAATACTGGTTGTGCCAGAAATGAAAGATATTTAAAGGATAGTTCAGTGCAAACACATATGCTCTTAAGAAAAAAAGAGGAGTATTTTCTCATTTTACTAGCCTTAATATCCCCAGTAATTTCTCTGTGTGTAAATTAATGCACTGACTTCCAATGTGCCCTTTGTTACTGGACCTCCCCTTATACTTGTGCCTCGCAGTAGTGATTTGATTACCCAACAAGCAATGATGTAGAAATTACTGTCATGGACATTCTAAGAAAGTGAGAATCCTGGGAATAATAAGGATCATTGCAGGACCTGAAATGGCAGCTCACTACTGATCACAGCAGGGCATGACAAAAGATGTGACATGAATTATTTAAAAAAAAAAAGAAAATAAAATATATAGCATTAATGAGTGCACATGAAAATATTTAGATTACATGTTGACATGATATATAAAAACACCCTCCTCATATATCAGAATAAAGACTAATAAACATTCTTACTGCCGTTTTAATATTAATTAATACTATAATTCTCAGATACATTCACAAGAGATTGTATAGAACATACTAAAAAAAAAATTCCAGTCCTGTCAATGTTGGGTATAACATACAAATATAGCTAAACATGTCAGTACTTACAGGGCATGTCCAACTCCCCAACTGAAATTTGCCCCAATGTTAAGCCCACTGTGTAGAGTTCAATGACACGCACTTTTTCTTTTGCTGCATATGGCCACAATACAGTCCAGGAAACTGAAGAGTAGGAACCTTTTCAGAGGTTTCTGGAATGCGCATTGGGGTTCCCCCCTTCCCTCCCTAATGCTGCTGCTCTGTGCACAGTGTTATTTTTGTCTGAGACTCAGTCAGTCACTGAGTGTCTTCCTGACCAGACCCTTATGCTGCTTTTGCAACTGGAAAAAGCAGCAGAAGGCCAGGGATGGAATGAGGGCTGGTAAGTAAGTTTACATTCCGAATTGGAGGAAAAAGACATAGCAAGGCCTAGGTTATCGGCCATTACAAGTACAATAGTGGATTTTTGTGGGGCTCTTTAAAGCAACATTTCTGTTAGTAAAAGTGTCCAAAATAGAGACTATGAAAAATAACTATTATTCCCAATTACATAGCAGGACTCTCGGTTTAATTCATAATGCAAGAGGTCTATATGTAGGTTTCTATTAGCCAAATGGAACAGTATATATAGTATCATTTTATGCAAATAGCCACCCAAAAGTGTCCCACTACATATTTGTGCTGCTCCTTGGAAGGCCCAGGTCCATCTATACTCATCATTGATGCTTCACATGCAAGATTACCGATTAGTACAAATAATTTTAATCACACGCATAACACTGTTTTATAGTTACTGTGCTCAAAGATACCATCCAGCACAAAAGGAAACAGCAAGGTTTCCCTTTAAGTAGAATATCACTATACAATCTTAACTTTGCTTGAAAGAACTTACACAGAATAATATTTACTTATGGTAAGGACTTAGGGGGCAGATCTTGTAGTTATACGCTGAATCTTACAACATGTTGGGGAACCAATTAACAGAGACAGAGAGCAATGTTTTGGATTCATACAATGTGTAAATTGATTAAATCTAACCTGATTTGATGTTTGCTGGTTGTAAGTGAAGTAAACATCTACCTTCCCATCATTCTGATTTTTTTTTCTTTGTTAGGATAAAAAAATATCAGAAATTGGTTTTAGAATAGAATTCTGAATCAAATTCCATGTATACAGGCAATTTATCAATTTTAAAGGGCATGTCTACTCCCAAAACTATAATTTGCCCCAGGGCTGGCCCCACTGTGTAGTGTAAAAAAAATCCTTACACTACTCCTCTGCTCCTTATGGTTCTCCTGCAGTGAGAACAAGAAAGTGAAGAATAGGAGCCGTCTGTAAGTCATCCGGTCCCTGCTTCTTACTTGTCCTCGTTGAGGATGCTGACGTACACAGGGGAGCCTTTCCCCCCCTCCCTCCCACAATCCAAATCCCTTTCATGGCTGCCTCATCCCCTAGCGTGAAAAGATGGACATATTTATAGGCCAGTGGGTGCTGTGATGGACATATTTAAAGGTCAGTGGGTGCTGTGATGGACATATTTACAGGTCAGTGGGTGCTGTGCTGGAAATATTTACAGGTCAGTGGGTGCTGTGATGGACATATTTACAGGTCAGTGGGTGCTATAATGGACATATTTTCAGGTCAGTGGGTGCTGTGATGAACATACTCACAGGTCAGTGAGTGCTGTGATGGATATATTTACAGGTCATTGGGAGCTGTGATGGACATATTTATGGGTCAGTGAGTGCTGTGATGGACATATTTACAGGTCAGCAGGTGCTGTGATGGAACATATTTATGGGTCAGTGAGTGCTGTGATGGACTTATTTACAGGTCAGTGGGTGCTGTGATGGACATATTTATGGGTCAGTGGGTGCTGTGATGGACATATTTATGGGTCAGTGGGTGCTGTGATGGACATATTTACTGGTCAGCGGGTGCTGTGATGGACATATTTATGGGTCAGTGGGTGCTGTGATGGACATATTTACAGGTCAGCGGGTGCTGTGATGGACATATTTATGGGTCAGTAGGTGCTGTGATGGACTTATTTACAGGTCAGTGGGTGCTGTGATGCCGTATACCTGCATCTTAAAGGGCATGTCCACCCCCAAAACTAAAATTTAACCCCTTACTGGCCACATCAAGTAGTTTAAAACAATCCTTACCTTACATTCCTGCTCAAAATAGTTCCTGCTGTGCCCCTCCAAAGTCCAGGAAACTGCTGTGTAGGAGCAGTGTGTGACTCATGCTGTGCCTGAGACTTCCTCAACTCATCAAGGTTGAGGCATGCTCAGTGCAGCCCTCCCTGCCTCTCAGCCAATCACGGACGCGGCTGCGGTCCCGCCCCCTGCTTTCAATTCCATGCAAGCAGAGGGCCTGAACAACTGCAGCGGAGGAGAGAGGGCAGGGTAAGTAAGAATAGGGGGACTTTTCTAACAATTATATTAATGCGGTTGGGGCTGGGGGAGCATGCCCTACCACATATCAAAAGTTAAATTTCGGGGTGGACATGCCCTTTAAGGAAAAAGGACATACCTTTGAAGATTTTAATGTTAACATATTGGCAAAGGAACATGACGGGTTCAAGAGAGGTGTCAAGGAGGCAAAATAAATAAACCAATAAAGAAACCAAGCCTGAATAGAGGTGGGGGTGGGGGGGTCGACACTAACTGTCTGCCATGTACAATGGCTGTGATGTGCTAATTGGGACTTTCCAGGGTACATAATTGCCAACAGATTCTTGTACAATTCATTCTGAATTGAGAAAGCCAGTCGGATGACTAACGAAACGTGTTCAAGAACTAAAGTTAAGTCCAGTTAACTAACTGAATACAACAGATATATGATATTGTATAGGGCCTAGGAATGTTAATTGATTATATTTTCTATGTTTGTATAAATGTTTGACTTGATCAGTAGTACCTCTGCAAAATGTAGTTGTAATTTTCCACAGTCCTTCTATTGTTTGTATTTATAAGGAAGCGTGGGAGGTCCTATGCCTTTTATATAAAACACTGGATGTACAGCCTCTTCCCTCACTTTGAAAAGCCAAAGGGTTGGGGGGAGGGGAGAAAGCCTGCTATATTGATCCAGTGCACAAGTATGAGGAATGAAAAAGTTTTCTTAACATAATTAAAGGGCAACTGTGGTCTCAAAACAAGTTAGGTTAAAATGAAAGCCTGCAGTATTTCCTTTACCCTGAGCCAACAACCACATCTCTGGCTGGAGCCTGTGAGAAATTATATTGGGGTGAATGTTCAAACTTCCTGCTTCCAGTAGGTTGAGTGACATCACCTTACCTCTGCTGGCCCTTTTCCCCCCAGGGGAGAAGCATGCTCAGTTAAGACTTAATGCTGGGGAAATCAGGAAGTACCTGAGGAAAAAATTGACAGTTGAGAAGGGGAGCCTATTAATGCAGGCAAAGGCTAGTCACATGACTACAAGCTGGTCACATGACTAAAAACAGGAAGAGTTCAACCAGGAATATGCTTGTGAAGGTTCTCATTCATCCAGGTCATGGTATATCTGTTGACAGCATTGTACATGGCAGACAGTTGGTGTCGAACCCCCCCACCTCTATTTAGGCTTAGCCGAGAACATCCCCACTAGCACAGAGGCAAAGGCTAAAGAAATGAAACATCTCAGAGGAGCCCTTAAAACTTGTGGATATCCAGACTGGGCCTTTGTCAAAAGAAGTAGAAGGAAAGAAAAGAACACGAATACCAACAGTGAAGGGGAAAAGCAAGACAGGAGGAAGAACATGGTCATCCCATATGTAGCAGGGGTCTCCGAGAAATTAAGAAGAATTTTCAAAAACAGTATCCCTGTCTGCTTTAAACCGAACAACACACTGAGGCAGCAATTGGTACATCCGAAAGACCCAATACCAAAACACAAGAAAAGCGACATCATATATGCAGTGCAGTGCAGTGAAGAATGCTGATTTGTATGTGGGGGAGACCAAACAGCAACTGCATCAACGTATGGCCCAGCACAGAAGAGCCAATTCCTCGGTCAGGACTCAGCCGTGTATCTGCATCTTAAGGATAAAGGACATACCTTTGAAGATTGTAATGTTAACATACGGGCGAAGGAACGTGACTGGTTCAAGAGAGGTGTTAAGGAGGCCATTTATGTGAAAATAAAGAAACCAAGCCTAAATAGAGGTGGGGGGTTCGACACCAACGTCTGCCATGTACAATGCGTGTTTAACACCTTACTCTGGGCGTTCCTATAACACCTCTTAGCCACTATCTAATCACACCCTTAACACCTGGCTGTGATATGCTAATTGGGATTTTCCAGGGTACATAATTGCCACAGATTCTTGTACAAGTCATTTTGAATTGAGAAAGCCAGTCGGATGACTAGCGAAACGTCTTCAAGAACTACATTTCAAGTCCAGTTGATCTAATTGAATACAACAGATTCAACCAGGAAGTTACATTGCTGAACTTTTGCAGCAATAACTTCTCACAAATTTTATCTGGAGATGTGATTTAGGTTTTATTTTGAAGGTACGATAGAAGGGTTTTTATATCATTCTTACTAGTTTGGAAGAATTTGAGACCACAGTTACCCTTTAAAGTAAAAATATTTAGAAGTTAGGACCTTCCAGACTGGGGTTACCTTGACATGGTTTGAAGGCTTTTCATTCACGTGATCACAGTAATGTATACTAAAAAACCCTATTGTATGGGGCCTAGGAATGTGCATTGATTATCCTTTCTTTGTTTCTTTGTATATATATATATATATATATAATATATATACAATAGATAACAAGGCAAATCATTACTGATTTACAGAGAACATTGAGTTAAGTGAGCATGGAAACAATTATCCTTGCAGTTTTGTCCCCTACTAAAAGTATGATGTAAGGATTGTATACATCGTGAATTAAATTTGTTACAGTCTCTGACCTATTAATTTTATTGAATTTCCATCTCTTGCATGAAGTATTTATTTTTTGCTGGCCGGTATAATCTAAAGGATAATTTTCTTTCTAGATCAATAAGCAATCCTGCAGGGGCATAAACAGGTCACTTGACAAGTTAACCTAGTCTCTGTTGGTGGATTCCTTAACCTGTTTGTTTCCAGTGTGTATAAAACTTTACCTCTAAATATTATGGTTTAGGGAATTTATCATACGTTTCAGCCCCTCTGACAATTCATATAAACACAATATGTAGTGTTTTTATTCATTATTCTGACATTGGTTGCTGAATATTTCCCATTTTAGTATCCACCTTCCTAAGGAAATCTATACATCTTTAAGTGAACTTATGGAGACTGAAGGTTCTTTGTGCATCATATCCTATACACATATACAAGAATTAACAATTACTATAAATAGAACAGAAGTGGTGCAGGTTAAAAGCCACACATTTAATTAGATTGTTAAAGAGAAACTAAACCCTCAGAACAACATTGAATCAGAAGGCAGATCACCTTTACGTAAAAGCAGTGACATGTGTCTCCCCAGTCACTGTGGTCCAGGTGTAGGAAAATGTAGCTTAATAACATGGGTCATACTGAATGTGCTTTATTTCTCAGCATTCCAGTATCACACAATTTGGTCCCTAATTGTAATGTTCTTTCTATATGACCAGTCCCAAGCTAATTGTTACCTTAAGTGGTCTGTAGCCAGTCCAGATTAGGCAAGCACATGGTTTCATCTTGTTTAGTAGAGATGGCCGAACTCACTGAAATCCGTTCTGCCTGCAGATTAATGCCCAAAATCTTTTTTTAAAAAACACCGTCCAGTATTGGAAACTTTATGCGCTTCCTGTTTTGACATTCCACATAATATTTTTGAGATTTCTAGAAATTCCAAAAATTTCTGAAAATAGTTCCGTGGGCCGCTTTGGAACCGAGTTTTGAGTTCGGGTCCATCTATTATTTAGATCTTCGCAGCATTGCATTTAATTCAATGGCATTTACTGAGTAGAGATGGCCGAACTTTTGAAAGTTTGGTCCGTTTTCGAAACTTTCGAACTATATGGAAAGTTCAAAAGTTCGAAAATGGACCCATTAAAGTCAATGGAAGTCAAATAGTTCTAATGAAATACAATTAAAATATCAATGGTAACTTAATGTAAATGGCTGTGGGACCTGGAAAATGGTCTGGGGAACATGTTTGAATATCCAGGACATTCGAAAAATCTATTTTACTCTCGCTCGCGCTATTTTCGAGCTCGTTCGCGCCTAGGTACCATGTACATTTTACTCTCGGATTCGATGCTCCCGTATAGGCTTTAATGGACACTTTACTCGTAGATTCGATGTTCGCGCCTAGATACCATGGACATTTTACTCGTGGATTCGATGCTCGCGTATAGGTTTTAATGGACACTTTACTTGCGGATTCGATGCTTGCGTTCACGCCTAGATACCATGGACATTTTACTCGCGGATTCGATGCTCGCGTATAGGTTTTAATGGACACTTTACGTGCGGATTCGATGCTTGCGTTCACGCCTAGATACCATGGACATTTTACTTGCGGATTCGATGCTCGCGTATAGGTATAAAAGGCATTTTACTCGCACATTCGAACAGTCGAACATTCGATATTTATCAAAAGTCCGAAAATATCCAAAATCCGGGTCCGGGATAGGTCGAGAAGTCCAAATTCGTTCGAATTTGAATAGTTCGGCTCGAACTCGTGTTTTAGTTCGAGTTCTAGTCCATCTCTATTACTGAAGTGGTATTTTACAGATTATTGCTGTTCTTTAGGAATGTATAAAAATGTGGTTTGGTTTACCTTTAACCATTAAGATGGAAGTGCATAATTTTTATTAGAACTTTAGATGCAGATGCCAAATTATGGTAAAAACATAAATTCCCCTATCAGGCTAAAATGCTATCTTAATAAATGTGGTGTACTGGATGACAGATTTTTGTCTAGGCATCTACTACTGGTGGTTTGTAGTTAGCATATTAACATAACAAATTGTGTGATGAATAAACTAGTTTTGAAAACCTGCATTTGATGTGTTACAAGTGACACATGACTGTGATTGCAATTCCAAAATCCTATGTCATGAAAAAGTGAACATCAAGTATTTTAATTTGGCAATAGATCTTTTGTGTCCCTTCCAAATCAGGATAGTTGGGGGCCTGTTTTGGCTTTTTATTTTGAAGCTTATTTAGAAGTTTCAGTCAGCAATTTAAAGGGTATGTCCACCAAATAGTAAGTTGGTTTGTATCTGATTTACTGAAGAACAGGAGGTACATGCACTATCTCTTACCTCAGTCTCCGACGCGTCCTCGCTAGGGATGGCCGGTTCGATGGCCGAACCCGGATCCGTCGCAGATTTATCCCATTCGCGGATGGCGGATTTTTCCGGATTTTCTGCCTTCCGAACTTCCAAACCACGGATTTCTCGCATTTTCGAAAATTTTCGAAATTACGAGGATTTCTTGTATTTTCGAAAATTCGTATTTTTGAAATCACGTGGATTTTTTGTATTTTCAAGAATTTTTTTTATTTTTTATGGGTCCGCTCGCGGATTTTCGAATTTTTTCGAAAATTCGCAGATCCTCGAGCGGACCGGATTTTGCGAAGTTCGGACATCTCTAGTCCTCGCTCCTTCGCACTGTGTGCGCAAAGGACTGGAGATGTGTTGGAGGCGTCAGGGAATTCGGAGCTGGAGCGGGTCCGCGGGTAAGTGTCTCCTCAGATTTACTGAAGAACGGGAGGTAAGAGATAGTGCATTTACCTCCTGTTCTTCAGTAAATCAGATACAAACCAACTTTCTTTTTTGATGGACATACCCTTTAACAACAGCTGGTTTTAAATGCTGATTGTTGTACTGTAGCATAGAAACAGCTGACAAGCCATATATTTGTCTTATAATAAAAGAATCCAATCACAGTGAAATTAAAAAGATGATCTAATGCATCAGTGTGTACCTTCAAAGGAATGTAGATCTAAAGCATAAAGGGTTACTATTAATGAAATCCCAGGAACTGCAAATGCAGGCTCACATTACTAAGTGCCTTGACCAGATTCCATTCTTTGCTGTTTTTTGTAACCCTACTAATTGAGATCACCCAAAATGTTACAATGAGCTCAAGTCAATCTCAATTAAAAATCTCATTTATATTCTCTGTGAAAAAACATGGGCTTCAAAAGGGTTTTGACTTTCACGGGACCTTCTCATCTGTTTGTCATTTAGGTTTCAGGCCATTTTCCATATTTCTATCAACTGTGAACACATGAAAGCCTGGCAGACGATACTTTTTTGAAGTTATAAAGAATCTAATACTTGCCTAGTGTTGACCTCATTGTACACTACACCATAATAGAAGCCATAATGACTGAATAAGAGGGATGCACAGCACAAATTACTGCTTACCAGCCAAACAGCTAAGCATCCGATACAATTTAGTTCATGGTTATTTGTTGACATCAAAAATTGCGCGGCAGAGTCAAATCCATCTATTTTGATTGAAGGATTCTTAAAGTCTTGTTAAAGAGTTTAATAATATTATTATTTTAGTGGCTGGTGCAATAAAATTTGGCAAAGTTTGTCCATGCTTTCTGGCCTGGTGCACACATTATAATAGTATCTTTCAGATTTACGATTAATAAAATGATTGGTTGTCTGCTATTTAGAAGAAATAATGCCACAGCCAATGTTTCAGCGAGACTGATTGAGTGGCCCATTGAAGACCAAATGATTGGTTGAATCTTACATATCCAATCGTTGCAAAGTCGGACTAAGATCTGCCAGGCTTGGTGAAAATGACCACCCATGGTTGATTGTCTAAGGACTTAATTAGAGTTGGACCCCTACCCGATCCCAAACCCTGTTCCGAAGTGGATTTCATAGAGCCTGAACTCGGGCTTTGCAGGTTTCTGACTTTTTTGTATTTTCTGAACTGTCAAACTATTTTAAAATTTTTATGTTATTTATAAAATTTCGAACATTTTCGATTTTGTAAATTTGGAATTTCTATAAATTTCAAAAAAAATTTGAAAAAAAAAATAACGTGTAATGCCAAAATAGGAACTCATGAAATTTCCGGTACTGGAGGGCGTTAAAGATTTTGGGCATTGATACATGTTCCCCTGTCCATTTCCCAGGTCCCTGAGCTATTTACAGTAATTTATCATTGCTAGTTATACCTTAATTTTAGGCACAACTTTTTTTAACTTTCAACTTTTTTTAACTTCCATTGACTTGGATCCGCTTGCGGATTTCCGAAAAATGTAACAACAGCTGTTTTTAAATGCTGGTTGTTGTACTGTAGCATAGAATCTGCAAGCGGAACAGATTACAGTGAATTTGCCCATCTCTAGTCTTAATCTGCAGTAGCCTAGTAAAAAGCTAACATGGGAAGACTTTGGCATTTCTTATTGTATCAGTCTCTAACATTTTCATATTCCACTGTAAATATTTAGTTTAATATCTATTGAATAAAATATAAAAATTAACGATTGCGTTTACAAAAATTAACAAAGCAAATCAGCATTTTTAAGTAAAAACAAAAAGGAGGTCATTAATGAAGAGTTACTATTCATTAACAATGATTAGATGGCCTAGCCCAAAAAAGGTATTTACCAAATAGTGTTAAAATCCTAATGTTAAAGTTTTTCTCCCCAGAACACCTGAACAATACAAAATAATCAACAGACAGAGTTTAACAATAGCATCTTACCTTGCTGTGATCCCGAGATGCAATACAATATTACATGCATTATTGCATCACAGGATCAAGGCAAGGTAAGATGCTCATATTAGATGCTAAAATCCACATACAATACCCCCTTAAGTTTTACACTTCACAGTAGCACATAACATAGCTTAAAGGGCATTGGAAATAGCATAGCCCCCATAAAATAAGTGTTTTATTGAATCTTCCTGAAAGTTTCTACATGTATTACATACTGTATCTCTTTTGGGATAGTGGTACATGAGGTTGCAATTCCACAGACTTTAATTTTTTTGCTGAAATGTTAATATTCTGTTTCTTACATCAATGCTACCTAAGAAATAAACTGCAAAGATTATTTTTCATTTTTGTATGAAAAGCAAAGGATTATGTCATTGTTAGGGACTAGAGACGAGTCGGACCCGGATCCAACACGGAACCCCTCAGTTCCGAAATCCGAAAGATCCGTCAGAATCCGAACGGATTTCGGGACTTCAAAACTATTTTCTATAATTATCAAACGTTTTGAGGATTATCGAAAATAGCCTTGAACGTTCGATAATCCTCAAAAATACGATCAGAAACTCGAAAGTAGTCTCCGATCATAATTTCAAGGGATATCAAACATTCAAGTCTATTTTCGATAATCCTCAAAAACAGCCTCGAACTTTCGATAATAGTTCTCGAGATCCGGGAATCCGAAAACGGAACAAAACTGGTGAGTTTCAGCCATCTTTATTAGGGACAAGAGCATTTACATATGCTTACAAAAAAACTAAACTGAAATTCATGTTCTGTGTCAGAGAGAGTAAGTGTAACATGATTTGCTGTCAGCTGCCTGTGACATGTACACCATACACTTAGCTGGGAGTCGCCCAACTAAGGTGGATTATGGGAGCTGAACTGAGCTAATCTGTTTATAAATTACTTAGAAGGGGGCATTGAGAGCAAGGTCTCGGTGTTTGCTGATGACACTAAACTATGCAGAGCTTTGGAAACTTCAAATGATGTGCAAGTGCTGCAAGCAGACCTAGATAGATTATCAAAATGGGCAGCAGAATGGCAGATGAGATTCAATGTTGATAAATGTAAGGTGATGCATTTGGGATTTAATAATCCCTGTGCCACCTACACCATAAATAACTCTGTGTTAGTGCATCTGTAATGGAAAAAGATTTGGGGGTTCTGGTAGATAACATACTTATCTATAGCAAACAATGCCAGGTAGCAACGGCTAGAGCTAGCAAGATATTGTCTTGTATAAAGAGGGGAATAGATTCAAGAGGGAAAAATATTATTCTCCCTCTTTACAAGGCACTGGTAAGGCCTCATTTGGAATATGCGGTGCAGTTTTGGAATCCCATATACAAAAGGGACATCTTGGAAATTGAGGCAGTTCAGAGAAGGGCAACTAAATTAATAAGGGGAATGGAGGGGCTTGAATATGCAGACAGATTAGACAAGTTAGGGCAGTTTACATTGGAGAAGCGACGTTTGCGCTGGGACATGATAACCTTAAACAAATATATTAATGGGCCATACAATGAACTCTCTGGTGCATTGTTCACTAACAGGTCATATTAGAGGACTCGTGGACATCCTTTAAGGTTGGAAGAAAAGAAGTTTCATCTTCAGGTTAGGAAAGGTTTCTTTACAATAAGAACGGTGAAACTGTGGAACTGTCTTCCATCAGATGTTGTAATGGCAAGTTCATTGAATAGCTTTAAAAAAGGCCTGGATACGTTTCTAAAACTAAAAAATATTGAGAATTACTGGTATTAATACATATAGATCTGGTTGATCCAGGGATACGTTCCGATTGCCGTTTGGAGTCAGGAAGGAATTCCCCCCCCCCCCTTTTTTAGCTGTTTTCTTTTTTTTTTGCCTTACTCTGGATCAACTGTTAGGTAGGTAGGGTTAAAAAAAAAAAAAGAGGGTGAATAGTTTGGACTTGATGGACGTATGTGTTAATTCAACCTCAATTACTATGTTACTATGTTAAATTCATAAACCATCCAGCAGCCTTATGGGGCTCATACATGCATCAATCCCTGTTGCATCGTATGATCGTTGGATCGTTTATTGATTTTTATACGATCATTGCCAGAAAATTGTCCAAAAATTTAATAATTGGGCCAATGAGAACATTTTTATTGTGCGATTGGTCCATCAATCGTGCCATCAATTGATCGTATGACCAAGATTTCTTAGTGTATGGGCCCCATTAGGAAAGTTTGCAAAATCCTTTTGAAAGGTGATGCAGTTGGAAATGTGACAAAATTCACTGTACTGTAAGTGCCACAATGTCACGCAAAACTGTAAAAGTGAATCTTGGTGAATAACCTCCAAAGAAGTGTTTTATTACTTTTTTTTCAATTTAATTTATTAAAAAACAAAATGTACCTTAATTACACTTTCTATGGAGAATTTACATCACCTAAATCCGAAAATATGACGGCCACCACTAGCACATTGGCGTAATCAAGGACATGAAGGACATTTAAATATGATATTCCTTTTTCAGGTACTTTGTTTTTAAGAGAAAATAAAATATGAAGAGAGTAAACATTTTTATAAATGGTATATTTTCAATATTTTCAATACATTTTCAGCACACAGTTTTTAAAAACAAATCTTTTTTTCTCAAAATTTTTGTCAGGTTGCTAGTAATATAAATAATTATAAATTATTAGGAACTGTTTTAAGAAGCCACTCAAGAAATTATTTTTCTGGCATGGAAACTGAGACAAGAGGTTTCAATCTACTTTACGTGTTACTTTATAGTGGGAATTGAGTCTGATTATCGATCCAACCAGTACATTTGAATGAATGCAACCTAACACAAATAAATACAGCATTGCAAGTCACCAAGTAAATACCGTATCATATCACACTGTCTGCATTTTCAAAATGTAATAAATATGATAATAAATATTTTTGTTACTGTACTAAACAGATACTTTAAATGATATTGGATATATTTTGGATTGAGGTATTTTTCTGGCATTGTGCGATCTAGGACAAACACTTGTAATGTCTTCTTTCTCAGCTTATTCCCAATGCTAGTCTGATGCCTTTTTTTAAGTATTTATATAAATATATATAAATATATTTACATTTATGTTCTTGAAAATTGATTTGGTGAAATACTGGTAGTAGCAATTGGGGAAATTAGTTTTAATTATGGAAAACTACTTTCAAAGGAAATCTAGGTAAAGTGGCACCATAATAGTAAACTTAGCCCTCTAGTTAACGAACCTGTGAATGTGACATCGGGTGGACTAAGTTTTGTTTCCTCTTTCTTCCTCTTCAGGAAGCATTTTTCTTCTAATCTTATGGGATGCCTGTGTGTCATCTGATATGATCTATTGGTGAACAATACACCAGAGAGTTTATTGTACATCCCATAAATGTATTGGCATGTTTTGTACAATGAGAACTTGCTTTATTTTTCTATTGCCAAGCTTCTGCATTATCTTACTAATTTAATTCCAAAACTAAAGTACATATTTTAGTTATGGCCTTACCAATTCTTTATAAAAAAAAGCATAATATTTTTCTCCTTTGAATATATACCCCACTATCTAATAGACAATATCTTGCTAGCTCTAGTTGTTTCTGTCTAGTATAAGCAGCATATGAATTTTAAATTTAGTGAATTTAACACAAATCAGGCACAACTTTTAGAACATGATTCTCCGGTATCTTTCTTACATTCACTAAAATAACATTTGCATTGTAGATGACTAAAAATGGTTCATCAGGGTTTAAGACCAAAATAGTGTAAATGTAAGATAAGTTCAATGTATTTAAATTAGTAAATAGTTTTACAGGGCACAGGACTATAGGGATGTGTACATTAATAAAATGAGAAGAAAACACTCTACATAACTTCCCATTAAATACAATATAATGTACAAAGAGGGAACCCCTTAGTCCCCTTCCTGTTGCTTTAAAACACAGACATTGATTTATAGAGCTTTTTATTTCTGTTAAGGGAAAGATAATTATGATGAATTTGAATAAAAATGTTTTGCTTAAAATCTGTAATAACCTTGTCTGCCTTCGATGGTCTTCTTACCCTTTTTTCCCTTTAAGACAGGATTACTCTTAGATTTGAAAATAGCCTTTTTAAGAAGCTAGCTTTATTTGAAAATACATTTTAAAAAATGATACTTTATTCTTTGAAATAATTATACATATATATATTTTATTTTTTTCTATTTTTTTAACATTATAAACATAACAGTAAAGATCTGTCACAACTGATACCTTCTCAGGGTTGCTGTTTAAGTGCATGTAAGGATGCCCTTGAATGCAAAAGCAGAAGCATATCATTTGTAAGGCGTTTCATCTCCTACACCAGTTGCTCTTAGACCAAGAAAGTCTACTTTCGTGCTTTGTAAAGGAATAAACCCTTTTAAGAGTCGGTCTTCATTTTCTTTTTTAATGTTCTTTTCAGGAGCTTCTACTGTATCTATGGTGACCCCATGACTATAGGAAAAAATTAGTAAACCCAACTATTTTCATTAGCTTCACTTTTGACTAAATCAAACCAGCTCGACCTGTCAAGCATACTAAACATACAAATTACTTATTTTGTGTTCTAAGAGGAAACATCTGCTCTTTCTTCCTTTTCTTATAATGCAACTTTTAAGGCCCTTAGGCATTCGTTGTGAAACATGCATGCGTAGAATTGGCTTACTTAGCCAGAAATTCTCTCTGTTGAATGCATAATGAATACTACACTATCAGCAAAGCATAAATAGTAATCCCAACTGTCTATTGTACAATGGTTATTTATAGAATTAAAATTTAACATCAGCTCGAACTGAAAATGCTGGACAATAGTTGAAGGCCTCAGCATTCATCTTAATCCCCCTCTCTTTATTTATAAGGTCTGGTACACACAGGCTGATACTGGCCAAACCCTGGCTCTCAATATTTTACCAATCAGACAGCTGGAAGTTAATGGAAACCAGGCAATTTTCTTCCACAACTGATTGTTTGCTTGCGGAAATGCTTGATGCTTTTCTTGCTGGAAAATTGGTCCTGAAGATCAGTTAGCTGGTAAGTTTTTTCCGATCATAAAGCTGATCCAAGAGAAATATCATCCCAGGTTATCATTTAGGATAAACAATCACCTTGTGCATGCCAGGCTTAAGAGCCCAGCATTTTAACTGTATACATGCATTTTGTGTACTTTTACCTATAAAACAAGTTATTGAGAAATTTCCCGATTGGGAAGTCACATGACAGAATATTTAACAGCACTTTAAATCACTTTAAATGTGGTGAAATGCAACCACATGATTGCTTATTATGGAGTCAACCTGTTATAGTTTCTCTACATTATTTACCAACAGTATTTTAAAAAACAAACACATTTTTGTTCAGTTTTAAGTGCCGTTAATGATCAATGATCCCTTCCAATTACCTGGCAGACTTGCCTTAATACAATGTCCAGGAATCACTAGATTTAAGTATCTTGTGTTCAAATTACCTTGCAGAAAAAGTCAATATTAACTATAGTTGGTAGTACAGGGGTAATGAGCGATAGTGTAAATGACATCATCGAGATCATCAATGAGCCCCGACCGAACGTCAGAGTAGTGTAGGCCTCTGGTTTTGCAATGTGAAGTGCCAATCAGCAGACATCTAAAAATTAAATAAGATAGGGAGAGAATAAGGTATCACAGCTCCCCTTCAGTAAATGCAAATAAGGGATGGAGATTTCTGTGTTATTTTCATGTTTGATGGCCAAAACTCACCAGTTTCGCCTGTTTTCGGATTCCTGGACCTTGGGAGAATCCTGAAGATCCAAAAATCCGAAAACGGAACGAATTTTTGATTATTATCGAATGTTCAAGGCTAGTTTTTAAGGATTATCAAAAATAGCTTTAGAATGTTTGATAATCCTTGAAAATACGACCGGGCCCTACTTTCCAGTTTTCGATCGTATTTTCAAGGGTTATCGGACGTTCAGGGCAATTTTTGCTAATCCTCGAACGTTCGATAATTATACGAAGTCCCGAAATTCGGACGGATCATTCAGATTTCTGAACCGAGGGGTTCCGTGTTATATCCGGGTCTGAGTTGGACCCGGATCCCATCTCTATTCCATAGTAGCCCTTACAAAATGCTTTACCTAATAAAAGTTTTTTACATTATTCCACAAGCTAAATGCAAAACCAGAGAGCCAATCATATCATTTTGTGAGGGCTACTATGGAAACATGGAAACTACTTGCATACACTGAAAATTAACTGTGAAACCTTATTCTCTCCCTATCTTATTTAATTTATAGGGGACGTCTGTCTATAGGCGCTTCACACTGCAAAACCAGAAGCCTGTACTACACTGATGATGGCCCAATAATGCTGAAACCGGTCTGTGGTTGGCTCTCTGGTTTTGCATTAAGCTTGTGGAATGCTGTAAAAACCTTTTATAAGGTGAAGCATATTTTAAGGGCTACCATGGAAACACAAAAATTACCCAGAAGTCTCCATTCCTTATTGAGCTACATGTGAAAAAAATTTACACTTTTACACAACTGCAAAATTGTTTGGCAGATACAGTGAAAAACATTCTCTAATTGTGTATTGGCATTAAATCTACACAATGCAGAGATATTTGTTTATATGATTGTTATTACTGGCAGATATAAAGCATTTTTAAGACCAAAACGTTTTGCATCTGGGTAAAGATTTGAAACCCGCTTTTTTAAAAAAGAGTTTTATATTGTTTCATAACTCTATTAATGAACTAAAATAAGCTAAGAAATGTCATACTGTAGCGTGGCTTTGGTTCAAATAAAAAACCTCAGTTCACGACATCTTCATGTATTTGATTGGTTCCAGAAAAAGAGTTTGTGATTCCTTAAGGTTTTCCCTAAGCTAATCATAAAAGCATATATATTGTTTGTTGATTTAAAAGAAAAGTCTTGAACGATCAACCGTATTTATATATATATTCAGGGTTATTTAATAAAAGTTTTTATGGTTTAAAATGGTGCTAATTTTTCCCCAACCAATCAGATGTTAGCTTTCAAATGTTAAATAAGATCTGATTGGTTGGGGCAAAATTACCACCATTTTAAACGATAAGACCTTTTATTGAATCTCCCTGATTGACTTTTAAGGCCATTATTTTACTCTTGTTCTGGAAATAGGATTTTTAATGGGTGCGGAAATGAATCAAATGTTGTAAATCATTGTTAAGAATCTGTGGTTATACAGTGATTTCCCCTATTGTTGCCCATTGTTAAATCAATATGGTTAATGATATATACAAAATGTTATATTAGACAAGGGAACCGGTGTAAACACATAACACAGTTTTTAAGTTACTACTTAATTTCCTTAAAGGGTTTGTCTACCCTGAAAACAAAACAAAAAACAGGGAAGCATTTTTTTTGTTGTCCTTAAAGGACAAACTTCTCCAGCATTCATATCAGCCTTGTGAAAAAATAATTGTCCCTTTAAACTTAATATTTGGTTGCAGTAGAAATAATTGCACCCAAATGCTTTTCTATAGTTTGATATCAGCCTAACACATTTCCACTGAGCTATTTGGACTACTAGTATTTTACCAGAAATACTTTAATTTAGATACAATAATACATTTTATTGCATGAACTTATTGTTTGAGATTCTAAAATTGTGGAAAGTAGTGGAAGGTAAATTATAAAAATTGCACCTTAAAATTGCACCTGATTATAGGCCTCACCCCTTACCTTAGGAGTTAGGATGCTAATCCAAAGGAAATGGCCAATACAACTACCACAATGTGTGTAAGAGAGGACCTTTTCTTCTATTTTAATGACTTTATTGTTACAACAATTCTAGATATATACTATTGTTAACATATTAAACAATCAGTCAGTTTCTGATATTGGATTGCAATGAAATTCCACAAATTTCAATGGTTACAAATTCCACCAAATCTAAAAAATTCCACCGCATTTAAGAATTTGTGAAAGCTGCAATCCCCCCACAAAACTGGGTTCATTGCTAGCTATACACTGTTCATCACAAGCGATGAACAGTGGGTTTTAATATTTCATCAAAACCATTTTTATGCCTTATACTATACTGTAAAAATTAACTTTTTAGAAATGAAAAGTAGCTGGAACAAGAAGGTAGGATTGATTATTCCTACCTCCCAATATTGTTTTGTTGAGGAGCTAGAGCACATACAGTTTTCATTAGCTAGGTTATGGCCCTGGGCCTTACTATATTAAAGATAGGACTGAAGCATTCATGAAGCCTGGCAGTTTTCTTTCTGCTGCTGCTTTTCATAGAAATAATATTGGGAGGTAGAAAGCACCAATCTTACCTCCCTGCCCCAGGCACTTTTTATTTTAACTTATTTTTGAAAAAAGTGTCTACGCACTATAGTTCTCCTTTAAAATATAAGCTGAGTGATCCATTTTACAGTGGTAATATTCTACATTTTGTGATATATTCATCTGCTTTTAACAAACCACCCCTTCAACCCACATCTATAATTAAATGTGTAATTTACAAGTGAATAGTGTTTATGGAAATGTGACCTGTGTATTTGTTGAGCTCTTTTTATTTATGCACCCATACTGGGGCTGTTCAGACATGACATAAGATATTTATTCATGTTGGCTTTCTGCTTCTGACTTCTCTACAAACCATTTGGATTGCAATGCCACAGCATGCAGATTTTAATGAAATAATTATTTTTCTGAAAGTCTGGATGCAGATGATCTAAAATACAAGAAATGTATAGCATTACCTATGATATATGATTGAAAACTTATTTCTGCAAGCATGAAATTCTTTCTGAAGTTGTTCAAGTTTTCCCCATAACCTTATCACAATTGTCATTATTTTAAACCTGACTTATTTTTTTATTATGCTCACATACTTTTTAAACAGTAACTGTATAATGACTGCTTTTAGCTTTTTATGTTATTAAATGATTGTTTTTCAGTACCACATCAACCAATAGTGGTGTATACTGGTGGTTTAAGCCCACCAGGAAATTTTAAACATGGGCTTAATTCAACCAGACTGTTTCGTCTTTGTCACACTTTATTTCCTGTCCACAGTTTCTACACTTTAGCTTAAAAAACAAAATCAAGCCTTGATTAATTTAACTTAATAATACAGCAGTGAAATGTAAGCAAACCTTACAGATCGATTTCTAATGCCTGTACAAACAGATCTTAAAAAGAAGAGCAAGGGCTCCTGTTGATTGAGTCTAATATTGATTTGCTCATTTTAGATTACTTACATGTTTGTCCATTTTAACCATCTTTATTTGTCTGCCTTTTACACAATTACATTATCAATGTATAGTAGTAAAGAATTGTACCCGTGTTAGCCATTGGTGAAAGTGAAGACATCTTGGATATAAAATAATACTTTTTATTGGATAACTAAAATGATTGAAAATGCAAGCTTTCAAAGCAATAGGCTTCTTCCTCCTAGGATTGTATCATGCCTGAGAAAGAAGCCTAAGTGCTTCGAAAGCTTGTATTTTCAATAATTTTAGTGAGCCAATATAAGGTATTATTTTATATTCATTATCAATGTATATTAATTTATGTCAAAAAACGAATTTATCCCCTTGGCAAAAATACATTATAAAGAGAAAATAATCTATTTGAATATTTTAGACTTGATTATCATATCCCCACATCTCTTAGTTGTTAAAAAAATGCCCTTAAAATTATTATGCCGCTTCAAGTATTTAGAAAATTAATTAAAAATGTGGATAGGCCCCACTATAAAACCCCCACCAAGATGGGTTCCTAAGTCCGGGAAAAAACTGGTGTACACTAGGTACAGAAAAAGGTAATGTACCTACCACCACAAAAAGACCACACACAAAAATGTTATAATATATAACAGTAACTATATTTATACAACAATAAATGGCCGGCCGGTCGCAATGTTAAAAAACTTTATAAAAATCACATATAAGAAATATTGTGTATATAAACCTCATCCCCCAAGTTATTACATATATATGAATGGCTAATATATAAATAAATAAATAGGAGGAGGGTATATGGCTAACAAGTGTTAGTTAAATCATCCAAAGCAGTCCTCCTAATAATTGGTATCCAAAGAACATGTAGTCCGTGGTGATATATGTTAGTAATGGAAGTAAATATCAAAAAAACGCGGTGTGCGCACACCTAAAATATATATATATAAAAAGACGTATATATGTCTCTAGTCTCTACCACTAGAGGCGGAGGTTAAAAATAGATCGATACTGCTCCGTGCTCTCGTCGTGTGTAATTGGGCAAAAGACGTATCACTAGAGATCCCCCGGACATGAAAAGTTGTTAAATCCGTGGCAAGCAAGCTCTTGGGATCCGTGTACCGCTATTTCAGCCCACTAGAAGGTAGGTGTTTCCAAGTTCCTTCCCGACACCGGCTTTTTGGCAGATAAGCAAACACGTCCAGATACTGATTAAACCTCCCGCACTCCTCGTGGATTACGTCTACACCTCACTCCGTTCCAATTGCTACGCGTTTCGCTGTTCCCAGCTTCATCAGGTATGACGTGCCCCATTACTTCCTGTTTTTTATCGGTCTCTCCCACCAATCATATCTGTTCAGTGTATCGGGCTACAAATTAACCCTCTCTTTGTCCTTTTTGGGATACCAATTCGTATAATCCATGCCCATCTTTTATTTCTTCTGTCATACCCTCTGGACCAATAAATGACCACACTTTTTTCATATCCCCTTCCATAATATCCAATATCAATCTAGAGGTTCTCAACATTCATTATCTGATTACAAAAGGGTGCTAGTTCCATCTGGTCATTTAAACCTGTAGGTTGTGTGCTGTGGAGAATGAATATAAATCTTTGCTCCAATTTAATAAGTTCTGTATCTAAATCACCCCCCCTTATTGTAAAATTCTCATTATTGATTCCACCCAGTGCAATAAACTTTGTTCCCTTAAATGTGGCCCCATGTTTAAGTTTAAAGTGCTCATGTATATGTGGTGAAGCCCATTTATTCCATACTTTATTCCCACTGTTATCCATATGTATATTCTCATTCACCTTCATTCTGTGAGTGGATCGCTCTTCTATGTTCCCCTATCCTTATAGTTAATTTTCTACACGTTTTCCCCACGTACCACTTGCCACATGGGCATACAATTCCATACACTACATTTTTAGATTGACAATTATATACCATATCCCATTTGTGTTTATATCCATTAATAATAATATTATCCTTACACGTACTTACATATTGACAGTTCACACACCTTCCACACTTAAACATCCCCTTAATTACATTCAGGTTTACATCTCTAATAGTCCCTTTTGGTGCCCTTGATAATAAACTAGGTGACAGAATATTCTTAAGGATATTAGGTTTTCGGAAGATAATGTTAGGGCTCTTTCCTATCTGTCCAATCAGATCCTTATCATTATGAAGTATTGCCCAATGTTTTTTTATGATGTTTTTTATTTTCATGCTATCTTCGTTGTAGTCAAGAATAATCACTGGTTTATCTTTGTTTTTGTAGATTCCCTTCCTTTTCTTAGATTTAGATTGTAACAGAGTTTCCCTGTTCATATTACCAGCCCTTTCTATAGTTTTCTCCACACATTCTGGTGGATAACCTTTCTCCACAAACCTTTTACTCAGAAATTGTGTTTGTTCCAAAAATGTATCCTTATCTGAACAATTTCTTCTGAGTCGAAGCATTTGGCCCATTGGGATTCCTTCTAACCATGATGTTTTATGCGCACTCTTATATTCAATATATGTGAGGTGCTGGTAACCAATTCCATATTTATTCCATTATTATTATACTGGTATGGTTACTATATCTGATATAATTATCCAGAGTATCTGGAGTACCCCCCCAGACAAGAAGGACATCATCTATGTATCTCTTCCAATAAAGGCGGTCTACATACTTATTAGTGCCCCATATATACTTTTCTTCCCAGTATCCCACATATAGTCCTGCGTAGCTAGGAGCGAAAACAGTTCCCATAGCGGTCCCTGTTTTCTGGATATAGTAGTGGCCCTCAAACGTAAAGCAATTATTCTTTAAAATAAAATCGATGCATATCACCAAAAAATCGATCATTGTACTACTGAGATTATTCTCCTTAGTTAGATAATATCTAGACGCTTCTTTTCCCTCTTCACGGGGAATAACCCTTTTAATTTGTTAATTAGTAGCCCGATACACTGAGCAGATATGATTGGTGGGAGAGACCGATAAAAGACAGGAAGTAATGGGGCACGTCATGCCTGATGAAGCTGGTAACAGCGAAACGCGTAGCAATTGGAACGGAGTGACGTGTAGACGTAATCCACGAGGAGTGCAGGAGGTTTAATCAGTATCTGGATGTGTTTGCTTATCTGCCAAAAAGCCGGTGTCGGGAAGGAACTTGGAAATACCTACCTTCTAGTGGGCTGAAATAGCGGTACACGGATCCCAAGAGCTTGCTTGCCACGGATTTAACAACATTTCATGTCCGGGGGATCTCTAGTGATACGTCTTTTGCCCAATTACACACGACGAGAGCACGGTGCAGTATCGATCTATTTTTAACCTCCGCCTCTAGTGGTAGAGACATATATACGTCTTTTTATATATATATTACATATATCACCACGGACAACATGTTCTTTGGATACCAATCATTAGGAGGACTGCTTTGGATGATTTAACTAACACTTGTTAGCCATATACCCTCCTCCTATTTATTTATTTATATATTAGCCATTCATATATATGTAATAACTTTGGGGAATGTAGGTTTATATACACAATATTTCTTATATGTGATATTTTTATAAAGTTTTTTAACATTGCGACCGGCCGGCCATTTATTGTTGTATAAATATAGTTACTGTTATATATTATAACATTTTTGTGTGTGGTCTTTTTGTGGTGGTAGGTACATTACCTTTTTCTGTTTTATCTTGGCCACGCCCTTTCGGGTTTCTCGGGGGTTTGACCAAGTTCCTGAGTGGGAGACTCAGGTGTACCTGACCACCCACGTTCTTAGGTGTGTACAATTCCTATATTATGTACACTAGGTACCCCTGTACATAAAATGAATAAATATATAGGGGAAGTTAGTTACGGAGGATGGCGATAAAGCAAATGTCTTGAATATTTTTTTTCCCTCTATATACACTATAGAAGATCCAAGTACAGATATCATAGAGTATAGTAGCAATAATGGTATAAAAGATTCAAGTGCACTTTGGTTAACCGAGGATATGGTACAGAAAGAACTAAAGAAGGTTAATATTAATAAATCTCCTGGACCAGATAAAATACATCCTCGGGTACTTAAGGAGCTGAGTTCAGTTTTATCTAGGCCATTGTTTCTTATTTTTGCTGATTCCCTCATTTCCGGTGGTGTGCCTCTGGATTGGAAAAAGGCTGATGTTATTCCAATATTCAAAAAGGGTAGTCGTTCACAGCCAGGTAATTACAGGCCTGTAAGTTTAACTTCAGTGGTGGGGAATATCCTGGAAAGTTTAATAAGGGAACATGTTCTACAGTATGTTTCAAGGACTGACATTATAAGTAGTAACCAGCATGGATTTAGGAGGAATAGATCTTGTCAAACTAACTTGCTTGGCTTTTATGAGGAAGTAAGTAGAAATTTAGACTCTGGAATAGCAGTAGATGTAGTTTACTTGGATTTTGCAAAGGCTTTTGATACAGTCCCCCATAGGCGACTAATGTATAAGCTAAGGTCTGTTGGTCTGGTGAGTCACATTTGTACATGGATAGAAAATTGGTTAATAAATAGGATGCAGAGAGTAGTTGTTAATGGGGCTTCATCATTATGGACTAAAGTGCTAAGTGGGGTGCCACAGGGTTCTGTGCGGGGGCCGCTTCTATTTAATCTATTTATTAATGAATTGGAAGTGGGTATTGTCAGCAAGGTTTCTGTGTTTGCTGACGACACAAAACTTTGTCGACCATTAAAAATTTCAGAGGATGTGCAATCGTTGCAAGGGGATCTAGATAGATTGTCACATTGGGCTGCTAAGTGGCAGATGAAATTCAATGTTGATACATGTAAGGTGATGCATTTTGGACTTAAACATCCTTGTGCTACTTATACTATAAATGGCTCTGTGTTAAGTGAATCCCTGTTGGAAAGGTATCTTGGAGTTTTGGTGGATAACAAACTTAAAGGTTTCAAGCAGTGCCAGGCGGCAACAGCCAGAGCCAGCATGGTATTGTCTTGTATAAAGAGAGGTATGGATTCAAGGGAGGAAAATGTAATTCTCCCTCTTTACAAAGCATTGGTAAGGCCTCATTTGAAATATGCAGTGCAATTTTGGAATCCTGTGTACAAAAAGGACATCTTTGAAATGGAAAGGGTTCAGAGAAGGGCAACTAAATTAATAAGGGGATTGGGGGAGCATGAATATGAAGAGAGACTGGAAAAGTTACAATTATGTACGCTGGAGAAAAGGCGCTTGCGTGGGGATATGATTAATGTGTATAAATACATTAACGGGCCATACAATAAACTATCTGGGGCATTGTTCACCAATAGAACATGTCAAAGGACATGAGGACATCCCTTAAGACTTGAAGAAAAAAGGTTTAGGCTTCAAGCTCGGAAAGGGTTTTTCACTGTGAGAACGGTAAAGCTTTGGAACTGTCTTCCAGTGGACGTTGTTATGGCAGGTTCATTGGCCATTTTCAAAAAAAAGCTGAATGAGTTTCTGCAAACAAGGAATGTTACAAGTTACTGGTATTGATACATAAAGTAGAGTTGATCCAGGGAAATTTCCGATTGCCACTTGGAGTCAGGAAGGAATTTTTTCCCCCTTCATAAATTTGGTGGGGTTTTTTTGCCTTCCTCTGGATCAACAGTTAGGCAGGAAATGAGGATATTGCTAGATGGGTTGAACTGGATGGACGTATGTCTTTATTCAACCTCAAATACTATACTATACTAAATAAAGAATTAAAAATATCTTTTCATAAGGAATATTCCTTAACTGATACTATGACCCACTAAAAAAGAATATAAGATTTATTAAATAAACAATAAGTAGAAGTCCAAACACTTATGCCTCCTACCCCTGTACCTTGTGGTTTACAACCTCCCATGATTTACCATTCTCCCTCCTGTGGCTCGATGTCTCTCCAGCTCTCAACGATAGCCCACAGTACCTCTTCTCACGACTTCTCACGTGATAATGGCCTCCACACTTCCTCCATTCTCTAGCTATGCAGGGGATCCCTTCAATAGCCATGGATTACCCACACATCTCGCATGACGTTTAATGGAAAGTAGATCCGGCTGATCCAACCTTTGCTTGGCATGCCAATGGGAGGGAGAGCTGTCCACTCCAAGAGGAAGTTGTCCACTCCAAGAGGAAGAACATGGGACCGGGAGGAGGTAAGAATAAATCCCAAACCTACAAACAATATATAAATAATTAAATAAATAAAGTGCCACCATAACAATAGTAAAGTACAGTATTGCATATACTGAATCAATCAGTACAACATGCTAAAATACAGTGCTAAAATATAGTGGGTCAACCAGTACAACATGCTACTCGTTTCGTCATGGCAACTTCATCAGGCATGTCTTCCACTATTTCCTGTTCCTTTTTAGAGATATGGGATGAACCAATTCAGATTTTTTTCCCACCATATTGGGGGGAGGGGGGATAAATAAACAATGAACAAAGAAAAGTGCATATTTATTATACTTCATTCTAATTGTTACACCGGGTTAAAAGATACACTATTAATTATTTGTTACATATTTATTTACTGAAATATGTGTCTAGCAACTTCCAACATTATAAAACAAAGCAGGGAAGTATTGTTACATACTTAGGAAAATGGACTTAACTACCATTTCATTTAACGCTTTTGGATATACAATTATTTTTAGATCATAGTCGGCATATAAAAAAAGCATTTTCTGATCATTACTTTATATATTTGGCAACAAATGAACAGAATTTACTGAAATCCTGCACAATCTTTTGTTTGGTTAATTAGTATAGTATAGTATTTGAGGTTGAATAAAGACATTGCTCTGGCATTCTTTAAACAATAACGGTTCTAATGGCAGAGCAACCTGATACTATGTGTGTTTTAGGACAGACGGTTAAATAAAATGCTGCACACACAGATATCATTTAGCAGAAGTCTAAGTAAATTACCAGAGTCCAAACACATTAGATGTTTCTGGTAATAGAATGTAAGCCAGATTTACACTTTCTAAGTTCAGTTAGGTTCAACTTGATCATTTTGGGCCTTGGATTAAGCACATTTTAATTCTAGAACATTTATTATTAATCAGAGCCATATCCCAAATAAACAAAGTAAATGTAATGTATCCTTAAATTGGGATGACTGAGGTAAAACATACCTTGGTTAACTATGAAATGTTCTTGTTTATTGTATTAAAGGTGTAAGTTTTCATCAGAAGTCAACTCAATTCTAGCAAAATTATTTTCACAAGCCTCTATTTACATTATGCCCACTGTTGTAGAATGGAGCCAAAAATAGACTGATGATTCCAAGTGGCAAAAAATTAGCCATTTGTGGAGACAAACGCTAACATGTTTTGCTGACCAAGGGAAAATGAGGCCTTAAGTCATAATGTAAAAAAATAAATTAAAAGCAGAATGGTTATGGTATGTTTGCTCATTACTGGTCTTTCAGGATTAACTTAAGGGCAGATAGGATTTATGTATATAGGATGTATAATTTATAAGCAATTCTTGGGCACACTGTTCTTTTTTCTTATAACACTTTTATTTCAACATTTCAACGACTCTTCATCGGGACACAATAAAGTGCAAATTAGTGTTTTTCCCTTTTATACCATCAAGTGAACAAGACACATTTTCAATATATATGATAAAGCGCTAAACATTGTTATCTATACATATTACATCCCCTAGAGTTAAAAAAAATCATATCTGGTACATATCTCTAGGGCATTATTAGGGATTATATTTTATACATATTATAACTTAAAGGGTGCCTTTTCCGTGCATGGAAGACAGGCAGAAGGGGAGAGCTTTCAGATATATAAATCTCGCAAGGTCGAGGTTTGTGCCCATTTATGCATTTATGCATTTAGTAGATATAAGTAATAGATTCTGTAACAAAGGAGGCTTCCATGTTGTTGCCAGTACAACTCATAGCCCATGTTGGCTTCAAAGAGCAACACCCCCTGACCCCAGGATTCAAGCATCTCTTTCTAGCGAAAGATAAAGTTTCTAAATGTACCTGTGATCGCAGTTGAGTTGCTGGTGGTGCACCATGTAAAAGCTGTGTGTTTAGGAACAAACAGACCAAGATGTCACAAGTTTAAATCCCCTAGTTTACTTATGAAACAATATAACAGTCTACTGCCTGAGTTTAGTGCTTTTTTTGTTTGTTTGTTTCCATGTTTCTAGAAAAATATGTATCAAGTACAAATGTTATATATAGCAGCTCTGTTATTTATGTACCAACCAGCGTGAATTGCTTACAGTCTTCCAGTAGCAATACAAAATAGTGAACTGATTTTACTTGCATTTACTTCTATCGATTGAGAGTTCACCTGTGGTGTGTTCTGCGTGGGTTAGAGAAAAATCAGACTATTGGGACACAGGTTTGATTCCCCATGTTCCCTTTTTTTGTTTTTATTATGTGTCTAGCAAAAGAAAAAGACTCTACATGTACTGGTTCATTACTTATTAGCCCATGTGGCATAGAGGTAGAAAGCTTTCTTTTTAGAAAGACAAAGTATAGAAGGTTGCTGGTTCGATTCCCCATACTTACTTTTATTTTTTGCTGAAATGTTAAATGTTCTGTTTCTTTCATCCATGCTAGCAAAGACATACACTGCAAAGATTAGTTTTCTTTTTTGTATGAAAAGCATAGGAATTTATCATTGTTAGGGACAGGAGCATTTCTAATGTGTTTACACAAAAACTGCACTGATATCTGTGTTCTGTGTCAGAGGGAGGGATCTCTGAGCTGTAACATGATTGGCTGTCAGCTTCCAGGAAGCAAGACTGCAGTTTCCTGTGAAGTGTCTGGCGCACACTTAGCTGGGTGTTCCCAGATAAGGTGAATTATGGGAGCTGACCCTTAATACACACAGGTTATTTTCATAAATCACCCAGCATGCACAACAAAGGGAGACATGAGACACAGCTTGTTGTGTGTTTGTGAATGTGCTCTCTCTATTGAGACAATGTTGTCTTGGGGCTTTAGTTCTTCTTTAATACATTTCTCCAGCTCCAAAATACTAGTAATTGAGACAGAACTGAAAAGTAAAGATTGGCAAAGTTTCCCACCAAAGTTGTTTTGTGAGAAAATTTGCAGCAGAAGTCGAAATGCTTCATTCATATTATATGGCTACCATGGCAAGTTTTCCCCAATTTTTTTTTTTTACATTTTTTATTTTAATTTAACAACTGCACATCCCCATACTATTTCCCTTGTGTGGAAGGTCAAAGTACCCTATTATGGAGTGTTCGTTTTTACAAATTTCTTTCTGCTAGAGTAAATAAGTGGGGTGGGTGCAGGGTTGCCAGGCGACCCTATTTGGGCAGGATTGTCCATACTGCAGGGACAAATTCCTGAGTCCCGCAGTCAGGGAAAAAATCCCGTCCAAACGCTGCCCTGGCAAATCTGCGCCCCCCGGGAATGCACACTTACCCATCACCCCCCTGTGCTAGCTCTCCCTCCACCATTCGCTAAATCCTCCACAACCGCACCCCCTTCTGCTCTGTTTCTATATCTGGTGCAGTATTTATAATGGATTGATACTGGAACATACTAACAGGGTTATTCTATAAAAGTTTTTATCGCTAATTTTGCCCCAACCAATCAGATGTTAGCTTTCAAACATTAAATAAGATCTGATTGGTTGGGGCAAAATTAGCACCATTTTAAACGATAAGAACTTTTATTGATTCTCCCTAGTAGTCTGTGTAACTAGTCATACGATTACTGTGACTGCAGCTTTGGCTCTATAATTTAACCTATAGCTTGCTGACTGTGGAATATATTTTTAATGTTTTTAATGTTATATTAACAACATTCTTTATTTAATATGGAATTTTTACCACAATGATGGGTTGAGTGACGAGTGATGGAACTGTCTGTTTGGAACCTATTTTGTGCTTCTGTACCAGTACAGTTTTTAGGCTGATGAAAATAACATTTTTGACTTTATTTTATCTGATGTTAAAATTCTGCCTCTCACAGACATATGAGCACAATTCTATTCTAAAATAAATACATTTTTATATAACTTTCCAGACTAAAATATAACCTTCCAAATCAAGTGAAATAGTGAACGCCAAACTGTTTGGATGTGATATGTATACAAAGGCAATCATTTTAGAAACACTTTTGTACACAAAAAATATTGTGCTTTACAAAATGTCCCCTAAATCCCTACCATTTGGTGCCATTTGATTGGTGGTTAAAGGTCACCATATAATACTGTACTCCTAAACATGTGGTACCTCTAAACCACCAATCAGAATGCTAAAAGTATTGTGACCCCCTGGACCACCAAAGATAATAATTTCCTCATCATCAGAAGAATAACTGTGAACCCTGAAACATTATGTATGATGGATGTCACAATCCACACTTTAAAATTCCCTTGATAGGGAGTGCACCTGTTGACTATCCCGTTTGGATTCTAAGTTGGAAGGCCTGCAGGGAGAAGGACCAAGAGGTAGCACCTAAGATTCACCTATATCTCTTTCCTCTTTTTTAAAAACCAAGGGGCTGGGGGGAAGTGAGAAAGCCTGCTATATGGATCCAGTGCACAACTATAAGAAATGCAAAAGTTTGCTAATGGTAATTGAAGTAAAAAAGGTTAGAAGTTAGGACCTTCCAGACTGGGGTTACCTTGATGTGGTTGAAAGGCTTTTCATTCATGTGATCACAGTAATGTACACTAAAACCCCTTTGTTTATAAAGTATGCCGATAATATGATATTGTATGGGGCCTAGGAATGTGCATTGATTATCTTTTCTATGTTTGTATAAATGTTTGACCAGATCAGTAGCACTTTCGCTACATGTAGTTGATATCCCTTATCCCTTATATATTATATAAATATATTTATATCTTCATAGGAGATTGCATTGAGTTTTTAGGAGCTACCAATGTGGTGGTGGGGGGGTATATGATATTACATATAGCAAAGTTATATATGTATGTGTTTACTATCTCACTATTGCCATTTAAATGACCATCAGTTAATGTATATAAAGAATAGCACTGACTTATATTAGGTACAACACAAAGGGTTATTCAATAAAAGTTCTTATTGGTTAAAATGGTGCTAATTTTGCCCCAACCAATCATATCTTCATAGGAGATTGCATTGAGTTTTCAGGAGCTACCAATGTGGTGGTGGTGGGGAGCGGGGGTATATGATATTACATATAGCAAAGTTATATATGTATGTGTGTACTATCTCACTATTGCCATTTAAATAACCATCAGTTAATGTATACAAAGAATAGCACTAACTTATATTAGGTACAACACAAAGGGTTATTCAATTAAAGATCTTATCGGTTAAATGGTGCTAATTTTGCCCCAACCAATCAAATGTAAGCTTACAAATGTTAAATAAGATCTGATTGGTTGGGGCAAAATTAGCACCATTTTAAACAATAAGAACTTTTATTGAATCTCCCTGAAAATATACAAAATACATAAACTTACTTACAGAGCTGAGATCCCTATTTGAACATGGAATGGTCAAATGGCAGCTTAAACCACACCCCTGTGTCTGCTCCATGTGAAAGGAAGTGTAATCCCAAAAAAGTTTCTGTCTGCTACACAGGATGTGATGTGTATTGTAATGGACATATACACCAAGGCTCCTTATATACCACCTCCATCCTGCAGGTGGTGTCAGTGAGTGATAAAAGACAAGACATCCTTGCTCTCTATGGCTAGGAGGAGAGAAAGTGAAAGTAGATTTTGGTGTGTGCTTTGTAGAGATATTGAATGCAACACAAGATCCTATGTATAAGATCCTATTACCATCTCTTGGTAACACAAATTATTGGACAGACAATTTACTTTATTGGATACAAACTCTGAAGTAACAGATAAGTGTACACCAACTTACAAGGGCACACAATATACAGGTCTGGTCAATATTTAAAGTGTTGCACCATAGACAGGGACACCCCTGATTACTGCACATTATGTGGGGAACCTGTTTCTGTGCCAGACCACCAGAGTAACCCGCTGTGTGCCATGCTACCCATAATTATTCCATAAAGCATTGATCTGGTACAAATTGGTGGCAGCGGTGCTGGTAATACCATTTATTGTATATTTGTTCTCTGTATTAAGCTATGGAGGCTGCTACTGATATGAAGAACAGACATCAGGGAGCGGATCGCTCCGGAGTTAGGAATCAGTCAAAGCGGGTGGTGTCTTCATAAGCTTTTATTCAATCCACATATACAAACATCAAATGGATGTGCCAAAAAGTATCACAGAGGTTCAACCTAACAGTGGTCTGACGCGTTTCACGGCGTCAGGGAGAGTTGCTCTCCCTCAGTGAGTCTCTGATGAAGCGGCTAGGACGCTGTGAAACGCATCAGACCACTTTTTGGTTGCACCTCTATGATACTTTTTGGCACAGCCTTTTGATGTTTGTATATGTGGATTGAATAAAAGCTTATGATGACACCACCCGCTATGACTGATTCCTAACTCCGGAGCGATCCGCTCCCTGATGTCTGTTCTTCGTTCCAAGTATCGTGAGACTCTGCAGAAGTCTCATTCTGGGAGAAGGGATCTGCAAGCTAGGACGCAGCATAGCGTGGACACTGCATGGATGCCACTGGTGAGCGCTCCTAATCCGGACTCTGGTATGTGTTTTTTTAGGCTGCTACTGATAGTATTGATTTAAATCCTCCTATCCTTGTACCTGCAGATAAAATCCCCCAATTTTATCAGTAGCTCTACCAGGCCCAATTGCCAGACCTATTTTTAAACCTGATCAATTTAATAGGGTAACTAGGGAGTGGACTGATTGGCTAGAACAGTTTGAATTGGCAGCCACTATTAATGGTTGGGATGAAGGTGCTTGCTTGCAAGTCCTTAGCCTTTTGCTTAGTGGTAAAGTCAGGCAGGTATACCAAGGATTTACTGTAATACAGAAATAAAAAGCAGTTATCAGTTATTAAAAATTGCTCTGAAGCAATTTTTTTTCAATTAGATCTGTATAAAAGTATATAAAGAATAAATCCATTTCTTTTAGGTAAACTGGGAATGAGAAATGTTTGTTTTTACATTAGATTATTAGGGCAATGCTATAATAATAACATGATGCTGTGAGGTACCTTCTGTTAAAATATATGAGGTACCATCACCACTAGCTGTGGTGAATACTAATACTAAGTATTAACCTAGCATGTTTAGTTTTCCCCAGCAGTGTGGCATACCATGAATGGGTTAAGGAAAATATACTTTATTACAACATGTTTCGAACTTCCCACAGTCCTCTGTCAATACAATGTTATTAGTTGTTGCTTGCCTTTTTACCCATTTATGGACTGCATTTACCTGTGCAACAAAGTAAAAAAGTACTGTTTTATTGTTGCATTGTGCACCCAGTGCTGTTAATGAAAATGGCTCAGGCCCCCCAAATTAGGTATAAAGCCCAAGCTAACAGGTACACTACCGACTGACCATGCTCCCTCCTACTGCAATGAGGGGGCAGGTAAATAGCATGTTTTAAAAAATAAAAAAAACAACAGTTTGTGGTATTGGCTTATAGTTTCACGTGTGGTGTATTGGGGGAAATTGGGCTGTCAGAACTGGCTAGTATTTGTTATCATGTTATCAGATATATTAAAATATTATGCTCCCAAATGGCCAATAATATTGCTAAACCTATGACTCCATAACTCTCCTGCTTTAAAGGATAACTATTGTGTGTATAAAGTTTTATTTAATATACTATTAAAATGAAAAGTACTTGGGACAGGGATATAGAATTGGTAATTCCTACCTCCCAATATTTCTGTGAGGAGCACCAGCCCAAAGAAAACTGATTCTGACAGTCTTCCTCCTGGCTACATTATTGCTATTATTTCTTTAAAGATAACTATACTCTAAAAATTAACTATTTAAAATGGAAAGTACCTGGTGCAGGGAGGTAGTATTGGTTATTCCAACCATACAATATTGTTTTGTTTAAGAGCTACAATGCATACAGTTTTCATCTGCCAGGTTAGTCCTGGACTATTCCTGTAAGATAGTGCATCTTTAATATAGGAATAGTTATTTGTTTATATTGTATTATCTTTAAAGCACTTTACTCATCTGGGAACATGACTATACTGTGGGTGGAGTAAATATCCAGTGCAGCAGCTCATTGGATTATTATAAAACCTGGATGCACTTTCTTGTAGTTGGGAAAAGATGGGAGGAGTGCATACTGATAAGGTATTTTTCTAAACTTTGTACCAGCAGACTAGTACCAATTTGATTTCACTTTAAAATTAAAGACTGGTTTGTTTATGTTGACAGGCAGAAATTCACATAGAGCTTGTACTATCTTCAACAGCCCTTCAAAATAAATAATAATAACTAACAATTCTGTTCTGTATAAGTGAGGGTCTTTATATTTTGCTGGTGAGAAGATGTTCTGCTGTTTATGCAGGCAATCCATTTGGTTTAGGTAAGTTGGTGAATAATATTTACTAATAATATAAATGTATGCTGATTACCTGGGGCATATTTATAAAGGAGATATAAGGTTGTTCTTTTTTATGCCAGACATAAACTGCAAAATTCCGAAGTTTATTTTTTCCTCCATATTTATCAAGCAGAGCATATTACCGTAAATGTGCTACATTTTCAATGTGAAAAGAAGTGTTAAAAATGGCAAAACATCTAGTGATGAAGCAAAAAAATTCTGCAAAATAGACCAACAAAGCCAGGACATATCAAGACTGGTAGGTTAATAAATATTTATAAAATGAACACCCAGGAGACATTTCTTTTATTATGATAAATACTTTAACACCTCCCTTTTGTAAAAATAGTTTAACATCTGTATGGGCTGAGCGCTAATATTTACTAGTCTGTGTGGCCATCTTATATTTACCAGTCCAAGTGTCCATCTTCTATTTATATATCTATTAGTCATATTATATTTACTAGTCTGTGTGGGCAAGGCACTTATATTTACCAGTCTGTGTGGCCATATTCTATTTACCAGTCCATTGCTTCTATTCCAAGTCAGTCCTGATATTAGAGAGCCATCATTCACAAAGGTAATTTAAATGTTGAAAAAGTATGGTACAAATGGTAACACATTTGTAATACATCCTCTAACACAGGCAAAGAGTCTAAGCTGGTTTAACCACAACTTCAAAAATCAAAGGCATATCAAAGGGAGATCAATAGAAGATCAAAGGCATATCAAAGAAAGATCAAAGGGAGATAAAAGGCATATCAAATAAAAATCAAATGCATATCAAAGAGTGATCAAAGGGAGATAAAAGGCACATCAAAGGGAGATCAAAGGCATATCAAAGAAAGATCAAAGGTAGATCCATGCATATCAAAGAAAGATTAAAGGCAGATCAAAGAAAGATCAAAGGTAAATCAAAGGCATATCAAAGAAAGATCAAGGGAGATCAACGGCATATCAAATAGTGATCAAATGGGATCAAAGGCATATCAAGAGGAGATCAAAGGCATATCAAAGGGAGATCAAAGAATATCAAAGGCATATCAAAGAAAGATCAAGGTACAATCAAAGGCACATCAAAGGCATATCAAAAGGAGATCAAAGGCATATCAATGAGAGATCAAGGTAATCAAAGGCATATCAAAGGCATATCAAAAGGAGATCAAAGGCATATCAATGAGAGATCAAAGGCAGGTCAAAGGGAAATAAAAGGCAAAGACAAGTCAACAACAGATCAAAGGAATATCAAAGAGATCAAAGGGAGATTAAAGACATCAAAAAGAGATCAAAGGGATATCAAAGGCATATCAAAGAAAGATCAAAGGGATATCAAAGGCATATCAAAGAAAGATCAAAGGGAGATCATAGACATATAAAAGAAAGATCAAATTCTTATCAAACAAAGATCAAAGACATATCAAAAGGAAATCAATGGGAGATCAAAGGCATAGCAAGGAAGATCAAAGGGAAGTAAGGGCATATCAAAGAGAGATCAAGAGAAATCAAAAGCATATTAAAAAAAGATCAAAGAGATCATTGGCATATCAAGAAAAATCAAAGGGAGATCAAAGAAATAGCAAAGGCATATCAAATGGAGATCAAAGGTATATAAAAGAGAGATCAAAGATCAAAGGGAGATTGAAGGCATATCAAAGATATCATGGCATATCAAAGAAAGATCAAATGGAGATACATATCAAAGAAATTAAAGGGATATCAAAGGTAATCAAAGAGAAATCAAAGGCATATAAAAGAGCGATCAATGAGTAATCAAAGAGATCAAGGTATATCAATTAGATCAAAGGCATATCAAGAGAGATCAAAAGGAGATCAAAGGCATATCAAAAAAAATCAAAGGCATATGAAGATCAAGGCATATCAAAGAAAGATCAAAGGCATATCAAGAAGATCAAAGGCATATCAAAAGATCTGAGGCATATCAAAAGAGATGAAGGGAGATCAAAGGTAACAAAGGCATATTAAAGGTAGATCAAAGGGATTTTGAAGAGATCAAAGGCATATCAAAGAAAGATCAGAGGGAAATCAAAGGCATATCAATGGAAAACCAAATTGAGGTCAAAGGGAGATCAAAGGAATATCAAAGAAAGATCAAAGACATATCAAAGAAAAATTAAAGGGATATCAAAGGCTATCAAAGAGAAATCAAAGGCACATTGAAGAGAGATCAAAGAGAAATCAAAGAGATCAAAGGTATATCAATAGATCAAAGGCATATCAAAGAGAGATCAAAAGAGATCAAAGGCATAACAAAAAAAACATCAAAGGATCAAAAAACAGAAAGGTCAAGGCATATCAAAAAGATCTGAGGCATATCAAAAAGAAATGAAGGGGAGATCAAAAGGAACAAAGGCATATAAAGGTAGATTTTAAAGGATTTATGAGATCAAAGGCATATCAAAGAAAGATCAGAGGGAAATCAAAGGCATATCAATGAAAAATCAAAGGGAGATCAAAGGAAATTAAGGCAAGATCAAAGGCATATCAAAGGCAGATCAAAGGAATATCATTGAAACTTAAAGGAGACCAAAGGCATATTAAAAAGACATCAAATGGAGATCAAATGCATATCACAGAAGATCAAAGGGAGATCAAAGGCATATTAAAGAAAGATCAAGACATATCTAGAAATCAAAGAAATATCAAGAAATTAAAGGCATATCAAAGAAAAATCAAAGGGATATCAAAGACATATCAAAGAGATCAAAAGCATATCAAAGAAAGAGCGAAGGGAGATCAAAGAAAGATCAAAGGCATCAAAAAAAGATTAAAGGCACATCAAAAGAAATCAAAGGCATGTTCAAAGAATCAAAGGGAGATCAAAGGCACATCAAAGGGAGATCAAAGGAATATCAAAGATATCAAGGCACACCAAAGAAGATCATAGCATATCAATGAAAGATCAAAGGGAGATCAAAGACTATCTAAAGAAAGATCAAGACATATAAAGAAATCAAAGGAGATCAAAGGGATCAAATAAAGATCAAAGGCATATCAAAAAGACAAGGGAGATCAAGACATCAAAGAAAGATAAAGGGGATACCAAAGGCATATCAAAGAAAGACAAAGGCATATCAAACAGAGATCAAAGGCATATCAAAGAGGGATCAAAGGGATATACAAGACATATCAAAGAGATCAAGGGAGGTCAAGACAATCAAAGAAGATAAAACGCATATCGAAAAGATTAAGGGATATCAAAGGCATATCAAGAGAGATCGAAGGTATATCAAATAGAAATCAAAGGCACAACAAAGAAAGATCAAAGGAAGATCAAAGAAAGATTAAGAGATAACAGAAAGATCAAAAAGATCAAGGCATATAAAAGGAAGATCAAAGGAAGCTCAAAGAAAGATCATAGGAGATCAAAGGCACATCAAATCAAAGGAAGATCAAATGCATATCAGAAAGATCAAAAGGCATGTCAAAGAGAATCAAAGGGAGATCAAAGGCATTTCAATGGAAGATCAAGGCATATCAAAGAAAGATCAAAGGCATATCAAGAAAGATTAAAAGGATATCAAAAATAATATCAAAGAAAGATCAAAGGGAGACCAAAGCATATCAAGAAAGATCAAGGGTATCAAGGTATACCAAAGGTATATCAAAGAAAGATCAAGAGATCATCAAGAGACATCAAGGTATATAAAAAAAAGATTAAAGGCATTTCAAGAAGATCAAAGGGAGATAAAAGGCCTCACTCTGTCAATGAGATCAAGGAAGTTCAAAGGCAAAATAAAAGGAAGATCAAAGAACATCAAAGACACATCAAAGGAAGCTCAAGAAATATCAAGCACATCAAGGAATATCAAAGAAAGATCAAAGGGATATCAAAGGAATACCAAGGTATATCAAAGAAAGATCAAGAGACATCAAAGGCATATAAAAAAAACAGAAGGGGGATCAAAGAAAATCAAAGAGAGACCAAAGGCATATCAGAGAAAAATCAAAAGGCATGTCAAAGAAAGATCAAAGAAAGATCAAAGGCCTATCAAAGAGATCAAAGCCATATCAAAAGCATGATCAAAGGCATATCAAGAGATCAAAGGTGGTATCAAAAAGAGATCAAAGGAATATCAAAAAAAGATCAAGGCTATATCAAGATCAAGCAAATCAAAAGAGATCAAAGCATATCAAAAAAGATCAAAGAATATCAAAGAATATCAAAAGGAGATCATCAAGAGAATCAAAAGAATATCAAAGAAAGATCAAAGGCATATCAAAGAAATATCCAAAAGGCATGTCAAAGAATCAAAAAAGATCAAAGGCCTATCAAAGAGATCAAAGCCATATCAAAGCAGATCACAAGGCATATCAAAGAGATCAAAGGTGTATCAAAGAGATCAAAGGAATATCAAAAAAAGATCAAAGGCATATCAAAGAGATCAAAGGCCAATCAAAAAGAGATCAAGGCATATCAAAAAGATCAAAGGAATATCAACGAAAGATCAAAAGAATATCAAGAAATAATCAAAAGGATATCAAAGAAAGATCAAAGGAAGCAAGAAATATCAGGAGATCAAGGAATCAAGGGCGATCAAGAAATACAATAGGAGATCAAAGCATATCAGAGAAGATCAAAAGGCATGTCAAAAAAGATCAAGGAAGATCAAGAGCATATAAAAAAAACAGAAGGGAGATCAAAGAAAATCAAAGAGAGACCAAAGGCATATCAGAGAAAAATCAAAAGGCATGTCAAGAAAGATCAAAGAAAGATCAAAGCCTATCAAAAGAGATCAAAGCCTATCAAAAGCAGATCAAAGGCATATCAAAGAGATCAAAGGGTGTATCAAAAAGATTCAAAGGAAACATCAAAAAAGATAAACAAGGACAGTATCAAAGAGATCAAAGGCAAATCCAAAAAGAGATTAAAGGCATATCAAAGAAAAGTCTAAAGGAATATCAAAGAAAGAATAAAAGGAATATCAAGAAGATCAAAAGAAAGATCAAAGAAATATCGAAAGAAATATCAAAGAAAATACAAAGGGAGATCAAAGGAAGATCAAAGGGAGATCAAAGAAAATACAAAGAGGATCAAAGGATATCAGAGAAGATCGGCAGTAAGAAAGACAAAAAAATCAAGGCTACAAGAGATCAAACGGGATGTCAAGATAGGCTCGCGGATCAGCGGGGAGTAAGCTCAAGCCTATCAGAGATGCCGAAGAAAGGGCAAAGCGGCATAAATCAAATCAAAGAAAAGAGCATCGGGAAAGGCGTAATCAATCAAAAAAAGCGAAATCAAGGCAATCGGGAAAGGGGGACGGAGGATCAAAGGGAGATCAAAGGCATATCAAAGAAAGATCAAAGGTAGATCAAATGCATATCAAAGAAAGATTAAAGGCAGATCAAAGAAAGATCAAAGGTAAATCAAAGGCATATCAAAGAAAGATCAAAGGGAGATCAACGGCATATCAAATAGTGATCAAATGGAGATCAAAGGCATATCAAGAGGAGATCAAAGGCATATCAAAGGGAGATCAAAGAAATATCAAAGGCAAGGTACAATCAAAGGCATATCAAGGCATATCAAAAGGAGATCAAAGGCATATCAATAAATCAAAGCAGGTCAAAGGAAATAAAAGGCAAAGACAAGTCAACAACAGATCAAAGAATATCAAAGAGATCAAAGGGAGATTAAAGACATCAAAAAGAGATCAAAGAAATATCAAAGGCATATCAAAGAAAGATCAAAGGTACATCAAAGGCATATCAAAGAAAGATCAAAGGGAGATCATAGACAATAAAAGAAAGATCAAATTCTTATCAACAAAGATCAAAGACATATCAAAAGGAAATCAATGGGAGATCAAAGGCATAGCAAGGAAGATCAAAGGGAGAGTAAGGGCTATCAAAGAGAGATCAAGAGAAATCAAAAGCATATTAAAAAAAGATCAAAGAGATCATTGGCATATCAAGAAAAATCAAAGGGAGATCAAAGAAATAGCAAAGGCATATCAAATGGAGATCAAAGGTATATAAAAGAGAGATCAAAGATCAAAGGGAGATTGAAGGCATATCAAAGATATCATGGCATATCAAAGAAAGATCAAATGGAGATACATATCAAAGAAATTAAAGGGATATCAAAGGTAATCAAAGAGAAATCAAAGGCATATCAAAGAGCGATCAATGAGTAATCAAAGAGATCAAAGGTATATCAATTAGATCAAAGGCATATCAAAGAGAGATCAAAAGGAGATCAAAGGCATATCAAAAAAAATCAAAGGCATATGAAAGAAAGATCAAGGCATATCAAAGAAAGATCAAAGGCATATCAAAGAAGATCAAAGGCATATCAAAAAGATCTGAGGCATATCAAAAAGAGATGAAGGGAGATCAAAGGTAACAAAGGCATATTAAAGGTAGATCAAAGGGATTTTGAAGAGATCAAAGGCATATCAAAGAAAGATCAGAGGGAAATCAAAGGCATATCAATGGAAAACCAAATTGAGGTCAAAGGGAGATCAAAGGAATATCAAAGAAAGATCAAAGACATATCAAAGAAAAATTAAAGGGATATCAAAGGCTATCAAAGAGAAATCAAAGGCACATTGAAGAGAGATCAAAGAGAAATCAAAGAGATCAAAGGTATATCAATAGATCAAAGGCATATCAAAGAGAGATCAAAAGAGATCAAAGGCATAACAAAAAAAACATCAAAGGATCAAAAAACAAGAAAGGTCAAGGCATATCAAAAAGATCTGAGGCATATCAAAAAGAAATGAAGGGAGATCAAAAGGAACAAAGGCATATAAAGGTAGATTTTAAAGGGATTTATGAGATCAAAGGCATATCAAAGAAAGATCAGAGGGAAATCAAAGGCATATCAATGAAAAATCAAAGGGAGATCAAAGGAAATTAAGGCAAGATCAAAGGCATATCAAGGCAGATCAAAGGAATATCATTGAAACTTAAAGGGAGACCAAAGGCATATTAAAAAGACATCAAATGGAGATCAAATGCATATCACAGAAGATCAAAGGGAGATCAAAGGCATATTAAAGAAAGATCAAAGACATATCTAGAAAGATCAAAGAAATATCAAGAAATTAAAGGCATATCAAAGAAAAATCAAGGGATATCAAAGACATATCAAAGAGATCAAAAGCATATCAAAGAAAGAGCGAAGGGAGATCAAAGAAAGATCAAAGGCATCAAAAAAAGATTAAAGGCACATCAAAAGAAATCAAAGGCATGTCAAAGAATCAAAGGGAGATCAAAGGCACATCAAAGGGAGATCAAAGGAATATCAAAGATATCAAGGCACACCAAAGAAGATCATAGCATATCAATGAAAGATCAAAGGGAGATCAAAGACTATCTAAAGAAAGATCAAGACATATAAAGAAATCAAAGGAGATCAAAGGGATCAAATAAAGATCAAAGGCATATCAAAAAGACAAGGGGATCAAGACATCAAAGAAAGATAAAGGGGATACCAAAGGCATATCAAAGAAAGATCAAAGGCATATCAAACAGAGATCAAAGGCATATCAAAGAGGGATCAAAGGGATATACAAGACATATCAAAGAGATCAAAGGGAGGTCAAAGACAATCAAAGAAGATAAAACGCATATCGAAAAGATTAAGGGATATCAAAGGCATATCAAGAGAGATCGAAGGTATATCAAATAGAAATCAAAGGCACAACAAAGAAAGATCAAAGGAAGATCAAAGAAAGATTAAGGAGATAACAGAAAGATCAAAAAGATCAAGGCATATAAAAGGAAGATCAAAGGAGCTCAAAGAAAGATCATAGGAGATCAAAGGCACATCAAATCAAGGAAGATCAAATGCATATCAGAAAGATCAAAAGGCATGTCAAAGAGAATCAAAGGGAGATCAAAGGCATTTCAATGGAAGATCAAAGGCATATCAAAGAAAGATCAAAGGCATATCAAGAAAGAATTAAAAGGAATATCAAAAATATATCAAAGAAAGATCAAAGGAGACCAAAGGCATATCAAGAAAGATCAAGGGTATCAAGGTTACCAAAGGTATATCAAAGAAAGATCAAGAGATCATCAAGAGACATCAAGGTATATAAAAAAAAGATTAAAGGCATTTCAAGAAGATCAAAGGGAGATAAAAGGCCTCACTTGTCAATGAGATCAAGGAAGTTCAAAGGCAAAAAAAAGGAAGATCAAAAACATCAAAGACACATCAAAGGAAGCTCAAGAAATATCAAGCACATCAAGGAATATCAAAGAAAGATCAAAGGGATATCAAAGGAATACCAAGGTATATCAAAGAAAGATCAAGAGACATCAAAGGCATATAAAAAAAACAGAAGGGGGATCAAAGAAAAATCAAAGAGAGACCAAAGGCATATCAGAGAAAAATCAAAAGGCATGTCAAAGAAAGATCAAAGAAAGATCAAAGGCCTATCAAAGAGATCAAAGCCATATCAAAAGCATATCAAAGGCATATCAAAGAGATCAAAGGTGGTATCAAAAAGGATCAAAGGAATATCAAAAAAAGATCAAAGGCATATCAAGATCAAGGCAAATCAAAAGAGATCAAATGCATATCAAAAAAGATCAAAGATATCAAAGAAGATCAAAAGGAGATCATCAAGAGAATCAAAAGAATATCAAAGAAAGATCAAAGGCATATCAAAGAAATATCCAAAGGCATGTCAAAGAATCAAAAAAGATCAAAGGCCTATCAAAGAATCAAAGCCATATCAAAGCAATCAAGGCATATCAAGAGATCAAAGGTGTATCAAAGAGATCAAAGGAATATCAAAAAAAGATCAAAGGCATTCAAAGAGATCAAAGGCCAATCAAAAAGAGATCAAGGCATATCAAAAAGATCAAAGGAATCCAACGAAAGATCAAAAGAATATCAAGAAATGAATCAAAAGGATATCAAAGAAAGATCAAAGGAAGCAAGAAATATCAAGAGATCAAGGAATCAAGGGCGATCAAAGAAATCAAGAGGAATCAAGCATATCAGAGAAGATCAAAAGGCATGTCAAAAAAGATCAAGGAAGATCAAGAGCATATAAAAAAAACAGAAGGGAGATCAAAGAAAATCAAAGAGAGACCAAAGGCATATCAGAGAAAAATCAAAAGGCATGGTCAAGAAAGATCAAAGAAAGATCAAAGCCTATCAAAAGAGATCAAAGCCTATCAAAAGCAGATCAAAGGCATATCAAAGAGATCAAAGGGTGTATCAAAAAGATTCAAAGGAATAATCAAAAAAGATAACAAGGACAGTATCAAAGAGATCAAAGGCAAATCCAAAAGAGATTAAAGGCATATCAAAGAAAAATCCTAAAGAATATCAAAGAAAGAATAAAAGGAATATCAAGAAAGATCAAAAGAGAAGATCAAAGAATATCAAAGAAATATCAAAGAAAATACAAAGGGAGATCAAAGGAAGATCAAAGGGAGATCAAAGAAAATACAAAGAGGTCAAGGATATCAGATGAAAGATCAAAGGAGTAAAGAAAATCAAAAAACTCAAGCTATCAAGAGATCAAACGGGATGTCAAGATAGGCTCGCGGATCAGCGGGGAGTAAGCTCAAGCCTATCAGAGATGCCGAAGAAAGGGCAAAGCGGCATAAATCAAATCAAAGAAAAGAGCATCGGGAAAGGCGTAATCAATCAAAAAAAGCGAAATCAAGGCAATCGGGAAAGGGGGACGGAGGAAAGGCATATCAATGAGAGATCAAGGGTACATCAAAGGCATATCAAATGCATATCAAAAGGAGATCAAAGGCATATCAATGAAAGATCAAAGGCAGGTCAAAGGGAAATAAAAGGCAAAGACAAGTTCAAAACAGATCAAAGGAATATCAAAGAGATCAAAGGGAGATTAAAGACATCAAAAAGAGATCAAAGGGATATCAAAGGCATATCAAAGAAAGATCAAAGGGATATCAAAGGCATATCAAAGAAAGATCAAAGGGAGATCATAGACATATAAAAGAAAGATCAAATTCTTATCAAACAAAGATCAAAGACATATCAAAAGGAAATCAATGGGAGATCAAAGGCATAGCAAGGAAAGATCAAAGGGAGAGTAAGGGCATATCAAAGAGAGATCAAAGAGAAATCAAAAGCATATTAAAAAAAGATCAAAGAGATCATTGGCATATCAAAGAAAAATCAAAGGGAGATCAAAGAAATAGCAAAGGCATATCAAATGGAGATCAAAGGTATATAAAAGAGAGATCAAAGATCAAAGGGAGATTGAAGGCATATCAAAGATATCAATGGCATATCAAAGAAAGATCAAATGGAGATACATATCAAAGAAAAATTAAAGGGATATCAAAGGTATATCAAAGAGAAATCAAAGGCATATCAAAGAGCGATCAATGAGTAATCAAAGAGATCAAAGGTATATCAATTAGATCAAAGGCATATCAAAGAGAGATCAAAAGGAGATCAAAGGCATATCAAAAAAAATCAAAGGCATATGAAAAAAATAGCAAAGGCATATCAAAGAAAGATCAAAGGCATATCAAAGAAGATCAAAGGCATATCAAAAAGATCTGAGGCATATCAAAAAGAGATGAAAGGGAGATCAAAGGTAACAAAGGCATATTAAGGTAGATAAAGGGATTTTGAAGAGATCAAAGGCATATCAAAGAAAGATCAGAGGGAAATCAAAGGCATATCAATGGAAAACCAAATTGAGGTCAAAGGGAGATCAAGGAATATCAAAGAAAGATCAAAGACATATCAAAGAAAAATTAAAGGGATATCAAAGGCTATCAAAGAGAAATCAAAGGCACATTGAGAGAGATCAAAGAGAAATCAAAGATCAAAGGTATATCAAATAGATCAAAGGCATATCAAAGAGAGATCAAAAGGAGATCAAAGGCAAACAAAAAAAACATCAAAGGCATATCAAAGAAAGATCAAGGCTATCAAAAAGATCTGAGGCATATCAAAAAGAAATGAAAGGGAGATCAAAAGGAACAAAGGCATATTAAAGGTAGATTTTAAAGGGATTTATGAGATCAAAGGCATATCAAAGAAAGATCAGAGGGAAATCAAAGGCATATCAATGAAAAATCAAAGGGAGATCAAAGGAAGATTAAGGCAAGATCAAAGGCATATCAAGGCAGATCAAAGGAATATCATTGAAACTTAAAGGAGAGACCAAAGGCATATTAAAAAGACATCAAATGGAGATCAAATGCATATCACAGAAGATCAAAGGGAGATCAAAGGCAATTAAAGAAAGATCAAAGACATATCTAAGAAAGATCAAAGAAATATCAAAGAAATTAAGGCATATCAAAGAAAAATCAAAGGATATCAAAGACATATCAAAGAGATCAAAAGCATATCAAAGAAAGAGCAAGGGAGATCAAAGAAAGATCAAAGGCATATCAAAAAAGATTAAAGGCACATCAAAAGAAGATCAAAGGCATGTCAAAGAGATCAAAGGGAGATCAAAGGCACATCAAAGGGAGATCAAAGGAATATCAAAGAATCAAAGGCACACCAAAGGAAGATCATAGGCATATCAATGAAAGATCAAAGGAGATCAAAGACATATCTAGAAAGATCAAGACATTTAAAGAAATCAAAGGGAGATCAAAGGGAGATCAATAAAGATCAAAGGATAATCAAAGAAAGAGAAGATCAACAGGAGATCCAAGCCACATCAAAGAAGATAAAGGGGATACCCACGGCAGACATCCTCATCTATAAGGCATATCAAAGAAAGATCAGAGGGAAATCAAAGGCATATCAATGGAAAACCAAATTGAGGTCAAAGGGAGATCAAAGGAATATCAAAGAAAGATCAAAGACATATCAAAGAAAAATTAAAGGGATATCAAAGGCATATCAAAGAGAAATCAAAGGCACATTGAAGAGAGATCAAAGAGAAATCAAAGAGATCAAAGGTATATCAAATAGATCAAAGGCATATCAAAGAGAGATCAAAAGGAGATCAAAGGCATAACAAAAAAACATCAAAGGCATATCAAAGAAAGATCAATGGCATATCAAAAAGATCTGAGGCATATCAAAAAGAAATGAAAGGGAGATCAAAAGGAACAAAGGCATATTAAAGGTAGATTTTAAAGGGATTTATGAGATCAAAGGCATATCAAAGAAAGATCAGAGGGAAATCAAAGGCATATACAATGAAAAATCAAAGGGAGATCAAAGGAAGATTAAGGCAAGATCAAAGGCATATCAAAGGCAGATCAAAGGAATATCATTGAAACTTAAAGGGAGACCAAAGGCATATTAAAAAGACATCAAATGGAGATCAAATGCATATCACAGAAAGATCAAAGGGAGATCAAAGGCATATTAAAGAAAGATCAAAGACATATCTAAGAAAGATCAAAGAAATATCAAAGAAATTAAAGGCATATCAAAGAAAAATCAAAGGGATATCAAAGACATATCAAAGAGATCAAAAGCATATCAAAGAAAGAGCAAAGGGAGATCAAAGAAAGATCAAAGGCATATCAAAAAAAGATTAAAGGCACATCAAAAGAAGATCAAAGGCTTGTCAAAGAGATCAAAGGGAGATCAAAGGCACATCAAAGGGAGATCAAAGGAATATCAAAGAGATCAAAGGCACACCAAAGGAAGATCATAGGCATATCAATGAAAGATCAAAGGGAGATCAAAGACATATCTAAGAAAGATCAAAGACATATTAAAGAAATCAAAGGGAGATCAAAGGGAGATTAAATAAAGATCAAAGGCATATCAAAGAAAGATCAAAGGGAGATCAAAGACATCAAAGAAAGATAAAGGGGATACCAAAGGCATATCAAAGAAAGATCAAAGGCATATCAAACAGAGATCAAAGGCATATCAAAGAGGGATCAAAGGGATATCAAGACATATCAAAGAGATCAAAGGGAGGTCAAAGACATCAAAGAAAGATAAAACAGCATATCGAAAAAGATTAAGGGGATATCAAAGGCATATCAAAGAGAGATCGAAGGTATATCAAATAGAAATCAAAGGCACAACAAAGAAAGATCAAAGGAAGATCAAAGAAAGATTAAAGGGAGATAACAGAAAGATCAAAAAAGATCAAAGGCATATAAAAAGGAAGATCAAAGGAAGCTCAAAGAAAGATCATAGGGAGATCAAAGGCAATCAAATCAAAGGAAGATCAAATGCATATCAGAGAAAGATCAAAAGGCATGTCAAAGAAGAATCAAAGGGAGATCAAAGGCATTTCAATGGAAGATCAAAGGCATATCAAAGAAAGATCAAAGTGCATATCAAAGAAAGATTAAAAGGAATATCAAAGAAATATCAAAGAAAGATCAAAGGGAGACCAAAGGCATATCAAAGAAAGATCAAAGGGATATCAAAGGTATACCAAAGGTATATCAAAGAAAGATCAAAGAGACATCAAAGAGACATCAAAGGTATATAAAAAAAAAGATTAAAGGCATTTCAAAGAAAGATCAAAGGGAGATAAAAGGCACATCAATGTCAATGAGATCAAAGGAAGTTCAAAGGCAAATAAAAAGGAAGCTCAAAGAAACATCAAAGACACATCAAAGGAAGCTCAAAGAAATATCAAAGGCACATCAAAGGAATATCAAAGAAAGATCAAAGGGATATCAAAGGAATACCAAAGGTATATCAAAGAAAGATCAAAGAGACATCAAAGGCATATAAAAAAAACAGAAGGGGGATCAAAGAAAAATCAAAGAGAGACCAAAGGCATATCAGAGAAAAATCAAAAGCATGTCAAAGAAAGATCAAAGAAAGATCAAAGGCCTATCAAAGAGATCAAAGCCATATCAAAAGCAGATCAAAGGCATATCAAAGAGATCAAAGGTGTATCAAAAAGAGATCAAAGGAATATCAAAAAAAGATCAAAGGCATATCAAAGAGATCAAAGGCAAATCAAAAAGAGATCAAAGGCATATCAAAGAAAGATCAAAAGGAATATCAAAGAAAGATCAAAAGGGATATCAAAGAAAGATCAAAAGGAATATCAAAGAAAGATCAAAGGCATATCAAAGAAATATCAAAAGGCATGTCAAAGAAAGATCAAAGAAAGATCAAAGGCCTATCAAAGAGATCAAAGCCATATCAAAAGCAGATCAAAGGCATATCAAAGAGATCAAAGGTGTATCAAAAAGAGATCAAAGGAATATCAAAAAAAGATCAAAGGCATTTCAAAGAGATCAAAGGCAAATCAAAAAGAGATCAAAGGCATATCAAAGAAAGATCAAAGGAATATCAAAATCAAAATGAATACAAGAAGATCAAAGGATATCAAAGACCAAGGATATCAAAGAAATATCAAAGGTAAGATCAAGGAGATCAAAGGGAGATCAAAGAAAATACAAAGAGAGATCAAAGGCATATCAGAGAAAGATCAAAAGGCATGTCAAAGAAAGATCAAAGGAAGATCAAAGGCATATAAAAAAAAACAGAAGGGAGATCAAAGAAAATCAAAGAGAGACCAAAGGGCATATCAGAGAAAAATCAAAAGGCATGTCAAAGAAAGATCAAAGAAAGATCAAAGGCCATCAAAGAGATCAAAGCCATATCAAAAGCAGATCAAAGGCATATCAAAGAGATCAAAGGTGTATCAAAAAGAGATCAAAGGAATATCAAAAAAAGATCAAAGGCATATCAAAGAGATCAAAGGCAAATCAAAAAGAGATTAAAGGCATATCAAAGAAAGATCAAAAGGAAATATAAAAGAAAGATCAAAAGGATATCAAAGAAAGATCAAAAGAATATCAAAGAAAGATCAAAGGCATATCAAAGAAATATCAAAGGGAGATCAAAGGAAGATCAAAGGGAGATCAAAGAAAATCAAAGAGAGATCAAAGGCATATCAGAGAAAGATCAAAAGGCATGTCAAAGAAAGATCAAAGAAGATCAAAGGCCTATCAAAGAGATCAAAGCCATATCAAAGAGATCAAAGGCGTATCAAAGAGATCAAAGGCATATCAAAAAAAGATCAAAGGCATATCAAAGAGATCAAAGGCAAATCAAAAAGAGATCAAATGCAATATCAAAGAAAGATCAAAGGCATATCAAAGAAACAATCAAAAGGAATATCAAAAAGATCAAAGGAATATCAAAGAAGATCAAAAGGAGTTCAAAGGCATATCAAGAAATATCAAAGGGAGATCAAAGGAAGATAAAAGGGAGATCAAAGAAAATCAAAGAGAGATCAAAGGCATATCAAGAAAGATCAAAAGGCATGTCAAAGAAAGATCAAAGGGAGATCAAGACATATCAAAGGAAGATCAAAGGCCTATCAAAGAGATCAAAGCCATATCAAAAGCAGATCAAAGGCAAATCAAAGAGATACCAAAGCATATCAAAAAAGATCAAAGGCATATCAAAAACGATCAAAGGCATATCAAAGAGATCAAAGGCAAATCAAAGAGAGAACAAAGGCAATATCAAAGAAAGATCAAAGGCATATCAAAGAAAGATCAAAGGAATATCAAAGAAAAATCAAAAGGAATATCAAAGAAACATCAAAGGGAGTTCAAAGGCATATCAAGAAATATCAAAGAAGATCAAAGGGATATCAAAGAAACAAAAAAAAGACCAAAGAGAGATCAAATGACATTACAAAAGAAAGATCAAAGGGAATTGAAGGGCCATCATCAAAGGAAGATCAAAGCCTTTCAATGAGATCAAAGGAAGTTCAAAGGCAAATAAAAGGAAGATCAAAGAAATATCAAAGACACATCAAGGAAGGAACTCAAAGAAAGATCAAAGGCACATCAAAGGAGATCAAGGGCAGATTAAAGAAAAATCAGAGAGATAAAGACATATCAGAGAAAGATCAAAGGCATGTCAAGAAAGATCAAAGGGAATCAAAGGCCTATCAAAGAGATCAAAGGAAAATCAAAGAGAGATCAAAGGCATATCAAAGAGATCAAAGGCATATCAAAAAAAAGATTAAAGCTATCAAGACATCAAGGCAAATCAAAGAGGATCAAAGGCATATCCAAGAAAGGTCAAAAGGAATACACAGAAAGATCAAAAGGAATATAAAGAAAGATCAAAGGGAATTCAAAGCCTATCAAAGAATATCAAACGAGATATCAAGCATATCAAAAGGATCAAAGAAAGATTAAAGGCATATCAAAGGGATAAAGGCATATCAAAAAAATCAAAGAGAGTTCAAAGGCATATCAAAGAAAAAGATCAAAGGGAGATCAAAGATATTCCAAAGACAGATTAAAGGGAGTTCAAAGGCATATCAAAGAGGTCAAGGCACATCAAAAAGAATCAATGGCCTATCACAGAGAGATCAAGGCATATATAAGAGGGATCAAAGGGATATCAAAGAAATATCAAAGAGATCAAAGGGATACAAAGACATCAAAGAAAGATCAAAGACATATCAAAGAAAGATTAAAGGGATACCAAAGGCATATCAAAGAGAGATCAAAGGCATGTCAAAGAAAGATCAAAGGCATATCAAAGAAAGATCAAAAGGAATATCAAAGAAATATCAAAGGGAGAGCAAAGAAGATCAAAGGGAGATCAAAGAAAGATCAAAGGGAGATCAAAGGCATATCAAAGATATAAAGGCATATCAATAAAATCAAAGGAGTTGAAAGCATATCAAAGACGATTAAAGGCACATCAAACAAAGCTCAAAAAAAGATCAAAGGGAGATCAAAGGCACATCAAAGAAATATCAAAGAAAGATCAAGGGACTATCAAAGAAAGATCAAAAAAAGACCAAGAGAGATCAATGGCATATAAAGGAAGATCAACGGCATTTCAAAGAAAGATCAAAGGGAATCAAAGGCACATCAAAGGTATATCAATAGGATACAAAGGGAGATCAAGAAAAATCAAAGAGAGATAAAAGGCATATCAGAGAAAAATCAAAGGCCTATCAAGAGATCAAAAGCCATATCAAAAGCAGAATCAAGGCATATCAAAGATATCAAGAGCATATAAAGAGATCAACGGCATATCAATAAGATCAAGACAATCAAGAGAGACCAAGGAATATCAAAAAAAGATCAAAAGGAATATCAAAGAAAGATCAAAAGGCATATCAAAGAAAGATCAAAGGGAGTTCAAAGGATATCAAAGAAATATCAAAGGGAGATCAAAGTATATAAAGAAGATCAAAGGGAGGTTAAGGCATATCAAGAGATCAAGACATATCAATAAAATCAAAAGTAGTTCAAAGAAAGATCAAAGGGAGATCAAAAGACAGATTAAGGGGATTAAAGGCATATCAAAGGGGATCAAGGCACATCAAGAAGATCAATGGCATATCACAGAAAGATCAAAGGATATCAAAGAAATATAAAGGGAGAGCAAAGAATGATCAAGGAGATCAAAGGAGAATCAAAGGGAGATCAAAGGATATCAAAGAAGGCTCAAAGAAATATTAAAGGAGATCAAAGACACTCAAAGGAAATATCAAAGGAAGATCAACGGGAATCAAAGGCATTTAGAAACAGATCAAAGGCACTGTCAAACAAGATCAAGGGAGATCAAAGCATATCAAAGGAAGATCAAAGGCCAATCAAAGAGATCAAGGCATATCAAAGTGCAGATTAAAGGCATATCCAAGAGATCAAGGCACCTAAAAGAAAGATCAAAGGTGATCAAGGCACATCAAAGGCGATAAAGGCATGTCAATGAGATCAAAGGAATTCAAAGCATATAAAAATGAATCAAAGGTACATCAAAGGAGACTCAAAGAAGAATCAAAGGAGATTCAAAGGCACATCAAATGGACATCAAGGAAGATCAAAGGCATGTCAATGAAGATCAAAGGAAGTTCAAAGGCATATAAAAAGGAAGATCAAAGAAAGATCAAAGGGAGATCAAAGGAGATCAAAGAAGATCAAAAAAAGACCAAAGGAGATCAAGGTCATATCAAAGAAGATCAAAGGCATGTCATGAGATCAAAGGAGTTCAAAGGCAAATAAAAGAAGATTAAAAGAAAGATCAAAGGGTGATCAAAGGCACATCAAGGAACATTAAAGGAAATCAAAGGCATGTCAATAAGATCAAAGGAAGTTCAAAGGCTATAAAAGAAAGATCAAATAAGATCAAGGGTTAATTACAGGTATAAAGGACATCAAAGGCTTTCAAGAAAGATCAAAGGTAATCAAAGACCATCAATAAAGATAAAAACACATCAAAGAGATCAAAGGGAGATCAAATGGCCATCAAAGAATATTAAAGTGAAGATCAAAGGGAGATCAAAGGACTATTAAAGAAAGATCAAAGGAATATCAAAGGTAGTTAATGCATATCAAAAGAAGATCAAAGCACCTCAAGGATCAAAGTGGAGATTCAAAGCACATCAAAGAAAATCAAAGCAACGAGATAAAGGTCACATCAAAGGAAGTTCAAGGCAATAAAAAGCATAAATCAAAGAGTATATAAGAGGGAGATCAAAGGCATATCAACGAAAAAAAGATTATGGCATATGAAAGAAAGATCACAAGGCATCTCAAAGGTATAAATCAAAGGCATATTAAAGAAAGATCAAAGGGAACTCAAAGCATATCACAAGATAGTAAGAAAGATCAAAGTGCACATCAGAAGAATCTAAAGAAAAGCTCAAAGGAGATCCAAATGGCACATCAAAGGAAGATCAAATGAAGACAAAGAAAGCTCAAAGTGGAAGATTCAATGAGCATATCAAATAAATATCAAAGGCATCATCAAAGAAAGATCAAAGGAATGCAAAGGCATATAAAAGGAAGATCAAAGTCTTTTGAAAGAAGACAAAGGGAGATCAAGGCACATCAAAAGAAATCAAAGGATGTCAAAGAGATTCAAAGGGAGTTCAAGGCATATCAAAGGTAGATTCAAAGGAATTCAAAATAATCACAAGGGAGATCAAAGGCACATCATAGTAATTCAAAAAAGCATTATCAATGAAAAGACCAGAGGGAATCAAAGATATCATAAGGAAATCACAGACATTAAAGAATCAAAGTCATATCAAAGAAAATCATAGGCATTCAAAGAAGATTAAAGGAGAATCAAATTGCATATCAAAGAAAGTTAAAAATCATATTACAGAAGATCAAAGGCATATCATAGAAAGATCAAAGCCTTTAAAGTCGATCAAAGGCATAATAAAAAACATCAAAGAAATTAAGGGAGATACAAGAATGATAAAAGGGATATCAAATGCCTATGAAAAAAAGATCACAGGAAGATCAAAGACAGATCAAAAAAGATTAAAGGGATACCACGGCAGTCAAGGTAGAGAATCAACAGGCAATATCACGAGAAATCAATGCCATATCAAAAGAGATCAAAGCACTATCAAAAGAAAGCATCAACGGTAACATATCACAAAAAAAAAAAATCTCACAACGCGTACGAGGACGGTTTAATTATCTATTTGCTTGCTAAGTGGCGATTTTAACATGCGCCTATAAACAGAATTTTTTATCGGACCGGACCAGTTGATATGACTTGAAGCTGTGGCAGTGGAGTGGTGCTACCTGCCGTAGTACGGAGGTATTGAGGCTTTAATTGTAGTGGGTTGGGACTAGCCCCGGCAGAAGCAACGCCAAACCGCAAAGTGCCGAACTGAAGGACCGTAACAAAAAAGGAATTTTGTTTTGAGGGTCGCGTTGGAGGGAAGGTAAAGCAGCTTTTGAGCCACCTAACCTTTATCTTCAAAGAACATAATTAAGGGAGAGCAAAGAAGATCAAAGGGGATAAAAGGCATTTCAAAGAAAAGATCCCAAAGGGCGAAGCAAAAAAGATCAAAGGGGGAATGTCAAAGAAGAACAAATGAGATCAAAAGCATATCAAAGAAAAATCCAAAGACAATTTCAAAAAAGATCACATGGAGATCAAAGAATATCAAAAGAAAGATCAAAGGGAGAATCAAGGCAGATCAAAGGCATAAAAGAATATCAAATAAAGATTAAAGCTATAATCAATAAAATCAAAGTAGATCAAATGCCTAATCAAAGAAAGATCAAAGGAAGATCAAAAGGGAGGTCCATCGGGAGATCAAGGCACATCAAAGGAAGATCAAAGCATCTCTGAAAGACCAAAGGGAGATCAAAGAATCTAAGAAAGATCAAAGACATATCAAAGAAATCAAAGCCTATCAAAGAAAGATCAAAGGGAGATCAAAGGCCTATCAAATAAACATCAAAGAATATCAAAGGGAGATCATAGGGAGATCAAAGGCACACCAAAGGAAGATCAAGGCATACGATGAAAGACCAAAGTGAGATCAAAAGACTCTAAGAAGATCAAAGATATCAAAGAAATCAAGGCAGATCAAAGAAAGATCAAAGGGAGATCAAAAACATATCAAAGAAAGATTAAAGGGAGATAAAGAAAGATTCCAGGAGATCAAAGACATATCAAAGGAAGCTCATAGTAAATAAAAGAAAAGATCACAGGATTGATCAAATCACATCAAGGAAGATCAAATAAAGTATTCAATGGAGATTCAAGAAATTCAAAGGGAATCAAAGGCATGTCAAAGAGATCACCCCATATAAGAAGATCAAAGGGAGATCATCGGGATCTCAAAGTCACATCAAAGGAGATCAAGGCATAATCAAGAAAGACCAAAGGTAGATCAAAGACATCTAAGAAAGATCAGAAGACAATCAAAGAAATCAAAGATATATCAAAGAAAGATCAAAGGAGATCAAAGGCCTATCCAATGAAAGATCAAAGTAGCGATCAAAACATATCACAGACGATACAGGGAGATACAAGAAAGATCAAGGGATACCAAAGCATATCAACGGCAGCCTCATAGGAATATAAAAGAAAGATCAAAGGGTGATCAAAGCACATCAAAGGCACACAAAGGAAGATCAAAGGGAGATCAAAGGCATGTCAAAAAATACAAAGTAGATCAGGCATATCAAAGAGATTGACGGCTATAAAAAAAAAGATCAAAGCAAATCAAAGACATTTAAAGAAAGATCAAAGGTAGAGCAAAGAAGATTCAAAGGGGGGTAAGGCATATCAAGGGAGAAACATCAAAGGCATTTCAAAGAAAGATCAAATGGAGATCAAAAAGGAATCTCAAACAGATCAAAAAAGATTAAAGGTAGATAAAATAAAAAGATCAAAGGGAAGATGTCAAGGACGATCAAGGAATATCAAAGAAAGACACCGAAAGATAAAAGGTAGAATAAAAAAAGATCAAAGGAAGATCAAAGGAGATCAAAGGGCATATCAAAGAAGATCAAAGGTTAATGAAAGATATTCAAAGCGATCAAAGACATGTTAAAGAAAGATCCAAAGGAAAAGGGAGAGCCAAGTAAGATTCAAAGAGAGATTCCAAGATATCAAAGAAGACCAAGGAAAGCAAAAGAAAGATCAAGTAATGTCCAAAAAAAAGATCAACGGTGATCAAATAGAAATAGACAAAGGTCGGTCTTCAAACACTATAATAAGAAAATAGCATGTATAAGGTTAAGCTAAAAATCTTTTTTTATTAAGGCAAGGATATATACATTAAAGCAATTAAACACTTCCCGCATTCTCTCGAAAGTGTAATCAGTACAATATAATAAACTGTGGCAAAATATATCTATATAATATATATACCGTGTCAGTCATGTAGTTTATGCCCTATGTCAATAAGTCTACATCAGGGGGGTTCCCCTACTTACGACCAGCGATAGAACACAGTGCCATGGCGAGAAGTGGATAAATTGAAATCTATAACCACCTGGTAGGAGCTTTTTGTGGCCCCTATCAAAGCAGATCAAAGGAAGGTCAAGGCATATCAAACAAAGATCAAAAGGGAGATAAAAGATAGATCAAAGGGATCAAAAACATATTAAATAACTCAAAAGGGAGATAACGGAATATAAGACCGATCAAAGGGATTCAAAGGATAAATCAAAGAATATCAAGGGAGATCAAAGAATTATCAACGAAAATCAAAGGGAGATTAAAGGATATCAAAGAGAATAAGACAATCATAAAATCAAAAGGATTCAAGCGAAAGATCAAAAAGTGGAGATCAAAGACAATTAAAGGGAGTTTCAAAGGTCATATCAAGAGGATCAAGCACATCAAGGAGATCAATGGCATATCAAAGAAGATCAAAGAATATCAAAGAAATCTAAAAGGAGAGCAAAGAAGATCAAGGGTAGATCAAGGAGAATCAAGGAATTCAAAGGAATATCAAAGAAGGCTTCAAAGAAATATTAACGGAGATCAAATACACTCAAAGGATATCAAGGAAGATCAACGGAGAATCAAGGCATATTAGATAAAGATCAAAATGCATGTCAAACAAGATCAAGGAGATCAAGCATATCCAAAAGGAAGATCAAAGGCCAATCACAGATATCAAATGCATATCAAAGGCAGATTAAGGCATATCCAAGAGATCAAGGCACATAAAAGAAAGATCAAGGTGATCAAAGGCACATCAAAGGACTATAAAGGCAGTCATGAGATCAAGGAAGTTCAAAGGCATATAAAAATGAGATCAAAGTACATCAAAGGAAATCAAAGAACGATCAAGGGATATCAAATGCACATCAAATGGGACATCAATGAAATCAAAGCATGTCAATGAGATCACAGGAAGTTCAGCAATACAAAGATATTCAAAGAAAGAATCAAAGGGAGATCAAAGGGAGATCAAAGAAAATCAAAAAGACCAAGAGATATCAAAGGCATATCAAAATAAGATCAAAGGCATGTTTCAATGAGATCAAGAAGTTCAAAGGCAAATAAAAAGGAAGATTAAAGAACCGATCAAGGTGATCAAGCACATCGATCAAAGAAAAATCAAAGAGAGACCAAAGGCATATCAGAGAAAAATCAAAAGGCATGTCAAAGAAAGATCAAAGAAAAAAGGCATATCAATGAGAGATCAAGGGTACATCAAAGGCATATCAAATGCATATCAAAAGGAGATCAAAGGCATATCAATGAAAGATCAAAGGCAGGTCAAAGGGAAATAAAAGGCAAAGACAAGTCAACTTCTATCGAGGTTGGAAGGTTGCACCGTGGTGCGTGTGCCGGGGGATTCTCGTGGGCTTGGTCAGAACAATCAGACTATGGGACACAGGTTTGATTCCCCATGTTCCTTTTTTGTTTTTATTATGTGTGCCCTTACAAATGAAAAAGACCTCTAGATGTACTGGTTCATTACTTATTAGGCCCATGTGGCATAGAGGTAGAAAGCTTTCTTTTTAGAAAGACAAAGTATAGAAGGTTGCTGGTTCGATTCCCCATACTTACTTTTATTTTTTTGCTGAAATGTTAAATGTTCTGTTTCTTTCTTTCATCCTGCTAGCAAGACATACACTGCAAAGATTAGTTTTCTTTTTTGAGATATAAAGGAGATTTATCATTGTTTGAGGACAGGAGATCATTTCTAATGTGTTTACAACAAAAACTGCCACTGATATCTGTGTTCTGTGTCAGAGGGAGGGATCTCTGAGCTGTAACATGATTGGCTGTCAGCTTCCAGGAAGCAAGACTGCAGTTTCCTGTGAAGTGTCTGGCGCACCTTAGCTGGGTGTTCCCAGATGGTTGAATTATGGGAGCTGACCCTTAAACACACAGGTTATTTTCATAAATCACCCAGCATGCACAACAAAGGGAACATGAGACACAGCTTGTTGTGTGTTTGTGAATGTGCTCTCTCTATTGAGACAATGTTGTCTTGGGTGCTTTAGTTCTTCTTTAATACATTTCTCCAGCTCCAAATACTAGTAATTGAGACAGAACTGAAAAGTAAAGATTGGCAAGTTCCCACCAAAGTTGTTTTGTGAGAAATTTGCAGCAGAAGTCGAAATGCTTTCATTCATATTATATGGCTACCATGGCAATTTTTCCCCAATTTTTTTTTTTACACTTTTTTATTTTAATTAACAACTGCACATCCCCATACTATTTCCCTTGTGTGAACGTCAAAGTACCCTATTATGGAGTGTTCGTTTTTACAAATTTCTTTCTGCTAGCTAAACTAAGTGGGGTGGTGTGCCAGGTTGCCAGGCGACCCTATTGGGCAGGATTGTCCATACTGCAGGGACAAATTCCTGAGTCCCGCAGTCAGGGAAAAATCCCGTCCAAACGCTGCCCTGGCAAACTGCGCCCCCCGGGAATGCACACTTACCCATCACCCCCCTGTGCTAGCTCTCCCTCCTCCACCATTCCTAAATCCTCCACAACCGCACCCCCTTCTGCTCTGTTTCTATAATCTGGTGCGTATTTAAAATGGATTGATACTGGAACATACTAACAGGGTTATTCTATAAAAGTTTTTAATCGCAATTTTGCCCCAACCATCAGATGTTAGCTTTCATCAAACATTAATAAGATCTGATTGGTTGGGGCAAATTAGCACACCATTTTAAACGATAAGAACTTTTATTGATTCTCCTAGTAGTCTGTGTAACTAGTCATACGATTACTGTGACTGCAGCTTTTGGCTCTATAATTTAACCTATAGCTTGCTGACTGTGGAATTATTTTTAATGTTTTTAATGTTATTTAACAACATTCTTTATTTAATATGGAATTTTTACCACAAATGATGGGTTGAGTGACGAGTGATGGAACTGTCTGTTTGGAACCTATTTTTGTGCTTCTGTACCAGTACAGTTTTTAGGCTGATGAAAACATTTTTGACTTTATTTTTAATCTGAGTTAAAATTCTGCCTCTCACAGACAATATGAGCACAATTCTATTCAAATAAATACATTTTTATATAACTTTCCAGACTAAAATATAACCTTCCAAATCAGTGAATAGTGAACGCCAAACTGTTTTGGATGTGATATGTATAACAAAGGCAATCATTTTAGAAACACTTTTGTAACAACAAAAATATTGTGCTTTACAAAATTCCCCTAAATCCCTACCATTTGGTGCCATTTGAATTGGTGGTTTAAAGGTCACCATATAATACTGTACTCCTAAACATGTGGTACCTCTAACACCCATCAGAATGCTAAAAGTATTGTGACCCCCTGGACCACGACCAAAGATAATAATTTCCTCATCATCAGAAGAATAACTGTGAACCCTGAAACATTATGTAATGATGGATGTCACAATCCACACTTTAAAATTCCCTTGATAGGGAGTGCACTGTTTTGACTATCCCGTTTGGATTCTAAGTTGGAAGGCCTGCAGGGAGAAGGACCAAGAGGTAGCACCTAAGATTCACCTATATCTCTTTCCTCTTTTTTAAACCAAGGGGCTGGGGGGAAGTGAGAAAGCCTGCTATATGGATCCAGTGCACAACTATAAGAAATGCAAAAGTTTGCTAATGGTATGTGAATTAAAAAAGGTTAGAAGTTAGGACCTTCCAACTGGGGTTACCTTGATGTGGTTGAAAGGCTTTTCATTCATGTGATCACAGTAATGTACACTAAAACCCCTTTGTTTAAAAGTAATTGCCGTTATATATTTGTTATGGGGCCTAGAATGTGCATTGATTATCTTTTCTATGTTTGTATAAATGTTTGACCAGATCAGTAGCACTTTCGCTACATGTAGTTTGATATCCCTTATCCCCTTATATATTATTTAAATATATTTATAATCTTCATAGGAGATTGCATTGAGTTTTTAGGAGCTACCAATGTGGTGGTGGGGGGGGGGTATATGATATTACATATAGCAAAGTTATATATGTATGTGTTTAACTATCTCACTATTGCCATTTAAATGACCATCAGTTATGTTATATAAGAATAGCACTGACTTATATTAGGTACAAACACGGGTTATTCAATAAAAGTTCTTATTGGTTAAAATGTGTCTCTAATTTTGCCCCAACCAATCATATCTTCATAGGAGATTGCATTGAGTTTTCAGGAGCTACAATGTGGTGGTGGTGGGGAGCGGGGGTTATGATATTACTATAGCAAAGTTATATATGTATATGTGTGTACTATCTCACTATTGCCATTTAATAACCACATGTTAATCTTAATACAAAAGAATTCCTAACTTATATTAGGTACAACCAAAGGGTTATTCAATTAAAGATCTTATCGTTAAATGGTGCTAATTTTTGCCCCAACCAATCAAATGTAAGCTTACAAATGTTAAATAAGATCTATGTGGTTGGGGCAAAATTAGCACCATTTTAAACAATAAGAACTTTTATTGAATCTCCCTGAAAATATACAAAATACATAAACTTACTACAGAGCTGAGATCCCTATTTGAACATGGAATGGTCAAATGGCAGCTTAAACCACCACACCCCTGTGTCTGCTCCATGTGAAAGGAAGTGTAATCCCAAAAAATTTCTGTCTGCTACAGCGATTTGATGTGTATTGTAATGGACATATACCCAGGCTCCTTATAGTAACCACCCACTCCATCCTGCAGGTGGTGTCAGTGAGTATAAAATACGCAAGACACCCTTGCCTCTATGGCTAGAGGGAAAATGATGAAATAGATTTTGGTTGTGTGCTTTGTTATAGATATTGAATGCAACACAAGATCCTATGTATAAGATCCTATTACCATCTCTTGGTAACACAAAATTATTGGACAGACAATTTACTTTATGGATACAACTCTGAAGTAACAGATAAGTGTACACCAACTTACAAGGGCACACAATATACAGGTCCGGTCAATATTTAAAGTGTTGCACCATAGACAGGGACACCCCTGATTACTGCACATTATGTGGGGAACCTGTTTCTGTGCCAACCACCAGAGTAACCCGCTGTGTGCCATGCTACCCATAATTATTCCATAAAGCATTGATCTGGTACAATTGGTGGCAGCGGTGCTGGTATACCTTTATTGTATATTTGTCTCTGTATTAAGCTATGGAGGCTGCTAACTGATATGAAGAACAGACATCAGGGAGCGATCGCTCCGGAGTTAGGAATCAGTCAAGCGGGTGGTGTCTTTCATAAGCTTTTATTCAATCCACATATCAAACACTCAAATGGATGTGCCAAAAAGTATCACAGAAGGTTCAACCTAACAGTGGTCTGACGCGTTTCACGGGCGTCAGAGAGTTGCTCTCCCTCAGTGAGTCTCTGATGAAGCGGCTAGGACGCTGTGAAACGCATCAGACCACTTTTTGGTTGCACCTCTATGATACTTTTTGGCACAGCCTTTGGATGTTTGTTATGATGGATTGAATAAAAGCTTATGATGACACCACCCGCTATGACTGATTCCTAACTCCGGAGCGATCCGCTCCCTGATGTCTGTTCTTCGTTCCAAGTATCGTGAGACTCTGCAGAAGTCTCATTCTGGGAGAAGGGTCTGCAAGCTAGGACGCAGCATAGCGTGGACACTGCATGATGCCACTGGTGAGCGCTCCTAATCCGGACTCTGGTATGTGTTTTTTTAGGCTGCTACTGATAGTATTGATTTAAATCCTCCTATCCTTGTACCTGCAGATAAATCCCATCCCCCAATTTTATCAGTAGCTCTACCAGGCCCAATTGCCAGACACCTATTTTTAAACCTGATCAATTTAATAGGGTAACTAGGGAGTGGACTGATTGCTAGAACAGTTTGAATTGGCAGCCACTATTAATGGTTGGGATGAAGGTGCTTGCTTGCAAGTCCTTAGCCTTTTGCTTAGTGGTAACAGTCAGCAGGTATACCAAGAGATTTTACTGTAATACAGAATAAAAAGCAGTTATCAGTTATAAAAATTGCTCTGAAGCAATTTTTTTTCAATTAGATCTGTATAAAAGTATATAAGAAATAAAAATCCATTTCTTTTAGGTAAACTGGAATGAGAAATGTTTGTTTTTACATTAGATTATTAGGGCAATGCTATAATAATAACATGATGCTGTGAGGTACCTTCTGTTAAAATATATGAGGTACCATCACCACTAGCTGTGGTGAATACTAATACTAAGTATTAACCTAGCATGTTTGTTTTCCCCAGCAGTGTGGCAATACCATGAATGGGTTAAGGAAAATATACTTTATTACAACATGTTTCGAACTTCCCACAGTCCTCTGTCAATACACATGTTATTAGTTTGTTGCTTTGCCTTTTTACCCTTTATGGACTGCATTTACCTGTGCAACAAGTAAAAAAATACTGTTTTATTGTTGCATTGTGCACCCCAGTGCTGTTAATGAAAATGGCTCAGGCCCCCAAATTAGGTATAAGCCCAAGCAACAGGTACACTAACTACCGCGACTGACCAGCTCCCTCCTACTGCATATAGGGGCAGTAATGCATGTTGTAAAAAACTAAAAAACAACAACAGTTTGTGGTATTGGCTTATAGTTTCACTGTTTACGTGTGTGTATTGGGGGAAATTGGGCTGTCAGAACTGGCTAGTATTTGTTATCATGTTATCATATATATAATTGCTCCCAAATGGCCAATAATATTGCTAACCTATGACTCCATAACTCTCCTTTGCTTAAAGGATACTATTGTGTGTATAAAGTTTTATTTATTACTATTAAAATAAAGTACTTGGGACAGGGATTAGAATTGGTAATTCCTACCTCCAATATTTCTGTGAGGAGCCACCATCCGCCAAAGAAACTGATTCTGACGTCTTTCTCCTGGCTACATTATTGCTATATTTCTTAAGATAACTATACTCTAAAATTAACTATTTAAAATGGAAAGTACCTGGTGCAGGGAGGTATATTGGTTTTTCACCATACAAATTGTTTTGTTTAAGAGCTACAATGCCATCAGTTTTCATCTGCCAGGTTTAGTCCTGGACTATTCCTGTAGATAGTGCATCTTTAATATAGGAATAGTTATTTTGTTTATATTGTATTATCTTTAAAGCACTTTACTCATCTGGGAACATGACTATACTGTGGGTGGAGTAAATATCCAGTGCAGCAGCTCTTGGATTATTATAAAACCTGGTGCACTTTCTTGTAGTTGGGAAAAGATGGGAGGAGTGCATACTGATAAGGTATTTTTCTAAACTTTGTACCAGCAGACTAGTACCCAATTTGATTTCACTTTAAAATTAAAGACTGGTTTTGTTTATTTGTACAGGCAGAAATTCACATAGAGCTTGTACTATCTTCAACAGCCCTTCAAAATAATATAATAACTACAATTCTGTTCTGTATAATGAGGGTCTTTATATTTTGCTGGTGAGAAGATTGTTCTGCTGTTTATGCAGGCATCCATTTGGTTTAGGTAAGTTGGTGAATAATATTTACTAATAATATAAATGTTGCTGATTACCTGGGGCATCATTTATAAAGGATAAAGGTTGTTCTTTTTATGCCAGACATAAACTGCAAAAATTCCGACGTTTATTTTTTCCTTCCATATTTATCAAGCAGAGCATATTACCGTAAATGTGCTACATTTTCAATGTGAAAAGAAGTTGTTAAAAATGGCAAAACATCTAGTGATAAGCAAAAAAATTCTGCAAAATAGACCAACAACAGGACATATCAAGACTGGTAGGTTAATAAATATTTATAAATGAACCCCAGGAGACATCTTTTTTATATAAATACTTTAACACCCTCCCTTTTGTAAAAATAGTTTAACATCTGTATGGGCTGAGCGCTATATTTACTAGTCTGGTGTGGCCATCTTATATTTACCAGTCCAAGTGTCCATCTTCTATTTATTATCTATTAGTCATATTATTATTTACTACCTCTGTGTGGCAAGGCACTATACTTTACCAGTCTGATTGTGGCACATTCTATTTACCATCCATTGCTTCTATTCCAGTCGTCCTGATATAGAGAGCCATCATTCACAAAGGTAATTTAAATGTTGAAAAAGTATGGTACAAATGGTAACACATTTTGTAATACATCCTCTAACACAGGCAAAGAGTCTAAGCTGGTTTAACCACACTTCAAAAATCAAAGGCATATCAAAGGGAGATCAATAGAAGATCAAAGGCATATCAAAGAAAGATCAAAGGGAGATAAAAGGCATATCAAATAAAAATCAAATGCATATCAAAGAGTGATCAAAGGGAGATAAAAGGCACATCAAAGGGAGATCAAAGGCATATCAAAGAAAGATCAAAGGTAGATCAATGCATATCAAGAAAGATTAAAGGCAGATCAAAGAAAGATCAAAGGTAAATCAAGGCATATCAAAGAAAGATCAAAGGGAGATCAACGGCATATCAAATAGTGATCAAATGGAATCAAAGGCATATCAAAGGGAGACAAAGGGCATATCAAGGAGATCAAGATATATCAAAGGCATATCAAGAAAGATCAAAGGTACATCAAAGGCACATCAAAGCATATCAAAGGAGATCAAAGGCATATCAATGAGAGAGTTCAAGGGTACTCAAAGGCATAGTCAAAGGCATATCAAAGGAGATCAAAGGCTATCAATGCAAATCAAAGGCAGGTCAAAGGATAAAAGGCAAAGACAAGTAACAACAGATCAAGGATATCAAAGAGATCAAAGGGAGATTAAGACTCAAAAAGGATCAAAGGATATCAAAGGCTATCAATAAAGATTCAAGGATCAAAGCATATCAAAGAAGATCAAAGGGAGATCTAGACATATAAAGAAAGATCAAATTCTTATCAAACAAAGATCAAAGACAATCAAAAGGAAATCAATGGAGATCAAAGGCATGGCAAGGAAAGATCAAAGGGAGAGTAAGGGCATATCAAGAGAGTTCAAAGAGAAATCAAAAGCATATTAAAAAAATCAAAGAGATCATTGGCAATATCAAAGAAAATCAAAGGGAGATCAAAGAAATAGCAAAGGCATATCAAATGGAGATCAAGGTATATAAAAGAGAGATCAAGATCAAAGGGAGATTGAAGGCATATCAAAGATATCATGGCAATCAAAGAAAGATCAAATGGAGATACATATCAAAGAAAAATTAAAGGGATATCAAAGGTATATCAAAGAGAAATCAAAGGCATACAAAGCGTCCAATGAGTAATCAAAGAGATCAAAGGTATATCAATTAATCAAAGCATATCAAAAGAAGATCAAAGGAGATCAAAGGCTTCATCAAAAAAAATCAAAGGCATATGAAAGAAGATCAAAGGCATATCAAGAAAGATCAAAGGCATATCAAGAAGATCAAAGGCATATCAAAAGATCTGAGGCATATCAAAAAGAGATGAAAGGAGATCAAAGGTAACAAAGGCATATTAAAGGTAGATCAAAGGGTTTTGAAGAGATCAAGGCATATCAAAGAAAGTCAGAGGGAATCAAAGGCATATCAATGGAAAACCAAATTGAGGTCAAAGGGAGATCAAGGAATATCAAAGAAAGATCAAAGACTATCAAAGAAAATTAAAGGGATATCACAAGGCATTCAAAACGAGAAAATCAAAGGCACATTGAAGAGGATCAAAGAGAAATCAAAGAGATCAAAGGTATATCAATAGATCAAAGGCATATCAAGAGAGATCAAAAGGAGATCAAAGGCATAACAAAAAAACATCAAGCATATCAAAGAAAGATCAAAGGCATATCAAAAAGATCTGAGGCATATCAAAAGAAATGAAAGGGAGATCAAAAGGAACAAAGGCATATTAAAGGTAGATTTAAAGGGATTTATGAGATCAAAGGCATATCAAGAAAGATCAAGGGAAATCAAAGGCATATCAATGAAAAATCAAAGGAGATCAAAGGAAGATTAAGGCAGATCAAAGGCATATCAAAGGCAGATCAAGGAATATCATTGAAAACTTAAAGGGAGACCAAAGGCATATTAAAAAGAATCAAATGGAGATCAAATGCATATCCACAGAAAGATCAAAGGGAGATCAAAGGCATATTAAAGAAAGATCAAAGACATATCAAGAAGATCAAAGAATATCAAAGAAATTAAAGGCATATCAAAGAAAAATCAAAGGGATATCAAAGACATCTCCAAAGAGATCAAAAGCATATCAAAGAAAGAGCGAAGGGAGATCAAAGAAAGATCAAAGGCATATCAAAAAAGATTAAAGGCACATCAAAAGAAGATCAAAGGCATGTCAAAGAGATCAAAGGGAGATCAAAGGCACATCAAAGGGAGATCAAAGGAATATCAAAGATATCAAAGGCACACCAAAGGAAGATCATAGGCATATCAATGAAAGATCCAAGGGAGATCAAAGACTATCTAAAAAGATCAAGACATATTAAAGAAATCAAAGGGAGATCAAAGGGAGATCAAATAAAGATCAACAGGCTATCAAAGAAAGATCAAAGGGAGATCAAAGACATCAAAGAAGATAAAGGGGTACCAAAGGCATATCAAAGAAGATCAAAGGCATATCAAACAGAGATCAAAGGCATATCAAGAGGGATCAAAGGGATATCAAGACATATCAAGAGATCAAAGGGAGGTCAAAGACATCAAAGAAAGATAAAACAGCATATCGAAAAAGATTAAGGGGATATCAAAGGCATATCAAAGAGAGATCGAAGGTATATCAAATAGAAATCAAAGGCACAACAAAGAAAGATCAAAGGAAGATCAAAGAAGATTAAAGGGAGAAACGAAGATCAAAAAAGATCAAGGCATATGTTAAAAGGAAGATCAAGGAGCTCAAAGAAAGATCATAGGGAGATCAAAGGCACATCAAATCAAGGAAGATCAAATGCATATCAGAGAAGATCAAAAGGCATGTCAAAGAAGATCAAAGGGAGATCAAAGGCATTTCAATGGAAGATCAAAGGCATATCAAGAAAGATCAAAGGCATATCAAAGAAAGATTAAAAGGATATCAAAAAATATCAAAGAAAGATCAAAGGGAGACCAAAGGCTATCAAAGAAAGATCAAGGGATATCAAGGTATACCAAAGGTATCATCAAAGAAAGATCAAAGAGACATCAAGAGAACATCAAAGGTATATAAAAAAAAGATTAAAGCATTTCAAAGAAAGATCAAAGGGAGATAAAAGGCACATCAATGTCATGAGTCAAAGGAAGTTCAAAGGCAAATAAAAGGAAGATCAAAGAAACATCAAAGACACATCAAAGAAGCTCAAGAAATATCAAGGCACATCAAAGGAATATCAAAGAAAGATCAAAGGGATATCAAAGGAATGAAACCAAGGTAATCCAAGGATCAAAGAAAGATCAACAGAGACATCAAAGGCGATAAAAAAAACGAAGTGGGGATCAAAAGAAATCAAGAGAGACCAAAGGCATATCAGAGAGAAAAATCAAAAGGCATGTCAAAGAAAGATCAAAGAAGATCAAAGGCCTATCAAAGAGATCAAAGCCATATCAAAGCAGATCACCGGCAACAAGGAGCTGGGCGCTACACGTAGATAGTCCATGAGATAGGTCCTAAGATCAATCACAAGTTCGTCTCTCCCCTGCTCTCCCCCCTGCCTCCCGGGTGTTTGGGCAGGATTCAACTCGTCACGCACCGCCGTAATTCAACGGCTCACCCACGGGCCACCTGCAGGTATCAGCAGAAGCGAGGGTTCGAAATTGGCGCAGGCATCACAAAGAATCACACACAAAAGCATATACTCAATGAGCAAAGCTCAAAAGTAGATCAATCCAAGAACGAATCAAAAGGGATCTATCAACAAAAGAAAGATCAAAGGCAATATCCAGAAAATCCACAGGTCATAATCACACAAACGAAATATCAAAAGGGGCATGTGTCCCAACGAACGATCCCAAATATCAAATAACAAAGGGCCTATCAAAGAGATCAACACAGACATCATACTATCAAAAGCAGAGATCACGGCAAAAGGCATAAATATCAAAGAGATCCAAGGTTTAGTTCCCAAACAAAAAGATATCAACACGTCATCTCAAAAATATCAAAGTCATTTCAAAGCAGGGGGCGATTCACGATATCAAAAAGGCAATCACAAAAAGAATCAAAGGCTATCACAAAATAAAGGAATCCACCGGAATATCTCCAGAGAAGATCCCAATGCATCTCAAAGAATATCACGCACAATTGACTAATCCCGCAATGACAAGTCCCAAAAAAAGGCATAATCAAAGAAATATCAAAGGAAATCCACACTAGATCAAACAAAAAAGGAAGATCAAAGGGAGAATCAAAAGAAATACAGGGAGATCAAACAAAGCAAAAGACAAAGCAAAGGCATATCAGAATCAGAGGAAAGATCAAAGTCAATGTTCAAAGACGAAATATCAAACAAAAGAAGATCAAAAGGCATATAAAAATATAAAAAAAAACAGAAGGGAGAAAATCAAAAACAAAAGAAAATCAAAGAGAGACCAAGGCATCATCAGGAGAAAAAATCAAAAAGGCATGTCAAGAAAGCTCAACGAAAGATCAAAAGAACAACAACAGAACACAAAACAAAGGCCTATCAAGAGATCAAAAGAAGGGGGGTGAGCAAGCAAAGCCAATAAAAGCCTATCAAAAAAAGCAGATAACAACCCAGGCATATCAAAGATATCAAATAAACTGGTGTAATCCAAAAGAGATCAAAGGACTATCAAAAAAAAGATCAAGGACAGGCATATCAAAAGAGATCAAACAACAAAGCAAGGCCAATCAAAAAAAGAAGATTAATAAAGAATGCAATCTCAAAAGAACAAGATCAGAAGGAATTCATCAAAGAAAGTCAACAAAAGGATATCAAAGAAAGATCAAACAAATGATATCAAGAAGATCAAGAGGCATATCAAAGAATTAATCAACAAAGGGAGAATAAGGAGGATCCAAAGGGAGATCAAAGAAAATCCACAAATACAAAGAGAAGAATCAAGTCATATCAGAGAAGATCAAAAGGCATGTCCAAGAAAGATCCATAGGAAGATCAAACAAAGGCCTCTTCAATCAAAGAGATCAAAGCATATCAAAGAGATCCAAAGGCGTAGTATCAAGATAAAATCAAAATCAAACAAAAGCAAAAGGCAATATCAAACAAAAAAAGATCAAGGCACTATCAAAGAGATTAAAGCAAAAGGCAAGGCAAATCAAAAAGAGAAATCAAATGCATACACAAAGAAAGATCCACCCTTTGATCTTTCTTTGATATTGCATTTGATCTCTTTTTGATTTGCCTTTGATCTCTTTGATATGCCTTTGA